>OY804580.1:78103773-79303773 GCA_963680875.1 Bathymodiolus brooksi | reverse complement strand
TAGTACTGATATGAAATTTCCATTGTCAGTTTAAAAGGACAGTGATATATAATTAAACTACTTTTGTCCTTTAAATTTCTCCAAATACAATAGACCACTAGCTGCACATTCCTGATTTGTTTATTAATTAATACGTTTTATATCTGTTTCATATGGGATATTTTACTCGAGGCGGGTAAAACGTTACCAGTTCAGTGGAAAAACACGGTAAAGGACAAATAATTTGAGTATATTTTCTTATAACTTGTAGATATTTGAACCTTTTAAAAAATTAAGAAGTTGTTATAATTTTTTATATATTATGGATAATAATTGGTGCTGCAGTGTATCATTGGTGTGAGTTCAAATCCGGTCGAGGGAAGAACAAAAATGTTACAGCTCAAAATTCTAATTCTAACACTGTTTGGTTTAATTTTCAGACGTATATAATTAATATTTAGTATTAACCTAGTATCACAATTAACTTTGAGATTCAGTGGGACAGATATATTGTATGGTTGTCACTTGCTTAGATGTTTGTATAATATACTCTTTCTCCTGTGACTGTATAATGAATTCTTCATTATCCTATACAATATATTAAAAATTGCTGAGTTAGATTGCTGTCAAATTATAATATTAAGTATATATGTACCATCTACACACGCTTAGACACATGTCTTATGTCTATCTCTTGATTTTCCTAACGAGACTAGGCTACACTTCGATTATTGAAGCTCCATTTCTATGGAGCGGATGTGATCGTGTGGTCTAGGGCGCTGGACTTAAGGCTAAGCGATTGGGGCTGCAGTGTATCAATGGTGTGCGTTCAAATCCCGTCGAGGGAAGAACAAAATTTGACAGCTAAAAAATCTAATTCTAACACTGTTTGGTTTAATTTTCAGACGTATATAATTAATATTTAGTAATAACCTAGTATCACAAGTAAATTTGAGATCCAGTGGGACAGATATATTGTATGGTTGGTACTTGCTTACACAACATCTCTGTCAACGCTCATTGTACAAGACTTTTTGTAAAATTTAGAAACAGTAAAAAAAATGTACTTAAAATTGTTTTAATTATTGTAAATATCAAATAAGATGAAAATAAATCACTCATTTCAAATCAATTCTAAGAGAGAATTGATTTGAAATGAGTGATTTAGTTTCATCTTTATTGATATTTACAATAATTAAAACAATTTTAAATACATTTTTTTACTGTTTCTAAATTTTACAAAAACCTTGTAAAATGGGCGTTGACAGAGATGGAGTGTAGCGTGAAAGGAACGACAACTCTGGATAGAGAATGACCTTTTCACCGGAAGCATGAAATTATAGAACAAAGTGGTATTTAAAAACAAAATAAAAATTATTTCAATAAGAAATTCGTAAATATGTAACCATTTCAATTCTTCTCAATTGAAATAAACTTAAAAGAAAATTATAATATCAAAATCGTGTTCTACGAGAAATGATCGTTTACAGTGTACATGGATGACGTCATTTTCTAGTGTGCAATACACATATTGCAGTTCGTCTGCTTCGGAGAGGAAAGAAACATGAAATTGCATGCACTTCTTGGTCATTCTGTCTCTGAAAACTTTGTGAGCTGATGTCAAACATTGAAGAACAGCTCTGCATCGTTTTTATGTATACAGGAAACCTATATCATCTCCACGATCTCGCAACACAGGCACATGTTTCATTCAAAAAATATATGCCCCCTCCTCTTCCTCTTCCTGTAGAGGAGGGGGCATATATTTTTTGAATGAAACAAGTGCCTGTGTCTCGCAATTTGAAAGTGATTAAAAAAATGTGTACATTTGAAGTGCATTTGTGTATGATGTCTGGCCCCGGCGCCACAAAACTATTTCAGTAAAAATGTTGTACTCAGCTTGAGAATATTCTTAAATTTTGTATTAAGTCAAGTTTCCCTATTTTATGCAAGTGTGGTGACGTAGAAGGGAAAGACATGCAATAATTCCAAGGCCTAGGGTATACAGAGATAGACGTAATCCCTTAGAAACCATGACAGATAACGAATTATTTGAAAGATATCGGTTTAGGGGACCCACGATAGAGTTTATTGCTAATGGTATCTGCCATCTTTTAACAAGTCCTACGAGGAGAAACAAGCCAATCTTACCCATCGTTCAAATACTGCTTTTTCTACGGTTTGTGGCCACGGGGTCCCATTTGGCTCTCATAGGGGACCACCTGGGAGTTTCGGAATCTGCAACAGGAAGGGCATGCAGGAAAGTGTGTAGAGCTATTTGGAGGATTTTCTCCCATGTTATACGCTTCCCCGACGGAGAAAGAGCTCAGCGAGTACAAGAGGAATTCAGGAAAATCCGCTGGTACGTTTTCTTATTCAATTTCTATGAATACATAGCCAGTCATCGACAATATTTGCAATGTTTTTACTTTGTCGTCTTTTCAGCGTCCATGATGTTGACAACTTCCGATTTCGATTATGCACCCTTCTTGACGGTCTTACAAATAGCGATGAGAAGCGCCAAGACGCTTAGAAAAAGCGATAAGAAGTGAAAAAAGATAGGCTCAAGAAGTTATTTTTTTCAAATAAATATGAAAAAAATTAATAAAATGATTCTAAAAACATATTCTTTTACGAAATAAGAATAACGTCACGATGTTATTTTATTCAAACAAAATGAAAAAAAAAATTGATAAAAGACAAGAATTTTAAATTGGACAAAAAGAAAAGTATTAAAAATGTCTACCGGTCAGCGAGTAGTTCTCGCCATTTTTAAAGTTTGTTATCCAATATTTTTAAGAAGTAGGCGAGAAACCTTTGTTCATACCATTATTATTTTGCATGACCCATAACGATTTACCTACGAAATAAAAGTTATCTTGAAAGTACCGCGAATTTTGAAATGCGAACAAAAGTCAATAAAGTATACGGGGGGTTACATTATCGTAACTAGAAAAGGGGTGAAAAACGTAATGATTTTTTTTGGATTTAAAATTGTTACGGTTATTTTCTGAGATTCGTGACCAGAATCCCCCCAACCCACTTTCAATGTTTTCGTCTATGGAAAAGGTGTTCAAAATACATGTAGATCTAAAATTACAAACATTTTTTTCTTCAATTTTCATCTGTATTTTAGGAGGCATTTGCCTCTCATGCCTCCCTCTTAATTGTCATTATCATCAAATAGGCTTCGCCCTTAAACAGGTTGTGCCTGTCTCATATTATTAAAACGGCTAAATATAAAATAAAATAAAAATTAAGTTATACTGTCTTGCCTGTTCCTTTATCTTTCATTCCCAATGGTTTTTATTTACACCATTATTAGGCAAATTCGGAGCATTTTACAATAAAAACAAAAATTATATTTTGTTTACCCATAGACTTCAAATAAATGTACTTTATTACAATACATTGAACGATGAAATCTTGATCACATAAATATTCATGACTGTAATGATTTATTGAATTTTTGAACCCATAGCAACAAACTGGATTACAGAATTTTAATGTATTTATTAAGAAAATATAACAGTTTCAATAAAATATTTCACAAATACGACAATTATAACATTCACAACTGATGTTGTTTACCAGGAAGACTAGACTAATGTCGACAATGATAAACAAATGTTAAAAATATATCCTTTGTGTGACCAAGGTAAAAACAGTACACATAATGAACTAGAACCGTTGTAGTAGAAGTATTGAGTACAATGACTTAGTGAGTAAAGATACATTGTTACACTCAGTGTACTTATTTACTTGTTTTTATCTATTATTTATTTTTAATCGATTTCTTTTAAATCGTTACTTCCTGATAGATACACGCCCTACGAAAACGTTAAATCTGATACAAAGGTACTCTTAATGAATTATTTGGTACCAAATAAAAACAAAACGTGATATATAGATGGGATACGTAAAGATTTTAAGATTACACTGTCACGAAAAAAAATAAACAAAAACAAACAAACAAACAATAAGTAAAATACCCTTGATGAAATACAACAGACCCAAAGCATAAATAAACATCAAAAGAGAGCTTAACAAATTTACTATGAAACTGAATAGACAAGATAATATTAAATTACTACACTAGTGGCTGTGTAATCATGTCATCCTGGACCTCCGGACGGAATATCTACACGAATAAGGAATGTAAATGCTCAAATAAAACCAAATCTAATACTTCAGGGGGTAGAGTTATGGTGGTTAACACCACTTTCAACAGTATTTCTAGGGGGAGTAGATGAGGCTTCATAGTGTTCACGCCATAATTATTTTTGACGAGATGCAAAATGGTGCGATCTGGGGCCATTTCAACAATATTTGAGTTATATCGTGGCGGTCAGTTTTATCGTCATAACATAGCCAAGAAAGTCTCATTTTGGCGATAAACACCAACCAGTCATTTACAGCCTTAACCCATTGATAAATACTATGTATGTCTTGTCTTTTATGTTTGTACATTGTTTGGTGTATTTTTCAAATAACTTCATACCTTTTATACAAAGGCAATGGTTTCGATCAACGTATATTTACGATCCTGATATAGTATGATACAATGGAAAAAAATACCACACTATCGTAACATTACTAAAATATACTCAAAAAATCGTAGGAACAGAGGCAAAGTTTATACACCTAACACACCTCTATCATGACTGCTCACTTCCCTGGATTGGTAAGGTCACTTTGATAGAAATTGGTGTAGAAAACATAGTTTTGGGTCCCAAGATCACCCCTCTTAATGAAATTATGCGGTCAAGCAAGTTTTTCCTACGTGAGTAAAATGATACCCCTCACAATTTATCTGTCAATCAGTCTATTAAGTGGTCCTTATGTGTACGTGCAAAGACAATCAGTGAATGTGATAAAATAAACAAATTTAAATTACTGATATCACTACACTCTTCAAAGTATAATGTTCAATTGAGTCCACATGTTATAACGGCCGAAGCGCCCCGTGAACTCCTTGATAATTCTGCTGCCAACAGTACATAGAATAAACTAGAACCGTTGTAGAAGAAGGTATGTTATAACGTTATTTAATACAATGATTTAGTCAGTAAAGAGATATTGTTGCTCTGGATGTATTTATTTATGTGTTTATCTATTATTTATTTTTAATCAATTTGTTTCAAATCGGTAGTCAGACCGGTAAATCATATACTGTTTTACATCATGATAGGACCACGCCCTAAAAGAACGTTGAATCTGATACAATGTACTCTAAGCAACGTGCTTTGCAAGAATGTAAACAAAAAGTGATAATGGGTATACGTAAACAAATATTCACAAATATTACATTGTCACGAAAAAAGAAAGCAAACAAAAATATTAAAGCAAACAAACAAAAAGTAAAAATACAGACCCCAAGCATAAATAAAAAGTAAAAGAGAGTTGCACAAATTAATTAAGGAGGCAACTTTTAAAATGGCTAATAGAAAATGATTTACATGTTTACGTAATCCTGTTGGAATTTAACTTCCAAAGTGCAAATTAAAATGGAGACCCTTCAAACTACTTCAACCCCTCCACTATATTTTTGCATTTGTTGTGCCAATCCAGGAAAATAATCAACATTTACAACAACTTGACTTTTTGACAAAGAATGACTTCAACCAGCACGTGTTTCTTCTTCTCCACCGATTACTACCAATACTTAGTAAAGAAGACAACAATTTAGAGAAGATCTTAACAAACCTATCAGACGTCAGCTTAGTCTACGATCAACCAGAACATTTGTTATCTGAAATAAAACATGTAGGCACCATACGATTAAAGAACGAACCATGCATAATCATATACTGTTTTACATCATGATAGGAACACGCCCTAACAGAACTTGAATCTGATACAATGTACTCTAAGCAATGTGCTTTGTACGAATGTAAACAAAAAGTGATAATATTACATTGTCACGAAAAAAGAAAGCAAACAAAAATATTAAAACAAACAAACAAAAAGTAAAAATACAGTGAATGAAATACAACAGATCCTAAACATCAATACAAAGTAAAAGAGAGTTGCACAAATTAATTAAGGGGCAACTTTTAAAATGGCTAATAGAAAATTATTTACATGTTTACGTAATCCTGTTGGAATTAAACTTCCAAAATGCAAATTAAAATGGAGACCCATAAAACTACTTCAACCCCTCCACTATATTTTTGCATACTGAAATATGGATACTGTATGGGATGCATGGTTCACATGCATGATATCTCGATAACGTCACACCTGTATGATTACATATGTTCAATTGAACACATCTCTTGCTAAAATTAATATTTGCATTTAAATTGAAGCTCATGGTATAATTCAATATGTCAAGGGTTGCTCAACCTTTTTCGTTGTTCATATAATAGAGGTAGCATAGGTATTAAATATGTATCCATATATAGGTAATATGTATCCATTTCGGCTATTTATATTTAATGTTATATATTTGGCTAAAACTTTGTGTGTCTGTATGTTATATATCACAGTAATTATGTTTTATGTGGTGTAATGTCCCGTGTTGTTGTTGTTTCGTGTTCTAAGATATACATGTACGTCTATATATGGTATGTTACAATTAAAAATAGAAACGTATTCACTATTTTGTTATTGGATCTATACAAACTAAATAAGTGTGTCCATGTATGGTATTTGCAGTTAAATATATACAAACTGTGTTGGTTTTTAAGGTTGACGTTTTTTAGGGGGGGTGTAAACGATTGGATAAATTGTTTGTATTCTTAGTCAGTTAGATAACAGGTAGATATTGTATAAGTCAATATGCATCAGACACCAGGTTTTGAATATATTTCTACAAAAATGTCTAGTACTCAAATAAAATTTCATTGTCGGGTTAAAAGAACGGTAATATATAGCTAAACTATACATTTTTTTTCATTTAAGTTTCTCACTATACAATAGATCATATTTCCGATTTGTTTATAAATTTATACGTTTTTATATCTGTTTTATATGTGTTATTTCCCTCGTATTGGATACAATGTTACCTGTTCAGTGCAAAAACACTGTAAAGGATAAATAATTTGAGTGTAATTTCCTTATAACTTGTAGGTATTTGAACCTTTAAAACAATGAGAAGATAGTTAATATCAAAGTGTTAGTACAATGAGTTTGTTCCCTTATTTTATTAGGATTCGTGTTATTCATGTTGACCAGTCTCCACGCCTATAGCTCCGTGTTGAGATGTTTGTGTCGATCTTGGTCCCCCGTATGCGTTGATGGGTTTCATGTTTTATCTGTTTTTTTTTATATTCATATGATTACCTAAGCTGTTGTCCAAAACATTGTTATCGTTTACCAGTAGCTAACACGACGGACGGGTGTCACTAGTATAACAGAAACTTTACGCTTTCTGAGTTCCCCACCGTTTGTAGGTATGGGATTGTGTTACCCAATCTTTAGCCTTCTGTGAAACGTTAAGTAGATTGATCATTGTTTTCCTTTTGTCCTGTCTTTGATCTACGGCTTCTGATTACCCCTTTGGAATTCTTTTCCAATAATAATCTAGGATATTTTTTTCGAAGTCAGACCTTAGATTGCTCACACTTTGTTCTAATGTATCTGGTAAATTACTTGTGTCTGTGGTCTTTATCAGGTACATGTACCCACAATGAACGACATAGATGGGATGGTGAAGCATGTTACTCAAGAATGACCAACAATATTAAAAAATATATAAAAATATCAGAAATAACAAGGGAATTTTGAAAATATAGTTTCACATAAATATAAGCGGAGACAACGATATTATCCAAAAGAACAACAAGGTGACTTCTAATAAAAATGGTTCCCTCGAAAATCAAACGTCAGTGGGAACAAGTCTTACTCAGACTATCAGAGAGACAGGATATTGGGAAGTAGAAAGATATAATGTTGTGGAATCCATATGGATGTAACCCCTTTAATCGTGTAGAACGGATGATACCAGAAAATTAAACTTTAACAGGTAGTCTTCCACAGACTATCAGAGAGAGAGAGAGAGAGAGAGAGAGAGATAATTGGTAAGTAGAAAGGCTTGATGTTGCCGTTTTTGGTTTTGAATGTCAGGTTTCGGGTGTTAAACGCTACTTTCAAAAATATTTCAATTATATTCTGACCGTCAGTTTGATTGGTGGAGGAAACAGGAGTACCCGGCCTGTAGCAGGTTTCTTATAAATTTACCACATAATGTTGGATCGAGTACACCTCACCATCAGCGGGGTACGAACTCACAGCATTAGTAGTGATTGTACAGGTAGCTGTAATTCCAACTACCATACGATCACGTCCACGCGGCCCCTGCAGAAGCAATAAATCACGAGGAAATAACAATCATGTTCGTTTGTATCAACACATATTTTTACTACGTAGTCTTCCTTTTTGTTGGTCGCATCATCTATAAAGGAAGTTGTAGTACAAACGTACTTGTACTGATGAAGAAAAAAAAACATTAAAACAACTAAAATACTGATCTATTTACATCAAATAATAATCAACCAATCAACGAATACTCTCGAATCAAAATGCCCGAAACCATGTAATCTCTCCTGATATTAAAACTGCCAAAAATAAAATAAGATAACAACAAGTTGTACTGTCTTGCCTGTATCTGTATCTTTCATTCCCAATAGTTTGTATTCATGACTGTAATGATTTATTTAAATCTTAGAACCCATAGCAACAAACTCGAGTACAGAATTTTAATGTATTTATTAAGAAAATATAGCAGTTTCAAGAAGACATTTCACAAATTTGAAAATTACGACATTCACTATTAACGTAGTTACTACCAGGAAGACCAGCCTAAAATAGATCATAATAAACAAATGTTAAAACTATATGCTCCCAAACAGGGTTGTAACTATGTGCAAAACGTCATACATTTTTGTGATCAAGGTAAAAACAGTACACATAATACAGTAAAACCGTTGTTAGAAGGTAAGCTATATCGTTATTTAATACAATGATTTAGTCAGTACAGAGACTTTGTTGTTACTGTGAGTGGATTTATTATATTTGTTTATCTATTATTTATATTTAATATTTTAAATCGTGAGTCATCTGTAAATCCTGTTTTGTTTTACTTCCTGAAAAGAACGCGCATTCCAAGACGTTGAATCGGATACAAGGTACTCTAAAGGTTTTTTTCTACGAAATAGAAGCAAAACGTGATACATAGGTGGTATACCTAAAGATTGCAAGATTACACTGTCACGAAAAAACAAAAACAAAAACAAACAAACAAACAAACAAACAATAAGTACAATACCGTGGATGAAACACAACAGACCACAAGCATAAATAAACAGTAAAATATATCTAAAAGAAATTACATGTACTATGAAACTTAATAGACAAAACAAGATTAAAGTACTACACTAGAGATCATCTAACTACGTCTTCCTGGCAGTCCAGAATGATTACCTACACGAATAATGTATTAATATACTAAACTAGAATGTAACGTGATCATCTAAGGGTTAGGGTTATGGGAATTTTACTTTTAAAATGCACAAATTACAATAAATAACTACACTCACATCTGATCATGTGGAGTGCAAATTCTTGCAACCAAGGTTGGGTATAGATTGCTTTACAGAGTATCCGGCCGAGTGGTAAATTATCGAAACAAGGATGGTTATAAATTGTTTCACACAATATTAACTTCACATGTAAATTCTTGAAATAATATTGGTTCTAAATTACTTTACAGACTATCAAGTTGCAACCAGGTTGGTTCTATGTTGCTTAGCAAAGTATCACGTTCAGCTGTATATTCTAACAGGTCGGTTCTAGATTGCTTAGTAGAGTATCAGGTTCAGTTGTATATTCTACAAGGATAATTCCAGATTGATTAGCAGCGCATAAAGTTCAGTCGTAAATTCGTAAAACCAGGTTGGTTCTAGATTTTGTTTTAACAAAGTAGAATGTTCAGTTGTAAATGCGTGAAACAAATTGGTTTTACATAGTTTAACATAGTATCTTGTTGAGTTGTAAATAATCGAAGCCAGGTCGGTTCTAAATTGGTAAACATAGTATCAAGTTCAGTTGTAAATTCTACCACGGTGGTTCTAGATTGTTTGTATATTTTTGAATCCAGTTTGGTTCTAAGCACAACTTCGGTGTTAAATTATCACAATCAATCTCAAGTTCCCTTGTAAATTATCAAACCCCAGTATCAAGTTCAGTTGTAAATCATCAAACCCCAGTATCAAGTTCAGTTGTAAATTATCAAGCCAGTATAAAGATCAGTTGTAAATTCGTAAAAGCAGGTTGGTTCTAGAATGGTTAATACAGTATCAAGTTCAGTTGTATATTCTTCCAGGTTGGTTCTAGATTGTTTAATACAGTATCAAGGTCAGTTGTAAGTTCTACCAGGTTGGTTCTAGATTGTTTAATACAGTATCAAGTTCAGTTGTATATTCTACCAGGTTGTTTCTAGATTTCTTAATACAGTATCAAGTTCAGATGGTTTGTAAGTTTTTGAATCCAGTTTGGTTCTAAGCACAATATCAACTTCGGTGTTAAGTTATCACAATCAGTCTCAAGTTCAGTGGTAAATTATCATATTCAGTCTCAAGTTTACTTTTAAATTATCAAACCCCCAGTATCAAGTTCAGTTGTAAATTATCAAACCCCAGTATCAAGTTCAGTTGTAAATTATCAAAACCAGTATCACGTTCAGTTGTAAATTATCATAACAAGTATCAAGTTCAGTTGTAAACTATCAAGCCAGTTTCATGCTGAGTTGTTATTTTTTTTCAATTCTATCATTAAGGTGACATGTCTATGTTCACAATAAATGAATACGTGTTTCATATATTGTGCGCTAAATAGAAGCATTATATGTTCACATGTTTACATCTGCCGATTCAGCATTCCTAGTATTTACATAAACTCTGGTGTCTTCTGATACTATTATTTGTAAAAAAAAAGAAAGCACAATGGCAGTTAACAAACCAGTGTTATTAAGAGACAATTACTCCATTATTTTGAGTTTAACCAGCTACATGTGCGATTGGTATTGTACTCATCCGTGGAGAATATTTGCATGAGGCATGGTTTTACTAAGAGGAAATTTTAGCTACTCCAGGAAAGAGGGCGGTCACATGCGTATTGACGGATAATCTTTGCGGCTTTTAGCGATATTCCTATTATGCTTTGTAACTGTTTGAGGGTGTGGCATTTTTTTTTTATTATTTTCACTTTATGAATGAATTCGTTACTCGGGTGATCACAATAAACACATGTACATGTATCTATCTTACAGGGTTTTCATTCTGTGAAAAACGTCATACATTTGTGTAGCAAAATCACTTGAAGAATAAAGTAAAACAGTTTCAGTGGAGGGTAAGCATTATCTCTATTTATAGCAATGAATCGATTCAGTAAAAATATCATTGTTGTCATTAATTAATTAATTTATAATATTCATTGATGTATTTGTTTTATGTCAACACTCATAATAAAACAAGTCAGATTTGTAAATCCGTTATTTTAAAAGCCTTTAATTGTGTCATCTCATGTATCAGGATAAGAACAACCAGTGTACACATATCTTGAAAGACACCAATTGTCTTACCTCATGTATGCGGACAAGACCCTTATGCTCCTAAATAGTGTTACCTTCTGTATCAGGATAAGAACCTCTAATCTACTCTGATTTTTGAAAGCCCTTAATGGTGTCACCTCTTGTCAGGATAAGTACCTCCAGTTTACAATTCTTTTGTAACGTCTAACGGTGTCACCCCCTCTATCAGGATAAATACCATGATAAATGATGTCATTCAGATAACCTACTAATACGTATTGTACAATATAACAAGGTTAATGTACCTGATATGAAAGATACAATTTAATATTCATCTGAGGTAGTGTGTTGATTAAATCAGATTCTGAGTGTAAATGTATTTTATCAAGGTTAATGAGCACTAGGGTCGAACAACGGATGTGAGGACATCTTACCAGAGTCGCATTTGTACACAGCCTAGGCCACTAATTTGTTGAATGCATCTTCGACATTTTAACTGAGTTTTTTTCTCGTTCTCTTTAGCATCTTTTGTTTTTTATTGTCAACTAATAAACACAACAGTAAATCCTTTCACAATGCAAAACCATTCTATGTGTTATTTTATTTTATTTCGAATTTCTACCAAAAATCATTATCTATTCATAAGAATTACTGTAATAGGTCATTATTGGTATCACAGAATTCCTACCCTAGGTTATTATTGTATCTCAGAATTACTTCCATAGGTCATTATCTGTATCACAGAATTACTACCCTAGGTTATTATTTGTATCTCAGAACTACTTCCATAGGTCATTATCTGTATCACAGAATTACTACCAAAGGTCATTATCTATATCGCAGATTTACTGTCATAAGTCATTATCTGTATCTCAGAGTTACTGTCATGAGTCATTATTTGTATCTCAGAATTGCTGTCATAGGTCATGACCTATCTATCAGAATTACTGCCATATCACAGAATCACTGTCATAGGTCATTATATGTATCTCAAAATTACTACCAAAAATCATTTCCTTTATCTCAGAATTACCACCATGGGTCATTATCTATACCTAAGAATTACTACCATAGGTCATTATCTGTATCTCAGAATTACTGTCATATGTCATTAGAGGGTTGCTGCTAACAATGAAGCTACTGAACCTTTTGGTAAGGTTGAAGTTATCACTTCGAAAATTTTACGTCGCCACCGTGACTTGGCTGACCGTTATGGGGTATCTGTGTCACAAATGACCACGGATATTTTCCACTTGTCGCAAACACTTGCAGGTCCTTTCCTCATTCACGATTTATTACCGTGTTTGTAACTAGATTCACACGACTGGTGCCACTAGCGGAGCAGGAACTGCTTACCCTTCCGGAGCACCTGAGTTTTGTAGGTCGTTTTAGGTCCTTTTGTACTTTGTCTTTTGGCCATTGTGTTGTCTGTTCTTCTTCGATATACGGATTCTGATTATCTCTTTGGTATCTTCAAACTCTTCTTGCATGCCAGATTTACTGTCTCATGATCTGCAGCCTAGAATTACTGTCATAGGTCATTATCTGTACTCAGAATTACTGTCATAAGTCATTATCTGTATATCAGAATTACTGTCATAGATCATTATCTGTATCCCAGAATTACTGCCAGCAGTCATTATATGTATCTCAGAATTACTACCACAGGTCATTATCTATATATCACAATTACTACCATAGGTCATTATCTGTATATCACAATTACTACCAAAGGTCATTATCTGTATCACAGAATTACTGTCATAGGTCATTATCTGTATCTCAGAATTACTACCATAGGTCATTATCTGTATCTCAGAATTACTACCATAGGTCATTATCTGTATCTCAGAATTACTACCATAGGTCATTATCTGTATCTCAGAATAGGTCATTACCTGTATCTCAGAATTACTATCATAGGTCATTATCTTTATCTCAGAATTACTACCATAGGTCATTATCTGTATCTCAGAATTACTGTCATAAGTCATTATCTATATCTCAGAATTACTGTCATAGGTCATTATCTGTATCACAGAATTACTCCCATAGGTCATTATCTGTATCTCAGAATTACTACCATAGGTCATTATCTGTATCTCAGAATTACTACCATAGGTCATTATCTGTATCTCAGAATAGGTCATTACCTGTATCTCAGAATTACTATCATAGGTCATTATCTTTATCTCAGAATTACTACCATAGGTCATTATCTGTATCTCAGAATTACTGTCATAAGTCATTATCTGTATCTCAGAATTACTGTCATAGGTCATTATTTGTAACTCAGAATTACTGTCATAGGTCATTATCGGTATCTCAGAATTACTGTCATAGGTCATTATTTGCATGCCATATTTACTGTCATAGGTCATTATCTGCATCCCAGAATTACTACCATAGGTCATTATCTGTATCTCAGAATAGGTCATTATTCGTATCTCAGAATTACTACCATAGATCATTATCTTTATCTCAGAACTACTACTATAGGTCATTATCTGTATTCTAGAATTACTGTCATAGGTCATTATCTGTATCTCAGAATTACTGTCATAAGTCATTATCTGTATCTCAGAATTACTGTCATAGGTCATTATCTGTATCTCAGAATTACTGTTATAGGTCATTATCTGTATTTCAGATTTACTGTCACAGGTCTTTATCTGCATCCTATAATTACTGTCATAGGTCATTATTTGTAGCTCAGAATTACTGTCATAGGTCATTATCGGTATCTCAGAATTACTGTCATAGGTCATTATTTGCATGCCATATTTACTGTCATAGGTCATTATCTGCATCCCAGAATTACTACCATAGGCCATTATCTGTAGCGCAGAAGTAGTGACATATGTCATTGTCTGCATCTCAGAATTACTGTCATATGTCATTTTTTTACACCAGAAAATTTACCATATATCATTTTCTGAATACCTGTATGACTGTGTAGGTCATTATCTTTACTTGAAATTCAGTTTGCCATTGACATGTGATTGTTTTTATACTTTAAGTATGTCGTCAAATACCAGCTGTGATCCATGTTCCAGAAGCGACGAAAACCTCCCTGCTACCAAATGGTGTGTAGATTGTGAAGATGCTCTTTGCATAAATTGTGTTAAAGCACACAAAGGTAATAAAATATGCAAGTCCCATCATATCATCTGCATTGAAGCCATATCAACCTTACATGATGAAGTATTGACAACACAGGCAAAATGTTTTAGACATCCTGACTTTATTATGGACTTTTTCTGTAACCAACATCACGTAATTTGCTGTCGAAACTGCATGTCAGAAGACCACCGTTCATGTGATAAAGTCATGCCACTTGAAATGGCATCAAACAACGCAAAAACATCTTCACTTTTCCATGAGATCTCCGAGGGCATGAAACACATCCACTTAACGTTGAAAACAACTGTACAAAATAGGAAGCAAAATAGAGACCGGATGAAAATAGATGAAAAGACCATCGTCAAACAGATATCATCATTCAAAGAGTCCATCATAAAGAAGCTTGATGAGCTAGAAAATTCAATGCAATCAGTCAGTCAGGGTTCGATTTGTCAAATGGAAAGAGAAGAATCCGAGTTAGAGAAGTCAGTTTCTTTGATCGAGAAACATTTAAAACAACTTGACTTTTTGACCAATAATGGCTCCAATCAGCACGTGTTTCTTCTTCTCCATCGATTACTACCAATACTTAGTAAAGAAGAAAACAATTTAGAGAAGATTTTAGCTAACCTCTCAGACGACAGGTTAGTCTACGATCAACCAGAAAATGTGTTATCTGGAATAAAACATGTAGGTACCATACGGTTAAAGATAGAACCGTGTGCAATTCAACTTAAACCTTTTAAACACATGGAAGCTCAAGAAATATCTGTCCAATCTAAACCTCCAAATTCGTTCAAGTTTGGTTACAGAATAGATAGAACATTTGATGAAGTAACTGGTATGGTGGTTGATAAGGATGATAACCTGATACTGGCAGATGGATCATTTCTTAGAATGTACAGTAAGGATGGAAAATCTGTCACAGAATGCAAATTAGGAGATGAAGCATGGGATATTTCCTACGACAAAAAGTCCGGAAGAATTGCTGTTGCCTTGAGGAGGAACGGTATTCAGTTCGTAGATAACTTTATTGCACAAACAACGATCAGAGTAAAATATATAGCTGATTGTACAGGTGTTATGTGGGTAGACGACAACGTTTATGTCAGTGGGTATGATAGTAATAGTAAAGGTAGCATACACATTTTAGATTCAAACGGACAACACATTAGTAGTATTAGTGCTATTAGTAGTACTGATACAGTATGGTACATCCATCACAGAGACAACAATATATATTATACAGACTGTAGCAAAGTCTACTGTATAAAGAAAGATGGATCAAACGTATTTACCTTTAGTTCCCCAGACCTTAAAGGGCCAGATGGTATTGATACTGACAGACAACGAAACGTGTACGTAGTAGGGCTGGCCTCGAATAACATTTTACGTCTGTCACCTGATGGACAGAGCAGTGATATAATCATGAAGGAGGAGGATGGTATTAGTGATCCAATCACACTTTGTTTCAGTAGAGATTTTAAGAAACTATTTGTGTCAAATGAAGGTGGAAAACGGGTTGCCGTTTATAATTGTGAATATTGATGATGCGCTTATACATTCAATCCAAGATTTGTAGCTGATGAAGAACAATACTCTTAACTCCTAGCAACCGATAAACATTACATTTGTGTTTGTTTGTAACTCACTGACATTACGGTTAGTTATTTGGTGTTTAACGCCATTTTCAACAATATATCATATAGAAATCAGAGAACCGGGAGAAAACCAACGACCTGTCACTGTCACAAGTCACTTTCTTTATCACATAAAGTTGTATTTAGTACACCACAAAATGAGCGGGATTCAAACTCGACACTTTGGTGGTGATGGGCACTGATTGTACTGGTAATTGTAAATCTAAATACCATAGATCGCGACCACAACTAATATGATGCCATCGGTATTTATTGTATTATACCATCATTATATTATAAAGATTAAACACTGTCAATTAGTTTGGCCGACATTATATTAAAACTCCCCGAGTCTTAGGTGGATTTAAATTATATACTCTTTTTACTAGGAATGATGGTACACATAACTAGCTTAACCCCGACAATTTATTAGAAGTTCCGGTACCAGGTCAGAATCTGTCATGTGTCGATTTAGACTCTGTTTCTATTTTTTATCTGTTACGACAGTGAATTGTTTAGGGAGTGTTTTGTTTTTGTTTATTTGTTTGTTGTTTTTGTTTTTTTGGGTTATTTTTTTTTGTCTTTTTCCTCTTTCTTTTCCTTTTTCTTTTTTTTTGTGGGATGTTTAGCTTTGTTTGTTTTATCGTTTGGTTTGGTTTGGGTTTTTTTATATGGTTTTGCTTAAGTTTATTTTATTTTTTTATTTTTTAAATATAGTTTTACTATTATTTTGTTGTTGTTGTTAATGTTATTTTTTTAATTATATCCAAATATATATTGTGTTTGCAATAACACTATTAATATTGATAAAATAATAGATACATGTGTATATGCT
Organism: Bathymodiolus brooksi; assembly: GCA_963680875.1. Taxonomy (NCBI): domain Eukaryota; kingdom Metazoa; phylum Mollusca; class Bivalvia; order Mytilida; family Modiolidae; genus Bathymodiolus; species Bathymodiolus brooksi. The sequence continues at coordinate 79,286,663 of OY804580.1, read as the reverse complement.
AGTGATAACTAGAGCACGATATTCTGTAAGTAAGAAAGGGTTCACTTAAAGCGGCATTTGCGGAAGTGTCTACCGACAAAATTTGTTGGCGGAGCTCATCATCAAAAACTGCCGTTGATATGAACAAAATATTTCTGAAACTGTATGTCACATGACCAACGTGACCTAAATGTCACATACCACAGAAATGTGAGTTTTCGAAGTGATTTTAGTAGTTTTTAAACTGATGGAGAATATTATTTTTAATAAGACTGGAAGTTTCATAAGGTGGGACACTAGTAACCATGCCTTTAAAATATTTTGCTCCAAAATTAACTGTGAAACTGTGTATCATCGATTCTTTATCCTCGAGATAACGTGGTCAAAATAATAAACAATCTGAATGTTTGCTCCGCCCACAGCTATTTATACACCCGGTTCCGGTTTAACACAGTATAGCTCTACACATCATATGTATGTTTTATATTTATTCTCTGTGATTTTTGTTCTCATCGATAGATCATGTCTTGTATATGTAGCCTTAGTTATATCTTTGCTGATCCCTTTATGTTTATGTATTTTTATTGTATTTTATCATAATTACAATAGGCTAGCTGCCTCTTGTCCCTATGGAATCGTTAGTTTTATCTTGACACGATTATATCGTACAGTCTTCATATTAAAACTAATGTGTTAAATATTCACTTCAGAGAGATACTGACTGGTTTTTTTTTTCGTTGTTTTTTTTTCTTCAAATTAGTAGTTGTCAGTTTTAGTAAATCAATTTTCGTGCCGCTTTCTTGAATTTTTAGTCTGGCAAAATATTCCTAAATTTTAAGTTTGTTACTTTGAATTAAGGTCGAAGTTTATATAAATTGCCAAATGGCTATTAACTGTGTAGATATTTGTTGGTACCTTGGAAGTACTTGATTTGCATATTAATCAGTAACTCAAAAACGTGTAGAGGGCCCGGGTGGCTCAATGAGTTAGGTAGTTGGATTACCTAACAACTCATACAAGCCTATCATCAATACGGCGTGTGTTTGCGCCTGGCTTTGTAAATTACAAAAAGGGTGCACTCGACTCGCAGCCACAAATGGCAAAGTTTACCAGTTGCTTGCCCATGGTCCGTGGTTGTCTCCGCTTCTTCCACCACTAAAACTGGTCGCCATGATATAGCTGAAAGTGACGTTAAACACCAACAATCAATCAATCAACCAAAAAGTGTAGGTACCTTTAGCTAAAATATATGTACAGTTTGTAATTTGCACTGTATATTTTGCATAAGGGAACGACCATTTAACTTTTAGGGGGGGGGGGGGGGGGGTGTGTGAGGCCTATATTGTTGCCCCGAGCAAACAATTAGACAAGTATTTAGTTTTTAGACATGAACAATGTATGTGTACGAACTTGAGGAAGAGGAATAAAAGCGACATTCTGGCGAGTATTGTTTTTCGTTTCTACTGCAAGCAGAGTTGGTTTTGTTTTACTTTGCTTGTTTGTTGATTTTTTTTATTTTTGCTGTTTGTTTGTTTATTGGTTTCGTTTAGCTTTTATTGTTGTTGCTTTATTATTTTTATTTGTTGTTAAATATGTTTTGTTTTTTGCTGATTGCTTTTTTTCTTTCATTATATTCAGATATATTGTGTTAACAATAACAATGCTAATTTTAATTAAGTGATGCATTTATATATACTAACTGTTAGGCGCGGATTCTCAAAGTGGAAATCAGAACCCGTAACACGAAACAAAGACAACACCATGCACAAAAGAAAAAAAGGACAACAATCTACAAAACACTATACAAACTCACGATCGAGTAACGCAAACCCCACTAAAAGCAGGGGATGACATCAGGTACACTGGAAGGGTGAATAGTTCCTGTTCTACTAGTACCACCCGTCATGTTACTCTAGGTTCACACCCGGTACTAGTTTATGAATGAGGAAAGGAACTGGAAGTACAACATCATGCATGCAAAATATTGTTAAATTTACACAAACAGAGGGTGTTGATATTTTGGTCCAATTTCTTATTGGGTTTCTGCAGGGCGGTCTGTGTCCATCCTTTGCATATTCCTCTTTACCTTACATAAGACGAAGGGTATTAGGAGACTGTATGCATATAGTAGACGTGTAAAGCAGAGGTTCATATGTTCATCACTATGTAGAAAGAAAATCACAAGGGGAGGGAGTCACTTCCCGATTAAATGCAGTAGTGCAGCTTCTGTATTGCCAAGACAAATACACTGGAACCTGTCTAATCCGACACACCAAGAGACCAGTGAAATGTGTCGTATTGTACATGAATTCGGAATATTCAGGATTTAATTTAGTTAACAGAAATACTTTGGGACCATACATTTTTGTCCGATGTCGGATTGCACAAGTTCCACTGTATGTATATGAATGTTATAATTTAACACAAAAAGGTTCAAAATTTATCTATGTGTGTTTGTTTGAATTTTAGTCTAATTTGAGAATGAAGCACCAATAACTGAATAATATATGAATACTTTTCATGGTGGTGGAATATACAAATGATTTTTTTTTTAAATATTTTCAAACTCTAGCAGCGACAACGTACCAATTTTACCTTAAGTAGCATACATTACAGATTGCAGTATAATCTATAATCATTCAGCAAGCTGGAACATAGTGTATTTGATTTATTGTAAATGAAAATATATATTATCATTGTGTGTATTAAATATAGCAAATTTCATGTTGTTCTTTCGAGTAACACTTGTCATACAAACTGAGATTTCGTACTATGAATCAATAATGGTCAGAATTTACAAGATAATGGCCTATGGTAAGGGTGTTTAACGCCACGTTCAACGATACTTGGGTTATATCGTGGCAGTCAGTTTTTTTCTTTGGTGGAGGAAATCCGAGGTTGAAAATGAATCTCTTCCAAATTATATAGAAAAATTATCTTTACTTAAAAATGCAAAGATCATCAGATTTCAACAGGATTTTTGGGGAGAATTACCTATATTTCATGCAAAGAACTGTGAAAAAAATGCTGGTTCAGGAACTGAACTTAGCCACCTATAACTTCAATGGTTGATCATTAACTTGTTAAAGGAGTGTAAATGAACATTAGGTCATAGTCTGGTACATATTGTCATAGATGAAATGTATGTCTGTTTCCGTTGAATATCCTTCATATATTTAAGGTAGACAACTGAATATCTGGGGTGACCTAAAGTGCTTCAGAAAGGGTAAGCAGTTGGTGCTCCATTATTGGCAACCTTCCTGTTGCTTTTGCATAAAAAAACATCTGGTATAAATCCATTACTAAAACGGTTACACTTTTTCATTGATTGAAATCAAAATATGCATATGTACATATTTTTATGACCATACATATATTTTGAAGATTATTGTATAAACGTTGGGAGAATCTCTTAACAACTCCGAATCTCTCTTAACAACTGCGGCTCAGTGCACGTGCAGTAACTATCATACGACGGATGAGTTCTGCAGGTAGATTTACACCGGTCACAAAAGAGGCTGTATCATTTAATCAAGTTGTTGATAGGAGTAACAGAAACACATGTTAGTGACACCACTATCAATGTGACAATAGACCATTTGCACATTTTCTACTTTGATTCTAAAATTGTACATTTTACAGGATTTATTTTCACTTTAAGACTGACAAAATTAAAATAACATATATGTTTTCCATTAATCTGTTCAAAATGTTAATCTTGTAACAATTCGTGAATTTTCTATTTGCTATGAAATTAACCACTGGTTAGAAATGACCCATGCATCCACCACTAGTAATTCAATATGTTGGGAAAATTACATCTACCTCTGCTTGATTGTGTGTTGTTTAACCAATTCAGCAATTTTAACAAGTTAGTTATCAATGAGACGATGATAAGGTCCCTTTGTTCTAGACCACATGCTGAGTTGGATTTTTATAGTGCTAGCTCACTGAAACAATAGTCCGCGGGTAGACATGTCGTTCCACTCTGACACATTATTCTGATTCCGAGCCAACCATTCTTTGCTCTATCTCCTTAATGCTGGCTGACTAGCGGAAAAGCAACACATACCGATTTCATAATCTTTGGTTTGACCCGACCGGGGATAGAACCCACGATCTAGAGCCCCGGAAGCAAGCACGCTAACCATTACGCCACAGATGCTGTTACCTCTGATTGTAAGATTACCGTGGTTAGAAAAATTGCATTCACCTCTGTTTGTAAAATTAACATGTTTTGAAAAATAACATCCACCTGTTTGCAAATTTAACCTGGTTAGAAAAGATGTATCCACCTCTGTTTGTAAATTAATATATACAAGTAAAGAAAGAAAAAAAACAACTGCCTCCATTTTGAAGTTTCATTTCTTCTTATCTGTTATGAAAACATTATACAAAACTTATAATATACAAATGTAAAATGTACACTACACACACTTACACATGTAATAATCACACATTAAAATAGTTCTCCTCTCTGTACTAAAAGATTTGCATACATCAGTTTCTGTTATGTAAGAACAAAACTTGAGAACATGGATTTTAATAGTCAGTAATGTTTTTTCTATGTAGGAAATTAAGCAATGCAACAATAACAATACATAAAGTATATTACCCCCCCCCCCCCCCCCCCCCCCCTCCCCCAATTTATTGTTTTTTATGTCACCAGAACTCTTCATATTAAAGAAAACTTAAAACAGTTTCAAAAACATTTTTACTTAGACAAAGGTGGTGACCATCTTGGATTTCCATTCGATAAAAAAAAACACAATCTTTATACAGGGTCCTGTAAAGGGCATTCTGAATATTTAGTATTTGCACAACAAATAAGGTTTCTGAGAAGATCAGATTTGAAATGTATGCCAAACAGAGCATGATTAACCATTGAAACCTCACTAAATTTACAAATAAATAAAACATCATACAATATGTTTAAGTCAACTCAAGTAGCATAAGTTTCTTACAAGTTTGGTGCCATCTGGTCAAATGTGAAAAAAAATTATGGATGAATCTTAACAGGGTTATTAATATAGAAACACCAAGTTCTCTCAAATATGAACAGGGCTATTAGTATAGAAACACTTCAAGTTCTCTCAAATCTTAACAGGGCTATTAGTATAAAGACACTTCAAGTTCTCTCAAATCTTAGCAGGGCTATTAGTATAGAAACACCAAGTTCTCTCAAATCTAAACAGGGATATTCATATAGAAACACTTCAAGTTCTCTAAAATCTTAGCAGGGCTATTTATACAGAAACACTTCAAGTTCTCTCAAATCTTAAGAGGGCTTTTCATATAGAAACACTTCAAGCTCTCTCAAATCTTAACAGGGCTATTAGTATAGAAACACCAAGTTCTCTCAAATCTTCACAGGGCTATTCATATAGAAACACTTCAAGTTCTCTCAAATCTTAACAGGGCTATTTATACAGAAACACTTCAAGTTCTCTCAAATCTTAACAGGGCTTTTCATATAGAAACACTTCAAGCTCTCTCAAATCTTAACAGGGCTATTAGTATAGAAACACGTCAAGTTCTCCCAAATCTTAACAGGGTTATTCATATAGAAACACTAAGTTCTCTCAAATCTTAAGAGGGATATTCACATAGAAACATTTCAAGTTCTCCCAAATCTTAACAGGGCTATTTATACAGAAACACTTAAGTTCTCTCAAATCTTAACAGGGCTATTCCTACAGAAACACTAAGTTCTCTCAAATCTTAACAGGGCTTTTCATATAGAAACACTTCAAGCTCTCTCAAATCTTAGCAGGGCTATTCATATAGAAACACTTCAAGCTCTCTCAAATCGTAACAGGGCTATTTATATAGAAACACTTCAAGTTCTCTCAAATCTTAACAGGGCTATTAGTATAGAAACACTTCAAGTTCTCCCAAATCTTAACAGGGTTATTCATATAGAAACACTAAGTTCTCTCAAATCTTAAGAGGGATATTCACATAGAAACATTTCAAGTTCTCCCAAATCTTAACAGGGCTATTTATACAGAAACACTTAAGTTCTCTCAAATCTTAACAGGGCTATTCCTACAGAAACACTAAGTTCTCTCAAATCTTAACAGGGCTTTTCATATAGAAATACTTCAAGCTCTCTCAAATCTTAGCAGGGCTATTCATATAGAAACACTTCAAGTTCTCTCAAATCTTAACAGAGCTATTAGTACAGAAACACTTCAAGTTCTCCCAAATCTTAACAGGGCTATTTATACAGAAACACTTCCAAGTTCTCTCAAATCTTAACAGGGATATTCATATAGAAACACTTCAAGTTCTCTCAAATCTTAGCAGGGCTATTAGTATAGAATCACTTCAAGTTCTCTCAAATCTTAACAGAGTTATTAGTATAGAAAGACTTCATGCTCTCTCAAATCTTAACATGTCTATTCATATTGAAACACTTCAAGTTCTCTCAAATCTTAGCAGGGCTATTAGTATAGAATCACTTCAAGTTCTCACAAATCTTAACAGAGTTATTAGTATAGAAAGACTTCATGCTCTCTCAAATCTTAACAGGTCTATTCATATTGCAACACTTCAAGTTCTCTCAAATCTTAACAGGGCTATTTATACAGAAACACTTCAAGTTCTCCCAAATCTTAACAGGGCTATTTATACAGAAACACTTCCAAGTTCTCTCAAATCTTAACAGGGATATTCATATAGAAACACTTCAAGTTCTCTCAAATCTTAACAGGGCTATTTATACAGAAACACTTCCAAGTTCTCTCAAATCTTAACAGGGATATTCATATAGAAACACTTCAAGTTCTCTCAAATCTTAGCAGGGCTATTAGTATAGAATCACTTCAAGTTCTCTCAAATCTTAACAGAGTCATTAGTATAGAAACACTTCATGCTCTCTCAAATCTTAACAGGGCTATTAGTATAGAAACACTTCAAGTTCTCTCAAATCTTAGCAGGGCTATTAGTATAGAATCACTTCAAGTTCTCTCACGTCATGCTCTCTCAAATTTTAACAGGACTATTCATATGGAAACATTTCAAGCTCTCTCAAATCTTAACAGGGCTATTAGTATAGAAACACTTCAAGTTCTCCCAAATCTTAACAGGGCTATTAGTATAGAAACACCAAGTTCTCTCAAATCTGAACAGGGCTATTTATACAGAAACACCTCAAGCTCTCTCAAATCTTAACAGGGCTATTCATATAGAAACACTAAGTTCTCTCAAATCTTAACAGGGCTATTCATATAGAAACACTTCAAGCTCTCTCAAATCTTAGCAGGGCTATTCATATAGAAACACTTCAAGTTCTCTCAAATCTTAACAGGGCTATTAGTACAGAAACACTTCAAGTTCTCCCAAATCTTAACAGGGCTATTTATACAGAAACACTTCCAAGTTCTCTCAAATCTTAACAGGGATATTCATATAGAAACACTTCAAATTCTCTCAATTCTTAGCAGGTCTATTAGTATAGAAACACTTCAAGTTCTCTCAAGTCTTAAGACAGCTATTAGTATAGAAACACTTCATGCTCTCTCAAATCTTAACAGGGCTATTTATACAGAAACACTTCCAAGTTCTCTCAAATATTAACAGGGATATTCATATAGAAACACTTCAAATTCTCTCAAATCTTAGCAGGTCTATTAGTATAGAAACACTTCAAGTTCTCTCAAATCTTAGCAGGGCTATTAGTATAGAATCACTTCAAGTTCTCTCAAATCTTAACACAGTTATTAGTATAGAAACACTTCATGCTCTCTCAAATCTTAACAGGGCTATTCATATAGAAACACTTCAAGTTCTCTCAAATCTTAACAGGGCTATTAATATAGAAACACTTCCAAGTTTTCTGAAATCTTAATAGGGCTATTAGTATAGAAACACTTCAAGTTCTCTCAAATCTTAACAGGGCTATTCATATAGAAATACTTCAAGCTCTCTCAAATCTTAACAGGGCTATTCATATAGAAACACCAAGTTCTCTCAAATCTTAACAGGGCTATTCATATAGAAACACTTCAAGTTCTCTCAAATTTTAACAGGGCTATTCTTATAGAAACACTCTCAAACAATGACAATTCATGTCTATTAATTTTTTTGTTTTCATTATAGAGTATACAATACCATCCAGGCAGTATCAAATAATAATAAACAAAAATATACAGAACTAGCACTTTTTAAACAAATATATGACTTGAAAAAAAAAACTACATCATTTCACAGAGAAACAAATGTACTGCATTTTTGCCATGGTAATCGTTTTTCAATCCAGCAATTTACTCAACAATTCAAAAGAGATAATGACAGTCTATATGCTTTCATTTGTAACAGTAATGATTTTTTTCCATCATATGTAGATGGCATTGAAAATTCAGAAGCCGAGTTGCTATCTCTGTCAAAAAAGAGAAACGTCATCTTCAGTTAATCACATTGTTTGTTTGTTTGTTTGATGGTTTTGGGCCCAACAAGATAAGCATACAAACTAACAAAGATCTACTTAAAAAAAGCAAATGCAAATCCATGGTTGGGGAGATAAAGTAAAGACGAATGAGATGGCTTGGACATGTGTTGATAATACCACCCAATAGAACCCCTAATGTTGCCCTACACTGGACACCACCTGGCAAGAGAAAGAGAGGCAGAGCAAGAACAACATGGAGGACAATTACATCAGAACTGGAGGAAATGGGCTTTACTATGGGCCAGGCTCAGTACGTTGCAAAGGGCAGAGGAAGATGTCGGCAAATTGTTGATTTCTTATGTCCCATCGGGGATGAAAAGGATAAGTATGTTAGTCATTCTTGATTTCGAGACCGATTCTGTGATTTAATGGTTAGTGTGATAATCTAGAGTACAGTATATCATGGGTTCAACCCCTGGTCAGGTCAAATCAAAGGCTATAAATTATTTATAAAAATGCAGCATTAATGCATCAGAGCTAAGACTGGTTTGCTGGGAGTCAGGATAGTATGTTCCTGTGAAACAACATATCTGTCTGCAAGCACTATACAATTCTGATTCAGCGTATTGGTCGAATACAGAACCAATATCATCATCATCATTATTTAGTCAAAATGTTACTTGTTCTCACTATGATGTAGTTGAAAAAGTGTGCACTTGTCGTTAAATTGCAATCACTCACTCATACTTGAATTTGTTCTTTTCGAGATCAATTGAAATTGATATACAATTTCCTTTGTTCAATAATATTATGAAATCAAGGTTCAATGAGATTTGTAGACTTTTTCCAAAACAGGGTCTTATGCAGCCATCTTGGAAATTCTATCAGCACCAAATATGAATACTTCATAGAGAACCATCAAGCGGTCAGTCATGGTCAGTAACGTTTGAATTGTCCCAGTTATTTCAGATTAGAAAATAGAAATCTAAGAAGTTCACGGACAAGTTGTACTTATTTGAACAATGACACCGAGACCCACTATTTGGTGATAAGAGTGAAGAAAAACTGTTACAGAATATCTGGCAATAGAATGAAGAAGAACTCTCACTGAATATTTGGCGATAGACTGAAGAAGAACTGTCAGTGAATATTTGGCAATAGACTTAAGAAGAACCGTCACTGAATATTTGGTGATAGACTGAAGAAGAATGGTCACTGAATATTTGGCGATAGACTGAAGAATAACTGTCAGTGAATATTTGGCAATAGACTGAAGAAGAACTGTCACTGAATATTTGGTGATATACTGAAGAAGAACTGTCACTGAATATTTGGTGATAGACTGAAGAAGAACTGTCAGTGAATATTTGGTGATAGACTGAACAAGAACTGTCACTGAATATTTGGCGATAGACTGAAGAAGAACTGTCACTGAATATTTGGCGATAGACTGAAGAAGAACTGTCAGTGAATATTTGGCAATAGGCTGAAGAAGAGCCGTCACTGAATATTTGGTGATAGACTGAAGAAGAACCGTCACTGAATATTTGGTGATAGACTGAAGAAGAACTGTCAGTGAATATTTGGTGATAGACTGAAGAAGAACTGTCACTGAATATTTGGTGATAGACCGTCAATAACCAATGAATAGTGAACTAGATACAATCAACCATAAAGCAAAGTCTACAAAGAAGAAAAAAGAGGATTTGCTAAAGACAACACACTGATCTTCAATCAAATAGAAATACCCTGTACATAACATACTGAACATGCTAAGCTCCATCTTAAATAGTTTGTATTCCTGATATGCTCCTTCTACAAACATATGTATTTACCACTGAAAGTCTATGGTTAAATATACAAGTTATACCAATTATCCACTAATCCGTAAATTAATATTGACATAATGATGTTTAAAGCCACTTTCAACAATATTTCAGTTATATCGTGGCGGTCAGTTTTATTGGTGTAGGAAACCGGAGGACTTTAAAAAAACAACTCAAGTTTTGAAACCTAAGGATTTAGTATGCTCATACATGTAGCCAATTAGTTGGTTGAAATATAATATGAACCCCGATGTTACATTGTTAGATGTTGGTGTATCTTCAAAGAAGAAAAAGGTACAACAAAGATCTACTATTAATTAGATTAATGTTTATCTGACATCTGTAGATGTGTATTCCATTTAAATGTACCAATGGACAGCACCATTGTATAAATATTGTTTGGTTTATGGTGCTTTACGCCACTTTCAACAATATATCAGTTATATTGTGGCAGTCAGTTTTATTTATGGAGGAAAGTGAGTCTAAAAGAAAGTGGTTCCACTCTTAAGTTCACTTTAAATGGAATAGCCATGTCAATGCACAAAGAAGGTGAGTTTAAATGAAAACGATTCCACTCTTAAGAACACTTGAATTGGAATAGCCCTGTCAATGCACAAAGAAGGTGAGTCTAAAAGAAAATGATTCCATTCTTAAGGTCACTTTAAATGGAATAGCCCTGTCAATGCACAAAGAAGGTGAGTCTAAAAGAAAGTGATTCCACTCTTAAGGTCACTTTAAATAGAATAGCCCTGTAAATGCACAAACAAAGATAATTTTTACATCTTTTTTGCTTAGTATTCTGTATATATATAAAACACCATGTTTTGCTGCTGTTCAGCAGCCCAATAAATTAGAAATACATATTATAGAGCAGATACAATAAATATATCACAATTTCAAGTCACTTAAATACTGCATTTTGTTGTTTAGAAACTCAGTAACTTCCCAGGCAGATAGCTGGTAACTTTTCTCTACTTTTTTCCACATGTCCTTCTCTATGGCAACATCTTCCTAAAAAAATATTCATTGATCCGTCAAATAGCTATACAGTTGAACCTGTCTAATCCGACACACTAAGGGATCAGGGAAATGTATTGTATTATACAGGATGTTGGAATACTCAGGTTTTATTTTTGTTAAAAGAAATTCTATCAGACCATACATTGTTGTCGTATGTCACAGGATGTTCGAAAATTATGATGTCGGATTGTACAGGTTCCACTTTATTATAAATGGTAATAGAATATGGTTGGTTTGGTTTATGGTGCTTAATGTCACTTTCAACAATATTTCGGTCATATCGTGGCGGTCAATTTTATTGATGGAGGAAACCGGTGTACCACGAGAAAGCCACTAACCTGTAGCAAGTCACTGACAAACTGTATCACATAATGTTGTATTGAATACACCTTGCAATCAATTTGGGTTCGAGCTCACAACTTTAGTGGCACTGATTACACAGGTAATTGTAAAGCCAATTAACATATGATCACGATCATGCCGACCCCATTGTAGAATATGTAATACAATTGAAACCAGAGAACTGAGAATAACAAACGTTGTTTTTTAATGAAAAACATGTGTCAAAGTTTTAAGGAATTCCCTTTTAAAATTTAAAAGTTGTTGCACGTACAACCTTTTTGATGGACGACAGGACGAAAAATAACATGAGACATAATGAAACCAGGCAGAATGTAGATGAAATATATATCAAAATCTACTATGACGTCCTTCATTGTTTAATTAATAAAAGCTGCATCAGTGCGTAATGCTTATCGTGCACGGCTCGATTGTGATAAATCATGGTTTGGAGTCAACAAAACTCCCGTGTTATCTGGTCATGGTTCTGATGCCTGATTCATGTTCAGTAAGAAACAGTACGTGATAGAGTGAAATAATGGAAAACAACGAGAATGTTTGTTTCTGTTCATTTCAGACAATTCGACAGTTGTTTTGAACTTTTTGATATTACATGATAAACAAAATGTATGTGCGTATATATGGAAAAAAAATGCTCTAGCTGCGAAATAAGACAGCAATGCTCGCTTTTCTAACTTGTTCCTAAATCTTTTACAAATAAAAGTTTATATTTTCAGACAATGTACACATAATGTAAATAAAAGTGTCATATCCCCGACTTACTTCATCAACGGTGAGTGGTTCAGATAAACTAAGGTTTGCAGAGATCACTGACTTACTTCATCAACAGTGAGTGGTTCAGAAAAACTAAGGTTTGCGAGATCAATGGATAAGAAAACCGGGTCAATATTTAGGACAGACTGATGTAGATCGCTAGCTATCTTCTCAAGCAAGGTCACATGATGAGTGTAATTTTCAAAGGTACTGGGCTGTAATTAGAAATCATCATTAAAACATTACAATTTGTCAAATTATAACACAAAATGATATTAATATCATACATGAATGCCGTGAATGTATATTTTTTTCTAAGGGGGGCAAATTTTGCATGTTTTATACCCCAGTATGGTTCGACAATAACGGTAGTCCGATTGCCAGACACAACTAAAAATCGTATTCGGACAAGTTCAAGTCTTACTTTACTAGTCCGATCGGACAAGTGTAAAAAACACAAATATCAATGCGTAATGTATGAAATTGAATGAAATGTACAGAAATATACAATGCGTATCTTAAAATCGAAAAAAAAATATTTGTTATTCGGTAACTTTCATTCCGCGTAATTTCCCTGTTTTAAATTTAACTTGCTTTAAAAATGCTGAACAATCATATCGCGCGGTTTTGTCATTCTACTTAATCGGCCAATCAGATTTGATCAAACTATTTTTGGAATTCTAATTTTTGGAATAGATCTACAAAGTTCTAGTGTTGACAACACAGGCACTTGTTTCATTCAAAAAATATATGCCCCCTCCTCTTCCGTACTTCAAGGTAAACATCTGTCCTTTACCATTCCACACTTCGCCTCAATATTTTTCGCTTATTTGTGATCCTTTCGCTGACTCAATTATATCGTTACACTCCCGAGATATTTCTCTTTTCGACTGCCACATTTAATTATAAATACCGAGCCCCCCTCAGACGAATTGGACAAGAATATTCAGCGAAAGTCGCGTTTTCTATTTTTCAGTCACTGAAACGGATACAGTCACTTCCGGTCCGTTCTAAATTGATTTAGAAACTTAAAAAAAAAGTGTTTGAAAAATCAAATGTCAGTAATTTGGAGTTGAACATATTTTTATAATCTGCATTGGAACAATTATCTGTATTTTAAAGGCTTACTATTCATTTGAGAGGAGATGATCATGATGGCATTGTTACACATGGCCGGTCTAGAGAATTCCGAATGTTTATGAAAAATCCAGCGCAAACCGGAAGTGGTTGTATCCGTTTCAATGACTTAAATTTTCACCAAGCCACTTTCACTGAATAGTCTTGTCCAATTCGTCTGAGGGGGTCCCGGTAGGTATATCTAAATGTGGCAGTCGAAAAGAGAAATATCTCGGGAATGTAACGATATAATTGGGTCAACGAAAGGATCACAAATAAGCGAAACATATTGAGGCGAAGTGGGGAAGGGATAAAGGGCAGATGTTTACCTTGAAGTAAGGAAGAGGAGGGGGCATATATTTTTGGAATGAAACAAGTGCCTGTGGTTGACAAGTTGTATTTTACCTATCCAGTTGAATTTTAAATGTTCAATAAGAAATAATTTGACTTCCACACTCCCGGAAGTTGATAACTTGTCTATTTGTATTTCAATCGTCAATGTACATTTTAGTGTACATATTTATTTTCAATGGGGTTCACCTACGATTTTTACGCTAATAGGTGGCGCATGTGTTCTATCAGTTATTACTTTCGGAACTCATCGGCTAGCATCAATAACGTAACTAATGTAATCTACGACATTGATTTATATGTATTCGTGTAAAATGCCACACATGCTGTGTTTAACAAGATGAGGGTAGCTATCAAGAAGACTGACCATGCGACGAGAGGTCCGTGAACGCCAGGGAAATACGACGTGGTTTGCTCGGCACATAATGACATTTCAAGGACATCGGCTTCTCACAGTGTCGGGGTTATTATGTTAGATGTCTTCCAGTGTTGATTGAATAAAAAGTTTATATTACTTTTACATAAGGAATGGCTCCTCTAAGAATAGTGTTCAATATATTTAATAAGACATAAAGCACTAACCATTTTACTACTGAGGGGGGAGGGATTTTTTTAGAATAAAAATCGTTTATGTTCCACTATGTCCAAATTTTAAAGTAGACCTGAATATACCTCAGCCCTAAACAATAATTTAGTGCCTATAATCCTAGCTATTTCATTAGTTTTTCTCAACAAGCACAGTCTTGGAACATCTGCATGCCCAATATGTCCAATGCAAAAAAAAAAAAAATCCTGATCACCTTTACCTAACCTTTTCCACAGGATAACTTACCGGTAACCCTAAACACACAATTATTTTTTAGGTCTCGTGTGCATGTATCTTTTACCTCATGTATGTATAAAAAATATTTTTGATCTACCTGATGCTTGAAAAAAAATGGATTCTCTACTGACAGACATAGCAAATCCCATGCCCCCCTCCCTCCTTCACCAATAAAATTGTTGGTGTCTAATAACGAAAACAAGTGAGTGGGAAGACATGTCACTTCACGCGGGCACATTAATGAATATTCCGATTCCTAGCCGGCCAGTCTTTGTTCTTACTTGCATGCTTTAATAGCAGAGAAGCAACAAATACCAATTTTATAGTCTTTGGTTTGACCAGACTGGGGCTCTATCTCATGGATCTAACACACTCAAGGCGAGAATGCTAATCATTACACCACCGATGCGATAGGAAACCATTGTCTCTACAGACCAATAACATAATACCACCACAACAAAATTTCTGTGGTTGTATAAAAATCACACTGAAAAAGGAGCAGTCCTTTAAAACTTACATTAAGCAAGGGACTTGTGCCCAAGTTGCTTAGATGCAGTTAGTTAATACAGTCAATATCATCAAACACACATTAAAAAGCTTCCAGTCAGATTTGAACTGACATCTTTTCAACTTTATTGAAATGTACTACCTTGTACTATAGAAGCCATAATGATTGTAATGTTAAACAAAGTACATATACAGATATCATAAATAAACCACTCAAACAAGTACTTCAAAAGCATCTTGTACAAAGGACTGTATTTAAGACATATTATTAACTACAGATGTACATGTATTTTAATCTTTACTATAGGATAGTTAAATGTTTAAATTGTGTATTTATTGACACTGATTACATCAGGTAATAATATTCATTAAAAAGTTGTTACTGTTTTCGTGATTCATGAAACCTTTTTTTTCTCTAGCTACTGTTAGTAGCGACTAGCCCCTTCGCTTATATAGTCTTCAACTTAAAGGGTCAATATATTACTTTAATAACAATATATGATATAAATATACAAGTATAACATGACAAAAAGACAGTGTGTTGTTTTTGAATGTTTAATAAAAAGAAAAGGTGTGTAAAAAGTTGGGTCAGTTTTTTTAATAAAAATGTGGTTTTTTTTCCTAACCTATGCCTGGATATGAATCCCATCTGGTTTTATAAAGGCAGTTAGCTGCAAAATCTTCTTTTTCAATTATAATGGATAGCATAAATATGACAAATTCTCCTGATATTGTCTTTGAATCCTGTCACGAAAGCACATTCAAACTGATCCGTCATCATAATTTTAATGATGTTTTATTTTCAGTCGGGGCAACTTGCACATTCAACAAATACAAAAATATTGAAAAGTAACGAACATAAATCGTATGCTTGGGTTTTCGCTGTAATATGTACCTTTCAATCAAGTCAGTTATTCGACCGTTTGTCGATGCATTTCGGCGTAGTATATCATATTCGAGCTTCGGCACTGACCACAGCTGATCGCCGTCCGCCATCTTGGAATCGAATAACTGATAGTACACATGCGCCATCTGTCGGGAATGGGATAGGTGAACCCCATTGATGTACTAATATTTTCCATAATGGTAATATAATATGGTTGGTTTGATTTGTGGTGTTTAACGCCACTTTCAACAATATTTCTCTTATATCGTGGCGGTCAGCTTAATTGGAGGATGACACCGAAGTACCCGGAGAAATCAACCGACATGTTGCAAGTCACTGACAAACTATATCACATAATGTTGTATTGATAATACCTCGTTATGAACGGGAATCGAACTCACAACTTTAGTAGTAATATGCACTGATAGCACAATTGTAAATCAAAGTACCATACGATCACGATCACGACGGCTCCTATTCAGTTCGGCTATTTATATTTAGTGTTTTATATTTGCTAAACATTTGCGTTTTTGTGTGTTTATATATTATAGTAATTATATTTCATTGTGTGTAATGCCCCGTGTTGTTGCTGTTTCTTGTTCTAAGATATAAATGTGCGCCTGTATGTGGTATGTTACAAATAAGTAGAAGTAGTGGTCGCTATTTTACTATTAGATAAATAAAAACTATATAAATGGGTGTCTATGTCCTGTATTTTACCGCTAAAAAAAATAAAAAATAAATGCATACATAAAGTGTGTTGGTTTTATGGTCGTCTTTGTCTTTGAAAAGGGGGCATGTTTACGAATGTATATATTGCGTGAATTTTTTTTATTAGTTAGAAAACTGGTAAATGCTGTGCAGGTCCACATGTACCTCTCATAGTTTATCTGTCAGTCAGTCTAGTAAGTTGTGCCTATTAGGTGTACGTGCAACGACAATCAGTAAATATATTACAGTAAACAAATACAAATTATTGATATCACTACACTCTTCAAGATCTAAAGTTCAGTTGAGTAAACATGAGATGTCGGCCGAGGCGGTCCGTGAATTCCTTCAGAACCTTGCTGCAAACAGTACATAGAATAAACTAGAACCGTTGTAGTAGAAGGTAAGTTATATCGTTATTTAATACAATGATTTAGTCAGTAAAGAGACATTGTTACTCTGGGTGTATTTGTTATTTGTTCATCTATTATTTATTTTTAATCAATTTGAAACAGAATAGACTAAACAAGATTAAATTACTACACCAGGGGGCGTGTAATCATGTCTTCCTGGACCTCCGAAATTAATACCTACATGAATAATGAACTGATATGCTGAACTAGAACACATATGATACTTCAATGGATATGGTTATGGTGCTTACCGCCACTGTTAAAAGTAAGTCAGTTATATCAGTTAAATGATGCTCCAGAAAAGATGCTGTACCAGAAACAAGATATGTGATTGAGATAACATAGCAGCCGGGATCACAGTTGAACCAAAAACAAAAATATAGACCCCTCTTTATGTTATAGAAATTGGTGTTTCTTTTTATTTTCCTGTGCTGCTATTTGTTCCAAACGTTCTATATTCATTAAGGTGGAGTCAACTTTTGAAATAGTGAATAGAAAATGATTTAAAACGCATGATTACGTATTCTTACTTCTAAAATGCACAAGTGTCTATGTTTCAATAAATAACTTCACTGACATCTGATAGAGTAGAGTGCAAATTCTTGCAATCGTTTTTTTTTATCTCTTTAATATAGTATCAAGTTGAGTGGTAAATTCTTGAAACCAGGTTGGTTCTAGATTTATTAACACATTATCAAGTTCAGTTGTAAATTATTGAAACCAGATCAGTTCTAGATTGCTTAGCATAGTATCAAGTTCAGTTGTACATTCTGCCATGTTGGTACTAGATTGTTTAACACAGTATCAAGTTCAGTTGTACATTCTGCCATGTTGGTTCTAGATTGTTTAACACAGTATCAAGGTCAGTTGTATATTCTACCAGGTTGGTCCTAGATTGTTTAACACAGTATCAAGTTCAGTTGTATATTCTACCATGTTGGTTCTAGATTGTTTAACACAGTATCAAGTTCAGTTGTATATTCTACCATGTTGGTTCTAGATTGTTTAACACAGTATCAAGTTCAGTTGTAAATTCTACCAGGTTAGTCCTAGATTGTTTAACACAGTATCAAGTTCAGTTGTAAATTCGTAAAATCGGGTTGGATCTAAATTATTTAACATAGTATCAAGTTCAGTTGTATATTCTACCAGGTTGGTCCTAGATTGTTTAACACAGTATCAAGTTCAGTTGTAAATGCTACCTTGTTGGTTCTAGATTGTTTAACATAGTATCAAGTTCAGTTGTTGTATATTCTACCAGGTTGGTTCTAGAATGTTTAACATAGTATCAAGTTCTGTTGTAATTTCAAGCAGTTTGGTTCTAGGCTATTTTACAAGGTATCAAGTTCAGTTGTACATTGTATCATGTTGGCTCTAAATTGTTTAGCAGAGTATCAAGTTCAGTTGGAATTTCTACCAGATTGGTTCTAGAATGTTTAACACAGTATCAAGTTCAGTTGTAAATTCTACCAGATTGGTTCTAGATTGTTTATTAACATAATATCAAGATCAGTTGTAAATTCTACCAGGTTGGTTCTAGATTGTTTAACACAGTATCAACTTCAGTTGTAATTTCTACCAGGTTTG
Source organism: Bathymodiolus brooksi (assembly GCA_963680875.1). Taxonomy (NCBI): domain Eukaryota; kingdom Metazoa; phylum Mollusca; class Bivalvia; order Mytilida; family Modiolidae; genus Bathymodiolus; species Bathymodiolus brooksi. The sequence goes on along the minus strand of OY804580.1, from coordinate 79,267,942 downwards.
TTCTAGATTGTGTAACAAATCTTCAAGTTCAGCTGTTAATTCGTAAAACCAGGTTGGTTCTAGATTGTTTAACATAGTATCAAGTTCAGTTGTATATTTGACCAGGTTGGTTCTAGATTTTTTAACATAGTATCATGTTCAGTTGTATATTTGACCAGGTTGGTTCTAGATTATTTAACATAGTATCAAGTTCAGTTGTATATTTGACCAGGTTGGTTCTAGATTTTTTAACATAGTATCATGTTCAGTTGTATATTTGACCAGGTTGGTTCTAGATTGCTTAACATTGTATCAAGTTCAGTTGTATATTTGACCAGGTTGGTTCTAGATTTTTAAAAGAGTATCAAGTTCAGTTGTACATTCTACCATGTTGGTTCTAGATTGTTTAACACAGTATCAAGTTCAGTTGTATAGTCTTCCAGGTTGGTTCTAGATTGCTTAGCAAAGTATCAAGTTCAGTTGTATAGTCTTCCAGGTTTGTTTTCGATTGCTTAGCAAAGTATCAAGTTCAGTTGTATAGTCTTCCAGGTTTGTTCTAGATTGTTTAACACAGTATCAAGTTCAGTTGTATAGTCTACCAGGTTGGTTCTAGATTGCTTAGCAAAGTATCAAGTTCAGTTGTATAGTCTACCAGGTTGGTTCTAGATTGTTTAACACAGTATCAAGTTCAGTTGTATAGTCTTCCAGGTTGGTTCTAGATTGCTTAGCAAAGTATCAAGTTCAGTTGTATAGTCTTCCAGGTTGGTTCTAGATTGCTTAGCAAAGTATCAAGTTCAGTTGTATAGTCTTCCAGGTTGGTTCTAGATTGTTTAGCACAGTATCACGTTCAGTTGTAAATTCTACCATGTTGGTTCTAGATTGTTTAACACAGTATCAAGTTCAGTTGTATAGTCTTCCAGATTGGTTCTATATTGCTTAGCAAAGTATCAAGTTCAGTTGTATAGTCTACCAGGTTGGTTCTAGGTTGTTTATCACAGTATCAAGTTCAGTTGTAAATTTGTAAAAGCAGGTTCGTTCTTGATTTCTTAGCAAAATATCGGTTGGATATTTTACCAGGTTGGTTCTAGATCGTTTTACAAAATATCAAGTCCAATTGTAAATTCTAGCAAACAGATTAACTGTATCTAGAGTGCTTAATCAAGTTTCAAGCTTAGGTGAAAATTCTTGCAACCAAGTTGGTTTTAAGCACAATATCAACTTCAGTTGTAAATTATCAAACCCAGTATCAAGTTCGGTTGTAAATTATCAAACACAGTATCAAGTTCAGTTGTGAATACTAGATATATTTATTACTGAAAATTACAGTTCCTAAATAATGTAATTAATAATATAACTAAGGTGACCTAAGCTGAGTTTGGCTATCTTGCTTAGGCCCTTTGGTTTTATTGCTCCTAAAGCTTTAAATTATTTGTCTTTTTAGTCTTTCGATTTTGAGAGTACCCGATGAATATTATTCCAGAAACGCGTCGTGCGCACTAAATTTGATATCTACGTTATTATTATGAAAAGTTCACAACAGGAAATTGTAATCATCTCTTTTGTCTTTAAGCTTCGTTTTTACCCGACTCTCACTGTTAATGTCGATGTGCAGGTCAAGGTATGATGTAGATCTAGCTATATCTGTGGTATCCTTTATTTCAAGTTCAGTGAGATACATGCAATGTGCATAATGTATATTATGGATCGTGAAATTGTAGGGCCGGGATTTTAGAAGCCCCAGCATGATGTCTAATTTATACAAATAAAGGAACAGGTCTGCGGGAAATGGGACATAGTTGGTACCCATTGAAATGTCAACTGCCTTTTGAAAACCACATCCACCAAACATACCAAATAGGATGTCATTCAAACTTTGTTCACAAAAAAATAATTTCCTTAAGGTTTGAAATAATTATTTTAATAAGTATTTGAGCTTAGAGAAAGAGAGAGAGAGAGATAGAGAGGGGGATAGTTGTGAAAAGGGTAAGTAAATCAAATATTTAATACTATTCTACGTATATATACTCTAACAAATCTATAAAATGTGTAGAATCCACATCTGATTCATTTCATCGTTAGGGTAGCTGATGTCACAGTTAATCTGAAGCCCAATGTTGACCGATTGATAGAATATATATTAATAATTTAGAAAGAGGCTTCGCAAAACATTTTACGGAAGCTGAAAAGTAACTTTTTTGTTAGTAATCGTATGCAATTTAGGTACCCATTAGTGAAAGGTGAAATGGTTGACCTTTTTGTGAGCGAAAACAAAGGAGTGGGTGTAAACGAATGCATAAATTGCGTGTATTTTTTAATCAACTAGATAACAGGTAAATGTTGTCCACATGCACCAGACACTAAGTTTAAATCTATTCATATAAAAATATACAAAAATGTCATTGTCGATTTAAAAGGACGGTGATATATTATATTAAACAACTTTTGTCATTTAAATTTAGGGGCCCGGGTGGCTCAATGAGTTAGGATCTAACAGCTCATACAAGCCTATCACCAAAACGGCGTGGGTTCGCGCCCAGCTTTGTAAATTACAAAAAGGTGCACTCGACTCGCAGCCGCAAGTGATAATGTTTACCAGTTGCTTGCCCAGGGTCGGTGGTTCTCTCCGGGTACTCCGGCTTCCGCCACCACTAAAACTGGTCGCCATGATATAGCTGAAATACTGCTGAAAGTGGCGTTAAAACACCAAAAATCATATCATTTAAATTTCTCAAGATACAAAATACCATTTGCACATTTATACGTTTTTTATATGTTTCCCTCATGAGAGATAGCATCCTACCCTTTCAGCACAAAAGCACGATAAAGGACACACAATTCGAGTATATTTTTTTTAAATAAATTGTAGGTATTTGAACCTTTAAAACAATGAAAAGATTCGCACGTTGATATAATTTTGTACATATTATGGAGAATGTACTAGTATAGTGTTGTATGGGTTTATGGTGTTTAACACCACTTTCAACAATATTTCAGTTATCTCGTGACGGTCAGAGAAAACCGGTGGCAAGTCACTGACACATTTTAGCACGTAATGTTGTATCGAGTACACCTGGCCATGAACAGAGTTCAAACTCGCAACGTTATGTATGTGTGCGTTTTTTTTTGTTTTTTTGTTTTTTTGTTTTAAATTCGCTTGAAATCAAAGAGCACACTTTTGCTCACCTTAACGGGAGACAGCTCCTATAAAAAAAAATGTAAAACATATTTAATTTTAGAATCATGTCGGACATGTGCAAGTTCTCCATTAAATTTAGTATGATCAAATGAAGAACTAATATACCACACTATCGTAACAATACTAAAATCTACTCGAATACACGTAGAAACAGAGACAAATGTTATGCACATCTTCAATACTGCTCACTTTCATGAATTGGTGAAGTCCCTTCAATATAAATTGATGACGTAAAACTAGTTTTGATGACGTAAAACTAGTTTTATGTTCGCAAGCCTCCCCTCATAGTGAAATCATGTGGTCATGCAAGTGTTTTCTACGGTATTAAAATGATACCCCTCACATTTTATATCTCAAACGGTATAGTAGATGGTGCCTATATGTACAGGGTTATGATTAGGGATATGGTGCTTAACGCCACGCTAAACAATATTTCAGTTATATTGTGGCGGTCAGTTTTATTGATGGAGAAAACCGGAGTACCCAGGGGAAACCACCGACCTGCCGCAGGTCACTGACAAACTTTATCACATAAAGTTGTATCGGGTACACCTCACGTTATTGGTGATAAGCACTGACTGGATATGTAGATATAAATCCAACTACCATACAATCATGAAATCGGAGTACCCGGGGAAGGAAGCGAACTGCGCCTGTCAGAAACTTTATCACTAATAACTCAATAATATATGAATGGGTATAGTTTTCATACCGATGGAATATGTAAATTACGGGTGTTTTGGGTTTTTTTTTTATTTTTTTATTTTACAATTTTGCAAGCTCCAACGACAACACAAATTTTACCTTAAGTAGCATCCCGTGCACTAAATGCACTGATTGTAGTATAATCTATAATCACTGAGTAAGTTGGGCTATAATGTATTGAATTTATTGTATATGTCACTATTGTAAATGATTCAATTAAAATATATATTATGATGTATTGTGCATGTGTAGTAAATGTAGAAAATTTCATGTTGTTCTTCCCAGTATCATTTGTCACAAATTTTGAAATTGTGTACCGTGAATCAATGATGGTCAGTATTCACAGCATTAAGGGTTAGTATTATTGTGTTTTATGCCACGTTCAACAATATGTCAGTTGTATCTTGACGGTCAGTTTTATTGGTGGAGAAAACTGTAGTACCTGCAAAATGCACCGGTCTGTCAGTGTCAAACTTTAGCACATTATGCTGTCTTGAGTACACCTCGCCATGAACGGAATTCGAAGTCATAACTTAAGTGATGATATGCACTGATTGCACAGGTAGTTGTAAATTATTCATATACATGATGACTACGTCCGCATATACTACACTTGGTATCCTCCTCGGAAGGTAATAATTGAAATGCATTCTGAATAATGTACGTCTGGTTGGGACCAACCTTCTAACTTGTAAAATGCAACAAGAAAGCGAGATAAAATTTGAAAAAAAATACTGATATTTCAAGTCAAAAATATAGTCTGATTTTTGTTTCGTGTTAAATAAATATTATCAAGGAAACACTGCCCCTTACAGATTAATGGTTTATCCCTAATTTGTTGGAAGGTGTGTAACTGGACAGTAGGAGCAAAGGCCAAAAGAAAATGGCCAAATGACTAGCAATAATTAGCAAAGCACTACACAAAAAACTAAAGATTGAGCAATACGTATCCTACACAAATTGGAAGGTGACCCAGAAGGGTAAATAGTTCCTACTCCGCTAGTGGCACCCTTTGTGTTACTGTTGTAGCAAACCCAGCGATCAATCTTGGTATAATAACGAATCGGATTGTAATTAAGGCAATCTGAACGAATCCGTTCTCATTTGTGAAAGATATTATGTAACTGTTAATCAAATCATGGTGGTGACCGTAAAACTCCGGACGTGATGATTTTAATCTAATCACTATGAATCCGTGGTTCAGTGACTTCATTGTGCGCCTCTATTAATAAAGTCATGGTAGCAACCACAAGCTTATATCGTATCAACTGAAAATATATTATTTCCATATACAGGTGCACGATGAATATCTAAAACTTTAAATCATTTGGTTTTCCAATCTTATGATGTTGAGCTCACCTGTTGAATGCTATTCGTGTGTACTAAATTTGATATCTACTTTTTTATTGCTTTTACTGGGTCGATATCTCTACTGGTGGACTGTTAGTCTCCTAGGGTATCATCCGCCCAGTAGTCAGGGCTCCCGGACTAATATGGTTTATTATATATATTAATTACTGAAATGCATAGTTTCTGAATAATGTGATTATTAATAAAACTAAGATTCTCCTTCCTCAAACATAGGTGTCCTTAGCCGTTTTGGCTATCCTATTTAGGACATTTGGTTTTATTACTGCTAAAAGTTTAAACTATTTGGCTTTCCAGTCATTCGATTTCCAGCGTACTTGATGAAGATTATTCCAGAAACGGGTCGTGCGCACACATTTAGATATCTACGTTTTCATTAAAATCACTGGGTCGATATCCCTACTGGTGGACTATTACTCCGCCTTGGTATCATCCTCACAGTAGTCAGTACTCCAACACTGACATGGCTTAATAGCTATATGTATTACTGAAGTTTACAGTTCCCAAATAATGTAATTATAAATAAAACTAAGGTTCTCCTCCCTCAAACATAGGTGACCTAACCCGATTTTAGCTATCCTGTTCAGGCCCTTTGGTTTTATTGCTCATAAAGCTTTAAATTATTTTGCTTTCCAGTCTTTCGATTTTGAGAGTACCCGGTGAATATTATTCCAAAAAACCCGTCGTGCGCATTAAATTTGAAATCTACGTTATTATTATAAATGAAAAGTTCACAACGGGAAATTGCAGATCACCTTTGTTTTTAAGCTTCTTTTTACCCAGTTCTCAATGTCGATGTGTAGGTCAAGGTATGATGTAGATCTAGTTATATCTGTGGTATACTTTATTTCAAGTTCAATGGGATTGATGAGATCTACATCAAACTTAGAATTATTCAGTGTAAAGACATCATCTATACAGTGGATCGTTAAATTATAGGACTTTAGAAGCCTATGCATGATGCCTAATTCATACGAATAGGAGAACAGTAATTTCAACAGTATAGTGAAAACCTCATCCACCAAGCATAGTACATAGGTTGTCATTCAACATTATTTTCACAAAAGCATATTTTTCTTTAAGATTTGAAATAATGTTTTAATCTGTTTTTCCACTTAGAGAGAGAGGAATAGTTGTGAAAGGGGTAGAAAAATCAATGGTTTAATATTATTCTACGGTACGAAGGACCTTACTGTATATAACTCTAACAAATCTATATGACTAATATATATAACTAATCTAAGTCCACATCTGATTCATACCACCGTTTGGGTAGCTGGTGTCACAGTAACTCTGAAGCCCGGTTTTGAGCGATTGATATAATATATGTTAATAATTTAGAAAGAGGTTTCGCTGAACATTTTACGGAAGCTGAGAAGTAACTTTTTTGTTAGTAATCGTATACAGTTTAGGTACCCACTAGTTAAAGTTGAAATGGTTGAACTTTTTGTGGGAGAAACAAAAAGGGGGTGTGTGCAAACCAATGTACAGATTGCGTGTATTCTTTATCAGTAAGTCAACAGGTAAATGTATGTAAGTCCCTATGCACCAGACATCAGGTTTTAAATCTATTCATACAAAAATGTCTGGTAATGATATGACATTTCATTGTCGATTTAATAGGACACTAATATATAATTAAACTACTTTTGTCATTTAAGTTTCTCAAGATACAATAGACCATATGCCCATTTCTGATTTGTTTATACATTTTTACGTTTTATATCTGTTTTATATGTGTTATTTCCCTGATAGCGTGTAAAGTGATACCCGTTCAGTGCATAAGCACAGTAAAGAACAAATAATTTGAGTATATTTTCTTCTAACTTGTACACATTTGAACCTTTTAAAAAATGAGAAGTTGCTATAATGTTTGACATTTTATGGATCTAACGAATCTAACCGCCTCACCTCCTGTACAGTTGATGATCACGTATCCTCATCAAGTATGGCAGTCTGTGTTGAGGTACTGTTGCCATTCCTGAACCAACACAGTCCCCAATTCTTGAATGTTTTGACACTTTGGGGTACGTGTGGGCACTTTTCGTCCTAGATAGTCCTATAAATGTTCTATCGGATTCATATCCTGTCACATGGCTGGCCAATGCAGTAGCTTTATTGGAGACAGTCTTCCATTATACGGGCTCCATGTGACTTAGCATTGTCATCCATTAGAATTGCTAATGGATGACCATCAAAATGAGGCAAAACTAATGGGCGCAGGATTTGATCACCAATGGATGCAACAAAAAGCGACTTTCATCCGACCAGTGTACACTCTCTGCCACGACCTAATATTCCATCCCATATGGTCACGTGCCCATTAAAGCCTGATTGTTTTGTCAGTACTGGACGTTTTATCGGTCTCCTAGCACGAAACATTGCATTGTTAAGATTTCTGTTGACGGTTCGTCTGCTAATGCGCCCGTTGCCAAGCCATCGGCTTCGCAGCGTGTGTGCAGTGATGAATCGCTGCTATCTGGTGAGCCTTGTAAGGAATCCATCTTCTCTTAGGGTCGTTTGCATAGGCCTTCCTGTCCTTTGCTGTTCTTTTACACTCCTGGTTTGGTTCACGCACTGCTTCAATCGGATAATGACCGAATGCCTTACATTGCATCGTTGTGCAGTCTGTCTGTATGACATACCACCCCTTATCATTCCAACCGCTTGTCATCTATCTGCATCTGACAGTTTTCCATCTACCAGGTTGAAATAAAGTTTGGAAAGTTTAAAATTTTACCTGTCCTGCAACGTGCAGATATTATCAGACACCCCCCCCCCCCCCCCCAACTTGAGCTTGGTTAAGGTATAACTGAACTTGCAAAAATATGTTTCGTCGTTCTTTAGTTAATCGATCGATAACAAATTTACAGGTGCCATGAAAGATAATATGTGTATCTATAAGATATACATGTATATATTTTAACAAGAAAAAAGTGCGATGTAAAAATGATTTTCAATTTCAAATTTGGTGGTCCCTAGCTTATGGCCAAGTGTGTATATATATATATATATATATACAAGGTTGTATGGGTTTATGGTGTTTAATGCCATTGTCAACAATATTTCAGTTATATCATGGCGCTCAGTTTTATTGGTGGAGAAAACCATCGACAGGTCGCAAGTCACTGACAAACTTTCTCACATAATGTTGTATCCAATGCACCTCGACATGAACCAGGGGCGGATCCAGGCGGGGCGTACCCGGCTCGCGCCCCCTAAAATTGGAAAAACATGATTTTTTGGCGTAAAATCGTGATTTTTCACACGGAATACCCCAAAACTTTTCGCGCCTCCCTCCGCTCGGTGCAATTTTTTTAAGTGCGCCCCCTAACTTGACATCCTGGATCCGCCTCTGTGAACGTTATATATATATATATATATGTGTGTGTGTTATTTTCGTTGAAATTTGCTTCAAATCAAACAGGGCATTTTTGCGGGAATTAAAGGAGAACAACTCCTATGTAAAATTTCAAAGCATATTTCATTTAAGAATTTTGTCGGAAATGTCCAATTTATCCATTATATATAGTATGATACAATGAAGTACTAATATACCACACTATCGTAACATTAATAAAATATAATAGAAAAATGGTAGAAACAGAGACAAATTGTATTCACCAAACATATATCTACATGACTGCTCAAATTCCTGTGTTGGCAAAGTCACTTCAATAGAAATTGATGAAGCAAAACTAGTTTAATGTTCGAAAGCCTCTCCTCTTAGTGAAACGATGAAGTCATGCAAGTGTTTCCTATTTCAGTAAAATTATACTTCTCACTTTTTATCTGTCAATCAGTCTAGTAGGCGGTGCTTATGTGTACGTGTAAAGACATTCAGTGAATGTAGTGAAATAAACATACATATTTTTTATATTAATACACTCCGCAAGATCAAACATTCAGCTTAGTAAGCATACGACGACAATCGATACACTCCGTGAACTTTTTCAGATCCATGCTGCAATGCATTGTGCATGTACAATAGCACTAATTATTCGGTTATGCCCTTAATAGTTGCAATATTTTTTGCATTTCTGATCTAAGGGACATCTTAAATGTTGTCGTAAAGGATTTGTGCATGTCAACATACGATTGCCTTGATAACATATCACTGACTACTTGTTTTAAATAGTGTTTGTCCTATAGAGAATCAGTTACCATATACGATCTTAGTTATACTTATTACGCCCTTTGGCTTTGTTATTCCGAAAGACTTTATGATAGTTTGTTTATGTTATTCCGAAAGGTTTTATGATGGTTTGGTTTTCTAATCTTTTACTTTGAACGTCACTGATGAGGGATTTTCAGAAACGCGCCCTTCGCACTAAATAATATACCTAAGTTTGTATTGTAATGTACAACAAATCCTATGAAATTGTTCCGCACTACACAAAATACTAAAGATTGAGCAATACGAATCCCACAAAAACGTCGTGGTACTCTTAGTACAAACTCTGTGATTAGTCATGAATCCGGAAAGGATTGGATTGTGATTACGACAAACGGAAACACATCTGTGCTCATTGGTGAAAAAACATTATCCAACTGTTAACATGGTGGAACCGTAAAACAGCGGAAGTGATAACTTCAACCTAATAATGAATAATTATTGGCTCAGTAGCTTCCTTTCTATCAGCAAACCTCTATCAATGAAGTCATGATAGGAATCGCAATCTCTGAAATATCGTATGAACAGAAATATATGCACTCCATATGCAGGAGCTCCAGGAATGTCCCAAAATATAAATGGAAAGTTCACAATGAAATATTGAAGTCATCTCTTTTGTCTTTAAGTTTCCCTTTAACCAGCCCTTATTATCAATGTAAATGTAGATCTAGCTATAATTGTGATATTTTTTATTTTAAATTCAGTGAGATAAATGCGCATAGTCATAACATTTAGAATTATTCAGTGAAAATATATCAGCTTTATTGTGGATCGTGAAATCATAGGACCTGGATTTTTGAAGCCTCTGCATGATGCCTTAATCATACAAGTAAAGGAACAGGTATGTGGGAATAGGGACATAGTTGGTACCCATAGGTATGTCAACTGTCTATTGAAAATCACATCCATCAAACATACCAAATAGGATGTGATTCAAAACTGTTTTAAAAAGATTTTTCCTTAAGATTTGAAACAATTATTTCCAAGTCTGTTATCTGAGAGAGAGAGAGAGAGAGAGAGAGAGAGAGAGAGAGAGAGAGAGAGAGAGAAAAAGGGGAAAATGTAAGGAAATCAAATTTGTAATGATATTCTACGGTACGTGGGACGTTGCGTGTATATACTCTAACAGATCTATAGATTTTTTAGAATCCACATCTGATTCATTCCACGTTTGGGTAAGTAGTGTCACAGTTATTCTGCAGCCCGGGTTTGACCGATGATAGAATATATGTTGATAATTTAGAAAGAAGCTTCGCTGGATATTTTACAGAACCTGAAAAGTAACTTATTTGTTAGTAATCGTATGCAAATTAGGTACCCATTAGCTAAAGTTGAAATGGTCGACCTTTTTGTGGGAGAAAAAGGGGGGTTATGTAAACTAATGTATAGATTACGTGTATTCTTTATCAGTAATTAAACAGGTACATGTTTTGTAAGTCCACATGTACCAGACCACAGTAATCTATTTATACACAAACGTCTAGTACTGATATGAAATTTCCATTGTCAGTTTAAAAGGACAGTGATACAATAGACCTCTAGCTGCACATTCCTGATTTGTTTATTAATTAATACGCTTTATATCTGTTTCATATGGGATATTTCACTCGAGGCGGGTAAAATGTTACCAGTTCAGTGGAAAAACACTGTAAAGGACAAATAATTTGAGTATATTTTCTGATAACTTGTAGATATTTGAACCTTTTAAAGAAAATAAGAAGTTGTTATAATTTTTTATATATTATGGATAATAATTGGTGCTGCAGTGTATCAGTGGTGTGAGTTCAAATCCGGTCGAGGGAAGAACAAAAATGTTACTGCTCAAAAATCTAATTCTAACACTGTTTGGTTTAATTTTCAGACGTATATAATTAATATTTAGTATTAACCCCCTAGTATCACAATTAACTTTGAGATTCAGTGGGACAGATATATTGTATGGTTGTCACTTGCTTAGATGTTTGTATAATATACTCTTTCTCCTGTGACTGTATAATGAATTCTTCATTATCCTATACAATATATTAAAATTTGCTGAGTTAGATTGCTGTCAAATTATAATATTAAGTATGTATGTACCATCTACACACGCTTAGACACATGTCTTATGTCTATCTCTAGATTTTCCTAACGAGACAAGGCAACACTTCGATTATTGAAGCTCCATTTCTATGGAGCGGATGTGATCGTGTGGTTTAGGGCGCTGGACTTAAGGCTAAGCGATTGGTGCTGCAGTGTATCAATGGTGTGAGTTCAAATCCCGTCGAGGGAAGAACAAAAATTTGACAGCTAAAAAATCTAATTCTAACACTGTTTGGTTTAATTTTCAGACGTATATAATTAATATTTAGTATTAACCTAGTATCACAAGTAAATTTGAGATCCAGTGGGACAGATATACTGTATGGTTGTCACTTGCTTACACAACATCTCTGTCAACGCTCATTGTACAAGACTTTTGTAAAATTTAGAAACACTAAAAAAAATGTACTTAAAATTGTTTTAATTATTGTAAATATCAAATAAGATGAAAATAAATCACTCATTTCAAATCAATTCTCTCTTAAAAATGATTTTTCACCCATTTCTTGGAGAACTATTTTGCGAAGGTAAAATTTAAAAAGTTAAAAATCATTTTAAGAGAGAATTGATTTGAAATGAGTGATTTAGTTTCATCTTTATTGATATTTACAATAATTAAAACAATCTTAAGAACATTTTTTCAATGTTTCTAAATTTTACAAAAATCTTGTAAAATGGGCGTTGACAGAGATGGAGTGTAGCGTGAAAGGAACGACAACTGTGGATAGAAAATGATCTTTTCACCGGAAGCATGAAATTATAGAACAAAGTGGTATTTAAAAACAAAATAAAAATTATTTCAATAAGAAATTCGTAAATCTGTAACCATTTCAATTCTTCTCAATTGAAATAAACTTAAAAGAAAATTATAATATCAAAATCGTGTTCTACGAGAAATGATCGTTTACAGTGTACATGGATGACGTCATTTTCTAGTGTGCAATACACATATTGCAGTTCGTCTGCTTCGGAGAGGAAAGAAACATGAAATTGCATGCACTTCTTGGTTATTCTGCCTCTGAAAACTTTGTGAGCTGATGTCAAACATTGAAGAACAGCTCTGCATCGTTTTTATGTATACAGGAAACCTTTATCATCTCCACGATCTCGCAACACAGGCACTTGTTTCATTGAAAAAATATATGCCCCCTCCTCTTCCTCTTCCTCTTCCTGTAGAGCAGGGGCATATATGTTTTGAATGAAACAAGTGCCTCCTCTTCCTCTTCCTGAAGAGGAGGGAGCATATATTTTTTGAATGAAACAAGTGCCTGTGTCTCGCAATTTGAAAGTGATTAAAAAAATGTGTACATTTGAAGTGCATTTGTTTCCCTATTTTTTGCAAGTGTGGTGACGTAGTAGAGATTGAAATGCAATAATTCCAAGGCCTAGGGTATACAGAGATAGACGTAATCCGTTAGAAACCATGACAGATAACGAATTATTTGAAAGATATCGGTTTAGACGACCCACGATAGAGTTTATTGCTAATGGTATCTGCCATCTTTTAACAAGTCCTACGAGGAGAAACAAGCCAATCTTACCCATCGTTCAAATACTGCTTTTTCTACGGTTTGTGGCCACGGGGTCCCATTTGGCTCTCATAGGGGACCACCTAGGAGTTTCGGAATCTGCAACAGGAAGGGCATGCAGGAAAGTGTGTAGAGCTATTTGGAGGATTTTCTCCCATGTTATACGCTTCCCCGACGGAGAAAGAGCTCAGCGAGTACAAGAGGAATTCAGGAAAATCCGCTGGTACGTTTTCTTATTCAATTTCTATGAATACATAGCCAGTCATCGACAATATCTGCAATGTTTTTACTTTGTCGTCTTTTCAGCGTCCATGATGTTGACAACTTCCGATTTCGATTATGCCCCCTTCTTGACGGTCTTATAAATAGCGATGAGAAGCGCCAAGATGCTTAGAAAAAGCGATAAGAAGTGAAAAAAGATAGGCACAAGAAGTCATTTTTTTCAAATAAATATGAAAAAAATTAATAAAATGATTCTAAAAACATATTCTTTTATGAAATAAGAATAACGTCACGATGTTATTTTTATTCAAACAAAATGAAAAAAAAAATTGATAAAAGACAAGAATTTTAAATTGGACAAAAAGAAAAGTATTAAAAATGTCTACCGGTCAGCGAGTAGCTCTCGCCATTTTTAAAGTTTGTTATCCAATATTTTTAAGAAGCAGGCGAGAAACCTTTGTTCATCCCATTATTATTTTGCATGACCCATAACGATTTACCTACGAAATAAAAGTTATCTTAAATGTACCGCGAATTTTGAAATGCGAACAAAAGTCAATAAATTATACGGAGGGTTACATTATCGTAACTAGAAAAGGGATGAACAACGTAATGATTGTTTATGGATTTAAAATTGTTACGGTTATTTTCTGAGATTCGTGACCAGAACTCCACCCCCACTATCAATGTGTTCGTCTATGGAAAAGGTGTTCAAAATACATGTAGATCTAAAATTACAAACATTTTTTTCTTCAATTTTCATCTGTATTTTAGGAGGCATTTGCCTCTCATGCCTCCCTCTTAATTGTCATTATCATCAAATAGGCTTCGCCCTTAAACAGGTTGTGCCTGTCTCATATTATTAAAACGGCTAAATATAAAATAAAATAAAAATAAGTTATACTGTCTTGCCTGTTCCTTTATCTTTCATTCCCAATGGTTTTTATTTACACCAGTATTAAGCAAATTCGGAGCATCTTACAATAAAATCTTTTTTTATATTCTGCTTACCCATAGACTTCAAATAAATGTACTTTATTACAATACATTGAACGATGAAAGCTTGATCACATAAATATTCATGACAGTAATGATTTATTGAAATTTTTGAACCCATAGCAACAAACTGGATTACAGAATATTTTAATGTATTTATTAAGAAAATATAACAGTTTCAATAAGATATTTCACAAATACGACAATTATAACATTCACAACTGATGTTGTTTACCAGGAAGACTAGACTAATGTCGACAATGATAAACAAATGTTAAAAATATATCCTCCCAAACAGTGTTGTAACTATGTAAAAAACGTCACGCATTTGTGTGACCAAGGTAAAAACAGTACACATAATAAACTACAACCGTTGTAGTAGAAGGTAAGTTATATCGTTATTGAGTACAATGACTTAGTGAGTAAAGATACATTGTTACACTCAGTGTACTTATTTACTTGTTTTTATCTATTATTTATTTTAATCGATTTCTTTTAAATCGTTACTTCCTGATAGATACACGCCCTACGAAAACGTTAAATCTGATACAAGGTACTATTAGTGAATTATTTGGTACCAAATAGAAACAAAACGTGATATATAGATGGGATACGTAAAGATTTTAAGATTACACTGTCACGAAAAAAAATAAACAAAAACAAACAAACAAACAATAAGTAAAATACCCTTGATGAAATACAACAGACCCAAAGCATAAATAAACATCAAAAGAGAGCTTAACAAATTTACTATGAAACTGAATAGACAAGATAATATTAAATTACTACACTAGTGGCTGTGTAATCATGTCATCCTGGACCTCCGGACGGAATATCTACACGAATAAGGAATGTAAATGCTCAAATAAAACCAAATCTAATACTTCAGGGGGTAGGGTTATGGTGGTTAACACCACTTTCAACAGTATTTCCAGGGGGAGTAGATGAGGCTTCATAGTGTTCACGCCATAATTATTTTTGACGAGATGCAAAATGGTGCGATCTGGGGCCATTTCAACAATATTTGAGTTATATCGTGGCGGTCAGTTTTATCGTCATAACATAGCTAAGAAAGTCTCATTTTGGCGATAAACACCAACCAGTCATTTACAGCCTTAACACATTGATAAATACTATGTATGTCTTGTCTTTTATGTTTGTACATTGTTTGGTGTATTTTTCAAATAACTTCATACCTTTTATACAAAGGCAATGATCTCGATCAATGTATATTTACTATCCTGATATAGTATGATACAATGGAAAAATAATACCACACTATCGTAACATTACTAAAATATACTCGAAAAATCGTAGGAACAGAGGCAAATTGTATACACCTAACACACCTCTACCCTGACTGCTCACTTCCCTGGATTGGTAAGGTCACTTTGATAGAAATTGATGTAGAAAACATAGTTTTGGGTCCCAAAATCACCCCTCTTAATGAAAATATGCGGTCATGAAAGTTTTTCCTACGTGAGTAAAATGATACCCCTCACAATTTATCTGTCAATCAGTCTATTAAGTGGTCCCTATGTGTACGTGCAAAGACAATCAGTGAATGTGATAAAATAAACAAATCTAAATTACTGCTATCACTACACTCTTCAAAGTATAATGTTCAATTGAGTCCACATGTTATAACGGCCGAAGCGCCCCGTGAACTCCTTCCTAATTCTGCTGCCAACAGTACATAGAATAAACTAGAACCGTTGTAGAAGAAGGTATGTTATAACGTTATTTACTACAATGATTTAGTCAGTAAAGAGATATTGTTGTTGCTCTGGATGTATTTATTTATGTGTTTATCTATTATTTATTTTTAATCAATTTGTTTCAAATCGGTAGTTAGACCGGTAAATCATATACTGTTTTACATCATGATAGGAACACGCCCTAACAGAACTTGAATCTGATACAATGTACTCTAAACAATGTGCTTTGTATGAATATAAACAAAAAGTGATAATGGGTATACGTAAAAAAATATTACATTGTCACGAAAAAAGAAAGCAAACAAAAATATTTAAAAAACAAACAAAAAGTAAAAATACAGTGAATGAAATACAACAGACCCCAAGCATCAATACAAAGTAAAAGAGAGTTGCACAAATTAATTAAGGGGGCAACTTTTAAAATGGCTAATAGAAAATGATTTACATGTTTACGTAATCATGTTGGAATTTAACTTCCAAAATGCAAATTAAAATGGAGACCCTTAAAACTACTTCAACCCCTTCACTATATTTTTACATTTTTTGTGCCAATCCAGGATAATAATCAACATTTACAACAACTTGACTTTTTGACAAAGAATGATTTCAACCAGCACGTGTTTCTTCTTCTCCACCGATTACTACCAATACTTAGTAAAGAAGACAACATTTAACAGAAGATCTACGATGATTTTAAAGGGCGTTAATGATGTCAATCCCCCTCTTTGCCTCAGAATAAATACTTCCTATTATTTTGGAAGCCCTTAATGGAATCACATCCTGTATCAGGATATATACATCCAGTCTACAATTATTATGAAAGGCGTTAATGGTGTCATTCAGAAAGTCTACTAATATGTACATTGTACGATATAACACTGTTAAAAGTTAACATTTAATAATTATCAGAGATAGTGTATTCATTAAATCATAGAGTAAACATTTAACATCAAAGTTAATGTGCACTAGATCAGAGTTAAGAATACAAAGTTTATACAATATACTGATAGTTAATACATGAAATAGGTAAGTCAATTTTCTAAGCTGATTAAAAGGGCTAAATATTATGTTTTCTGAGCCAAATCGAACATTTTCGAAGACAATTTCCATTCCAGCATAAATTTGATAAAAACCGCATTCAATATAGTAGTAAAATCTATTAAAAAAGAAAAAACATAGTATCAATTTCAGTGTAAATTAGGAACAAAGTATCTATTACAATACAGTTGTACATTTTCAAGTACAGTATCAATTACGATATAAATGTCAGTGTCAATTACAGTATCAATTACAGTATCTGTTATAGTATCAATTACAGTGTCAATTACAGTATCAATGTCAGTGTCAGATACAGTATCAATTACAGTATCAAATACAGTGTTAATTACAGTGTCAATTACAGTATCAATTTCAGTATCAATTTCAATGTCAATTACAGTATTTATTGCAGCATCAATTACAGTACCTATTAATGTATCAATTACAGTGTCAAACACAGCACCAAATTCAGTTTCAATTACAGTACCAATTACAATATCACATACAGTGTCAATTACAGAATTAAATACACAGTCAATTAAAGTGTCAACTACAATATCAAATTCAGTGTCAAATACAGTGAAAATTCTAAGAAAAATATCAATATCAATTTCAGTATTTATTCAATATTTAAAAAAGGACAGTATCAATAATACAGTTCAGTAATAAATTTCCGATACCAGTGTCAATTTAAGTGTCCATTGAAAAAGGGCCCGGGTGTCTCAATGAATTAGGCAGTTGGATTATTTAACAACACGTACAAGCCTATGATCAATACGGATTGGGTTCGCGTTCTGGTTTGTAAATTGCAAAAAGGGTGCTCTCGACACCGGCATCTTCCACCACTAAAACTGGTCGCTATTATATAGCTGAAACATTGCTGAAAGTGGCGTTAAACAAAATAAATCAAATCAAGTCAAATCCATTAAAAACTCAGTATCAGTTTCAGTGTAAAATCTTAAACAAACAGTATGGATGACAGTACAGTTGTATATTGTCAAATGTAGTATCAATTTCAGTGCCCGTTCATAGAAAAACAGTATGAATGACAGTACAGTTGTATGTTGTCAAATGTAGTATCAATTTCAGTGCCCGTTCATAGAAAAACAGTATGAATGACAGTACAGTTGTATATTGTCAAATGTAGTATCAATTTCAGTGCCCGTTCTTAGAAAAACAGTATGAATTAGAGTACAGTTGTATATTGTTAATTTCAGTGTCAATTAAAACGAAACAGTGCCAAGTACAGCTGTAAATCTATAACAAATCAGTATCAATTCCAGTGCCCGTTCATAAAAAAAAACACATAAATTACAGTACCGTTGTAAATTCTCAAATACAGTATCAATTTCAGTGTCAATTCTAACAAAAATAGTACCAACAGTAATAACAGCGGTAAATCTTAAAACAATATCCAGTTCAGTCATAGCTTCTGATATACTATATAACATTCAGATTAGCTTCGAAGTCAGTTGTTAATTCTCAAAATCTGCCACAAGTTCAGTTGTAAATTCTGACCAGCAGTGTCAGGTAGTGTTGTTTAACTTCCCAAGAACAATATCACGTACTGTTTGTAAATTTCTACGTCTTTATATTACTGAAACACTTCATCAAATTTGATCAAAGCAGACATCAGTTTCGTTGAAGTATAAAATCTAACTTTACCATGACCAACGAATCATGTATCTTCACTGGCAATAGTGATTTGTTTAGGGGGTGTTCTGTTTTTGTTTATTTGTTGTTGTTGTTTTCTGTCTTTTTCCCCTTTCTTTTCGTTTTTTTTCGGGTGGGGGGTTGCTTTGCTTGTTTTATCGTTTGGTTTGTGTTTTTTTTTATGTGGTCTTGCTTAAGTTTATTTTATTTTTTTATTTTTTAAATATAGTTTTACTATTATTTTTTGTTGTTAATGTTGCTTTTTCAATTATATCCAAATATATTGTGTTTGCAATAACACTATTAATATTGATAAAATAATAGATACATTTGTATATGCTAATTTTTAAGCACGGATTATCGTTCAAATGAAAACTAGAGCACGATATTCTGTAAGTAAGAAAGGATATGACGTATTCATTTAAAGCGACATTTGCGGTAGTTTCTACCGACAACATTTGTTGGCGGAGCTCATCATCAAAAATTCCCGTTGATATGAACAAAATATTTATGAAACTGTATGTCACATGACCAACGTGACCTGAAGGTCACATACCTCAGAAATTTGAATATTCGAAGTGATTTTTGTAGTTTTTAGACTCATGAAGAATATTATTTTTAACAAGACTAAAAGTTTCGCAAGGAAGAACACTAGTAACCATGCCTTTAAAATATTTTGCTCCAAAATTAACTGTGAAACTGTATCATCGATTCTTTATCCTCGAGATAACCGTGGTCAAAATAATAAACAATCTGAATGTTTGCTCTGCCCACAGCTATTTATACACCCGTTCCCGGTTTAACACATCATATGTATGTTTTATATTTATTCTCTGTGATTTTTTTCTCTCATTGATAGATATATCTTTGCGGATCCCTTTATGTTGATGTATTTCTACTGTATCTTTGCATAATTACAATAGGCTAGCTGCCCTTTGTCCCTATTGGAATCGTCAGTTTTTATATTCGTTTCGTTGCGTAAATTTTAACTGAGTAACTTGTGTCAATCGGCTTGTCTGTGGAGTTGGACGTTTTATCTTGACACGATTATATCGTGCAGTCTTCATATTTAAACTAATGTGTTAAATATTCACTTCAAAGAGGTACTGACTGGTGTTTTTTTTTCATTGTTCTTTTTCTTCAAATTAGTAGTTGTCAGTTTTAGCAAAACAATTTTCGTGCCGCTTTCTTGAATTTTTAGTCTGGTAAAATATTCCTAAATTTTAAGTTTGTTACTTTGAATTAAGGTCGAAGTTTATATAAATTGCCAAATTGCTATTAACTGTGTAGATATTTTTTTGTACCTTGGACGTATTTGATTTGCACATTAATCAGTAACTCCAAAATGTGTAGAGGGCCCGGGTGGTTCAATGAGTTAGTTAGTTGGATTAACTAGCAACTCTTACAAGCCTATTACCCAATACGTCGTGGGTTTGCGCCTGGCTTTGTAAATTACAAAAAAGGGTGCACTCGACTCGCAGCCGCAAGTGAGTTTACCAGTTGCTTGCCCATGGTCGGTGGTTCTCTCCGGCTTCATCCACCACTAAAACTAGTCGCCATGATATAGCTGAAATATTGCTGAAAGTGGCGTTTAACACCAACAATCAATCAATCAACCAAAAAGTGTAGGTACCTTTAATTAAAATATATGTATAGTTTATAATTTGCACTGTATATTTTGCAGAAGGGAACGACCATTTACTTTTAGGGGGGCGAGGCCTATATTGTTGCCCCGAGCAAACAATTAGACAAGTATTTAGTGTTTAGACATGAACAATGTATGTGTACGAACTTGAGCAAGAAGAATAAAAGCGACATTCTGGCGAGTATTGTTTTTCGTTTCTACAGCAAGCAGAGTTGGTTTTGTTTTACTTTGCTTGTTTGTTTAATTTTTTAATTTTTGCTGTTTGTTTGTTTGTTTATTGGTTTTGTTTAGCTTTTATTGTTGTTGCTTTATAATTTTTATTTCTTGTTATTATGTTTTGTTTTTTGTTAATTGTTTCTTTTTTATATATATTATATTCAGATATATTGTGTTAATAACAATACTAATTTTAATTAAGTGATAGATCCATTTATATATAATAACTGTTAGGCGCGGATTCCCAAAGTGGAAATCAGAACCCGTAACACGAAACATGTACAAGAGAAAACAGGACAATCTACAAAACACTATACAAAAAACTCGCGATCGAGTAACAATAACCCCACTAAAAACCGGGGATGACATCAGGTGCACTGGAAGGGCGAGTAGTTCCTGTTCTACTAGTACCACCCGTCATGTTACTCTAGGTTCACATACGGTACTAGTTTATGAATGAGGAAAGGAACTGAAAGTACAACATCATGCATGTTAAATTTACACAAACAGAAGGTGTAAACAGTTGATATGTTGGTCCAATTTCTTATTGGGTTTCTGCAGGGCGGTCTGTGTCCAATCTTTGAATATTCCTCTTTGCCTTACATAAGACGAAGGGTATTAGGAGACTGTATACATCTATTAGACGTGTAAAGCAGAGGTTCATCACTATGGAAGAAAATCACAAGAGGAGGGGGTCACTTCCTGATTAAATACAGACATGCTGTTGGAAAGAGTCTACTTTTTCATCTTCCAAATTTACGATTGGGTGGTATAAACTCTCCCCTTCATTATATCAACAAGCCCATGCAGCTTGTGTATTGCAAAGACAAATATGTATATGAATATGTTATAATCTAACATAAAAAGGTTCAAAATTTATCTGTGTGTTTGTTTGAATTATAGTTTAATTTGAGAATAGAGCACCAATAACTGAATAATATATGAATGGGAATACTTTTCATGCTGGTGGAATATACAAATGAGGGTTGTTTTTTCTAAGTTTTCACTCTAGCGGCGGCACCGATTGCAGTATAATCTATAATCATTCAGCAAGCTGGGACATAGTGTATTTGATTTATTGTAAATGATTTAATTAAAATATATATTATGATGTTTTGTGTGTATTAAATATAGAAAATTGCATGTTGTTCTTTCGAGTATCATTTCGTACTATGAATCAATAATGGTCAGAATTTACAAGATAATGGCTTATGGTAAGGGTGTTTACCGCCACGTTCAACGATGCTTGGGTTATATGTGGCAGTCAGTTTTATTTTTGGTGGAGGAATCCGAGTACCTGGAAAATCCATAGTTCACCTAAGAGTCACCGACAAACTGTATCACATAATGTTGTATCGAGTACCCTTCGCCATTAGCGTGATTCGAACTCACAACTTTAGAGGTGAAATCCAACTACCATACCATCACGATAACGATGACCTTGCCACGATTATATTATATACATGATAACTACGTCTGCATACAATATACTACACTTGATATTCTCATCCGTCGTAGTAATTGAAATGCATTCTGGGTTATGTAAGTCTGGATGGAGAACGACCATTTTAACTCTTCCAAATTATACAGAAAAAATTTCTTTACTTAAAAATGCAAAAGGTCATCAGATTTCAACATGATTTTTGGGGGAAAATATCGATATTTCATGCAAAGAACTGAAAAAAATGCTGGTTCAGGAACTGAATTTAGCCACCTATAAGTTCAATGGTTGATTGCTAACTTGTTGAAGGAGTGTAAATGAACATTAGGTCACAGTCTGGTACATATTGTCATAGATGAAATGTCTGTATGCTTCGGTTGAATATCCTTCATATGTTTAAGGTAGACAACGGATTATCGCTTTATAATGGTGTAATATTTGATATGTTAACCAACTTCAGCCAACCAGTCATCATCAATTGTAACCGATCGCGATATATCAAGAACATTTGTTTAATCAACAACAAAAAAACAACAGATTATTAACAGACACGAAAATCTGTATTTTTTGTTCAAATTTTGCCATTAATCTTGAAAGAAAACTACACAGAAAAATTAAGATTCAGCAACATAAAACCCATAATAACTGGGGGTGAACTCTTTAAGTGTTTCAGAAAGGGTAAGCAGTTCCTGCTCCATTATTGGCAACCGTCCTGTTGCTTTTGCATAAACTAGAGGCTCAGCCCACTGAGCCTGTATCGTTCACCTGACAATAGAATGATACTGAAGCAAATTTCAAAGGGAGATAATCGTTACCTTAAAAAACAGCAGCCATCTTGAATGGAGGGTGGGGCTGTCGTACACAATTTTGTAAGGGACACACCCAGGGACCATCTATGCCAGGTTTGGACCTTACATAGATGCTTCCTGCCAAGTTTGGCTCCATTTGGCCAAGCTGTTTCAGAGGAGAAGATTTTTTTAACATTAGCCAATCAGAAAAAAGAAATAATCTTGGTGGCCATGTTTGTTGGCCGAATGGAACCAAATGAAGAAGTTTTATAGAGGATCTTACATAGATGCTTCCTGCCATGTTTGGCTCCATTTTGCCCAGCAGTTTCAGAGGAGAAGATTTTTTTAAACAGCAGCCAATCAGAAACAAGAATTGCCCTTGGCGGCCATATTTGTTGGTGGAACGGAATGAAATGGAGAAACTTTATAGAGGACCTTACATAGATGCTTACTGCCAAGGTTGGTTCCATTTGGCCAAGTTGTTTCAGAGAAGATTAAAATATGAAAGAGTTAACGGACGGACGACGGACGCCAAGTGATGGCAATACCTCACATGGCAAGCTGAACATGTTTTCAGTTTACACTTAACATTTATCTCTTATAGTTTTTGAAAAAGGATGAAAAGTATTAAAAATTTTAAAATTTGATGAAAAAAGGGCAATAACTTCAAGATGGGTAATCAGATTTACTTTAAAATTGCAGGCTAGGTAAATCTTGACATGCTGCACATGTTTGCTGTTTAAACTTAACATTTATCTCTTATAGTTTTTTAAATAAAAAACGAAAAGTATTAAAATTTTGAAAATTTGATGAAAAAAGGGCAATAACTCAGATAGGTAATCAGATTTTCTTCAAAATTTCAGGGTTGTTAGATCTTGCTGTGCTGATCATTTTAACCCCGTCAGATTTCTGGTATTATTAATGGTTTTTAGTTATTACCAAAAACGTGCAATTTTAACATGTTCTATTTTTAGTAGCAGTGGCCATGTTTGTTGGCCAAATGGAACCAAATGAAGAAGTTTTATAGAGGATCTTACATAGATGCTTCCTGCCAAATTTGGCTCCATTTGGCCAAGCAGTTTCAGAGGAGAAGATTTTTTTAACATTAGCCAATCAGAAACAAGAATTGCCCTTGGCGGCCATATTTGTTGGCGGAATGGGACGAAACGAAAAACCTTTATAGAGGACCTTATATAGATGCTTTCTGCCAAGTTTGGTTCCATTCGGCCCAGTTGTTTCAGAGGAGTAGATTAAAATATGAAAAGTTAACGGACGGACGACGGACGCCAAGTGATGGCAATACCTCACATGACCCTTTGGGTCAGTTGAGTTAAAAAGCATCTGGTATAAATCCATTATTTAAACGGTTACACTTTTTCATTGATTGAAATCAAAATATGTAGATGTACATATTTTTATGACCATACATATATTTTGAAGATTATTGTATAAACGTTGGGAGAATCACTTGATAACTCCGAATCTCTCCTAACAACTCCGGCTCAGTGCACGTGCAGTAACTTATCATACGACTGATGCGTTCCGCAGGTAGATTTACACCGGTCACAAAAGAGGCTTTACCATTTAATCAAGTATGATATTTATGGAAAGGTATATACTGTCCTAGTTGTTGATAAGAGTAACAGAAACACATGTTAGTGACACCACTATCAATGTGACAATAGACCATTTTGCACATTTTCTACTTTGATTCTAAAATTGTACATTTTACAGGATTTATTTTCACTTTAAGACTGACAAAATTAAAAAAATAACATATATTTTTTCCATTAATCTGTTCAAAATGTTAATCTTGTAGCAATTCGTGAATTTTCAATTTGCTATGAAATTAACCACTGGTTAGAAATGACCCATTCACCGCTAGTAATTCAATATGTTGGGAAAATTACATCTACCTCTGCTTGAGTGAGTGTTGTTTAACCAATTCAGATATTTTAACAAGTTAGTTATCAATGAGACGATGATAAGGTCCCTTTGTTCTAGACCAACACGCCGAGTTGAATTTTTATAGTGCTAGCTCACTGAAACAATAGTCTGTGGGTTGACATGTCGTTCCACTTGGACACATTATTTGCTCTTTCTCTTTAATGCTGATTGCTTAGCGGAGAAGCAACAAATATCAATTGTATAGTCTTTGGTTTGACCCGACCAGGGCTAGAACCCACGATCTAGCGCCCCCCGAGGCGAGCACGCTAACCATTACGCCACAGATGCTGTTACCTCTGATTATAAGTTTACCCTGGTTAGAAAAATTGCATTCACCTCTGTTTGTAAAATTAACATGTTTTGAAAAATAACATCCACCTGTTTGCAAATTTAACCTGGTTAGAAAAGATGTATCCACCTCTGTTTGTAAATTAATATATATAAGAAAAGAAAGGAAAAAAAACAACTGCCTCCATTTTGAAGTTTCATTTCTTCCTATCTGTTATACAAACATTATACAAAACTTACAATATACAAATGTAAAATGTACACTACACACACTTACTTATGTAATAATCACACATTAAAATAGTTCTCCTCTCTGTACTAAAAGATTTGCATACATCAGTTTCTGTTATGTAAGAAAAAACATGAGAACATGGATTTTAATAGTCAGTATTGTTTTTGCTATGTAGGAAATTAAGGAAGGAAACAATAAAAAAAAAATTGATTTCGATGAAGGAAATTAAGCAATGCAACAATAACAATTCATAAAGTATATTACTTCATCATCAATGAGTGGTTCAGATAAACTAAGGTTTGCGAGATCAATGGATAAGAAAACAGGGTCAATATCCAGGACAGACTGGTGTAGATCTTTAGCTATTTTCTCAAGTGAAGTCACATCATGAGTGTAATTTTCAAAGGTACTGGGCTGCAATTAGAAATCATCATTAAAACATTATAATTTGTCAAATTATAACACAAAATGATATTAATATCATACATGAATGCCGTGAATGTATATTTTTTTCTAAGGGGGGGAAATTTTGTATGTTTTATACCCCAGTATGGTTCGACAATACCGGTAGTCCGATTGCCCGAGACAACTAAAAATCGTATTCGGACAAGTACAAATCTTACTTTACTAGTCCGATCGGACAAGTGAAAAAAACACAAATATCAATGAGTAGTGTATGAAATTGAATGAAATGTACAGAAATATACAATGCGTATCTTAAAATCGGAAAAAAATGTTTGTTATTCGGTAATTTTCATTCCGCGTAATTTCCCTGTTTAATATTTAACTTACTTTAAAAATGCTGACCAATCATATCGCGCGGTTTTGTCATTCTACTTAATCGGCCAATCAGATTTGATCAAGCTATTTTTGGAATTCTAATTTTGGAATAGATCTACAAAATTTTAGTGTTGACAACACAGGCACTTGTTTCATTCAAAACAATTGCCCCCTCCTCTTCCTTACTTCAAGGTAAACATCTGCCCTTTACCCCTTCCCCACTTCGCCTCAATATTTTTCGCTTAATTGTGATCCTTTCGCTGACCCAATTATATCGTTACACTTACATGCACTTGTTTCATTCAAAATATATATGCCCTCTCCTCTTCCTTACTTCAAGGTAAACATCTGCTCTTTACCCCTTCCCCACTTCGCCTCCATATTTTTCGCTTATTTGTGATCCTTTCGCTGAGCCAATTATATCGTTACACTCCCGAGATATTTCTCTTTTCGACTGCCACATTTAAATATACCTACCGGGACCCCCTCAGACGTGTTGCAAGTCACTGACAAACTATATTACATAATGTTCTATTGAGTATACCTCGCTATAAACGGGAATCGAACTCACAACTTTAGTAGTAAAAGGGACTGATAGCACGACCACGACTGCTCCTATTCAGTTCGGCCATTTATATTTAGTGTTTTATATTTGCTAAACATCTGCGTTTTTGTGTGTTTATATATTACAGTAATTATATTTCATGGTGTGTAATGCTCCGTGTTGTTGCTGTTTCGTGTTCTAAGATATAAATGTGCGCCTATATGTGGTATGTTACAATTAAATAGAAGTAGTGGTCGCAATTTTACTATTAGATAAATAAAAACTATATAAATGGGTGTCTATTTTACCGCTAAATTAAAAACAAATTCATATATAAAGTGTGTTGGTTTAATGGTCGTCTTTGTCTTTGAAAATGGGGCATGTTTACGAATGTATATATTGCGTGTATTTTTTTATTAGTCAGAAAACTGGTAAATGCTGTGCAAGTTCACATGTACCTCTCATATTTAATTTGTCAGTCAGTATAGTAAGTTGTGCCTATTAGGTGTACGTGCAGCGACAATCAGTAAATATGATACAGCAAACAAATACAAATTATTGATATCACTACACTCTCCAAGATCTAAAGTTCAGTTGAGTAAACATGAGATGTCGGCCGAGGCGGTCCGTGAATTCCTTCAGAACCTTGCTGCAAACAGTACACATAATAAATTAGAACCGTTGTAGTAGAAGGTAAGTTATATCGTTATTTAATACAATGATTTAGTCAGTAAAGAGAGATTGTAGTTACTCTGGGTGTATTTGTTATTTGTTCATCTATTATTTATTTTTAATCAATTTGAAACAGAATAGACTAAACAAGATTAAATTACTACACTAGGGGGCGTGTAATCATGTCTTCCGGGACCTCCGAAATTAATACCTACATGAATAATGAACTGATATGCTGAACTAGAACACATATGATACTTCAATGGGTAGGGTTATGGTGCTTAACGCCACTGTTAAAAGTAAGTCAGTTATATCAGTTAAATGATGCTCCAGAAAAGATGCTGTACCAGAAACAAGATATGTGATTGTGATAACATAGCAGCCGGGATCACAGTTGAACCAAAAACAAAAATATAGACCCCTCTTTATGTTATAGAAATGTGTGTTTCTTTTTATTTTCCTGTGCTGCTATTTGTTCCAAACGTTCTATATTCATTAAGGTGGAGTCAACTTTTGAAATAGTGAATAGAAAATGATTTAAAACGCATGATTACGTATTCTTACTTCTAAAATGCACAAGTGTCTATGTTTCAATAAATAACTTCACTGACATCTTATAGAGTAGAGTGCAAATTCTTGCAATCGTTTTTTTTTTTATCTCTTTAATATAATATTAAGTTGAGTGGTAAATTCTTGAAACCAGGTTGGTTCTAGATTTATTAACACATTATCAAGTTCAGTTGTAAATTATTGAAACCAGATCAGTTCTAGATTGTTTAACATAGTATCAAGTTCAGTTGTATATTTGACCAGGTTGGTACTAGATTGTTTAACACAGTATCAAGTTCAGTTGTACATTCTGCCATGTTGGTTCTAGATTGTTTAACACAGTATCAAGGTCAGTTGTATATTCTACCAGGTTGGTACTAGATTGTTTAACACAGTATCAAGTTCAGTTGTATATTCTACCATGTTGGTTCTAGATTGTTTAACACAGTATCAAGTTCAGTTGTATATTCTACCATGTTGGTTCTAGATTGTTTAACACAGTATCAAGTTCAGTTGTAAATTCTACCAGGTTAGTCCTAGATTGTTTAACACAGTATCAAGTTCAGTTGTAAATTCGTAAAATCGGGTTGGATCTAAATTATTTAACATAGTATCAAGTTCAGTTGTATATTCTACCAGGTTGGTCCTAGATTGTTTAACACAGTATCAAGTTCAGTTGTAAATGCTACCTTGTTGGTTCTAGATTGTTTAACATAGTATCAAGTTCAGTTGTTGTATATTCTACCAGGTTGGTTCTAGAATGTTTAGCATAGTATCAAGTTATGTTGTAATTTCAAGCAGTTTGGTTCTAGGCTATTTTACAAGGTATCAAGTTCAGTTGTACATTGTATCATGTTGGCTCTAAATTGTTTAGCAGAGTATCAAGTTCAGTTGTAATTTCTACCAGATTGGTTCTAGAATGTTTAACACAGTATCAAGTTCAGTTGTAAATTCTACCAGATTGGTTCTAGATTGTTTATTAACATAATATCAAGATCAGTTGTAAATTCTACCTGGTTGGTTCTAGATTGTTTAGCACAGTATCAACTTCAGTTGTAATTTCTACCAGGTTTGTTCTAGATTGTGTAACAAATCTTCAAGTTCAGCTGTTAATTCGTAAAACCAGGTTGGTTCTAGATTGTTTAACATAGTATCAAGTTCAGTTGTATATTTTACCAGGTTGGTTCTAGATTTTTTAACATAGTATCATGTTCAGTTGTATATTTGACCAGGTTGGATCTAGATTGTTTAACATAGTATCAAGTTCAGTTGTATATTTGACCAGGTTGGTTCTAGATTTTTTAACATAGTATCATGTTCAGTTGTATATTTGTACAGGTTGGTTCTAGATTGTTTAACATAGTATCAAGTTCAGTTGTATATTTGACCAGGTTGGTTCTAGATTTTTTAACATAGTATCATGTTCAGTTGTATATTTGACCAGGTTGGTACTAGATTGTTTAACACAGTATCAAGTTCAGTTGTACATTCTGCCATGTTGGTTCTAGATTGTTTAACACAGTATCAAGGTCAGTTGTATATTCTACCAGGTTGGTACTAGATTGTTTAACACAGTATCAAGTTCAGTTGTATATTCTACCATGTTGGTTCTAGATTGTTTAACACAGTATCAAGTTCAGTTGTATATTCTACCATGTTGGTTCTAGATTGTTTAACACAGTATCAAGTTCAGTTGTAAATTCTACCAGGTTAGTCCTAGATTGTTTAACACAGTATCAAGTTCAGTTGTAAATTCGTAAAATCGGGTTGGATCTAAATTATTTAACATAGTATCAAGTTCAGTTGTATATTCTACCAGGTTGGTCCTAGATTGTTTAACACAGTATCAAGTTCAGTTGTAAATGCTACCTTGTTGGTTCTAGATTGTTTAACATAGTATCAAGTTCAGTTGTTGTATATTCTACCAGGTTGGTTCTAGAATGTTTAGCATAGTATCAAGTTATGTTGTAATTTCAAGCAGTTTGGTTCTAGGCTATTTTACAAGATATCAAGTTCAGTTGTACATTGTATCATGTTGGCTCTAAATTGTTTAGCAGAGTATCAAGTTCAGTTGTAATTTCTACCAGATTGGTTCTAGAATGTTTAACACAGTATCAAGTTCAGTTGTAAATTCTACCAGATTGGTTCTAGATTGTTTATTAACATAATATCAAGATCAGTTGTAAATTCTACCAGGTTGGTTCTAGATTGTTTAGCACAGTATCAACTTCAGTTGTAATTTCTACCAGGTTTGTTCTAGATTGTGTAACAAATCTTCAAGTTCAGCTGTTAATTCGTAAAACCAGGTTGGTTCTAGATTGTTTAACATAGTATCAAGTTCAGTTGTATATTTTACCAGGTTGGTTCTAGATTTTTTAACATAGTATCATGTTCAGTTGTATATTTGACCAGGTTGGATCTAGATTGTTTAACATAGTATCAAGTTCAGTTGTATATTTGACCAGGTTGGTTCTAGATTTTTTAACATAGTATCATGTTCAGTTGTATATTTGTACAGGTTGGTTCTAGATTGTTTAACATAGTATCAAGTTCAGTTGTATATTTGACCAGGTTGGTTCTAGATTTTTTAACATAGTATCATGTTCAGTGGTATATTTGACCAGGTTGGTTCTAGATTGTTTAACATAGTATCAAGTTCAGTTGTATATTTGACCAGGTTGGTTCTAGATTTTTAAAAGAGTATCAAGTTCAGTTGTACATTCTACCATGTTGGTTCTAGATTGTTTAACACAGTATCAAGTTCAGTTATATAGTCTTCCAGGTTGGTTCTAGATTTCTTAGCAAAGTATCAAGTTCAGTTGTATAGTCTTCCAGGTTTGTTTTCGATTGTTTAGCAAAGTATCAAGTTCAGTTGTATAGTCTTCCAGGTTTGTTCTAGATTGTCTAACACTGTATCAAGTTCAGTTGTATAGTCTTCCAGGTTGGTTCTAGATTGCTTAGCAAAGTATCAAGTTCAGCTGTATAGTCTACCAGGTTGGTTCTAGATTGTCTAACACAGTATCAAGTTCAGTTGTATTGTCTTCCAGGTTGGTTCTAGATTGTTTAACACAGTATCAAGTTCAGTTGTAAATTCTACCAGGTTGGTTCTAGATTGTTTAACACAGTATCAAGTTCAGTTGTATAGTCTTCCAAGTTGGTTCTAGATTGCTTAGCAAAGTATCAAGTTCAGTTGTATAGTCTTCCAGGTTGGTTCTAGATTGCTTAGCAAAGTATCAAGTTCAGTTGTATAGTCTTCCAGGTTGGTTCTAGATTGTTTAACACAGTATCAAGTTCAGTTGTAAATTCTACCATGTTGGTTCTAGATTGTTTAACACAGTATCAAGTTCAGTTGTATAGTCTTCCAGGTTGGTTCTAGATTGCTTAGCAAAGTATCAAGTTCAGTTGTATAGTCTACCAGGTTGGTTCTAGGTTGTTTATCACAGTATCAAGTTCAGTTGTAAATTTGTAAAAGCAGGTTCGTTCTTGATTTCTTAGCAAAATATCGGTTGGATATTCTACCAGGTTGGTTCTAGATCGTTTTACAAAATATCAAGTCCAATTGTAAATTCTAGCAAACAGATTAACTGTATCTAGAGTGCTTAATCAAGTTTCAAGTTTAGTTGTAAATTCTTGCAACCAAGTTGGTTTTAAGCACAATATCAACTTCAGTTGTAAATTATCAAACCCAGTATCAAGTTCGGTTGTAAATTATCAAACACAGTATATTTATTACTGAAAATTACAGTTCCTAAATAATGTAATTAATAATATAACTAAGGTGACCTAAGCTGAGTTTGGCCATCTTGTTTAGGCCCTTTGGTTTTATTGCTCCTAAAGCTTTAAATTATTTGTCTTTTTAGTCTTTCGATTTTGAGAGTACCCAATGAATATTATTCCAGAAACGCGTCGTGCGCACTAAATTTGATATCTACGTTATTATTATGAAAAGTTCACAACGGGAAATTGTAATCATATCTTTTGTCTTTAAGCTTCGTTTTTACCCGACTCTCACTGTTAATGTCGATGTGCAGGTCAAGGTATGATGTAGATCTAGCTATATCTGTGGTATCCTATATTTCAAGTTCAGTGAGATACATGCAATGTGCATAATGTATATTATGGATCGTGAAATTGTAGGGCCGGGATTTTAGAAGCCCCAGCATGATGTCTAATTTATACAAATAAAGGAACAGGTCTGCGGGAAATGGGACATAGTTGGTACCCATTGAAATGTCAACTGCCTTTTGAAAACCACATCCATCAAACATACCAAATAGGATGTCATTCAAACTTTGTTCACAAAAAAATAATTTCCTTAAGGTTTGAAAAAATTATTTTAATAAGTATTTGAGCTTAGAGAAAGAGAGAGAGAGAGATAGAGAGGGGGGATAGTTGTGAAAAGGGTAAGTAAATCAAATAGTTAATGCTATTCTACGTATATATACTCTAACAAATCTATAAAATGTGTAGAATCCACATCTGATTCATTTCATCGTTAGGGTAGCTGATGTCACAGTTAATCTGAAGCCCAGTTTTGACCGATTGATAGAATATATATTAATAATTTAGAAAGAGGCTTCGCAAAACATTTTACGGAAGCTGAAAAGTAACTTTTTTGTTAGTAATCGTATGCAATTTAGGTACCCATTAGTGAAAGGTGAAATGGTTGACCTTTTTGTGAGCGAAAACAAAGGAGTGGGTGTAAACGAATGCATAAATTGCGTGTATTTTTAATCAACTAGATAACAGGTAAATGTTGTGCAAGTCCACATGAACCAGACACTAAGTTTAAATCTATTCATATAAAAATATACAAAAATGTCATTGTCGATTTAAAAGGACGGTGATATATTATATTAAACAACTTTTGTCATTTAAATTTAGGGGCCCGGGTGGCTCAATGAGTTAGGATCTAACAGCTCATACAAGCCTATCACCAAAACGGCGTGGGTTCGCGCCCAGCTTTGTAAATTACAAAAAGGTGCACTCGACTCGCAGCCGCAAGTGATAATGTTTACCAGTTGCTTGCCCAGGGTAGGTGGTTCTCTCCGGGTACTCCGGCTTCCGCCACCACTAAAACTGGTCGCCATGATATAGCTGAAATACTGCTGAAAGTGGCGTTAAAACACCAAAAATCATATCATTTAAATTTCTCAAGATACAAAATACAATTTGCACATTAATAGGTTTTTTATATGTTTCCCTCATGAGAGATAGCATCCTACCCTTTCAGCAAAAAAGCACGATAAAGGACACACAATTCGAGTATATTTTTTTAAATAAATTGTAGGTATTTGAACCTTAAAACAATGAAAAGATTCGCACGTTGATATAATTTTGTACATATTATGGAGAATGTACTTTTATTTGTTTGTGAGTGAATTGGTCAAACTTACATAAAAGTCCGAACTTTTATTTGTTTGTGAGTGAATTGGTCCAGGTTATACATCAATAAACTCCGGAAAAAATGCGTTTAATCCTATAAAATCATTATCTGTTTTCCGGAATTACCGCCATAAATCATTGTCTGTATTCCGGAATTACCGTTATAAATCATTATCTGTATTCCCGGAATTACCGTTATAAATCATTATCAGTAGTCCCGGAATTACTGCACACTCGGTGTGCCTTTGGCATACGAATCAAATATATATATATTTGTTTACTTTAGGTATGTCGCTAAATACCAGTTGTGATCCATGTAACAGAGGCGACGAAAACTCCCCTGCTACCAAGTGGTGTTTAGATTGTGAAGATGCTCTTTGCATAGTTTGTGTCAAAGCACACAAAATCAGCAAAGCTTCTATGAGCCATAATGTCATCGACATTGAAGCCATATCAACTTTATCCGGTGATGTACTCACAACACAGAAAAAATGTTCAAGACATCCTGATTTTATTATGGACTTTTTCTGTACCCAACATCATTTAATTTGCTGTCGAAACTGCATGTCAGAAGAGCATCGTTCATGTGATCAAGTCATGCCACTGGAAATGGCATCAAACAACGCAAGAACATCTCCGCTTTTCCATGATATCTCCGAGGGTATGAAAGAAGTTCACGTAACATTAAAAACAGCCGTACAAAATAGACACAGGATGAAAATAGAAGAAAAGACCATCGTCAGACAGATATCAGCATTCAAAGCGTCCCTCATAAAGAAGCTTGATGAACTAGAAAATTCGACCATGTTGGAGATGCAAACAGCCAGTCAGGATTCTATTTGTCAAATGGAAAGAGAAGAATCTGAATTAGAGAAGTCACTTTCATTGATCGAGAAACATTTACAACAACTTGACTTTTTGACCAATAATGGCTCCAATCAGCACGTGTTTCTTCTTCTCCATCGATTACTACCAATACTTAGCAACGAAGAAAACAATTTAGAGAAGATTTTAGCTAACCTCTCAGACCTCAGGATAGTCTACGATCAACCAGAAAATTTGTTATCAGGAGTAAAACACTTAGGCATCATACGGTTAAAGAAAGAACCCTGTACAATTAGATTTAAACCGTTTAAACACATGGAAGCTCAAGAAATATCTGTCCAATCTAAAACTCCAAAAGCGTTCAAGTTTAGTTACATGATAGATAGAACATTTGATCAAGTAAATTGTATGGTTGTTGATAAGGATGATAACCTGATACTGGCAGATAAATCAGTCCTCCGAATGTACAGTAAGGATGGGAAATCTGTCAAAGAATGCACATTAGGAGGAAACGCATGGGATATTTCTTACCACAAACAGTCCGGAAGAATTGCTGTTGCCTTGAGGAGCAACGGTATTCAGTTCGTAGATAACTTTAGTGCACAAACAACGATCAGCGTAACATATATAGCTGATTGTACAGGTGTTACGTGGGTATACGACAACGTTTATGTCGGTGGGTATGATAGTAATGGTAAAGGTAAGATAAACATTTTAGATTCAAACGGATGGTACATTAGTACTAGTACAGTAGTACTAATACAGTATGGTACATCCATCACAGATACAACAATATATATTATACAGACTATTTCAAAGTCTACTGTATAAAGAAAGATGGATCAAACGTATTTACCTTTTGTTCCCCAGACCTTGAAGGGGTATATGGTATTGATACTGATAGACAAGGAAACGTTTACGTAGTAGGGTGGCTATCGAATAGCATTTCACGTCTATCACCTGATGGACAGAACAGTGATATAATCATGAAGGAGCCTGATGGTATTAGTGATCCATTCACACTTTGTTTCAGTAGAGATTTTAAGAAACTATTTGTGTCAAATGAAGGTGGAGAACGGGTTGCCGTTTATAATTGTGAATATTGATGATGCGCTTATACATTCAATCCAAGATTTGTAGCTGATGAAGAACAATACTCTTAACTCCTAACAACCGATAAACATTACATTTGTGTTTGTTTGTAACTCACTGACATTACGTTAGGTTTTTGGTATTTAACACCATTTTCAACATATATCATATATATCATGGCTGTCAGTTTTATTGGTGGAGGAAATCGGAGTACCGGGAGAAAGGCAACGACCGGTCACTGTCGCAAGTCACTTTATCAGATAAAGTTGTGTTTAGTACACCTCACCATGAGCGGGATTCAAGCTCGACCCCTTCACTAATATGATGCCATCGGTATGTATTGTATTATACTATCATTATATTATAAAGAGTAAATACTGTCAATTAGTATGGCCGACATTATATTAAAATTTCCCGAGTCTTAGGTGGATATAAATTATATACTCTGTTTACTAAGAATGATGGTACACATGACTAGCATAACCCCGCCAATATCGTTGAAGTTCCGGTACCAGGCCGGAATATTAACCTGTCATGTATATGTGTCGATTTAGACACTGATTCTACTTTTTATCTGTTACGACAGTGAATTGCTTAGGGGGTGTTTTGTTTTTGTTTGTTTGTTTGTTGTTGTTGTTTTCTGTTTTTTTCCCCTTTCTTTTCGTTTTATTTTGGGGGGGTTTGCTTTGCTTGTTTTATCGTTTGGTTTGGTTTGTGTTTTTTTTATGTGGTCTTGCTTAAGTTTATTTTATTTTTTTATTTTTTAAATATAGTTTTACTATTATTTGTTGTTGTTGTTAATGTTGTTTTTTTAATTATATCCAAATATATTGTGTTTGCAATAACACTATTAATATTGATAAAATAATAGATACATGTGTATATGCTAATGTTTAGTGGCGGATTATCGTTCAAATGAAAACTAGAGCACGATATTCTGTAAGTAAGAAAGGATATGACGTATTCACTTAAATCGGCATTTGCGGTAGTGTCTACCGACAAAATTTTTGGCGGAGCTCTTCATAAAAAATTCCCGTTCATATGAACAAAATATTCATGAAACTCTATGTCACATGACCAACGTGACCTCAGAAATTTGAATTTTCGAAGTGATTTTAGTAGTTTTTAGACTGATGAAGAATATTATTTTTAATAAGACTGAAAGTTTCGTAAGGAGGAACACTAGTAACCATGCCTTTAAAATATATTGCTCCAAAAGCAACTGTGAAACTATTTTATTGATTCTTTATCCTCGAGATAACGGTGGTCAAAATAATGAACAATCTGAATGTTTGCTCCGCCCACAGTTATTTATACACCCGTTCCCGGTTTAACACAGTATAGCTCTACACAGCATATGTATGTTTTATATTTATTCTCATTGATAGATCATGTCTTGTATATGTAGCCTTAGATATATCTTTGCGGATCCCTTTATGTTGATGTATTTCCACTATATCTTTTTATAATTATAATAGCTGCCCCTTGTCCCTATTGAAATCGTCAGTTTTTATATTCGTTTCGTTGCGTACATTTTAACTGAGTAACTTGTGTCAATCGGCTTGTCTGTGGAGTTGGACGTTTTATCTTGACACGATTATATCGTGCAGTCTTCATATTTAAACTAATGTGTTAAATATTCACTTCAGAGAGGTACTGACTGGTGGTTTTTTTTTCATTGTTTTTTTTCTTCAAATTAGTAGTTGTCAGTATTAGCAAATCAATTTTCGTGCCGCTTTCTTGAATTTTGAGTCTGGTAAAATATTCCTAAATTTTAAGTTTGTTACTTTGAATTAAGGTCGATGTTTATATAAATTGCCAAATGGCTATTAACTGTGTAGATATTTGTTGGTACCTTGGACGTACTTGATTTGCACATTAATCAGTAACTCCAAAACGTGTAGAGGGCCCGGGTGGCTCAATGCGTTGGGTAGTTGGATTACCTAACAACTCATACCAGTTGCTTGCCCATGGTCGGTGGTTCTCTCCGGCTTCTTCCACCACTAAAACTGGTCGCCATGATATAGCTGAAAGTGACGTTAAACACCAACAATCAATCAATCAACCAATAAGTGTAGATACCTTTTATTAAAATATATGTACAGTTTGTATTTTGCACTGTATATTTTGCATAAGGGAACGACCATTTAACTTTTAGATGGGGGGGTGAGGCCTATATTGTTGCCCCGAGCAAACAGTTAGACAAGTATTTAGTTTTTAGACATGAACAATGTATGTGTACGAACTTGAGGAAGAGGAATACAAGCGACATTCTGGCGAGTATTGTTTTTCATTTCTACTGCAAGCAGAGTTGGTTTTGTTTTACTTTGCATGTTTGTTGAATTTTTTTATTTTTGCTGTTTGTTTGTTTATTGGTTTTGTTTAGCTTTTATTGTTGTTGCTTTATTATTTTTATTTTTGTTTGTTGTTATTATGTTTTGTTTTTTGCGGATTGCTTTTTTTCTTTTATTATATTCAGATATATTGTGTTAACAATAACAATGCTAATTTCAATTAACTGATGCATTTATATATAATAACTGTTAGGCGCGGATTCTCAAAGAACTCGTAACATGAAACAAAGACAACACCATGCACAAAAGAAAACAGGACAACAATCTACAAAACACTATACAAACTCACGATCGAGTAACGCGAACCCCATTAAAAACAGGGGATGACATCAGGTACACCGGAAGGGCGAGTAGTTCTTGTTCTACTAGTTCCATCTGTCATGTTACTCTAGGTTCACACCCGGTACTAGTTTATGAATGAGGAAAGGAATTGGAAGTACAACATCATGCATGCAAAATATTGTTAAATTTACACAAACAAGGTGTAAACAGTTGATATTTTGGTCCAATTTCTTATTGGGTTTCTGCAGGGCGATCTGTGTCCAACCTTTGCATATTCCTCTTAGCCTTACATAAGACGAAGGGTACTAGGAGACTTTATACATCTAGTAGACGTGTAAAGCAGAGGTTCATATGTTCATCACTGTAGAAAGAAAATCACAAGAGGAGGGGGTCACTTCCTGATTAAAAACAGACATGCTGTTGGAAGGAGTCGACTTTTTCATCTTCCAAATTTACGATTGGGTGGTATAAACTCTCCCCTTCATTAAATCAACAAGCCCATGCAGCTTCTGTATTGCCAAGACAATTATGTATATGAATATGTTATAATCTAACATAAACAGGTTCAAAATTTATCTGTGTGTTTGTTTGAATTATAGTCTAATTTGAGAATAGAGCACCAATAACTGAATAATATATGAATGGGAATACTTTTCATGCTGGTGGAATATACAAATGAGGGTTGGTTTTTTTTCTAAGTTTTCACTCTAGCGGCGGCAACGTACCAATTTTACCTTAAGTAGCCTACGTTGCACCGATTGCAGTATAATCTATAATCATTCAGCAAGCTGGGACATAGTGTATTTGATTTATTGTAAATGATTTAATTAAAATATATATTATGATGTTTTGTGTGTATTAAATATAGAAAATTGCATGTTGTTCTTTCGAGTATCATTTCGTACTATGAATCAATAATGGTCGGAATTTACAGGGTGAGGGTTTATGGTTAGGGTGTTTAACGCCACGTTCAACGATGCTTGGGTTATATCGTGGCAGTCAGTTTTATTTTTGGTGGAGGAAATCCGAGTACCTGGAAAATCCATAGTTCACCTAAATGTCACCGACAAACTGTATCACATAATGTTGTACCGAGTACCCTTCGCCATTAGTGTGATTCGAACTCACAACTTTAGAGGTGAAATCCAACTACCATAAGATCACGATGACCTTGCCACGATTATATTATATACATGATAACTACGTCTGCATACAATATACTACACTTGATATCATCATCCGTCGTAATAATTGAAATGCATTCTGGGTTATGTAAGTCTGGTTGGAGAACGACCATTTTAACTCTTCCAAATTATACAGAAAAAATATCTTTACTTAAAAATGCAAAAGGTCATCAGATTTCAACATGATTTTTGTGGGAAAATACCGATATTTCATGCAAAGAACTGAAAAAAATGCTGGTTCAGGAACTGAATTTAGCCACCTATAAGTTCAATGGTTGATCGCTAACTTGTTGAAGGAGTGTAAATGAACATTAGGTCACAGTCTGGTACATATGGTCATAGATGAAATGTCTGTATGCTTCGGTTGAATATCCTTCATATGTTTAAGGTAGACAACGGATTATCGGTTTATAATGGTGTAATATTTGATATGTTAACCAACTTCAACCAACCAGAGTTCACCAATCAGTCATCAATTGTAACCGATCGCGATATATCAAGAACATTTGTTTACTCAACAACAAAAAAACAACAGATTATTAACAGACACGAAAATCTGTATTTTTTGTTCAAATTTTGCCATTAATCTTGAAAGAAAACTACACAGAAAAATTAAGATTCAGCAACACAAAACCCATAATAACTGGGGGTGAACTCTTTAAGTGTTTCAGAAAGGGCAAGCAGTTCCTGCTCCATTATTGGCAACCGTCCTGTTACTTTTGCATAAACTAAAGGCTCAGCCCACTGAGCCTGTATCGCTCACCTGACAATAGAATGATACTGAAGAAAATGTCAAAGGAAGATAATCATTACCTTAAAAAACAGCAGCCATCTTGAATGGAGGGTGGGGCTGTCGGACACAATTTTGAAAGAGACACACCCAGGGACCATCTATGCCAGGTTTGGACCTTACATAGATGCTTCCTGCCAAGTTTGGCTCCATTTGGCCAAGCTGTTTCAGAGGAGAAGATTTTTTTAACATTAGCCAATCAGAAAAAAGAAATAATCTTGGTGGCCATGTTTGTTGGCCGAATAGAACCAAATGAAGAAGTTTTATAGAGGATCTTACATAGATGCTTCCTGCCAAGTTTGGCTCCATTTTGCCCAGCAGTTTCAGAGGAGAAGATTTTTTTAAACAGTAGCCAATCAGAAACAAGAATTGCCCTTGGCGGCCATATTTGTTGGTGGAACGGAATGAAATGGAGAAACTTTATAGAGGACCTTACAAAGATGCTTACTGCCAAGGTTGGTTCCATTTGCCCAAGTTGTTTCAGAGAAGATTAAAAAATATGAAAAAGTTGACGGACGGACGACGGACGCCAAGTGATGGCAATACCTCACATGGGCAGGTGAGCTAAAACATGATGAAAAAAGAACAATAACTCCTAGACGGGTAATCAGATTTACTTCAAAATTGCAGGGCATGTAGATCTTGGCAAGCTGAATATGTTTTCAGTTTACACTTAACATCTATCTCTTATAGTTTTTGAAAAAGGATGAAAAGTATTAAAAATTTTAAAATTTGATGGTTACACTGTATGTTAAATGGTTATAAAATATGGTTGATTTGGATTATGGTGTTTAAAGCCACTTTCAACAATATTTCAGTTATATCGTGGCGGTCAGTTCTATTGATGGAGGAAACCAATGTACCATGAGAAAACCACCGACCTGCAGCATTCAGAAGTAAAGTGGTTGGCTCTGAATCAGGATTATGTGTCCGAGTGGAGCAATATTTCTAGCTGCAGACTGTTGTTTCAGTGAGTCAGTGCT
The DNA here is from genome assembly GCA_963680875.1 of Bathymodiolus brooksi. Taxonomy (NCBI): domain Eukaryota; kingdom Metazoa; phylum Mollusca; class Bivalvia; order Mytilida; family Modiolidae; genus Bathymodiolus; species Bathymodiolus brooksi. The sequence goes on along the minus strand of OY804580.1, from coordinate 79,227,285 downwards.
ATAGAAATCCAACTAAATCTTATGAAACCGATACAAAAGTGTCTTATGAAAACCAAATGACATATGAAAGCCTGCAAGTCAAGGTTAACCCATATCTGTGAAAATCACATTGTCAATAGGCACTGTCGTGGTCATGATTGTATGGTAGTTTGATATACAACTACCTATGCAATCAATGTTATCACCACTGAAGTGGTGAGTTCGAATCCCTCTCTTGTCTAGGTGTACTTGATACAACATTATGTGATAAAACTGTCAGTGACTTGCAACACATCTGTGGTTTTCTCCGGGTACTAAAACCCATTATGGTCAAATTATATATATATTCATTACACAATACAATGCACTTTTTTCTTTAGTGCCAATTAAAGGCACCCTTTCTGTCAGCAGAATAATCACAGTAACTTCATAAATTAATTGATTGATTGTTGGCTATTCTGTTTATACTAATCTTCCCAATAGTGGAAGAAGATTGACAACACTTCTATTGGTGGGTCCTTCAAAAAGTGGTAAAAAGCTAGATTTATCAGCAAATACCCAAATTATTTCTATGCATAGGCCATTTCAAAACTATCAACCTTCCTTCCATGGGAGGTAATTATTTTTATCCTACAGTTGTGTGATTTTGAGCACTAATAAACAGGTCAAATAAACTTCTGTGTTATTTGGTCATGGACCTAATAAAGTTGTTCTGGTACCCGATTCATTTTGAGCGACAGTAAGAAACGGTAACAGTATAATAAGTATGGACGCGATAGACTGAAATAATTAAAAACAATGGGAATGTTTGTTTCTGTTCATTTCAGACAAATCTTTCGGCAGTTGTTTTGGGCTTTTTGTAATAAACAAAAATCAATTTGCTCTCGCTGCAAAACAAGACAGCAAAGATTACCAAAGGCTCGCTGTTCTCCCTTGTTCCTAAATCTTGTTCACATTAATTTTACATTTTCAGACAATGTAGGCACAACAGTGAGTGGTTCAGATAATCTAAGGTTTGTGAGATCAATGGATCCCTGACTTACTTCATCAACAGTGAGTGGTTCAGATAAACTAAGGTTTCCCTGACTTACTTCATCAACAGCGAGTGGTTCAGATAAACTAAGGTTTACCAGACTTACTTCATCAACAGCGAGTGGTTCAGATAAACTAAAGTTTCCCTGACTTACTTCATCAACAGCGAGTGGCTCAGATAAACTAAGGTTTGCCTGACTTACTTCATCAACAGTGAGTGGTTCAGATAAACTAAGGTTTGCCTGACTTACTTCATCAACAGTGAGTGGTTCAGATAAACTAATGTTTGCCTGACTTACTTCATCAACAGTGAGTGGTTCAGATAAACTAAGGTTTACCAGACTTACTTCATCAACAGTGAGTGGTTCAGATAAACTAATGTTTGCCTGACTTACTTCATCAACAGCGAGTGGTTCAGATAAACTAAGGTTTGCCTGACTTACTTCATCAACAGTGAGTGGTTCACATAAGCTAAGGTTTGCCTGACTTACTTCATCAACAGTGAGTGGTTCAGATAAACTAAGGTTTGCCTAACTTACTTCATCAACAGTGAGTGGTTCAGATAAACTAATGTTTGCCTGACTTACTTCATCAACAGTGAATGGTTCAGATAAACTAATGTTTGCCTGACTTAATTCATCAACAGTGAGTGGTTCAGATAAACTAAGGTTTACCAGACTTACTTCATCAACAGTGAGTGGTTCAGATAAACTAAGGTTTCCCCGACTTACTTCATCAACAGTGGGTGGTTCAGATAAACTAATGTTTGCCTGACTTACTACATCAACAGTGAATGGTTCAGATAAACTCAGGTTTGCCTGACTTACTTCATCAACAGTGAGTGGTTCACATAAACTAAGGTTTGCCTGACTTACTTCATCAACAGTGGGTGGTTCACATAAACTAAGGTTTGCCTGACTTACTTCATCAACAGCGAGTGGTTCAGATAAACTAAGGTTTCCCCGACTTACTTCATCAACAGTGAGTGGTTCACATAAACTAAGGTTTGCCTGACTTACTTCATCAACAGTGGGTGGTTCACATAAACTAAGGTTTGCCTGACTTACTTCATCAACAGTGAGTGGTTCAGATAAACTAAGGTTTGCCTGACTTACTTCATCAACAGTGAGTGGTACATAAACTAAGGTTTGCCTGACTTACTTCATCAACAGTGGGTGGTTCACATAAACTAAGGTTTGCCTGTCTTACTTCATCAACAGTGAGTGGCTCAGATAAACTAAGGTTTGCTTGACTTACTTCATCAACAGTGAGTGGTTCACATATACTAAGGTTTGCCTGACTTACTTCATCAACAGTGGGTGGTTCAGATAAACTCAGGTTTGCCTGACTTACCTCATCAATAGTGGGTGGTTCAGATAAACTAAGGTTTGCTTGACTTACTTCATCAACAGTGAGTGGTTCACATAAACTAAGGTTTGCCTGACTTACTTCATCAACAGTGGGTGGTTCACATAAACTAAGGTTTGCCTGACTTACTTCATCAACAGTGAGTGGTTCACATAAACTAAGGTTTGCCTGACTTACTTCATCAACAGTGGGTGGTTCAGATAAACTAAGGTTTGCTTGACTTACTTCATCAACAGTGAGTGGTTCACATAAACTAAGGTTTGCCTGACTTACTTCATCAACAGTGGGTGGTTCAGATAAACTAAGGTTTGCTTGACTTACTTCATCAACAGTGAGTGGTTCACATAAACTAAGGTTTGCCTGACTTACTTCATCAACAGTGAGTGGTTCACATAAACTAAGGTTTGCCTGCCTTCATCAAAAGTGAGTGGTTCACATAAACTAAGGTTTGCCTGACTTACTTCATCAACAGTGAATGGTTCAGATAAACTAATGTTTGCCTGACTTACTTCATCAACAGTGAGTGGTTCAGATAAACTAAGGTTTACCAGACTTACTTCATCAACAGTGAGTGGTTCAGATAAACTAAGGTTTCCCCGACTTACTTCATCAACAGTGAGTGGTTCTGATAAACTAAGGTTTGCCTGACTTACTACATCAACAGTGAATGGTTCAGATAAACTCAGGTTTGCCTGACTTACTTCATCAACAGTGAGTGGTTCACATAAACTAAGGTTTGCCTGACTTACTTCATCAACAGTGGGTGGTTCACATAAACTAAGGTTTGCCTGACTTACTTCATCAACAGCGAGTGGTTCAGATAAACTAAGGTTTCCCCGACTTACTTCATCAACAGTGAGTGGTTCACATAAACTAAGGTTTGCCTGACTTACTTCATCAACAGTGGGTGGTTCACATAAACTAAGGTTTGCCTGACTTACTTCATCAACAGTGAGTGGTTCAGATAAACTAAGGTTTGCCTGACTTACTTCATCAACAGTGAGTGGTACATAAACTAAGGTTTGCCTGACTTACTTCATCAACAGTGGGTGGTTCACATAAACTAAGGTTTGCCTGTCTTACTTCATCAACAGTGAGTGGCTCAGATAAACTAAGGTTTGCTTGACTTACTTCATCAACAGTGAGTGGTTCACATATACTAAGGTTTGCCTGACTTACTTCATCAACAGTGGGTGGTTCAGATAAACTCAGGTTTGCCTGACTTACCTCATCAACAGTGGGTGGTTCAGATAAACTAAGGTTTGCTTGACTTACTTCATCAACAGTGAGTGGTTCACATAAACTAAGGTTTGCCTGACTTACTTCATCAACAGTGGGTGGTTCACATAAACTAAGGTTTGCCTGACTTACTTCATCAACAGTGAGTGGTTCACATAAACTAAGGTTTGCCTGACTTACTTCATCAACAGTGGGTGGTTCAGATAAACTAAGGTTTGCTTGACTTACTTCATCAACAGTGAGTGGTTCACATAAACTAAGGTTTGCCTGACTTACTTCATCAACAGTGGGTGGTTCAGATAAACTAAGGTTTGCTTGACTTACTTCATCAACAGTGAGTGGTTCACATAAACTAAGGTTTGCCTGACTTACTTCATCAACAGTGAGTGGTTCACATAAACTAAGGTTTGCCTGCCTTCATCAAAAGTGAGTGGTTCACATAAACTAAGGTTTGCCTGACTTACTTCATCAACAGTGAATGGTTCAGATAAACTAATGTTTGCCTGACTTACTTCATCAACAGTGAGTGGTTCAGATAAACTAAGGTTTACCAGACTTACTTCATCAACAGTGAGTGGTTCAGATAAACTAAGGTTTCCCCGATTTACTTCATCAACAGTGAGTGGTTCAGATAAACTAAGGTGTGCCTGACTTACTACATCAACAGTGAATGGTTCAGATAAACTAAGGTTTGCCTGACTTACTTCATCAACAGTGAGTGGTTCACATAAACTAAGGTTTGCCTGACTTACTTCATCAACAGTGGGTGGTTCACATAAACTAAGGTTTGCCTGACTTACTTCATCAACAGTGGGTGGTTCAGATAAACTAAGGTTTGCTTGACTTACTTCATCAACAGTGAGTGGTTCACATAAACTAAGGTTTGCCTGACTTACTTCATCAACAGTGAGTGGTTCACATAAACTAAGGTTTGCCTGACTTCATCAAAAGTGAGTGGTTCACATAAACTAAGGTTTGCCTGACTTACTTCATCAACAGTGAATGGTTCAGATAAACTAATGTTTGCCTGACTTACTTCATCAACAGTGAGTGGTTCAGATAAACTAAGGTTTACCAGACTTACTTCATCAACAGTGAGTGGTTCAGATAAACTAAGGTTTCCCCGATTTATTTCATCAACAGTGAGTGGTTCAGATAAACTAAGGTGTGCCTGACTTACTACAGCAACAGTGAATGGTTCAGATAAACTAAGGTTTGCCTGACTTACTTCATCAACAGTGAGTGGTTCACATAAACTAAGGTTTGCCTGACTTACTTCATCAACAGTGGGTGGTTCACATAAACTAAGGTTTGCCTGACTTACTTCATCAACAGTGGGTGGTTCAGATAAACTAAGGTTTCCCCGACTTACTTCATCAACAGTGAGTAGTTCACATAAACTAAGGTTTGCCTGACTTACTTAATCAACAGTGGGTGGTTCACATAAACTAAGGTTTGCCTGACTTACTTCAACAGTGAGTGGTTCACATAAACTAAGATTTGCCTGACTTACTTCATCAACAGTGGGTGGTTCATATAAACTAAGGTTTGCCTGACTTACTTCATCAACAGTGAGTGGTACATAAACTAAGGTTTGCCTGACTTACTTCATCAACAGTGGGTGGTTCACATAAACTAAGGTTTGCCTGACTTACTTCATCAACAGCGAGTGGTTCAGATAAACTCAGGTTTGCTTGACTTACTTCATCAACAGTGAGTGGTTCACATATACTAAGGTTTGCCTGACTTACTTCATCAACAGTGGGTGGTTCAGATAAACTCAGGTTTGCCTGACTTACCGCATCAACAGTGGGTGGTTCAGATAAACTAAGGTTTGCTTAACTTACTTCATCAACAGTGAGTGGTTCACATAAACTAAGGTTTGCCTGACTTACTTCATCAACAGTGGGTGGTTCACATAAACTAAGGTTTGCTTGACTTACTTCGTCAACAGTGAGTGGTTCACATAAACTAAGGTTTGCCTGACTTACTTCATCAACAGTGGGTGGTTCACATAAACTAAGGTTTGCCTGACTTACTTCATCAACAGTGAGTGGTTCACATAAATTAAGGTTTGCCTGACTTACTTCATCAACAGTGGGTGGTTCAGATAAACTAAGGTTTGCTTGACTTACTTCATCAACAGTGAGTGGTTCACATAAACTAAGGTTTGCCTGACTTACCTCATCAACAGTGGGTGGTTCAGATAAACTAAGGTTTGCTTGACTTACTTCATCAACAGTGAGTGGTTCACATAAACTAAGGTTTGCCTGACTTACTTCATCAACAGTGAGTGGTTCAGATAAACTAAGGTTTGCCTGACTTACTTCATCAACAGTGGGTGGTTCAGATAAACTAAGGTTTGCTTGACTTACTTCATCAACAGTGAGTGGTTCACATAAACTAAGGTTTGCTTGACTTACTTCATCAACAGTGAGTGGTTCACATAAACTAAGGTTTGCCTGACTTACTTCATCAACAGTGGGTGGTTCAGATAAACTAAGGTTTGCTTGACTTACTTCATCAACAGTGAGTGGTTCAGATAAACTAAGGTTTGCGAGATCAATGGATAGGAAAACAGGGTCAATATCCAGGACAGATTGGTGTAGATCTTTAGCTATCTTCTCAAGTGAAGTCACATGATGAGTGTAATTTTCAAAGGTACTGGGCTGTAATTAGAAATCATCATTAAAACATTATAATTTGTCAAATTATGACACAAAATAATATTAATATCATACAGGAATGTGCATGCATATTTTTTTTCTAAGGGGGCTAAGCTTTGTATGTTTTATACCCCAGTATCTGCCACGACAACCAAGCTTGAAGCGGCCTTAAATTTTGATGAATTATAAACATAATGCAATAATAATCAGACTGGACTGAAATTTATTGTTTGTCTCTTTGCTTGATGGTGTTTAACGCCACTTTCAACAATATTTCAGTTATATCGTGGCGGTTAGTTTTATTGGTGGAGGAAAACGGGGTACCCGGAGAAAACCACAGACCTGTCGTAAGTCACTGACAAATTTGAACTCACAACATCAGTGGTGATAGGCACTGATAGCTTATATATTCGTAAATCCAACTACCATACGATTACAGCCATGACTGCCTCCGACTGAAATTTAAAAAAGACATATGTTTTCATATAAATATTAGGAATTAAATTACCAACAAATTTCATACATTTGATTTGATTTGATTTATCGTGTTTTAACGCCACTTTCAGAAATATTTCAGCTATATCATGGCGACCAGTTTTAGTGGTAGAAGAAGCCGGAGTACCCGGAGGGAACCACCGACCATGGGCAAGCAACTGGTAAACTTTAGCACTTGCGGCTGCGAGTCGAGTGCACCCTTTTTGCAATTTACAAAGACGGGCACGAACCCACACCGTATTGGTGATAGGCTTGTATGAGTTGTTAGGTAATCCAACTACCTAACTCATTGAGCCACCAGGGCCCCCAAATTTCATACAAAACAGTTATACATGTACATGTATGTATTACACCAAAATCTTATCATCATGAAGCTAGTTTGAATGTTATTCTAATTTTGAAAGGAGACAGTAAAAACCATCCCTGCCAAGATTGGTCAAATCTGCACAAGAGGTTTCAATTTTACCACATCAATATTTGTCAGACTAGACTTTATTAACAAACAGCAGAATTACAATTTTGAAAAGAAAAAGATTGATTAATCGTTAAAAATATCACTATCCTGAATTTGAAGTAAAAGCTTAAATTTTAAGACTGCATCGGTGGCGTAATGGTTAGCATGCTCGCCTCGAGTGCAGTAGATCGTGGGTTCCAGCCCCGGTCGGGTCAAACCAGACTATAAAATTGGTATTTGTTGCTTCTCCGCTAAACACACAGCAGTAAGGAGAAAGAGCAAAAACTGGTTGGCTCGGAATCAGAATAATGTGTCCGAGTGGAGCAACATGTCTACCCACGAACTATTGTTTCAGTGAGCTCGCACCATAAAAATCCAACTCAGCGTGTTGGTCTAATACAAAGTGGACCTCATTATCATCTCATTGAAAATTAACTTGTTCCTGCCCTGATATAGCTGCAAAATTGCTGAATTGGCATTAAACAACAATCAATCAAGCTTAAATTTTAGCCTACTTCATCACCAAATACATAGAGGTTGTAATAAAAAAAAAATCATTTATTTTTAGTAATAGTCAACCATTCTGGATGGAAAGTGGGCATTTTAGACATGGGACAACCAAATGACCATTAAGCAGAAAAATAATACATTTGGTTAAAGGAGCATCCAAGGAAAAGTGCCAGTTAAATTTCCTGTCCAATGATTTAGAGACATCAGATAAAAGAATATTATTAAATTATTTTTCTCAAAGGGCCCTATGTTAAATTTGTCCTGCAGACAGGCATCTTTGATTGACAAAAAACAGGTTCATTCCTACCATGTAACAACTCCATCGCAAATGTGGTTTCTTAACAAGAATTCAATTAGTCCTGTGGCATGAAAAGTTAACCAATGCAGATGTTGATGGACACCAAGAGAGAAAAATACCCACCATAGATCTAGCCCTGTGGCTTGAGAAATCTAACGAGTAATGAATGTAGATAACGATGGATGCGAAGTGAGTAAAATACCTGACAAGGATCTTCTGTAATCCAACAGCATTATCGCCAATATTCATCATAAAATATTGAGAAGTTATTGTCATTCTAGGTCGTTATTGCTATTTATATTAATATCCTCTTGAATTGAACCGAAGTATCGGCGGGCACATATCTGAATGAAAATCACCCCAACCAAGTTGAAACTAGCAAAACCTCAAATAGTATATAGCTACATCAGCTGCAAAATATCTTACTGGATACAACCTTACAAATATCATGTAAATATACAGTTTTCGTACTAACCCACTTTCCCGAAACCTGGTGTCATATGGTATTTTGAACCCCCGAAAAATAGACCCCGGGACAAGTAAAACTGGATTCGGACAAGTGAAAATTATGAAAGAATTTGTTTGAATAAATAGAAAATTTTCTAAATTTGGCTTTCGGGCAAGTAGGTGAAAAAAATTAAGGCAAAGACTGAATATAAAGCCTACAATAGTACAAAAACGACATTTTACTCACCATACGAGAAGGTGCAGCATCCTTCTTTTTCCTGCTCTTCTTATTAAAAGACGACTTTAGTGGTCTTAATATTCGATGGCATACGCCCGTTAAAATTACTACATGTGATAAGGTCTGAAACAGAGAAAATATAAGATATACTTACTAAAAAATCATCAATAATTACATAATCTTTAACAGTAATTACTTTTGTAAACATTAATGCCTACAGTGCAAAAAAGTCATGTTAATTTAATTCACATTTGCCCATTGGTCTCAGAGAAAATAATTTCATGTTTTGTTTTGGTCAAAATTAACCTCATTTACATATTCAGCAAAAATGAACAAAACTACAAAATCTGTGACAAATCTGGAATACACATTACAGAAATGTTTATCATGGATAATTTTTAAATGAGATTTTTGTCAAAATCAGCCTAACTTGCATAATTATCACAACCTGCAAAACTATAAATTACACAACAATCACTGTAATACAATTTTGAAACAAGATATCCTTTGCGTGACTCAGGACAAGTTTGGTAAACATAAATCTAGAGGTTTCAGAGAATATTTTTGAAAAAAGTTTACAAAGGACAACAGGTGATGGCAAAAAACTCACACGATCCTTTGGATCAGATGAGCTAAAACGTAATTGTGCTATCTACCTGCAACGGCAGAAATTATACAAATTAAATTATAGCAAACCGGTATTTTTTTATATTAAGGATGCGACAAGAATAATCATGAATAGATCGACAAATTTTCTATGATAACTTGAACTAGTTAAAAATATCTCTCAATATAATACTTACTTCAGCTAAAAAGATGAGGTTTTCTAAAACTTTGGGATTTACACATTTCCTATCATTTTCTGATTGAACTAAACTATATCTATATTTGGACAATAACCCTGAAAGACAAAAAAAAATAGTAAAAGAAAAGAAATAACTGCATTGGTGGCGTAATGGTTAGCGTGCTCATCTCGATCGTGGGTTCAAGCCCCGGTCGGGTCATACCAAAGACTATAAAATTGGTATTTGTTGCTTCTCCGCTAAGCACACAGCATAAAGGAGAAAGAGCAAAGACTGGTTGGCTCAGAATCAGAATAATCTGTCCAAGTGGAGCGACATGTATACCCACGGACTGTTGTTTCAGTGATCTAGCACTATAAAAATCCAACTCAGCGTGTTGGTCTAGAACAAAGCGGAATTCATCATCATCTCATTGAAAATTAACTTGTTCTCGCCATGATATAGCTGAATAATTGCTGAATTGGCATTAAACAACAATCACTCACTCACATTGTAAAACATTGTATACCTTTTAACATTGGTCAGTCAGCTAATCATATCTACGAAATAAACACATCTGATCATACATACAGTAAATGACTTCTGTATACAGTTAAGGTTATGATGTTAAACAACACTTTAAAAATATTTCAGCTATATCGTGGTGGTCAGTTTTATTGGTAGGGGAAACTGCAGTACCCGGAGAAAACCACTGACCTATCGCATGACACTGACAAACTTTATCACATAATGTTGTATCGAGTACACGTCGTCATGAACGGGGTTCAAAACTCTCAACTTTGGTGGTGATAGCCACTGATTGAATAAGTAGTTATAAATAAAACTACCATACAACTACAAACACAACGGCCCCTACAGTAAACGACACTTGTATATAATAAATGACTGTTTATATAGGGAATTATAAGTTATGCAAAGGAAAATCCAAAATTAACATAACAACAAATTGCCGATAATTTGACAATTAAATGGGATCTTCCAATAACCCCACAAATGAAGATGAACTGTTGCTGTCACGTGTTTATAATGACCTTGATGTCTCGAGCTACAAATGACGGTTCAAGAATTTGTCAACATTGACAAAGATCTGCAAACTGTACAGGACATTTCCGATGTGAATATACATGTAATTATTCTAATTTATTTATTTATTTATTAAACATGTATTATTTATACTTATGTATTTGAACAAGTGCAAAATGCATGTCACAAAATTATCTTTCATATGATCACATAACTTCCGGTTTTCAATGTCCCTCAGTTTATCGCCAAACTCGTTATACCATCAAACTACCGACTGCACACAAGGTGGCGGTTTAACGAGGGAGAACTGAACTCATAAAGAGCACTTTTTCAAGTTACATTCAGTGTCCTTTATATACAGGTTTGACTGTGTATTTAATTGTACTTCAAAGAAATTAATCACAAAGCAAACTTCAAAGGGACAGGGGCTGTCGTGGCCGTGAACAAATGGTAGTTGGATTTACAACTATCTATGCAATCAGTGCCAATCACCACTGATGTTGTGAGATCTAATCTCGATCAGGGCAAGGTGTACAACATTATGTGATAAAATTTGTCAGTGACTTGCGACAGGTTTTCTCCGGGTCCTCCGGTTTCCTCCACCAAAAAAACTGACTGCCACAATATACCTGAAATATTGTTGAAAGTGGCATTAAGCAACATCAAACAAACAAACAATCAAAGGGGCACTTTATTTACCCAGTAACAGCTGATTTTACCGCTTTTCAGTACCGTAAACATAAAAATAAAACAAAATTAGATATACATATTTTTTTTTTTTGGAAATCTCACTATTAACAGACATCAAATTTATGACTTGAAAAACATTGTCCTTTTAGCTTATTTGTGATCCTTTCGCTGACCCAATTATATCGTTACACTCCCGAGATATTTCTCTTTATGACTACCACATTTAAATATACCTACCGGGCCCCCTCAGACGAATTGGACAAGAATATCAGCGAACGTAACTTGTTTTATTTTTAAATCATTGAAATGGATACAGCCATTTCCGGTCCGGTTTAAATTGATTTAGAAAATTTTAAAAAGGGTGCTTTAAGAATCAAATGTCAGTAATTTGGAGTTGAACATATTTTTATAATCTGCATTGGAACAATTATCTGTATTTTAAAGGCTTACTTTATATTTGAGAGGAGATGATCATGATGGCATTGTTACACACGACCGGTATAGAGGATTCCGAATGCATATGAAAAATCCAGTGCAAACCGGAAGTGGCTGTATCCGTTTCAATGACCTAAAAATAAAACAAGCTACGTTCGCTGATATTCTTGTCCAATTCGTCTGAGGGGGGCCCGGTAGGTATATTTAAATGTGGCAGTCGTAAAGAGAAATATCTCGGGAGTGTAACGATATAATTGGGACAGCGAAAGGATCACAAATAAGCGAAAACTATTGAGGCGAAGTGGGGAAGGGGAAAAGTGCAGATGTTTACCTTGAAGTAAGGAAGAGGAGGGGGCATATATTTTTTGAATGAAACAAGTACCTGTGATAAAAACCTTATTTAATTTTGTTTCCAGGGCAATGACATTTAATAAATATACTGTTAGAGACATTGTTTGATATGGCTGAGTGAGCGAAAGATTGTTGTTTAACACAAAGTCAGCAATTTTCCCGTTATATCATGACGAGAACATGTCAAGATGATGATGATCACCACTTTGTACTAGAACACGGATAGACACATCGATCCACTCGGACACGTCAACTTTCTGCTCTTACTCCTCAATACTGCATGATTTGCAGGTAAGCAGCGAATACCAATTTTATTCTCTTTGGAATGGCTAAACCGGCAATTTAACCAGCTCACTCAAGGCAAGCATGCTGACCTTTACACCAACAATGCAGTGAATATGGTTAATTATATGATATTTGTGCTGACAATCACTAGAAAAGCACACACAATAAAACTAGCATGGTATATTTATTATGTGATACTGTTTCACCGACAAAAATCCATGGTAACTACAGAGAAGTTACATAGTTAACGATCCAGTGAATTTTGTTTTCGCATCAATATAAATCTTTAACATGTTAATAAACAAGTCAAAGTTGTGCTGATGCTTAAGAGACTTCAGGGCTTCGAAATTTGCTTCAAAATCAACTTACCCACTGGTAAGTGCACATAACATTTTACCTACCCATACAAATTTCCACTAACCCACAGCAACTTTAGGCCTTTAATACTTATAATTGTGTAAGAAGAGTTTGAAGATACCAAAGGGGTAATCAGAATCAGTATATCGAAGAAGAAGAGACAACTTACCCGACGGGAAACGACTCCGATTTAATTTTCACGGTATGTTTTTTTATTTACCCCAGCCAACGGGAAATGTGAATTATGAAGCCCTGAGAGTATCACATACCAGTTTTATATTTGCTATTAGAAGACAAAAATTGTACAGCAAAAGTATGAACTATAGACATGGAAGAATACAAGTTGCCAGTCAAGAACGATCTTTATCTATAAATCAAGACAACAGATATCTAGTCTTCCTACTGTCCCGTTCAGAGAGGTGCTGAGGTCGTGATCAAATCATGACTGGAATTTCATCTACATGTATGTATGCCATCAGCTCCTAATGCCACTAAAGGTTGGGAGTTCAATTCCGTGCTTTATGCCCGATACATACAATACGATTCCATGTGATCATAATATTTGCCAGTCACTTGTAACAAGTGTGTTGGTTGATATCAATGAAATCTCCAGTTTCCATCATCAATAATTTTCTTTTTTTTTTTTTGAAATCTCGCTATTAACAGACATCAAATTTATGACTTGAAAAAAATTGTCCTCCGAAAATTTGAAATCCATGTATTTATGAACCCAAGAAATACTACTTTATAAAAAAAAAAAAAATTGCCCACAAGAAATTTAAAAGACATTGACAGTATTCTCACCTTCTAATAAATCTGGAACAGAGGATTTCAGTTTTTCTTCTTGTTCATCATCTATTCTATCTGTAAAAAGTAAAATAAAAAATGTACAATTTACCACCATCTACAAATATATAAACTGTGTCAGTAATGTTTAGCATGTTTGCCTCGAGTGCAGTAGATTGCGAATTTGAGCCCTGGTCGGACCAAACCAAAGAAGACTATAAAATTGGTATTTGTTGCTTCTCCGCCAAGCACGCAGCAGTAAGGAGTGAGAGCAACAACTTGAATCAGGATAATAGAAGCGACATATCTACCTGCTAACTGTTGTTTCAAAGAGGTAGCACTATAAAAATCCAACTCAGCAGGTTGTTCTAGAACAAAGTGGACATCATCATCATCTCATCGAAATGTAACTTGTTCTTGTCTTGATATAACTGTCAACTTGCTCACTTGGTGCTAAAAATCACTCCCTACAAAATTATTTATAAATCAAGATAACAGATATCTAGTCTTCCTACTGTCCCGTTCAGAGAGGTGCTGTGGTCGTGATCAAATCATGACAGGAATTTCATCTACATGTATGTATGCAATCAGCTCCTAATGCCACTAAAGGTTGGGAGTTCAATTCCGTGCTTTATGCCCGATACATACAATACGATTCCATGTGATCATAATATTTGCCAGTCACTTGTAACAAGTGTGTTGGTTAATATCAATGAAACCTCCAGTTTCCATCATCAATAATAAAAGACCTCTACGATATAACAAACGAAATTTCGTTGAATGTAGAATTATACACCCACATTGCTCTTATCCATATCATAGTTTTAGACAATATGATAATAATTTTTCTATCTAGTTATAAAAACTTTTTTAACAGTTAGCTGTCAGTTTAAAAATAAAATAACTGGACTAACATTACATCTCCAAAAGGCAGATTAAGCCCAATATTAAATATATTTTAAATTTTCAGACTTGTTCCCAGATGATAATTCACAACAAAAGTTGTTATAATAAGAAATTAAGAAAATGCAAGAATAAAAACCTTATTTTATTATGTTTCCATGGAAATGACATTAGATAAATATACTGTTACAGAGACATTGCTTGATATGGCTGAGTGAGCGAGAGATTGAATTTTGTTTTTGCATCAATATAAATCTTTAACATGTCAATAAACAAGTCAAAGTTGTGCTGATGCTTTAAAGACTTCAGGGCTTCGTAATTTGCTTCAAAATCAACTTACCCACTGGTAAGTGCACATCAAATTTTACTTACCCATACAAATTTCCACTAACCCACAGCAACTTTAGGCCTTTAATACTTAAAATTGTGTAAGAAGAGTTTGAAGATACCAAAGGGGTAATCAGAATTTATTTACCCCAGCCAACGGGAAATGTGAATTACGAAGCCCTGAGAGTATCACACAACAGTTTTATATTTGCTATTAGAAGACAAAAATTGTACTGCAAAAGTATGAACTATAGACATGGAAGAATACAAGTTGCCAGTACCTACAGTTATAAATACTGGTCTACTCTCTCAGGGCTCACCACACTTGGTAAAAAGTGACATGACTTCTCTTTCACTTGACTTCAGGAAAAAGTGAGGAAAATCTGGGAGACTTCTGAAAAGCTTGTATATATTTTAATGTTTCTTTCCCCCGGTACGGCATGTCCCTCCCCCTACCTTTCACAAACCAAATGTGCTGCTCAATGAAATTAAAAAATATGCAATCAACAAGTTTAGAATAAAATATTGAATATAAAACCCTGTAATGGGACATGGGAGCTTCTTATGTGTGAATATTGAAGAAAAAGTAGGATGATTTGTGAAAAAATACTGACAGAGTGACTATAACTTTGTCTTATTGGTAGGAATAGGACAATTTCATTGAAACCAGGGTCCTACTTCGCCTGGTTTGGTGAGCCTTGCTCTACGAAATAAAGTATAGTGTATACCTTCCAAATATGCTAATTATCTGACTTAGGATTCCTTTAAGCCCCTTTTCAATCAAATAACTCATTTTCTTTACTCAATCATATCAACTCACAAAAATGAACATTTCACAAAAAAATAAAAATAAATTGCACATTTAAAATTGGATGAAAAATAAGAAAGCTAAATTCAGTACTTGTTGGTCCAGTTCAGTTAAATTTATCTTGGAAACCAATTGAGATAGAGGAAATCTGTTGACGTACTACCAGAAGCAGGATTGGATGAAAAATAAAAATTCTATATTTCTTCAACATGTACCAAATTTCAGCTGTGTCAAAATACAATAGCTAAATTTCTTCAATAACACAAAAAGCTAAAAAAAAACAAACTAATTTACACTTGGGGCTTTTCCAGGAAAAAATACCAGGTAGGGTCGAAACGCCATTGATTTTTGATTTTTTTTTATCTAGGTGGGGGGCGTTGTCAAATTTCTATTTAATAAATCGCGGTTGTCAGTATTTTTACCATTTCGGTATATCAAAATAGACCTACTTGTCGGCAAGTCGTGTCACTGCGTTCGTTAAACGGTGTATAATATTCGGTTGTTCCGCGATTTCGCTTCTTTTGCGTGATTTTTAAGCCAAATTGTTTCCCTTTATCTTCCGAATGATATGTTATGTAAAAGATGGAGAAATACGAATTATGAACTGGTACCTGGTTCTTTTATTTTCGTTCCTGGGTTCCGAGATAAAAAGCACCAGTCGAAAACGAAATGTGGTCAAATGCCGAAATGGACTGGGATAATGAACAAATTTGCCACTGGTTAACAGCCGTGGGCCTGGGGGAATATGTTCAGGTGTTTAGAGGTATGTTTGTCAAACTAGGTATCACAGGAAAGGAATCGTCTGCTTTCGGTGGTTTCGCTTCTCCTTTTGGCGAGGGAAAGAGGGGGGGTCCTCGTTTCAAATTTAATTTCTATTTTCTAGGTGGGGGTCATTTTAAGTATTTATATTTATGTGGTGGTACCCCAAAAATAATTAAAATTCTAGTGGCAGTACCCCAAATTATTGACGGAGTTCCGACCCCCTCCCCAGGTATTTTTTCCTGGAAAAGCCCTTGGCTGAAACAACACCAAATTTTAACTTTCTTATAAAAAATTGCTACTGAAAACTGAAAATGTCCTGTTTTAATATAACAAACCTAATCCTTCTTCCTGGAGTTTGTACACATAAACAACAGTATCTACCATTTGTGTGAAAATCTGGCTATGGCTGTCGTTCAGGTAGCTTGATAATTTTGTTCGATATGGCCCCTGTGTGGGATACTGAAATCAAAATATATAAATGTACATGTGATTTTCATTTTAAATACAAACTTCTTTCAATCCATTTTCCAATAATTTCCACCCTTCTTTTTTAAATAATGATATTTTGAGTTGTACATGTTCCTGTAGAATGTTCATTAATTGTATCAGTTTATCAGTATTTAACGATTTGTTTTCATTCTAGACTTCGAAAATTCATTGGTAATTAACTTTCAAGGTGTTTCAAGTCATTGATTGATGAACAAAATAAGTATAAAATCTTACAAAAATACTGCAGCATTACAAAGCAACCAAATAATCACCTTCCGGTAATAGCAATACACAAATTATTATATACCAGAACTGACAATCCGGATCGACCGATCTTAAATAAACGGTTACCTATCTTACCCGATCATTTGTTCTTTGTCCCAAAGGTGACCGTTGAATATAAGTTTAATTGTAGTTTTCATGAGGTTAGAAAATAGTTTCCAGTAGTGATTATGGTTAATTCATTAAAGAAGTTCTAATTCATTTTCCCCATTAATGGATAGTGCATATGATTTTAACTTGTAAATAAAGGGCACATTTTCAGGTTTTACTGTAAATATGTGCTATTTATTAATCACGACTTCTAATCACAATTTATTTCAGATTACGTTATACTACAATAAATATAACACCTTACCTCATATGGTTTTCTAAAATCCTGAATATTATTTAAATGATCCTTGAATTGTTTGATTAAATCGTCCAAAACTTCATTCATGGGTCGGACATTTTCGTGATCGACACCGTTTTTGTTGTTTGTATTGATACATTGTTGTCCTAATATGACACTCCCTCCTAAAATTCTCAGACTTAAATCCCTCACTTGAATCCAAGCTTTCTGTAAAAAGAAAAGAAATATGTGATTGATTGATTTATTGGTGTTTAATGCCAACTTTACCAATATTTCCGCTATATCGTGGAGTGAACAAATTTTAGGTTAACTTAGACGCCTAGAAGACCATTAGAAATAAAACATACTTGTCTATAAAACAAATGGGTTACATGTACAAATAAAAGAAACATTAAAAGGATAAAACCATGTATTTAGAACTGTTATTTAACTATATAAATACAATCAACAGGGTTGTTCCATAAATGTTGTATGGGGAAAGCGACTGGACATCATGTCATAGGAAACCTCGAAAGTAAAAAGTCGCTCAATTTGCATAACAAATCCTTAATGCTGCATGTGGTGAAGCAGCAAATACTAATTTGATTTTAGTTGTTTGATCTGGACTGGAATGGAACACACGATCTACCACATCTGAGGCAAGAATGTTATTGATTTGAATCACTTTATTCTCCTAAATACAGTACATACTAATAGAGAATATACAAATACAATATAACATATATGAATGTGAGAAAAATACAATTAGCTTTAATGACGACAGATGATTTTCACATTGAGGGTTAAGGTTATGGTGTTTAACACCACTTTAAACACCATTTCAGTTATATTGTGAGTCAGTTTTATTGATGGAGGAAACCAGAGGACACGGAGAAAACCACAGACCTGCCGCAAGTCACTGACAAACTTGATAACATAATGTTGTATCGAGTACACCTCTCCATGAGCGGGGTTTGAACTCACCTCAGTGGTGAAAGGCAACGATTGCATAGGTAGCTGTAAATCCAACTACCATACGATCACGACCACGACTGTCCCTTTTTTTATATAAATTTACACAATCTTTCTAATATGATGACATTTGATGGATTGAATAACTGGTCAAATATATATGATAGACTCAGATCAGCGTCCATTAATCAAATCGGTATCCACTTACGTCATCTCAAATCACGGTTCGATTTAAGGATATTCTCAAATTAGCCGATTTATTGGTTAGGGTTAGGGCATACATCAGTGACATCATTGGACATCAATTTAAGAAAGTGAGAAACAGCAACAGATTTGAGAATTTGACACCGATTTGAGAATTTGAAAAAAGGACATAGATCTGAGGTTCAAATACCTGTGATGTAGAAATCAGACATTGATTTGAGGATTGATCGTTGATTAGAGGCTGGACGTCGATCTGAGTCTTACATATATAAAAGCTAGGATTTGACCAACAAAACTATAAGATATACTGTGTAAGTATTTTTATTTGTTGACATCAATTTTCGTGGTTTCTACAAAATGCACATATCCATGTGTTCTTGAATTCGTGGTTTTCAACACTACATGCAACAGTCAATTAGAAAAGTGTTTCGCTCGATTTTAATTTTCGCAGTTTAAGTGAACCACGAAATCCACGAAAATTAGAACCCCACGATTAATAATTATTTCACAGTACCAATATTACATTACCTCTTCTTTGAATGAATATGCCTCCGATTCTTTTATATTAAATCTGAAAAATAAAACATACTGCATGTATCACTGAACAGAACTAGAGCTCATGTGAGCCTTTATTGCTTATCAGTTTGGGTTTACTCAACTTTGTAGTTACTCAGAAAATAAGTTTTTTCAACATATTCCCAGTCAGAGATCAATAATTCTAAATTTATTTCCCAGTGAAGTTATTTGGGCTAAGGTCATGAGCTTTTGACACAACAACTTTACACAATATTTCAGTCTTATTGATGATATTAATTCAGTAGTTTGAATGATTTTCTCAGTAATAAAATGGAAGAATATGTCAAAAAACAGGGCATGAATGCTCTAGCTTCCAACTATTGTGTAAATGTAAGGCATACAGAAAATATTCAAACTTTGCCTTCCTTTCATGGTCCTGACATTGTGTATAAATTTCAAATGACTTGCTTAAGGGGAACTTAAGTTTAAGACCAGAAAACAAATGTGGGACAGAAGGACAGACACGGTAAAACTTAATGACCCTGATCTAGCGACGGAGTCATCAAAAGTCGGTAATACACAAAGCAGATGACAGTAGTTGTTGTCTAATGAATTACCTAATTGGGCAAACCCATGCTCTCATCAAAGACAGATCTCTATTATCACAGAGGTCTTCAAATGGCGTTTTCTCTGAAAATAAAAATAAATTTATAGAAATGATATGTTTTTAGCTAGATAAAACATTGTTTCAAGTGGTATTAACAACCTATAACTCAATAACATGACAAAATGACCCACAAATCAAACATTTTAATAACTTATGGTTGACTTCTTAGTGAGGGAGGGATGGTTGTTTCATGCCAAATGAGTAATATTTCAGCTAGATTATGGTGAGAGCAAGTTACATTCTATGAGATGAAGATGTTGTTAGCTTTATACGAGATTGAGATGCTTAGTTGGATTTTTATAGTGCCATCTCACAGAAACAACCATCCGCGGATTTACATCGCTACAATTAACACAGTTTCCTGATTTCGAACCATTATGTCTTTGCTCTGTACTTCTGAATGTTGCATTCCTAGCGGAGAAGCATCAAATACCATTTTTATAGCCTTTGGTTTGATCACACCTACTCTCAAGATCCTGATCTACTGCACTTGACGCAAGCATGCTAACAATTAAACCACCAATGTGTTTAAGGGGGGATTGATTGAAAGTTGGTAATAGAAAACTAGATTTGAATTTCTGAATACTGTACTTATAATATCAAAGAAAAGTTACTAAAACAGACACACCATTATTTAAATTATGTCTAGAAATACATGTATGTATAATGCCTACCTTTGTCAGGGGCTAATGCCATATAGGATACCATTAATTCTGTTCTTTGATGCCTGTTAATAAACAAACCTCAAGGGGCCGTCGTGGTCGTATGGTAGTTGGATTTACAACTACCTGTGCAATCAGTACTAAACTTGTAAGATCTACTACCGCTCATGGTGTGGTGTACTCCATACAACATTATGTGCTAAAGTTTGTCAGTGACTTGTGACAGGTCAGCAGTTTTCACCTGTTTCCTCCACCAATAAAACTGACCGTCACGATATAACTGAATACACAATAAACCATCGTGTATATAAATAAAAAAATATATATTTTCCCCGTGATTAAGAAAGAATTTTTTGCAATGGGTTCATGGCCCGTAACTTTCAATGACAATAGGTCATTTTCAAGGATATGGACTGAAATTCAACTACTTTTTCAATGCTCCTTGAAAACCAACCCTAAGATCATTTGTTTCTTCAGAAGACTTGTGATCTGTAGTAGCTTCATGTCTAGTTATACTGCTTGTTTTAAAAGAAAAGTTTGAAGATACCAAAGGGGAAATTAGAAGCCATAAATCAAAGAAGAACAGACAATACAATGTCCAAAAGAAAACTGACAAACACTACACAGAAAACTAAATGTTGAGAATCATGAATCCCTCTAAAAACAGGGTGAATTCTGGAAGGGTTAGGCATTTCTGCTCCTGTTTTAAAAGTCTCACAACCTACTGTCAAAGTGTTATTTTCCCCATAATATTTGCATAACTAGCAGTACATTTGACACCATCCAAGAATAACCAAGGCCAAAGTCTTTCCCACACAGATATATACTTCCATAATTCTGTTTTTTTTAACAAGATGAACTGTGAGCTAATGCTCACCTTTGATACCCCCGCTCTTTGGCAAACAGGAAGTAGGAATCTGAGAAAAATGTAACGAAAAATGTGCATATATGTTCAATGTGTATAAAAACCAACTAAGTCGGCAAACAGGAAGTAGGAATCTGATGGGTCCAAAAACGCTACCCACAATATGGTATACCTATATGATGCTTGTGACAAAATATCAGATTTCTGCCATCAACAGTTACTGAGAAAAATGCGACATAAAATATCTTGGACGGACAGAGGTAAAACAGTATACCCCCCTCCCCCTTCGGGGAGCGGGGGTATAATTAGCATGGTCATTGTCACTATTAGCTTACTTGGCAGTTTCATTAACCATGTCTAGTAACATAGTCTATACTTGAGCACTGATATACTGTAAAGAATTCTGTAATCTGTTTCTGAACTTCACAAACTCGTTTATCTAAGGAGAAAAAAAGATTATGATAAACATGCATGATAACTGCCATACAAACAAACTAACTGAAATATCAAAACAGTCAAGATCAACAATGTGTTTGAAAATATGAAGATTAACAAAAGCTATACAAACATTTTAATATATTTGTTTTAATGCATTAAGACATTAGAGGGAGTGAGTGATTGTTGTTTAATGCCAAGTGAGCAATCTTTCAGCTCAACTCAACAGATACCAATTTTATTATCTTTGGTTTTATTTCACCGGAGATCGAATCCAGGATCTACCACACTTGAGGCGAGAATGCTGACAGATGTGGTTTATTTGATTATAAAAGGTATTAAAGAAATTAGATATCACACACCGAAGTACGAGTTCCAATTTTTTTTTTAATTTCCAAATATTAAAACAAGCATACTATGACCACAAAATTTGTGCGGTTGTATAAAAAAAACCATTTCAGTGAATGTCACTATAACATTGGCCTTTGTTGATATTTTTCAACCATATTTTCATGATGAGAAAAATTCAAATTGTGTGATGCATAAATTTTAATGTCTGCATGTACCACACCACTACATACTATGCTAAACTGGTTTTTATACTGTTCATTTACTGAATTTACAGGCAGGCATCACATTATTAGGATTCCCATGGGTTTAGAGCAAACCCCTGCCTCCACTGGACAAAAGCCAGACATCCTTGCACTGTCTCTTAAGTGTATAGTGCTAGCCATGTCATTATTTTGTTTCTTTGCTTAATTTGAATCCCAAATTGCCCACACTTCAGTCTAGTACATTAACACTTAACACTATAGAAACATAACATACCTTGTTAAATGAACCATATTTATATGATGCTATGAGGTATTCTGCTGTCTGTAATAAAAACAAAACATAATTACTAATAAAATTTTCTTTCTTTTGTAATGACACATTTCTTTCCTTACCTCTTTGTGATTTACAGCAAAAAACTTCAACATTGAGCCATACGTAGCACAAGCTGCCATAAAATGTCCTAACCTACTGATGTGGTTAAATATCGTGTGTCTGAAATTACATAATAAATCATTTTCTTGGTTGTTTGTTTGATGGTGTTTAATGCCACTTTCAACAATATTTCAGTTATATCGTGGCGGTTAGTTTTTATTGGTGGAGGAAACCGGATATCCGTAGAAAACCAAGGACTTGCCGCAAGTCACTGGCAAACTTTATCACATAATGTTGTACACCTCCCCCTGATCGAGATTTGAACTCACAACATCAGTGGTGATAGACACTGATTGCATAGGTAGTTGTAAATCCAACTACCATATGATCACGCCAGGACAGCCCATTAAATCATTTAAATCTACTGATGTGGTTAAATATTGTGCACCTGAAATTACATAATATATCATTTTAATGCACTTGTGTAAATAAATATTGCTTTATAGAAAGAAAGTTTAAACAGTGAGTGACAAACATTCCACCAATATCAACAAAACGAACGAACAATCACCTGTCACATTACCTCATTGAATACAAAAAAGACCATGACATATGACTTTGAATTTATACAGTAAACATTATATTCTATTGCTTTGGTTAAATATTGTGCGTCTCAATAACATAGTCAATTAAAAATTAATATATTTATATGAAATAATAACTTTTTTTGATATTCTGTATTCTACTTAATTCATAATATTTACACCCTCATTTCAGACTGTGGTATAATCCACAATAAGGAGGAAGTGGGATGGCTTTTCAATGCAAAAAGTAGAAAATCGTAAAAATTCAATCTACTTTTCAAAGTTTCTTATATCAGTTTTACTTAAATTTGAGGGCATATTAACCCATTTTCCTATGCCATCAGAAATACTTTGTCGCCGCTAAAATCCAAAATTTCATCTTCCAGTAAACATTTGGGAGTATGAATTCCATTTCAGAAAATCTGACAAACGAAATACTACCCATTTTTGTATGTCGAATAACACATTTGCATGGATCAGAATCCAGAAATACTGAAATAGGATTCAAAGTATCGATAATAATTATCTGTTTAATGAGTGAGTGATTGTTATTTAACGCACCTTCAGCTATATCATGGCGGCAAGAACAAGTTACATTGTGATAAAATAATGATGTCTCTTTGCACTAGACCAATATGCTTAGTTGGATTTTTATAGTGTCCATATTGTCCACATCTAAAACATTGAGGTTCTTCGTAAATGGATGTATGTTGATATTTGGAATGTTGTTGTTCAGTTGTTTGTTGTTGTGTGTTAGATTGTTGTTGTGGTTGTTGTCGTGACTAGTAGTTCTGTCTTGGTGGTCTATATGTGCCTCTATATCCTTGTTGATAGCCTCTGTGTGGTTCTCTGTATGAGCCGCTGGTCTGTTGTCTTTCACGGTCATAGCTATCAACTTTACTAACCAGTTGTTGTACAATGCCTTTAAGTTCCTCTATGTCGGATTTTTCTGTTGTAGTTGGTGTTACTTGGGCAGTCTTAGCGGGATTTGGTTTGGACTTCTTCTCTTTCTCATATAATTGTTGTTCTAGAGTATGTTTCATCTCAATCTGACGAAATAGCGACCCTTAAGGAATCGAAGTCCTTTATTCTGTCATACTTGTGGCCACTTGCGTCTTTAAGATCCTTCCTCAGTCCGTTCCAGAGTATATCATGTAGCATCCATTTTACTTCGGATGGGTGTATGGCTCCCATATCCCTGGCTCGACCCATAATATCTTCAAAGCGGCAACTCCAACTAATGACATCTTCATTATTGCGTTTTTCGGCACCATATAATTCCTTGAGTATATCTACTCTGTTGGGTGCATTACCATATATGCTGTCCAGTTTGTGTAGTAATTCTTCGATGGAAGCTTCTGGACCTAGTCGCATAACTACTGCACCTACTTGTCCTCGTAGTGATCTTCGGATGGCGGTGTGTATGGTATCCTTGTATATGGATTTGTCTCCAAGTAGACATTCTATATCATAACGCCATAACTCATATTGGACTCTGATTTGTTACCGGATCCGGTGAATATGTTAATTTGTGGTGGTTGGTAAGGAGCAGGTTGTATTTTCTCTTTTGGTCTTACATCTGGTGGTAAAGTCAATGAGTGTGGTTTCTTGTCATCGAATTCTTCCTTCTGTCTGAAATATTCTGTCATTGACCTCTCAAAGTCCTGTGGCGTGTCTGTTTTTGGTTTTATACCCATTGCTTTGATTGCCTGTAATAACTTAATATCCTCAGAATCCATTATTTCTGATGTCGGACTAGTTGGTGGGTATATGATTGTTTTCTCCAATGGGCTAGTTGGTGGGTATGTTATGATGGTTTCCACTGGATTGGCCATATACAATCAAAGTCAATATAACTAATAAATTAAAGGAATCCAAATACAAAATATAAATATCTACAATACAAAATAAAATTATCTGAAATATAATTTCCTGTAATTAAAGAAATTTGTCCTACAAGGAAAAATTATATCAGAAGTCTGAAACAAAATATATTCTAAGAAATTTTATGAAATAAATATAAAAGTTTCAACAAAAGATCAAAATTAGTTAAATATTCTGAAATAAATAAATAAGTTCCTACAAAAGATCAAAATTAGTTATGTATTCTGAAATAAATATAAATTTCTACAGAAGATCAAAATAAGTTAAGTATTCTGAAATAAATATAAATTTCTACAAAAGATCGAAATAAGTTAAGTATTCTGAAATAAAAATAAATTTCTACAAAAGATCAAACATTAATTAATTATTCTGAAATAAATATAAGTTTCTACAAAAGATAAAAAATTAATTAAGTATTCTGAAATTAATATTGAAAAAAAATATGATCTATAAACAAGTCTGAAAAGAAATGAAGTAATCTCGAATTAGAAAAAAAATCAATCTGAAATGTACATCTTTAATAAAGTTTTAAATAACTGAAATTTCAAAAAGAAATTCTAAAAATGAAGTGAAATGTGCAAAAGTAAGTATATCTAAGATCAAACAGATATTATACAAATACAAAATCAATACAATTGAACTGCAAATGAATTCAACTAACAGTTTCAGAAAACTCATGTAATGAATCTAATAAAAAATGTTGACGCTAAACTTAAGTTGAATTATCTCCCCTGCAATATCAACTTATGATTAAATATAAATCAATCACTGTCTTTAAGTGATCAACTAATCTACAAAGCAAAAAATGTGTTTAATTAGTCAACCTACAAATAAACAAATATATGATTAATATACCTGTGAAAAGTAAGGTAAATCAAATTAAAGTACCTATGACAAAAAATTTACATTAATCAATCTATGGGAAAGGAAAAACAAATTTGATTAATGTGAATCTAAACATTCAATAATTAATATACAAGATATATATATATACAACACAATGCACAAAAATATCAGACTAAAATACAATACATGCAGCACCTACCCCTGAATCAATATATCCGCTACAATCTGAAATATGGGGCAGATAAGAGATTTGCTAAGCTTGTACCTTAACAATCTCTTTTTCTCTAAGTCAAACTACATGTAAATAAAAACTAATGAGTATACAGCTAGTGACCTGACCTCTCCCTCAAGTACCAATGTAACCTAATACTCCACTGAAGGAAAGTTACTAAAGTATTCAGATGGAAATAGACAAAGAACAAACAAACTGAAAGCTAACAGAGAATGACAACAAAACCTTAAGTATATAAGATAATATGAAACCGGCACGGCCATGAATGCTCACGAATCTGAAAATTATCTGGCAATTGCACACAGTGCATCAAAAAGTGTCGAGATTTTTTGAGCCGAGATATATTGGGGACGACTTTTTTTTATGGCCGAATCTAGTCTCATTCAATCGAGCTGTCATTCCTTTATTCGAGTTATCGTTCCTTACGAAATCTCAAAAGTTAACTTCCGTGTAGAAACAAAAATTCTTGTCAGTATGTCAAAAGAGATTTAATAAATTAAAAAATATCAATATAAGTAAAACAAGCTAACAAAATGACTTTTATTACACACAGGTTCCGGGTTTCAGTGGTATCGGACGTACGAGAGAGGGTACGAGACTTCAGGATCACCTTTGCGCTTTATGTTAAGAAGATCTTCATTAGTTGAATGTGTTAGTGGGCTACACGGAACCGGTGTTTACAAAGCGTCATTTTTTTTTATTCATCACTATGTTCAGCCATGTTTGTCAAAAAATCCTAAGTAGCGGTACACATTTTATACCATAAAGAGCTCTCTGATGCTTGCATATAAGTGCCAAGGGGTTTACAGATAAAGTGTCAAGACTGTTAGTTAAATACAGAATACATGCTTTTGCACAGAATCACTCATTACATACAACCAGAAAGCAAAGTTTATATTTTTTAAATGATATTAAAATTCTGGAGTTTAACCGATTATTTCTAAATTTAAATTTAAAATTTTCAAAAAAAGAATTTGATTTTAAGTATTAAATTATTTTAAAACATTAAACAATACAAAGTACATGTAGCATCGTGTTATGGGTTTTCGTACTATTATCGATTAACAGTGTTAACCCTTCATTCATATGACGATTGGAATGGCTAGTTAAATATTTCTTTGTACATAAGATTGTTTTTAAAGCCATTCTTGTATTTCAATATACTCTCGGTTATCTGGCAACTTTTGCTGTCAGTAAAATGGCGTCATCTGTTTTCGTATGAAGTAAAAATAGGGTCGATATACGGGATGGAAACAAATATAAAATCGGGAAATAGCTGGTTTTAAAATTTCATGGTTCTGGTCATCTACCAAATCATACTACATCTAAATAAAATAACAGAATGTTTGAAAATGACCACTTTCAAAATTGTGTTTACTTTTGAAGTTTTTTTTAGTGCTGAAACCACAATGCACTGCAAACAATTTACAGAAAAATGTATTTCAACATTGTGATTAAATATAAATAGCTTAATCTATTTGAAGTCTGGGAGACTTCTGAAAAGCTTGTATATATTTTAATGTTTCTTTCCCCCGGTACGGCATGTCCCTCCCCCTACCTTTCACAAACCAAATGTGCTGCTCAATGAAATTAAAAAATATGCAATCAACAAGTTTAGAATAAAATATTGAATATAAAACCCTGTAATGGGACATGGGAGCTTCTTATGTGTGAATATTGAAGAAAAAGTAGGATGATTTGTGAAAAAATACTGACAGAGTGACTATAACTTTGTCTTATTGGTAGGAATAGGACAATTTCATTGAAACCAGGGTCCTACTTCGCCTGGTTTGGTGAGCCTTGCTCTACGAAATAAAGTATAGTGTATACCTTCCAAATATGCTAATTATCTGACTTAGGATTCCTTTAAGCCCCTTTTCAATCAAATAACTCATTTTCTTTACTCAATCATATCAACTCACAAAAATGAACATTTCACAAAAAAATAAAAATAAATTGCACATTTAAAATTGGATGAAAAATAAGAAAGCTAAATTCAGTACTTGTTGGTCCAGTTCAGTTAAATTTATCTTGGAAACCAATTGAGATAGAGGAAATCTGTTGACATACTACCAGAAGCAGGATTGGATGAAAAATAAAAATTCTATATTTCTTCAACATGTACAAAATTTCAGCTGTGTCAAAATACAATAGCTAAATTTCTTCAATAACACAAAAAGCTAAAAAAAACAAACTAATTTACACTTGGGGCTTTTCCAGGAAAAAATACCAGGTAGGGTCGAAACGCCATTGATTTTTGATTTTTTTTTATCTAGGTGGGGGGCGTTAAACGTATTTTTTTTCTGGGGGTTGTTGTCAAATTTCTATTTAATAAATCGCGGTTGTCGGTATTTTTACCATTTCGGTATATCAAAATAGACCTACTTGTCGGCAAGTCGTGTCACTGCGTTCGTTAAACGGTGTATAATATTCGGTTGTTCCGCGATTTCGCTTCTTTTGCGTGATTTTTAAGCCAAATTGTCTCCCTTTATCTTCCGAATGATATGTTATGTAAAAGATGGAGAAATACGAATTATGAACTGGTACCTGGTTCTTTTATTTTCGTTCCTGGGTTCCGAGATAAAAAGCACCAGTCGAAAACGAAATGTGGTCAAATGCCGAAATGGACTGGGATAATGAACAAATTTGCCACTGGTTAACAGCCGTGGGCCTGGGGGAATATGTTCAGGTGTTTAGAGGTATGTTTGTCAAACTAGGTATCACAGGAAAGGAATCGTCTGCTTTCGGTGGTTTCGCTTCTCCTTTTGGCGAGGGAAAGAGGGGGTCCTCGTTTCAAATTTAATTTCTATTTTCTAGGTGGGGGTCATTTTAAGTATTTATATTTATGTGGTGGTACCCCAAAAATAATTAAAATTCTAGTGGCAGTACCCCAAATTATTGATGGAGTTCCGACCCACCCCCCCCCCCCCTCCCCAGGTATTTTTTCCTGGAAAAGCCCTTGGCTGAAACAACACCAAATTTTAACTTTCTTATAAAAAATTGCTACTGAAAACTGAAAATGTCCTGTTTTAATATAACAAACCTAATCCTTCTTCCTGGAGTTTGTACACATAAACAACAGTATCTACCATTTGTGTGAAAATCTGGCTATGGCTGTCGTTCAGGTAGCTTGATAATTTTGTTCGATATGGCCCCTGTGTGGGATACTGAAATCAAAATATATAAATGTACATGTGATTTTCATTTTAAATACAAACTTCTTTCAATCCATTTTCCAATAATTTCCACCCTTCTTTTTTAAATAATGATATTTTGAGTTGTACATGTTCCTGTAGAATGTTCATTAATTGTATCAGTTTATCAGTATTTAACGATTTGTTTTCATTCTAGACTTCGAAAATTCATTGGTAATTAACTTTCAAGGTGTTTCAAGTCATTGATTGATGAACAAAATAAGTATAAAATCTTACAAAAATACTGCAGCATTACAAAGCAACCAAATAATCACCTTCCGGTAATAGCAATACACAAATTATTATATACCAGAACTGACAATCCGGATCGACCGATCTTAAATAAACGGTTACCTATCTTACCCGATCATTTGTTCTTTGTCCCAAAGGTGACCGTTGAATATAAGTTTAATTGTAGTTTTCATGAGGTTAGAAAATAGTTTCCAGTAGTGATTATGGTTAATTCATTAAAGAAGTTCTAATTCATTTTCCCCATTAATGGATAGTGTATATGATTTTAACTTGTATATAAAGGGCACATTTTCAGGTTTTACTGTAAATATGTGCTATTTATTAATCACGAGTTCTAATCACAATTTATTTCAGATTACGTTATACTACAATACATATAACACCTTACCTCATATGGTTTTCTAAAATCCTGAATATTATTTAAATGATCCTTGAATTGTTTGATTAAATCGTCCAAAACTTCATTCATGGGTCGGACATTTTCGTGATCGACACCGTTTTTGTTGTTTGTATTGCTACATTGTTGTCCTAATATGACACTCCCTCCTAAAATTCTCAGACTTAAATCCCTCACTTGAATCCAAGCTTTCTGTAAAAGGATAAGAAATACGTGATTGATTGATTTATTGGTGTTTAACGCCAACTTTACCAATATTTCCGCTATATCGTGGAGTGAACAAATTTTAGGTTAGCTTAGACACCTAGAAGACCATTAGAAATAAAACATACTTGTTTATAAAACAAATGGGTTACATGTACAAATAAAAGAAACATTAAAAGGATAAAACCATGTATTTAGAACGTGTTATTTAACTATATAAATACAATCAACAGGGTTGTTCCATAAATGTTGTATGGGGAAAGCGACTGGACATCATGTCATAGGAAACCTCGAAAGTAAAAAGTCGCTCATTTTGCATAACAAATCCTTAATGCTGCAAGTGCAGCAGTGAAGCAGCAAATACTAATTTGATTTTAGTTGTTTGACAAATATAAAATCGGGAAATAGCTGGTTTTAAAATTTCATGGTTCTGGTCATCTACCAAATCATACTACATCTAAATAAAATAACAGAATGTTTGAAAATGACCACTTTCAAAATTGTGTTTACTTTTGATGTTTTTTTTAGTGTTGAAACCACAATGCACTGCAAACAATTTACAGAAAAATGTATTTCAACATTGTGATTAAATATAAATAGCTTAATCTATTTGAAGATTATCCAACTTTTTATTAATTTCAAAATACTTTTACACTTAAGCATTTATTATTATATTTTATTATATTTAAATGAATAATAAGTTATTTCTTTTTTGTTTATATACATGTACATTTCAAATAAGGTGACAAAAGAACAATTACACAAAAAATTGCAGAAAAAGTTAATCAACATTGCAAAATAAAAGTTCAGCTTAATCCATACACATCCGTCAAGCGGAGGAGGAAAAAGCCAAAAAACTTCATTTCCAAGCGCTTTATAATTTGTTTTTTTTTAGTTTTTTATTCTTACAGTTTTATTTATTTGCTCGCGTTTTTTTTAGATTTAAAACTTAAGTTTTTTACTTGGAGCCGTAACTGTCTTGCAGTTCTTCGTCCGCTTTCGCTGCCCCGGCTTTAGTGCGATCCTAGTCACCTGTGGTATGGTGAGATGACCACCAGTTGAGGTCTTAGCCTTGAAATTTACAAATTTCAAGAGACGTCTTGACCTCTGTGCTGGCAACAACTGTGTCCAAGTCTCGTACGAGACTTTGAGCACAGCTGCCTGCTTTGACAAGACATACTTGCCTTTGTCAAATAGCGCACCCCTGACGTCGCGTGTCTGGTCCTGTTCTAGTTCATACAACTTTGTCACTAAGTCTGGCAACTTCTGGATAACCCAGTTGGTATCCCGCTTAATAACATTGTTGTACGACTCGTTACAGTTGTTGTACCATAGACGAGGCAAACAGGGGTGTCGTAGCCGAGGCTTGAAAGCGAACTGCTCCAAATTGGGAAGCAACCTGTTAGACAGGTAGGGTATGTCATATGAGTGGGTCAACTCGTCGCGAATCTCGTCGAACGTGACCTGGTCTTCTGAAGCCAGAATACCGCTCTCCCCAAATAGCTTAGTGATAATCTTGGTAACCTCTGGCTGAGGTAGTGACTTACCAAGATTAACAATAGCGTTGTCCTTTAAGTGCTTCGCACAACGGACACGCGTTGCATTGGGAAACGATAAGTGAACTGCCTTAACTGCAGCAAACTCCTCATCTGACCCGAATATAAGATTCGTCTGGTCAATATCGGCCAACTTGGCCTGAAGATGGGAGGTAAACTTATGGTAGGAATCCATATTCCCATCCCAATGCAACAGCATGGGGCCTAACATGACAGGGGGCATAGACGTCTGCTTACTCTCCAAATTAACATTTGGGAAGCAGAGGGGGGGTAAAAAAACACGAACTTAGATTAAAAGTTCGGTCTATGCCAATAACTGTACCTGATGCAATTGCAGATTTAAGCATGGCCATCTGCAAATCAGTATACAGAATAATACTAGGTGGCTTAGATGAACAAGTCGTGATGACTTCCCTAATAAAGGGACTGTTCTGAAACATGTCCAGGACAGAAAGAACGTCATCAGCCACATTCAAACGGTGTGTGCTCTCGGGTCGGTCTTTCTTATGATGATAATATCTAGCATTTTGAGCTACACGGTTTGATATAATGTCATCAGGAGTAGCCGTGTTAACGTCTCTCCTGATCTCCCTTGGAGCCTTACCGTGTTGAATCCCATCACGGAGAATGGACTTCTGATGGGAAGTCAAGCTACGGTAAGCGACTGTAGTACATGTATGCTGGGCATTGCCGTGTACTACACTAGGGACATACTCCCCAATATACTCTACAATTGCAGTGGCTATCACAGGTTCGGAATTAAACCACGTTACCCGCTTCTTATAAGAAGAATTGCGGGTTGATTTGGAGTATTTGCGATAAGCAACTACAATAGTAGAGGAGTCTGGCTGAAGATCTAAGGGAACAAAGTTACCCTTAGACATTTTGCCATAAATGCCGGCCCAGTAAGTAACGAAATGCAGTGAATTCTGCGCAGACCTGATGAAATATGCAAGCTTAGTAGAATTACCACCCTGTCGCCAAGCACCACAGTCGTCAGGATATTCACTGCATTTCTTCAACAGGCGACGCTGCCTGTTGATGGTGTCGTCAATAACAAAATATACATTTTGTTTGACTCCAGGGGGGATACAGGTATAAGTAAGGGTCTGTGTAGAAGCCAGCTCATAGAGCTTGTCAACACTTAAAAACGTAGTGACAGAATTTGTCGATGGGTTCTTAAAAGGATGCACCACTTCCATCGACAAATTGGTAATATCCATGTCACTCACGTTTTGCTCTTGAAAAGAGCCATCGACATCACTTGATACATGTGATTTGGAGTCGGAATCAAGATGAAATTCCATCACATGATCAGACTGATGGCAGTCTGATTCAGTTTCAGGCAACTGAACAAATGAGTCAATAGGGGCTTCTTCTGAAACATGAGATGTGGACTCAGAATCAATAATAGATTCCATCACATGTTCAGACTCAATAGAGTTTGATTCCGTTTGGCAAGACTGAAAAAAAGAAGCAATTGTAGCCTTCAGTACGGGGTCACTGATATCAGAGTAGTTGATTGTAGTGTCTGTGTCAACTGAAGGTACACTAAATGACTTGGCAGGTGTGGAAGTAAATTCCTCCTTGCCTAAGGGTGGGAATTGTTCGTAGTCATCAATATTGATGGTCGAACATTCCACCGTATGGGGTATAAGGGGCACAAAATGACATGGTTTCCAGAATGAGCCTATGGTGTTACCACCGGACCACATAATAGTGATATCATGTTTGGATCTTGACCCACGGGGCTTGAATGTGGTGTTCAAGATCTTGATGTTCATATCAGCAGGGCCATTGACAACAGGATACACAGACTTGATAGGCTTGGCAATAACAGTACTGGCAGCATGAATAGCTACCAATCTGTGCACATTGTCGAATGGCACTGGCAAGAGGTGGACTAATGTCCGGTATGAAAGATTTGACATGTATACGCTCATAGAACGCTGCATTGTCAAATAATTCAAAGAATGTCTTCAATCTGATCTCAGATGAAGCATTCTCATGGCCAAATAATACCAAGGAGATGGCATTGAAAAGACAATTACCATCTCCCCTGACTACCATAGGAGTAGAGTCAGACCACTGTTGACCAAGCAACTGTGTGGCTATCTGGTCCTGTACCAAACCGGTATAGGTACATGAATCAGATGACACAACTTTCGGCTCATATCTTAGAAAGATACGTTCAAGACGCACAGCATCGTCAAACAAGTCTTGACTAGCTGCTGACAAGCGCTGTAAGGCATTGTCAAAGCTGTAAATCGATTCATGCCCGTAAAGACAACGATAACAAATGTAAGACAATGATGTCTTCTTCAGGAAGAGAAACTCCTGGTTTGATATGTTCTCGCATGTGTAATGCAGCCATCGGTTGCATATATCACATGCAATAGCTCTGCCGTCAGAGCAATCGGTGTGACATACACCGCATGGATAACAATCCATGATAAATAAAAAGGAACAAAACGTCAATCGTCTGATGTCAATTTAACAGAAAGAGCACTATAAAATAAAAATATCGTAAACTATATATTACACAAAAGTATTAGCACTAAATAAGGGTTCTAAATTTATCCAGAAAATATATTAAGCACTAAATCAATACAAGCAAAAATATTTACAGCAAAGTAAAAAGTCAAACTTTAAAGAAAAAAATATTTACAGCAAAGTAAAAAGTCAAACTTTAAAGAAAAAAATATTTACAGCAACGCAAAAAGTCAAACTTTAAAGAAAAAAATACTTACAGCAAAGTAAGTCAAACTTTAAACAAAAAAATCAGTAAATTGATTTAAACTTTTAGAAAATCTAATATAGCACTAGCAGTTAAATGCCAAAATGACTGTCTGATATTGTTTTAGATTATTGCTATATTTATGGTAAAATGACCAAGCTACAATGGAATGTTGAGAAATTTGAGTAGATGGACTTGTACTCAACATGTTGTTTTTAGAATCATAACGGTCGTTTGATCTCCCCTTTAATCACAATTTAATTAAGACACGCGCTTGAATTAGTTTATTGAAGTAGGTTAATAAGCTACAATGGAATGTTGAGAAATTTGATTGTTACTAGCCTACATGGTGACCACTTTTAACATGAGACAATTTATGTTAGACAAATTAATTAAATTGTTTCATTGATATTGTTGTATGAAGCAAGGATTTATAAATACAAATAAAAGTTTCTTTATATGAGTTTCAGTCAATATTGTAAATTATTAGGATATTTATAAAAAAAAAAAAAAAACAAACAAAAAACAACAACAATTAAATATACATCGTCTTCATCCTATCCTCAACTATTTCTTATCCGTCCCGGAATGGCACAGGTTTTTATTAGACAAAGTTGTCGCCATTTTGGATTTACCGATGATTTTGTTACCAAACGAAATAATAAATAAATACAGGCAAAATATGAAAAATTAAGTCTTTGTATGTGCATATTTATTATTTTATATGATAATAAATAAAAATCAAAACTATTTAACACCCATCTTACTACACAATGATGTGTAGACTTCTCAACAACAGTCAACACCCCATCCATATTTGTCGTCTCTAACACACAGCTCAATGACAAATAAATAGCTAAAAGTTCAGACCAGAAAAAGCTGAAAATCACTGTATTGTGTAATATAAACCTTTATTCATAACAAACAAGCATTTTTTTTATTGAGTTCTTAAAAGTATTGAGTATAAAAGTTACTTGTCTCTATTTTGGTAAACCGGAAGTAAATCGCGCCGATCTTTCTTGTATATTTTCACTTCGTGAGAAGTAAAACATCAATAGAATTAACTTATAAATATCATTTAAGTCATTTAATATCATCTACAAAGTAATGCAATACTTTTACATGTTTATTTTGCGTTATTTAATTAGTAGACTCTAGTCGACTCTGTTCAGTATCACCGCTGCAAAGTGACATCAGGGACAGAAATTAACGGTCGCCCACTCGCCCATGGCGACTGAAACTTCAGCTGAGCGACTAAATAATACCTCAAAGGAGCCCAGCTGCCGACTAATAATTCTATATTTCCCTGTCGCAAGTTTGACGTTTGAAGTGAGTTGTTTACAATACGACCACGTGAAATATCATAAACATTTCACTGGTTCTGGTTCTTTCTACTTCTTGTCTACTGTAATTTGCGTAATAATTCCCGGGAACCAGTATGGAAAAATAGTAAAGTAATGATTTCATTTCTAAATTTCTTGACCAATTTTTCCGAGTTTCATTGAAAGAAGGCCTTTAATTTTGAGTGTTTTACAAAATAGGTACTTCTCCTCAATCCTCAATCAACGGTCTATGGCACAAATTTGTCTCTTGGTGCTGTTAAACTATCTCGCGTGTGGAGTATTGTAACTACATACTCTATGTACTTGAATGCGTGTACTGATTCTCAATACAAGGATTCAAAGGCATTTCCTAAAAGACAAAAAATGAAGTGCATGATATTGGTGTTTTTTCTCCTTTTCTGAAAAGCAGAATACTGAAATATTAAGACAAGAAAAGTTTTTATATCATATCTTAAGGAATAAAATGATTCAACATATGAAGATTCGTTGTAATTTTATTAAAAATAGAACACAAAAATGTACGTTATTGTTTATATCACACCGATCGGAGTCCATTATGCATAAAAAAGCTTCTGATTAAAAATGTTTAAGTACCCTTTTCTTATATTTGTATATAAACTGCATCTGTTACAAGCCAGAAAATTGAAAATAAATATTTTCTCTTTATTTTTTTCTTCATTTTCCATTGAATGATTTTTTCAATTATTAAATAAAAGTTATTCCGTTAATTCCGATCTTCTTTTTTTTTCGCATAGAGCATTACTTTTAATTTCTATAGCATGAATACGTTAAATTTCATCAAGAATAATATATACTTTCTTTTCTGAATACTTTATCTCATTAAATTATAATTTACCTAAATGTGTTTGTCCTTTCCAAGTAACATGCTAACATGTAACGTACAATACAAAAATTGAGCAATTTTTATGAAGAGCCAAAAAATCATATTTTCTTCATTGACTTATTTTAGAATATTTCTTATGTAAAAATGTGATCAGTTTTACTAATTATTTTCATGACTCAAAGTAACAAGAAATTAAAATATGAGGATTTCAATATTCAGTAACGTACATATCAAATCATTCCAAAAACGATAATTCCAGAGGAATAATAGAGAATGCTTATATTAATGTATTAAAACTACAATAAAAACGTCAACAAAAACAGAATAACCACAAGACAATGGTTATTTAGAGGGAATGGTGTCACATCAGTATAATTTCGGTAACGTTCATTTCAATTGTTCAACTGAGAAATTTGTCAAATATGTCTTTGTCCTCCGTCCGGAGTTGAAGCATTCTCCCACTTCTCCCACTTAGGAATGGTTCGGCGACAATGCTCAACACGTCTTTTGACGGGATCCACAAGACATCTCCATGCATTGGCCACTGAAATTTGTTCTTTTTGTTTTCCATAAAAGAAATTTCTATTTCTCCATCATCTGGATCGACGTTCAAGACTTTGCCGACGTAACACCTTTGTAAGTATGTTGCTATGACATACTGATCCTTTTCTACTCTAATTTGTACATCGTTGTTCTCTATTACACCTCGGTCCTCTATAACACTGGGGTCCTCTGTTACACCTGGGTCATTGCCTGGATTGACTCCGGCCACCTTTCCTAGCCCTTCTTTTCTCCATCCATCACAGATGCCGCCTTCTAAGCAGACGTTACAGTAGCAGCTTGTCTCCCTAACAAAAACCTCTGATTTCCCTATGCCTGAAACTACATGTAGTTTGAAAGTTCCTTTCACTGGCTTCACATCTCTCACTTTTAGAATGTTATCCATACTTTTACATTCTTCTGTAGAAACGAAGATGAATGTCACCGCTTTCATATTTGAAGAAGTTGCCCATTTAAAAAAGTCATGGGCGTCTTGAATGACATTCTTCTGACATCGTACAGCTTCGTCGGCCATTCTTTTTGTTGTACCACCGAGGCCATCGCATGGCCTTTTCCCGTGGCCAACTTCAAAATAATCCCAACGAGCCCCAACACCATACAACTCCCTGTGGTTTGCTACTGTAAAGAAACATTGGCGATTGCGATATTGGCTGGTTGGTCCATCTGTCCAATAGTGAATAAATGAGAGTTCCGGTGACAATAACTTCAACTCGGGAATCAGCTTATCAATAAATGCATGCACTGTACTTGGAGAGTGAGACATTTCATCTGACACAACGACATAACTCTTGTGCTGAGTTTCTCCATTTTTCTTATAATACACTACAACCGGGTGAAGAGTTACTCCGGTTTGGTTCCAATATGCCGTTTGTATTTCTTCTACACTCTTACATGAGTAATTTTCGGCAAAATCCATTTGTACTAGAAGATGATTAGTAGGCAAATTCTCTTTCAATCTTTTGATTTCCTCGTATTGTTTGTAGACTCTGTTTACGTGACCATTGAACTCAGCTGTTTGATCTGCCAGAAAATCAATGAAATCTTGTCTGTCCTTCTCAATCTCAACAATTCGTGTGACATATTTTTTCTTTTACTTCTCTATAACTTCGATCTTCTTCCATTGAGAAAATTTAACAAGCGCTGGCAATTTGATCTTCAGATCTTTTGAATCCAAGGCTTCCTCTTTTGCAAATGATTCAGGATTGGCAGATACATCTATTCCTTCTTTTCTTAAGGACTTCAAAGTTAGCGCTATGTTTTGGTGCTTAGTACATAAGCACGTACTTCTACTGATAAAGCTGGTCGTCAGGATATGAGTTGGGCGCATACGACAGAAAGTTGCACGGGACAGTTTAACTGTCGGGTTTTCTGCGACAAATTTCATGTACAAATTTGCCATATAGTCTGTCAGTACCCGTGTTTGCTTTTTCGTGTTGTCTGACATTTTCACATCTGATTTTCCCGGATTGCACCTACTGTTGTCATCACGTTCTAGAAAGTCATTTACCTCCTTTGAGTATACGTTTTGTGCTCTTTTTCTAGTATGAACTCTCACCGACTCAAATTTGCTTCTTCTTAAGGATCCTAGGTTTTTCCTTGGTATACCGGTTTGGCTACTCAACCATTTTATGCCTCGATATTTCTTGACGATTTTCCCTGACACTATGCTACTCAACGTAAATACTTCTCCTTTTCTTTTCCCTTTTATTTCTTGATGAGCAGTTCCCAGCAAACACGTAACGTAAGTGTAACGTTAAAGTAACGTTATAGTTAGGTAACGTACAAAAATAACGTTATTATAATGTTATATCAACGTAAAAAATAAACGTTACCTAGTGACCTAATTACAATGTTAAATTTTAATGTTTTTTAAACGTTTTTGCAACGTCCTATTATTAACGTTTAATATTAAACGTTCTACTGACGATTAACTAACGTTTAGTGTTTTACGTTATGTATTAAACCAAAATGTAACGTAAAATGATAACGTTTGTACAACGTATAACTAACGTTACATGTTATACGTTTTTTTGTAACATTTATATAACGTTTGAATAACGTATATGTTTACGTTTACTTATAAACCTTGCAATAACGTTAAAATATAACATTATTATAACGTATTTTTAACGTTTAAAATAAACGTTGCATCGAAACAGATTAAGAACGTTATTATATTTCGTTCTCAAGACGTTTTGCAACGTTGCAATAAAATATTGAATAAAAAATGTTCAAGTGACATTCATTTAACGTTACTTGTTTACGTAATTCTCTAACTAAAAGATAAGTAAACTTATAACGTTCACAGGGGCGGATTCAGGGGGGGGGGGGGGGGGGGGGGGGGGCGCACCCCGCGCGCGCGCCCCCCTAAAATTGGAAAAAATATGATTTTTTGGCGTAAAATCGTGATTTTTCACACGAAATACCCCAAAAAATTTCGCGCCTCCCTCCGCTCGACGCATTTTTTTTAAGTGCGCCCCCCCCCCCCCCTAACTTGAAATCCTGGATCCGCCCCTGGTTCATATAACGTTTTACTAACTAAAATAATGATCGGAGTGTTCGGTGGCACATTTGATTTGCAAAACGACATCGCAATATTTTTATGAAGAAATGCAGGTTTATGACATATTATCCATTATCATAATATATTATTAGGAGATCTGCAAGATTTTATCAATTGCTGAAACCATTCATTCGATTCCGAAAACGGATCGATTGTTTAAAGTGATTGCATACATTCGAATTCGTGTTATTATAACGTATTTAGTCTCTATACAATAAAGTTATTTACTTAAAAACTAGTGTAATAATGTTGGAATGATATAAATTTATTGATGATGATGAAAATTTGGGTATGTCAATCAATATCCGAAAATAATCGAAATAGCTTTCTTTCCTTTGTTTTTGAAGTTTTCCCGCTCGAAAAAGCCCTCAGGCTCAACTGCTCAAAAAGATAAATTTACATACTCTTTCATTCTTCACAGAAAAAAGCTCAAAACAGGATTGTTTTTGACAACCCAGAAAGGTATGAATTGCTGCCTTACACGTCATGATAGTATTAAAGATTACTTACTTAGGGAACGACCATGATTTAACTTGAAAAGGAGGGGGGGGGCAATTTTGGAATATTGCTCCCAAACACTGGATATACACACAGGGGCTAGGTGCGTCCGAAAAAAAAAAATAAATAAAAATACTATATAATACTATTATATAGTTTTTTTTTTTGGGGGGGGGGGGGTTTTCGGACGCACCTAACCCCTGTGGATATACATGGACAGAGGGTATTGCAACTCATTTTATTTTTATTTATGACTTTATAGTTATTGGGAATATGTTATTGAATGTGCTTTTGCAGTAGAAGGGCATATAATATTGAAAATATGGTTGATATTAAGAATTTAAAAAAATTCATCATGCAGCAGTTTGTTGACTTCAAATATAGAATATGGCGAAATCATGATTGAACTTTTTTCAATCCTACACATTTTTCCTGGAAAATTTTGAAAGTTTCAGTTAGAATACATGTACAATGTACCCATAAAATAATAATAGGCCATAGAAAGCAGTTTTAATTGAAAATTATGTAGTAAAAACCTGGTAATGTAAGTGATCCCAGAAAAATTATTTTGACTGCTTAGCATTTTCTGTAAATTTTTCAAATTGTCAATTTGGATTTCATGCTTTAGAAATTAGAGTATTATTTGGCCGTAACAGTACATTTGAGCATCCAGCTTACTTAAACAGTGGGAAAAATGATGTGGAAGCATATATTTATTGAGTTTTGGGGGAAATTATAGCTTTGTACCATAAGAAATTCCAAAACTTGAATATCAATAAATCATATTTTTGCATATTTGATGGAATTAGAAGGAATTTCAACTGTAGATCTATATACAAAAACTTATTGTATGCCTTAAACTACATAATTTATGGGGCTAAAGCATCAATTAACAAAATTAAGAATGATGTGAACTCATTTTATGGGATGAAAAGAGGGGGGGGGGCTAAATGTAAACATTTCATAGTATTTAGCTATTGAATATACAACTGAGGCATATATATGTGTAGAAATTGCTTATTATGTTAGAAATTAGCTTAATAACTGTAATATATAAGAGAATAGGTAAGTTTTGGTATATTACACAATCTGAACTCAACAGCTGTAAATGGAGATGTTTTCATTAAAAATCTTCAAAGGGGTACCTTTGCATTTGAACACTTATACTTGCAAATATTAGACAGCCCTTATGAGGTTTTTTGTGGTTGATATTGCCTAAGGAATAGAAATAAGGCAAATAAAGGGTTACAGAAGCAAGTTGTGCTGCTCTTTCCAAGTTAAAAAACATCAAGTTGAACTTGTGTTGCTATCATGTTCAAATTAGCCTAATAATGTCACAACAGACACAGAGTGACATTTTTCATACAAAAATGTTACAAAATGCATTGTGGTGTCAGATTACATGGTCAAAATGCATGTTATGTAATATTTTGGAATATTGCTCCCAAACACTGGATATACATGGACAGAGGGTATTGCAACTCATTTTATTTTCATTTATGACTTTATAATTATTGGGAATATGTTATTGAATGTGCTTTTGCAGTAGAAGGGCATATAATATTGAAAATATGGTTGATATTAAGAATTTAAAAAAATTCATCATGCAACAGTTTGTTGACTTCAAATATAGAATATGGCGATATCATGATTGGATTTTTTTCAATCCTACAAATTTTTTCTGATAAATTTTGATAGTTTCAGTTAGAATGCATCTGCAATGTACCCATAAAATAATATAAGGCTATTGAAAGCAGTTTTAATTGAAAATTATGTAGTAAAAACCTGGTAATTTAAGTGATCCCAGAAAAATTATTTTGACTGCTTAGCATTTTCTCTAAATTTTTGGTTTTAAACATCAAAATTGTTGGTTTTAAACATCAAAGGGAAAATAAACAATAGCGATAATACATATGTAGATTTTAACTTTTTATTGTCACAGGAGGATGTCAGATAGAAAGAAAAAAAGAAGGGAGTACAAAAGAAAATGGATGGCAAATGCTAGACTAAGATCAAAACACTTTGTAGCCGTCTCCAGTAGTGAAGAAGAATGTGAGATAACTGATCCTTGTTCATCGTTCCATGTACCTCTCAGTAGTGCATATAATTCTCAGCAATTGCATGAAGTCCAGGTTGGAATTTCTTTCTCAGATGGTCAAATTAATGAACACTTGTTAGATGTTGATGGTAGAAGAGAAGATTCTGAGGCTGACGAAAATAGTAAGAGTTCAGATGACGGTATAGACTGGGACACCGTTGATAAATATGCGGCATTGTCTATCTATTCGGACAGTAGTAGTATGGAGGAGGAGGATATACTAGCAGATGATCTTGTTAACTGGACTAACCAGTTTCAAGTAAATCATAATGCTTTAGATGCCCTTTTGAAGATTTTAAAAAAGCATGGTCATTCCAGTTTACCATCTACAGCTCGTACACTATTGAAAACAGTCAGAGTAGTTGAAACGCAATCTGTTTCTGGAATGGAATATTTCAATTTTGGAATTGAAAGTGAACTTATTAAATATTTTGAACAGTATCCACAGTCAGAAAGAGATAACATAGACTCTATAGATATTTCACTTAATATAGATGGACTTCCACTTTTTAAAAGTAATAATACATCATTGTGGCCAATTCTGTGTGAAATCCAATTGAAACCAAAGAAAGTCTTCCCTTTTGTGCTAACAATAGGCCCAACAAAACCTGAAAATCTTAATTTCTTACAAGAATCTGTACATGAAATAGACACTTTATTACAACAGGGATTCAACTATCATGGAAGGCTTATCAGTGTAAATTTGAAATGTATTGTATGTGATGCACCAGCAAAAGCAATGGTCAAAGGTGTCAAGTTGTTCAGTGGATACTATGGTTGTGATAGATGTAATCAAACTGGTTTATGGTGTGGAAGAATAACTTACCAAGACATCGGAAACCTTCAGTTGAGAACTGACCATTCTTTCAGGAATCAAGTGCAAGAAGAACATCATCATACAATTTCCCCCTTCTGTCATTTAAATATAGACATGGTCAATCAGTTTCCAATTGATTACATGCACCAAGCTTGCCTTGGTGTTGTAAAAAGACTGCTGTTATTATGGATGAGAGGAAAAGGACCTAGGCACATTAGAATGTCGGCACAGAACATCGAAGAAATAAGCAATAGATTGACCGATTTGGCCAAGTTTGTTCCAAAACGGTTTGCCCGTAAACCTAGGGGTCTTAGAGAGATAGACAGGTGGAAGGCAACTGAATTCAGACAATTTTTGATATACACTGGTAAAATAGTTCTGAAAAGAGTGTTACGTCCTGATTTCTATGCTCATTTTCTGTCATTGAGTATATCCATTTATATTTTAGTGTGCCCACGATTAGTGAATGAACATGTAAATTATGCAAGAAATCTTCTGCAGTAATTCGTCAGTCAAGGAAGAATTCTATATGGAGAGGAATTCCTGGTCTATAATGTACATAGTATGCTGCACATTTCTGATGATGCAAAAAAATATGGTTGTTTAGATGATTGTGGTGCATTTGGATTTGAAAACTATTTGCATAGAATAAAAAAAATGGTAAGATCAGGGAAGAAACCTTTGACCCAGATAGTGAAAAGAATTAAGGAGTTTCAGAACGGTTCTGATAGTAGGGAGTCGCAAACATCAGATGGCGAAATACATTTATCTTTGCGACAACCAGATAATGCTTTCTTAATTGGAATAAATAGATGCTGTCAGCTATTGT
This sequence comes from Bathymodiolus brooksi, assembly GCA_963680875.1. NCBI lineage: Eukaryota > Metazoa > Mollusca > Bivalvia > Mytilida > Modiolidae > Bathymodiolus > Bathymodiolus brooksi. The sequence goes on along the minus strand of OY804580.1, from coordinate 79,183,243 downwards.
CCAAGACAAACAACCGAGATGAGGAAGGAAATCTTTTGATTTTGTGTAGAGTTTATACAAGAAGTGAAGCCTATTTTCAGACACCATGCGACTCTAGGATAATAGGAGTTTATAGGTTTGATAAAAGATTCACTATGGTAGAATATGTGTCGTCTAAGAACCTGGATAAACAGGCTATCTTGATTGAAAGGGAAGATGACAACGATGTTGTTGTTCTAGCCATATTGCATGATTTTTGAAGGAATATGTTTGTATGTACCTAGTATAAGTACAAATACTACACTGAAAACCAAAGCTTTTACAATGTCGGACAATATGAACTAACAAAGCCCAATCATGTTAAGATGAATTCCAACAAAAACTGACAAAAGTTTGGAGCAAACGTCGATGCTGGACCGTTTTTACATACAGAGCACCTGGAAAACAACTCTCATATTCCAGACTGATGACAACGGCATGCGACGCCTTGGGAACGACATCTATTTTCAGATTCAGTACATATGGAAATAACCTCAACTTTTTAAAACCAATTAAAACACGTATTTAATGACATGTTACTCTAAGATTAATTTATTTTCAGATGGTCTTTGATTATGCAATTGTGGAGTTTGTTGAAGACAATCCACCCTCCATTGGCATTTCTCCCCAATGCTGGATTGAAAGTAAACCAGATATAAGTGTATAATCTATACATGTCCATGATCTGCTCCTTATGCCAAATTAAATTTATGAATGACAATTTTTTTATAACAGGGTTTTTATTCCATTGTTTTGACCATGAAAACGTAAAACTCAACAAAAAACAAACTTTAGACTGATTTATGTATAGGAGAATGTCCAAGTAACTCTCCATTCCTTAAAGATAATGGAGACGAGGCCCATTGTTTTTAAGAAATGGAGAGATACAAGGACATTCTCCAACTTAAAATCCACCCATTGTACTTTATTAATTTTATTAATTATTAATCTTGTAACAAAAAAAAGTCTGTGTATAGTATCTAAAGTACAAAGTATTAAATTGTTTGCCCCTTGTGGGACCTTAAAAGTACAAAGAGAACAATAACTCTCCATTCCTTAAAAATAATGGAGAGTTTTGACAATAGATTTACATCACAGGTGTATTTTAAGTGGCTGTAACATTCCCTTGTACACTTTAGTAATCTACTGTACCTTTTATATTTAGATTTGAAGCCACTTATCCAGAAACATGTTCACAGATAATTTTCCTCCAACCATGAAAATAAATGTGTTTTCACTTCAGAACAATGTAAACAATAATTAAAAATATCTTGATTTTAACACAGCAAACATTTTTTAACTTTTTTGTCTCAAATTATACATTGCCATTTTTATTGTAGGGCATGTTTTGTTATTGGCCAAGAACCAATATTTCATTTCGGGCCAGAAAGGCAGAAATTCCTGACAAAGAAAAATGGGCAAAATATCCAGTAAGGATTCTGCATTATACAGGTGAGCATTATATGTATGAATATTATGATGGCTTAAAAAGTTGCATGCATTTAACCTGGTGGTATCGAATTAGAGGATAAACCGGGAATGACATTATAATTCCACCAAGGACAACAAAGTTAAAATCTCAAAACCCTACATGACTAAATCTTTGACTATCAATAGACAAAGAGAACAGCTGAATATCTTACCTTTATAATAACAATAGACAGAAATGTTTGAATGACTTTATTCAGAAAAACTTTATATTTGGATAATGTCTAATGAAAATATTAAACTTATTAGTGATTTAATTGATTATATTGATGTAAATAACTCAACGTGCAACACTTACAAATTAGATCAAATTAGAAAAGGAATAAACATAATACAAATTCAGTATTCATTTTTCTGGTGTTAGGCTAAGCCACTTTAAAAATTTGAATTATCTCCCTTTGTGCAAATCTCTTCAACTAAACCACTGTGTATTATTTAATATTACTTAGCAGAAGTGGCTTTATGAGAGGAGATTATTTTTTTCTTGAAGAGGCTGAGACTACTATATGAATATTAGCATTATTTCATATTACTTTCATTTGAAGTAACATTAATTATTTTCAATTGCAGAAAATTATGAAAATGCAATGAATTTGTCGAAAAATGCAGAGTATACATCTAACCTCAGCTCTGATGAAAGTGAAGGGAGGGGGCACCGAAAACGGAAACAGAAGAGGTTTTCAGACAGTGAGGCAGATGGTAAGGATGTTCAGCTATGTGCATATTGTGTGGTAAATTTATGCCCAATTCGCACACAAACGAAATAAAGCCTTCCTGTATTGATACTAAATCAGTAAATGTGTATTTTTCAATTTTGGCACAGAGATGTTACCATTGTCTGTATTTGTTTGACAATAAATATGTTTAAAGTAAAGATGTTACCAGAACTTTTACTTGGGTCTACTTTCAGAACCATTTAAATGACACCTCTTCATATGTTTACTTGTGAAATTTAAGTATATTGTTACAGAACACTAAATACAGTTTGTACAAACTTGACCTCAAATGAGATCTTTTCATTGGCTATAGTCAGCATTTTACAGCATGCCCAATTATCCTCTGCAGAAGGTTTTTTACCCCCAAAATTGTAGGGACTTTCTATATGCAGGGGTACAAAGTTAAGGAAAAAACAGCAATTGTACCCCCAGTTTCAAAACTCAGTGGGCACCCTGATTTTAACAGCCGATGTGTATACATAAAATACGTTATAGGATGGGGAAATCTTTTAAAAGCCGTAGTTATGAATGAAGTTTATAGTAATTAGTCACGCCTCCAAGCAGTTAAACAAATTCTTTTATTTATAGCTACATTATGAATGAAGTTTATAGTAATTAGCCATGCCTCCAAGCAGTTAAACAAATTATTTTATTTATAGCTACACAAAAAATCAATAAACACACATCAACACATTGGGTTTAGCACTCAAAACAATACAATTTTATGCAATCAAATTTGTATAAAAATATTATCAGCCTTAAAATGGGAGACATAGACATTTAAAAGGTAGTGAATCAATTGTACGGTTCTCCCATTTTAAGGTTGATAATATATATTGTCCTTTGTTTTCATGATGTTCTCTGTATTCATCCTTATATCCTTTTACTTAAACCGAACATAATTATGTCAACAAGCTGCAGCTGAGTATAGTAATTTCAGTGAATGTTAAGTTTACTGTAACTGATAAGAAGAGCAATCAACATTCAAAGGACAGCCTTTTCATACAATATTGTTTTGCATAGATGAAGAAGAATGTGATTAAAGAAAGAAGAATGCAAGTAAAAAACAAAGGCCGAAAGACAGCTCTTCAACTGAGACCAGTACAAGTACTTCACTGCCTACTGCACCAACATTTGGTAAGTGATAATAGATAAATATACATGTATGTTTGGATTTTTCATGCTCAAGACTGTTTATTTCACTATCTATACTTACCTGCATCAACTTTTTGCAATGTTCTCGGGTCGTCTTCAGCATTTGCCCGAAAAAAACAAAAAATTGATGCAGGTAAGTCATAAACAGGCGTTTTACTTAAAAAAACACACAGTTTTTGATATTTATGTACTTTGAAATATTTTAAACAGAAATTTATTACTCAGCAAACTACTGTCTTTGCTCTTTAATAGCATTATTGCTAAAATAATATCTTAATATCATGAATAATTTTTGTTGTCGTAACATCATTTTAATGATATCTTATACAATTCATGTTAATTGCTCCTTAGTGTTTGGACATTTGTGAAACGTGAAAGACTCAGATCGGTAAAACATACTTGAATGATTTAATCAGTGAAAAAAACAAAGATTTTGCAAACACGGTGTTTCCAAAAATTTGTTTCTTGTTTATTTCAAATAGTATGCATCTTAGATAAATCTTCTTTATTGTGTAGTAAATATACTATACTGCAAGATTAATTTTGTAACATTAATTGAAAAAGAAACTAAATATATCAAGATTGCAGCTACATATATTATTACCCTGAATGTATTCCAGATCGTCAACAGGACAAGAATGAAAACAAGAATTCAGACCAGGTGATGACAGAAGCAAACAGTATGTTTAAAACTTCTTATTCATTTATTGTATCTTCATAATTTTAACATTGTTGACTAGTTTGTCGGATAATAGCTCTGTTGTAAAAAAATGTATCAGAGTTACTTTTGTTTGCTGTATACCCTTAAATAACATTCAGTTAATCAATTCAAGGCTTAGAGAGTAAAACATATAGGATTACACAACGGTACACTTGTTAGAGATAAACAGTATTTTTGAAATACATTCCAGAATATTATATAATTGAAAGTTTGAAGGGTAATAATGTAACCATCGAAAAGTGGTACATCAGAAATAACTCTTAAAATTTATTATTATTCCTTGATTGATTTCAGCTTCTTTCCAAGAGAATGACAGCATTGAAAGGCCTGTCTCACCACCAGAAGGAACAGAAAGTATGTTTTTAAAATATATATATTCACTGGGGTAAAGCTGATGACCGTAACTGTAATTACGGTCATCCCAAGATGGCGGACATGAAATTGGGTAAGAATCTTTTTTGTCAATTAAATTGTTTTTATAATGTATAATAAATGACACATGCATTAGTACGATAGTAATCTGTGAACTTTTCACAAGGAAATCACAAATTATGACTGAAAAATGTATATGAAAGAGAAAATCAGATTTTAAAAAATCGCTAAGATGACCGTAACTGAAAACTGAGATGACCGTAATTGCACCGCCGATGAAGTTTTCAGCTATGGTCATCTTAGCGATTTTTTTAAATCTGATTTTTTCTTTCATATACATTTTTCAGTCATAATTTGTGATTTCCATGTGATAAGTTCATAGATTACTATCGTACCAATGCATGTGCAATTTAAAATACAGTATAGAAACAATTTAATCGACGAAAAAGATTCTTACCTGATTCCATGTCCGCCATCTTGGGATGACCGTAATTACAGCTACGGTCATCAGCTTTACCCCAGTGTATATTTCAGTTTTCAGACATGCATTTCACAGTGATTATGTAAATGTGTGTTAAAATTATATACATGTCATTTTGACTTTTCTATCTCATAAGTGCAAAACTTTAGTTGTTTTGTTACACACATCTCTAGCAATGTCTTTTAATAAATTGAAAGTCAGTCTGTTACAAAAAAAAAGATAAACAGTTATCTCCCCATTCAAGGGAGATATTTTTGTATTGTTTTACTGTCAGTCACATAGCTTTCAATGAAACTTCACAGGATTGTAGTTAATAATGTCTAGATATGCATGTAGGTTTCAGATTTTTTAAATGGGTGCCATTGCCATGGAAGCAGAAAGATTATTTTCTCGACAACAAATGTATGCTGTTTTGAAGTAGTATGTTTGGTCCTATTGTATGTGCTGTACTCCCAATTTGTAAGCATGACATTCCAGTGAACATGATTTGAATATAAACTTGGATCAGATTTATTATGTTTAACCATTTAAACAAAGCATTGAAACTGCATATTTGAGGTTTTGAGAAGTGTCAATAATAGTTAGAGATACAGTAGGCCTTTTGTTTCCACTAACACTACACAACTTATTTAGTAGTACTTAAGTTTTTTTCTTTTTTTAATAGCAAGTCTGTTAAGAAATGGGAGAAACCCTAGAAGGCCACATAATGATGTAACAGATGTGGACTCTTGTGAAGAAAGTAAGTTTAAGAAAAGTGCAGTACAAGTCAACTGCTCCACACTGATCTAAATACTTTCTTTTTTTTAAAACTACCCAAAATTTAATTCTTGCCACCTGGAAAAATAATACTTATTGGCTGGATACCTAGCTTCATATAACAATTTTTTGCCATTTTTTCGACTTTTGGAACAACCCTTATTTGAAGTGAGGTTTCCAGACAATAAATTTTCACCAGTATACAGGAGAAATTAAACCATTCTAAATTTTAATTGTACACATTACTTATAAAATTGAATTTGATCAAAGCAAGAATAAGCCTCAAGATGAAATTTTCAGTTATCTAAAGGAGTCACTCTATACAATATATAGTTATTCGTTATTACAATTTATTTTTATATTCTCTAGGTTTTGAAACAAAGGTTCTAAGATCTTTGGATGAGATCTTAGACCGACAGAAAAAACTGGAGGAACAAGTTACCAGTTTTTTATTAACACCAGGAAACTCGGATGATCTTTTGGAGGATCTTGTTCCGAAACCTATCAATTCTGAACAGGAATTTGATAGGTTCGGAATGGAACTCCAGGAGAAAGTTTACAGAAGGAAGATGGTAAGGCCCATTGCATGAAAAATTGTGCATATATTTATAATAATGCTGCTTAAATCCTGGCTTATAATTTGCACGATTCAGGGTAATGATTTATAGATGCAAATTTTATCAAGTGAATTTATTTGAGTCCATGATATAATATAGACAGTAATTCCATTTTTTAGCAGTCACTTAAGAAATGAACAGATTGTTTTATAAATCGCCAAAGAAATTTCTTTTTAGTGGTAATTATCTTTTAAGAAACAACATTTTTTATAATAGCTGAAATGGGATTGCTTCAGTTTTTATACTGCCATATATAATATTCTTAAGCTAAATTACTTCTGTTTTGTATATGTGTTATTGCTGAATGATACGTACCTGTATCAAATACCCTTTATTGTATGGCTACCCTTTATCGCATGGCTGCTGTCATAGGTAATTTTATGTACAAGTATATGGTAAAAAGAATAAAACATGGCTAAGTCCATATCACTTTGCCGTCAACCCTTGACCTATATCGCCTTGGGTCTTCAGACCTCTGGCTGATAATGAGGTCTTGGTTGAGACAGCAATGTGATACAGATTTTTTCATTTTTTTATTCTCTATATATATGAACATGGTGAAATAGTATATAAAGGCCAAATGTTTAATTAAATGAAGTCTGATACTAATAAACATGTTGCACAACTTACTTTTATCTTTTTTACAGGCTTTATTTCTTGCTGCCTTCGGTGGCTGCACATGCCTGGAGACTGTCAGAGCTATTCTGAAAAAGGTGGCATCAAACCAGGTATTGGCTCAATACAGTTTGAGAGGGAAAAAGGGAAAGAAGCCCTTCCAAGAACATTTAATGTACAGAGTTGTACTACGTGAGTGAAATTTTTATGTCATTGTTTAGGCATGCAAGATTTTATATTTTTTTTAATTTTTTACACATGTCAAACTGAAACTTGAAAATTCTAGTGTCACATTTTAAAATTATGTTTTAAATATTTTTGTAAAAAAAGGAGTTTAATACAAAAATATTTTACTTCAGTACTTGAAGACGTGCATGTTGAACAGGACTAATTTTTTAATTGCCTTTTACACTAAATGAATCCTTACTATAAAAATGTTGTTTCCAGTACCTGACTCACAATGTTTTAGTCTCAAAAACTCTTATTTCCAGCTTTTAAAAAATCTAATATTTTTGTTCAGGTTTGATTTTCCAAACCAGATTCATTAGTTTTATATGCACTGCAGTATAAATTTCCAGTTTAATTTGGTCATTTCAGTGTACAATACTTGTTTTGAATGATAAAACAGTACCCAGCAATCTTGCTAGAAGGTAGGACTTATTTCATCAGATTCCACAGTTTCAAGTAATATTATATAGATGTTTCACTTGACATTTTGGAAAAAAACGACAACTAAACTGATCAAATTCTGCTAACTGTTGTGTGACTGGATACACGTGTGTTCAGCTTTTAACAGTAGTTCTAACTCAAAGGGACCGTTCAGTTAGTATGATAAATGCAAAGTGTTTGAGTAATTTTTGCTACTTCCTGTTTTAATAAATTAATGTTTATCTTCTATCAAGAATTATGAAAATAGATCTTTTCTTTTCTTCAGGAGTAGCTTCCAAGTTGCATAAGGCCAAGCTGCAGGAAGTGGAAGATTCGTTGATAGAGGTGCTAAAACATGCACCTCATATGCCAGGAGGGCCAAAATATAAGGTAATTATATGTGTACATACATATATATATGTGCGTATTTCATCAGCTATGGTTTTAAGCCACACAAAAATTTTGATTTCGAAGTATTTTCTATTTATGAATTAAATACACCTAAATATTTAACAATATTCTTGGTTAAAGCTGAGGTTATCATTTTTAGCTCACCTGGCCATAGGCCATGTGAGCTTTTGTCATGGGTAAGCGTCCGTCGTCCGTCCGTCCGTTAGCTTTTCACATTTAAATCTTCTTCTCTGAAACCGCTGAACAGAAATCAGCCAAACTTGCCAGAAATGTTCACTGGATGGTCCTCTACCAGATTTGTGTTTTTGGTGCTGATTTGAAATCCAACATGGCTGCCAGGGTCCATAATGTGTTCTCATTGGCTGAAATTTTAAAAATCTTCTTGTCAGAAACCACTAAGTCAATTGAATTGTGACTTTGCAGGAATGATCATTGGGTGGTCCTGTACTAAAATTGTGAATCGTTTGCCGATCGGAAATTCAAGATGGCCACCATGACTCGACTTAGTTTAACATTGGACCTTATGGGAATTTCACATTTTCATCTTTTTTTCTGAAACCACATAACAGATTTGAACCAAACTTGGCAGAAATGTTCATTGGATGGTCATATACAAGATTTTTGTTTTTGGCGCTGATTGGAAATCCAACATGGCTGCCAGGGTCCATAATGTGTTCTGATTGGTCGAAATTTAAAAAATCTTCTTGTTAGAAACCACTAAGCCAATTGAATTGTGACTTTGCAGGAATGATCATTGGGTGGGCCTGTACTAAACTTGTGAATCGTTTGCCAATCGGAAATTCAAGATGGCCGCCATGACTCGACTTAGTTTAACATAGGACCCTATGGGAATTTCACATTTTCATCTTTTTTTCTGAAACCACAAAAGAGATTTGAATCAAACTTGGCAGAAATGTTCATTGGATGGTCATATACAAGATTTTTGTTTTTGGCGCTGATCGGAAATCCAATATGGCTGCCAGGGCCCATAATGTGTTCTGATTGGTTGAAATTTTAAAAATCTTCTTGTTAGAAACCACTAAGCCAATTGAATTGTGACTTTGCAGGAATGATCATTGGGTGGTCCTGTACTAAACTTGTGAATCGTTTGCCGATCGGAAATTCAAGATGGCCGCCATGACTCGACTTAGTTTAACATTGGACCCTATGGGAATTTCACATTTTCATCTTTTTTTCTGAAACAACAAAACAGATTTGAATCAAACTTGGCAGAAATGTTCATTGGATGGTCATATACAAGATTTTGTTTTTGGTGCTGATCGGAAATCCAACATGGTTGCCAGGGCCTATAATGTGTTCTGATTGGTCGAAATTTTAAAAATCTTCTTGTTAGAAACCACTAAGCCAAATGAATTGTGGCTTTGCAGGAATGATCATTGGGTGGTCCTGTACTAAACTTGTGAAACGTTTGCTGATCGGAAATTCAAGATGGCCACCATGACTCGACTTAATTTTAACATAGGACCCTATGGAAAAAATGTTTAAAAGTCTTCTCCTCTGAAACCAGTAAGTCAGTTTAAAGCAAACATGGGATGAATGGTCCTTAGGTGGTCAACTTTCAAAATTATGTCCTGTGACCCCGACCTCCATCCAAGATGGCAACCATCAGCGAACATAGTTTTAACATAGGACCCTATGGGAAAATTGTTTAAAAGTCTTCTCTTCTGAGCCTCTAGTTATGTGTCGTGATGTGGAGGATGCGGGTGAGACACAGGGTTCCGTGGAACACCTTACAAATTTGTAAATATCATTATCGTGGATGGGTTCTTACATGGAAATATTTGAAGCAAGGGTTTTGGGGTAAAATCTTAATTTTTTGTTGAAATATCACCAATTTTGAGAATTGTGTCTTGTTTACGCGATAACTTTAGTAAACATGGATAAATTTGAATAATTGTTTGCATGTGGCTTGTAAATATCATTATAGTGGATGGGTTGTTACATGGAAATATTTGAAGGGTTTTGGGGTAAAATCTTAATTTTTGGTTGAAAAATCACCAATTTTGAGAATTGCGTCTTGTTTACGCGATAACTTCAGTAAACATGAATAGATTTGAATAATTTTTTGCATGTGGCTTGTAATTATCATTATCTTGGATGGGTTCTAACATGGAAATATTTGAAGCAAGGGTTTTGGGGGAAAATCTTAGTTTTTGGTTTGAAAAATCACCAATTTTGAGAATTGTGTCTTGTTTACACGATAACTTTAGTAAACATGAATAGATTTGAATAATTTTTTGCATGTGGCTTGTAATTATCATTAACTTGGATGGGTTCTAACATGGAAATATTTGAAGCAAGGGTTTTGGAGGAAAATCTTAGTTTTTGGTTGATAAATCACCAATTTTGAGAATTGTGTCTTGTTTACGCAATAACTTTAGTAAACATGGATAGATTTGAATAATTTTTTGCATGTGGCTTGTAAGTATGTTATACATTAAGACTGCAAGGCTGCTTTCTATAAATGTATAAAACTAAATATTATGCAAGTGCGGGGGAATACGTCATAAATGTGCTAGGCAGTTCTTTTATTTGAATAAAAATACACATATAATGTATTACAAACATTTGAGGAATTTTATTTATCTGTTTCCCTCTTTTTCTTTCAGAAACCTGCTGCCCGTCACCATCGGATTCTGAGTGACATTCAAAACATTACATTATTAAAATATTTAACTATGAAATCTGGTATCTAATCTTAAATTGTTGCCCAACCAAGATTCTGACAATCAAATAAAAAACATGCATGACCCAGTAAAAAGTAAATGCTTGAAAATTCTACTTGCTTTTTGTCTACAGACTGGAATGGACACTTTGTATAGTCCGTTTGATTTCTATAAATCTTCAGAAAAAAAAATCGTAAAAATCCAGTTCTCAAATCAACAATTTTTTTTCTAGATGTTTATTAATATATGATATATACAAACTCTGACAATTAATTTTAAAAAATTTTCATTGTCAGAGTTCGTATATATCATATGATAAACATCTAGAAAAAAATTATTGATTTGAAAACTGGATTTTTAAGAATTATTTTCTGAAGATTTATAGAAGTCAAACAGACTATACAAGAGTATCAGTGCGCAGTTAGGCTAAGTGTTTCCGCTTCATTGTTTCCACATGAATTGTGAAAAAAGTGGCAGGAATAAGAAAAGCATGTAGCACCAATACAACAAACTACATAGTACAAACCACAAGTAATTAACATGAAAAAACAACAAGCAGACAAAGATGATAAAAAAAGACAAATAACAGAGAAATAAGATAGTTTGACTTGACACAGGCACAATAATATGAGTTTACATAGCTCCTTGGATATTGGTGGTTTAAGTATTCAAGTAACCTCTCAGACTAAGGTTAAAATAAACATCATTAAAATAATTTTTGAGTAACATTACTAGGCAACATTCAAACATTACTAGTACGTTGTTGAGTAACATTAAATTAACATTAAATCAATAATGTTACTGCAACGTTACTGGTGTACGTTGAAAAAAGTACATCTTATGTTACTAGCTAACGTAAAATTTAAAATGTTACTGTAATGTCATAGAGTAACGTTATTGTAATGTTATAGAGTAACGTTACTGTAATGTTATAGAGTAACGTTACTGTTATGTTATAGAGTAACGTTACTGTAATGTTATAGAGTAACGTTACTGTAATGTTATAGAGTAACGTTACTGTAATGTCATAGAGTAACGTTACTGTAATGTCATAGAGTAACGTTACTGTAATGTTATAGAGTAACGTTATTTTAAACGTTATAACAACGTTGATCGGAGTCCACAAATGACGTCAACATAACGTTAATTTATAACGTAAGTACAACATAAAGTTAACGTTATATAAACGTTACTTTGTTTGCTGGGTTTTAATCTCTTCAATGACTGCATTACCTAGAATTAAATGCCTTCGTACTTGTTGACTCTGTTCTCTTGTTAGCTTTGCTTCTTTCATCAGCTTAGTGGTTTTACTTCTCGGAGAATCTGACTGCACTCTTTTTCTCATCCTCTCCAATCGTTTTTGGAGTGTCTTAGTTCTTTTGGTAAGTTGATGATTGTCCTTCTTAAGTTTACTTATATTCCTGTGAGCCGTCGAGAGAGCCCTACTTATTCTGACACGAGATGCGTTCTTCTTCCGAGGGTGAAAGTTAAAACGAACTTGGAGAGAGTTGTTCAAACTCGATGATACACTTTCATAACCACTTGTTGGAAGAGCCTCATTTTCTAGCGATTCGTTTTCCAGATCTTGGCGATTTTGGTCGTCTTTTTTCTTTTGGCGCCATGTGCGTAGATATTCACTATTCTTTTCATTTCGCTTGACCCTTTCAGTTCGTGACAATTCGCTACTTGGAGTGTAATAAGTCATTCTCCTTTGTCTCTCTTTAGCTAGGTAAGATTCACCTTCCTTCTGCTTTTTCTTCTCCTGGTATGCCTTTTGGATGTCAGCTCTACTCTTCCCCATGACCTGAAAATATAAAACAAATGTTTACTTCTATATTTCCACACATTTCAGCTAAGACACTTTATTTTGAAGCCAATTGAAATGTACGTTACCATTCATTATAAGCGCTTTGTAAGAAGCCTAGATGAATTGTTATTAAATGTATTTGTCGTTAGATATTTGCAATAAATAAAATCAGGATACAAGTTGCTATTCAACACAAACAACATAGTAAATAAAGGTAATAACAAAATTACCGAACTCCGAACAATCTTACAACTGACTGGTGTAAACAGATTTAATAACAGTTGTGTTGTTGTAGTGTCTTTGATGTTTTCAAACACGTTTATTTTGAGTGCTTTTTGCATTTTGTTGCACTTCTAATATTTTAAATTACCGGACAGATATCCTATTAGGCAAACGTTGTACTTTTTTGTCTCTGATGTTTTATGAATTCAACAATTTAATGCGTGGAAGTTCTAAAATGTACGTTACATAAAATAACGTACATTTCATTAGATATGTGGCGGGAATTTATACACTATGTATTGTGCACACGTAATTACACATATACATTATATGCTTTGACTTCTACTGTATTCAGATAATTATGGTTATTGTTCATAAGATGTGTTTTATTTCAAATAATATTTATGAAAAGAATATACCATAGTTACATACCTATCCTGCTACAGGAATCTGCTTATATTCAATTGTATTCCTCTTTTTTTCGTTTTTGTTGCGTCCAATCTTCATACGTTCCCTCCTGTAAACTTTGTTCGAAAGTAATATCCGAATACGGAGACGTGGTTATTGATTCCGGATTTTGCAATATCGTACATTTCAGTAACGTACATTTTTTAAGTTATTCATATTTCCACCAAAAGATGAAAACTTTGAATTGAAGCAAAACATTAATAAACATTTAGTTCATATATACTTTGGATTTTCTGCACATTTTTCTTTTCCTAATACAGACACGCATTTCGGAGAAAATAGCCATATCGTACATTTCATTCTTATCCATACTTTTGGCAGTCCGGATAATTCTTTGTAATTTTTATGGAACTTAGAAAAGAAAATAACCAGTTATTTTGCTTTGGTTTCATTAAACCATACTGACGCAAATTACACAATATTTAACACTCAAATAGATATATATAGCATTGCATACGAGATAGAGTTTGGAAAACGCTCTCTCAGTTTTAGCAAATGAGATTCTGCGACAGTGATATCAGGCATAACAATTCAAAAAATATCCATGAAAAAAGAATGCAGATAAGTAAGAATAAGTAAGTTATGGTCAAGGTCTTCCGACAAAAGTTTTAAAAAGTAAATAAAATGTCAAGTTTAAGTCGTGATAGATCATTTTCTAGTGCGAGACTCACGTTGCGACAGTAACGAACATTTCATTTCAGATGTTTTTGGAGACCGACAAATTGTCATTTATTCCAGCAGACCAATAATTTTCTCATATTTAATGCACAACTATAAGACCATAGATTATATAAGGCAGCTATATTTATTTCATATATAGTAGCTTTTGAATGGGTGACCTTAATTGAACCGTTATATTGAGAATGAATTTACATACTTTGATCGAGGTTGAGGTTATTCAAAGCAGCCCGTTGCATCTATGAAATTCGCAACTGCGGCCTAGCTTTTCTCTAGTCTCTTCTGGATTTTCCTCCTCTAAATATTGTCTAATTTCTATAAATAAGACACAAGCACTGAAAAAAGCGTAAGGTAAGTATAAATTAAATGTACTGAAAACAGTTTCAACCACTTAAAAAGTTTGATTCAGTCCTGGAATGGCTCAGTATGTCGTTGTTCTGCATGCAGATAACATATTCAGCTTTCTGTTTTATTTCTAGTGCTTTTTCCAAGTTTTAATGCTGCTTAGTTATTTTATGTTTGCTTGATATTGCTTCAGCATGTTTTAGTATGTCTTTTATTTTTGTGCTTTTTATGTTGCATTTGCTAACTGTATGTGCTTTATATGTGTGTTTATGTGATTATGTTAATATTTGTATGTATCTTGTGCTACTATATATGTATATTCGGTAAAAAGCTCCTGAGAGCTTATGTTTATTGTTATTCAAAAACCGAATTCAAATAAAGTTTTCTTATCTTATCTTATCTTACCATATACGGGATTTTCCCATACCTTCTCCGTTAACGGACCCTACTATTAATAAGATTTATGAATTTCTGGTCAGTGATAGTTCATGAATCATGTCTTTTAAATGAGATTTTTTTCAATGTGTATTTGATTTAATGAATTACTGATTGAAAGGTCAAACTTTGTCAAAAGGATTAGATGTAGGTCATATTCAGATTCAAACCACTTTTTATAAAATAAGAACCAGTGAAATGTTTATGATATTTCACGTGGTCGTATTGTAAACAACTCGCTTCAAACGTCAAACTTGCGACAGGGAAATATAGAATTATTAGTCGCCAGCTGGGCTCCTTTGAGGTATTATTTAGTCGCCCAGCTGAAGTTGCAGTCGCCATGGGCGAGTGGGCGACCGTTAATTTCTGTCCCTGATGTCACTTTGCAGTGCATTGTGGTTTCAGCACTAAAAAAAACATCAAAACTGAAAAGTAAACACAATTTTGAAAGTGGTCATTTTCAAACATTCTGTTATTTCATTTAGATGAAGTATGATTTGGTAGATGACCAGAACCATGCAATTTTAAAACCAGCTATTTCCCGATTTTATATTTGTTTCCATCCCGTATATCGACCCTATTTTTACTTCATACGAAAACAGATGACGCCATTTTACTGACAGCAAAAGTTGCCAGATAAACGAGAGTATATTGAAATACAAGAATGGCTTTAAAAACAATCTTATGTACAAAGAAATATTTAACTAGCCATTCTTTGAAAATTCCAATCGTCATATGAATGAAGGGTTAACACTGTTAATCGATAATAGTACGAAAACCCATAACACGATGCTACATGTACTTTGTATTGTTTAATGTTTTAAAATAATTTAATACTTAAATCAAATTCTTTTTTTGAAAATTTTAAATTTAAATTTAGAAATAATTGGTTAAACTCCAGAATTTTAATATCATTTATAAAATATAAACTTTGCTTTCTGGTTGTATGTAATGAGTGATTCTGTGCAAAAGCATGCATTCTGTATTTAACTAACAGTCTTGACACTTTATCTGTAAACCCCTTGGCACTTATATGCAAGCATCAGAGAGCTCTTTATGGTATAAAATGTGTACCGGTACTTAGGATTTTTTGACAAACATGGCTGAACATAGTGACGAATAAAAAAAAAATTGACGCTTTGTAAACACCGGTTCGTGTAGCACACTAACACACTCAACTAATGAAGATCTTCTTAACATAAAGCGCAAAGGTGATCCTGAAGTCTTGTACCCTCTCTCGTACGTCCGATACCACTGAAACCCGGAACCTGTGTGTAATAAAAGTCATTTTGTTAACTTGTTTTACTTATATTGATATTTTTTAATTTATTAAATCTCTTCTGACATACTGACAAGAATTTTTGTTTCTACACGGAAGTTAACTTTTGAGATTTCGTAAGGAACGATAACTCGAATAAAGGAATGACAGCTCGATTGAATGAGACTAGATTCGGCCATAAAAAAAGTCGTCCCCAATATATCTTGGCTCAAAAAATCTCGACACTTTTTGATGCACTGTGTGCAATTGCCAGATAATTTTCAGATGCGCGAGCATTCATGGCCGTGCCGGTTTCATATTATCTTGTATACTTAAGGTTTTGTTGTCATTCTCTGTTAGCTTTCAGTTTGTTTGTTCTTTGTCTATTTCCATCTGAATACTTTAGTAACTTTCCTTCAGTGGAGTATTAGGTTACATTGGTACTTGAGGGAGAGGTCAGGTCACTAGCTGTATACTCATTAGTTTTTATTTACATGTAGTTTGACTTAGAGAAAAAGAGATTGTTAAGGTACAAGCTTAGCAAATCTCTTATCTGCCCCATATTTCAGATTGTAGCGGATATATTGATTCAGGGGTAGGTGCTGCATGTATTGTATTTTAGTCTGATATTTTTGTGCATTGTGTTGTATATATATATATCTTGTATATTAATTATTGAATGTTTAGATTCACATTAATCAAATTTGTTTTTCCTTTCCCATAGATTGATTAATGTAAATTTTTTGTCATAGGTACTTTAATTTGATTTACCTTACTTTTCACAGGTATATTAATCATATATTTGTTTATTTGTAGGTTGACTAATTAAACACATTTTTTGCTTTGTAGATTAGTTGATCACTTAGAGACAGTGATTGATTTATATTTAATCATAAGTTGATATTGCAGGGGAGATAATTCAACTTAAGTTTAGCGTCAACATTTTTTATTAGATTCATTACATGAGTTTTCTGAAACTGTTAGTTGAATTCATTTGCAGTTCAATTGTATTGATTTTGTATTTGTATAATATCTGTTTGATCTTAGATATACTTACTTTTGCACATTTCACTTCATTTTTAGAATTTCTTTGAAATTTCAGTTATTTAAAACTTTATTAAAGATGTACATTTCAGATTGATTTTTTGTCTAATTCAAGATTACTTCATTTATTTTCAGACTTGTTTATAGATCATATTTTTTTTCAATATTAATTTCAGAATACTTAATTAATTTTTTATCTTTTGTAGAAACTTATTTTTATTTCAGAATAATTAATTAATGTTTGATCTTTTGTAGAAATTTATATTTATTTCAGAATACTTAACTTATTTTGATCTTCTGTAGAAATTTATATTTATTTCAGAATACATAACTAATTTTGATCTTTTGTAGGAACTTATTTATTTATTTCAGAATATTTAACTAATTTTGATCTTTTGTAGAAACTTTTATATTTATTTCATAAAATTTCTTAGAATTTATTTTGTTTCAGACTTCTGATATAATTTTTCCTTGTAGGACAAATTTTCTTTAATTACAGGAAATTATATTTCAGATAATTTTATTTTGTATTGTAGATATTTATATTTTGTATTTGGATTCCTTTAATTTATTAGTTATATTGACTTTGATTGTATATGGTCAATCCAGTGGAAACCATCATAATACACCCACCAACTAGCCCATTGGAGAAAACAATCATATACCCATCAACTAGTCCGACATCAGAAATAATGGATTCTGAGGATATTAAGTTATTACAGCAATGGGTATAAAACCAAAAACGGACACGCCACAGGACTTTGAGAGGTCAATGAAAGAATATTTCAGACAGAAGGAAGAATTCGATGACAAGAAACCACACTCAATTGACTTTACCACCAGATGTAAGACCAAAAGAGAAAATACAACCTGCTCCTTACCAACCACCAAAAATTAACATATTCACCGGATCCGGTAACAAATCAGAGTCCACATATGAGTTATGGCGTTATGATATAGAATGTCTACTTGGAGACAAATCCATATACAAGGATACCATACACACCGCCATCCGAAGATGACTACGAGGACAAGCAGGTGCAGTAGTTATGTGACTAGGTCCAGAAGCTTCCATCGAAGAATTACTACACAAACTGGACAGCATATATGGTAATGCAGCTAACAGAGTAGATATACTCAAGGAATTATATGGTGCCGAAAAACGCAATAATGAAGATGTCATTAGTTGGAGTTGCCGCCTTGAAGATATTATGGGTCGAGCCAGGGATATGGGAGCCATACACCCATCCGAAGTAAAACGGATGCTACATGATATACTCTGGAACGGACTGAGGAAGGATCTTAAAGACGCAAGTGGCCACAAGTATGACAGCATAAAGGACTTCGATTCCTTAAGGGTCGCTATTTCGTCAGATTGAGATGAAACATACTCTAGAACAACAATTATATGAAAAAGAGAAGAAGTCCAAACCAAATCCCGCTAAGACTGCCCAAGTAACACCAACTACAACAGAAAAATCCGACATAGAGGAACTTAAAGGCATTGTACAACAACTGGTTAGTAAAGTTGATAGCTATGACCGTGAAAGACAACAGACCAGCGGCTCATACAGAGAACCACACAGAGGCTATCAACAAGGATATAGAGGCACATATAGACCACCAAGACAGAACTACCAGTCACGACAACAACCACAACAACAATCTAACACACAACAACAAACAACTGAACAACAACATTCCAAGTATCAACATACATCCATTTACGAAGAACCTCAATGTTTTAGATGTGGACAATATGGGCACTATAAGAGAGGATGTGGTGTAAATCTAGATCACTCGAAGAGAGGTTTAAACTTCAAGAAGCCTATGACGCGGGGCCGGTACTAGGCTTGAATAGAAAGATTAATGGCCCCAGTATTAAAAACAATTTAGTTAAGATACCACCAGGATTGTATGGTCAACCAACAGAAACATCAGTTATATTAGAGGGAATTGAAACATGAGCACTTCTTGATACAGGTTCTACAGTCTCAACTATTAGCAAGTCATACTATCAACAACATCTTGTCTGTAGTATACAATTGAAAACTATCAAAGAAATTTTGGACATTGAATGTGCTGGAGGAAGTCAACTACCATACTCTTGATATATTGAAGTGAATATAAATACACCTGGCAGTACCAACAACTTCAACACATACTTAGTACTTGTAATACCTGACAGTAATTACAACCAACACATACCATTACTTATTGGAACTAACGTATTGAATACCATACTCCAAGATCTACACCAACTTCATTGAGATAAATATCTACAAAATGCAGATCTAACAACTCCCTGGTACCTTACTAAAGTTACTTTAAGATGCATTGCACTACAGGAAAAAAAACTTAAGAAGAATAAAAACCAACTTGCCTTAGTCAAGAATGCAGAACTCAACAAAATAACAATTCCACCAAATACTGTCATGGAAATACAAGGAAACCCAATATCGTAACACATCAGCGATTCCTCATGCATCAGATTTGGCATTTGAACCTATAGATCTTGATGTTGAACCAAGATTACACCAATTCAACTTTAAAAATAATGATCATATTACTATACAGCTCTCCAATGTTACAACTAGAACCATCACTATACCACCTAAAGCAGTTATATGTGAACTACAACCAGTAACGATTCAACCTAAACCTTCTCAAGAAAATCAACCCGTCGAAACATCATTTCTAGACAAAGTAGAAATTAACAAGAGTGACTTGTCTGATGAGGAAATGAAAAGAGGAAAAGATCTTATACTAAATTGTAGCGATATCTTCTCCAAAAGTGACACTGATGTAGGACATACCAACATAGTCCAACATAGAATTGAGTTACTGGAAGACAAAACTTTTAAACAGCGATACCGTAGAATACCACCATCCATGTATGATGAAGTGAAAGTCTACACTTACAGAAACTTCTTGATATGAACATCATCAGACCTTCACATTCACCATGGGCATCAAATGTGGTTTTAGTAAAGAAGAAAGACAACAGTCTGAGAATGTGTGTTGATTATCGTATGCTGAACAAGAACTCGAAGAAAGACAGCTATGCACTTCCACGCATTGAAGAATTACTTGACTGTTTATCAGGAAACCACTTCTTCTCCGTGATTGACATGAAATCTGGTTACCACCAAGTCGAAATCTTTGAGGATCACAAAGAACGAACTGCCTTCTCAGTTGGCCCGTTAGGATTTTACGAGTACAATCGCATGCCATTTGGGTTGACAAACTCACCAGCTACGTACCAGAGACTAATGGAGAACATCTTAGCAGGTCTCAACCTAATAATTTGCTGCGTATTTATTGATGACGTAATTATCTTTGGAAGAACCTATGAAGAACAATTACACAACCTCCAACTAGTCTTTAATAGAATCAAGACAGCCAACCTAAAACTATCACCAAAGAAATGCGAGTTCTTCAAGAGAAAAGTAAAGTTCATTGGACATATCGTCTCTGAAGAAGGTATAGAGATTGATCCAAGCAAGACGGATAAAGTTACAAACTGGCCGAAACCTCAAACACCAGAAGATGTAAGCAGATTCCTAGGGTTTGTTGGATATTACAGGCGATTTATTAAGAACTTCAGCCTTGTAAGCAGACCATTAACTGACCTTATGCCAACAGCCAACAAGAAACGCCAGAAAAGGAAATCTAAAACAAAGAAGACATGGACTTGGGAAAACGAATAAAACCAAGCATTTGAAACACTTAAAGAGAGACTTGTAGCATCACCCATCCTTGGCTATGCTAATTACTCATTACCATACAAGCTTCACACAGATGCCTCTGGAGATACATTAGGTGCAGTACTTTACCAAGAACAGGAAGGCAGGCGTGCGTGCGTGCGTGTGTTTGTGTGTGTGGAAAATTCTTGAAACCAGGTTGGTTCCTATTTCCTTAACATAGTATTAGTTGAGTAGCAAATTTTTGCAACCGGGATAGTTCTTATTTACTCTACACAGTATTAGGTTCAGTTGTAAACTCTTCCAACCAGGTTGGTCTTAAATTGCTTAACACAGTATCAAGTTCAGTTGTAAATGTTTGAATCCAGGTTGATTCTAGATTGCTTAACAGAGTATCAAGTTCAGCTGTATATTATATCGTATTGGTTCTAGATTGCTTACCACAATATCAAGGTCAGTTGTAAATGCGTAGAAGCAGGTTCGTTCTAGATTGCTTAGCAAAGTATCAGTTGTATAGTCTACCAGGTTGGTTCTAGATTCTTTAATACTGTATCAAGGTCATTTGTAAGTTCTATCAGCTTGGTTCTAGATTGTTTAATACAGTATCAAGGTCAGTTGTAAATTCGTAAAAGCAGGTACGGTTGTATATTCTACCAGGTTGGTACTAGATCGTTTTACAAAATATCAAGTCCAATTTTAAATTCATGCAAACATATTGGTTCTAGAGTGCTTAACCAAGATTTAAGTTCAGTTGTAAGTTCTTGCAACCAAGTTGGGTTTAAACACAATATCTATTTCAGTTGTAGATTATCACAATCAGCATCTGGTTTAGTTGTAAATAATGAAATCCAGTATCACGTTTAGTTGTAAATTATCAAACTCAGAATCACGTTCAGCTATAAATTATCAAACACAGTATCAAGTTCAGTTGTAAATTATCAAAACCAGTGTCAAGTTCAGTTGTAAAGTATCAATGCCATCATTAAGGCGACATGCTTATGCTTACAATAATTTAATATGTTTTTCAGGTAGTTTGCGTAAAATAAAAGTATTATATGGGCACATTGCTACATTGGGAGATACAACATTCCTACTATTTATCTAAACGTCTTCTGTTATTAGTATTTGTAGAGAACAAAGCACTATATCAGCAATGAAACTAGTGTTATTAAGAAATAATTACTGCATTATAATAAGCCCACACAGTTTTATGTGCGATTTGTATTTTACTCATCCGTGGACATTAAATAGCATTAGACATCCAGTTACTTAGAAGGCAGATGCACAAGCAGAACGTTTTACCAATCCAGGCAAGAGGGTGGTTACATGCGTATTGGCGGATAACCTTTGCTGTTTTTAATGATTTTTCTATTATGTTGTGTAACTGTTGTGAGAGTGTGACATTTTGTATTTTTCATATTATGAATGAATTTGTTACTCGGAAGAACAAGCAAATTGTGATCATAATAAACACATGCTCATGTATCTATTTTACAGGGTTTTCATTCTGTGATAAAAAGTCATACATTTCTATATCAGAAACCACTTGCAGAATAAAGAAAAACAGTTCTAATAGAAGGTAAGAATTATCTTTATTTATAGCAATGACTCAATTCAGAGAAAATAACATTTACGTCATTTATTTATTTATTTATTTATTTATTTTCTCAAGACATTTTACGACAAAAGAGATGATTTCCATTTTCTCATTGTGAACTTTCCATTTATATGTAGCAGCTTTCCAGCAGCACCTGCATAGGAGTATATATCTCTCAGTTGATACGATATTTCAGAGCTTGTGGTTCCTCTCAGAATTTCCTTGATAGAGGGTTGCGTCTAACAAAGAAGCTACTGAACCAAGGGTTTCTTTTATTAGTTAAGTTGAAGGCATCACTTCGAAAGTTTTACGGTCGCCACCATGACTTGGTTGACCACTATGGAATATCTGTGTCACAAATGACCACGTTTTTTGCACTTGTCGTAAACACTTCCAAGTCCTTTCCTCATTGATGACTTTTCATCGTGTTTGTAACTAGGGGTTCGTGTTGCTCGATCTTTAGTTTTATTTGTATGTTTTGTAGATCGTTGTTTGTCCTTTTGTACTTTTTCTTTTTGCCCTTGTGTTGTCTGTTTTTCTTTGATATACGTATTCCGATCACCCCTTTGGTATATTCAAACTCTTCTCAAGTTAACACGCATAATAAAAGAAGATTTCTAAATCCGGTATTTTGAAAGCCTTTATTTGTGTCATCTCCTATGTCAGGATAAGAACCTCCAGTCTACAATGATCTTGAAGATCTTGAAGATCCTGAATCATAATAAGAACGCCCAGTGTACACATATCTTGAAAGACCTCAATTGTGCTACCTCCTGTATGAAGAAAAGACCCTCCAGTCTACAAAGATTTTAAAACACTTTACTTGGGTCACAACCTGTATCAGGATAAGAACCTCTTATCTACTATGATTTTTGAAAGCCCTTAATGGAGTCACCTCCAGTGTCAGGATAAGAACCTCCAGTTTACAATTCTTTTGTAACCTCTAATGGTGTCACCCCCTCTATCAGGATAAATACCATGATAAATGGTGTCATTCAGATAATCTACTAATACGTAGTGTAGAAGATAACAAGGTTAATGCACCTGATGTCAAAGTTAAAATTTAGTATTTATTATATCAGGGTCTGAGTGTAAATATATTTTATCAAAGTTGATGTGCATTAGGGTCGAGCAAGGGATGTTCGGACACCTTACCAAAGTCACATTTTAACACAGCCTATGCCACTAATATGTTAAATGCATCTTTGACATTTACACTGAATTTTTTTCTGGTTCTCATATAAACTTTGCTATTATATTGTGAACTAATAAACAACATAAAAGGCATACACGCTCGCAAACGAATTGCCGCTACCTCTCTTTTTTCACATGAGTAAATCCGTTCACATTGCACAACCATGTTTTATTTTATTTTATTGCGAATTACTACCATAGGTCATTATATGTATCTCAGAATTACTACCATAGGTCATTATCTGTGCCTTAGGTCATTAGGTCATTGGGCCATTTGATCATTATCATCATTCTAGGATTACTGAAAATTCAGTCTGCCATTGACATACCTTTCAAATGTGGATCTATTTATAACTTTAGGAATGGCTTCAAATACCAGTTGTAATCCATGTACCAGAATCGAAGAAAACTCCCCTGCCACCAAGTGGTGTGTAGATTGTGAAGATGCTCTTTGCGTAAATTGTGTAAAAGCTCACAAAGGCAGCAAGACTTCAATGGGCCATCATGTCATCGACATTGACGCCATATCAACTTTTCCTGGTGAAGTACTGACAACACAGGAAAAATGTTCAAGACATCCTGACTTTATTATGGACTTTTTCTGTAACCAACATCACGTAATTTGCTGTCGAAACTGCATGTCCGAAGACCACCGTTCATGTGATTAAGTTGTGCCACTTGAAATAGCATCTAACAACGCAAAAACATCTTCGCTTTTCCATGATATCCCCGAGAGCATGAAACAGGTTCACTTAACGTTGAAAACAACTGTACAAAATAGGCAGCAAAATAGAGACCGGACGAAAATAGATGAAAAGACCATCGTCAAACAGATATCAGCATTCAAAGAGTCCATCATAAAGAAGCTTGATGAACTAGAAAAATCGACCCTGTTGGAGATGCTAGCAGTCAGTCAGGGTTCCATTTGTCAAATGGAAAGAGAAGAATCCGAGTTAGAGAAGTCAGTTTCCTTGATCGAGAAGCATCTACAACAACTTGACTTTTTGACCAAGAATGGCTCCAATCAGCACATGTTTCTTCTTCTCCATCGATTACTACCAATACTTAGCAAAGAAGACAACAACTTAGAGAAGATTTTAGCTAACCTCTCAGACGTCAACTTAGTCTACGATAAACCAGAACATTTGTTATCTGGAGTAAAACACTTAGGTACCATACGGTTAAAGAAAGAACCGTGTACAATTAGATTTAAACATTTTAAACACATGGAAGCTCAAGAAATATCTGTCCAATCTAAACCTCCAAAATCGTTCAAATTTGGTTACAGAATAGATAGAACATTTCATCAAGTAAGTAGTATGGTTGTTGACAAGGATGATAACCTGATACTGGCAGATAAATCATTTCTTCAAATGTACAGTAAGGATGGGAAATCTGTCAAAGAATGCAAATTAGGAGGTGAAGCATGGGATATTTCTTACCACAAAAAGTCCGGAAGAATTGTTGTTGCCTTGACGAGCAACGGTATTCAGTTCGTAGATAACTTTATTGCACAAACAACGATCAGAGTCAAATAAAGGTAATAACAAAATTACCGAACTCCGAACAATCTTACAAAGGGAAAGTCAAAACTCATAATTATATAAACAGACAAAATCAGTCAACAACCGGAAAACTGTGAAAACCGTAATGACCCTGACTTGGTACAGGCATTTCTAAAGAAATGGTGGGTTGAATCAGATTTTAAGGCGCCAAACCTCCCGCTCTCATTACGGTTCAAAGGTTCCGGCTGTCACTGTAACAGTATTTAAATACAGGAACAAAATAGGTAAAATAGTTGTCAAAGCAGTACCATATTCGGTGACGTAAATGTCAAAAATATTCTTACGTCACACATTGACAAAAAAAAATTCTTGACATATTTGACTCTTTATCTTTATACATTTTTACTATATGAAAATGCATCGCTTATAATTTTTTCTGCAGAGACGGAATATATTTCGACAAGATATTGGTATCGAATATAAACTTTTTAAGAGATCGAATAAGGCGTATCTTTTTATAGCCCTGGTCCAGTAGCCTGTTTCTCAGATGAAGATGACGTTTCAGGAAATCAGAATAATTGCTACTGCCCCTTGCAAATATATAGCTGATTGTACAGGTGTTATGTGGGTAGACGACAACGTTTATATCAGTGGGTGTGATAGTAATGGTAAAGGTAGCATACACAGTTTAGATTTAAACGGACGGCACATTAGAAGCATTAGTATTATTAGTAGTAGTAATATAGTATGGTACATCCATCACAGAGACAACAATATTTATTGTACAGACTTAAGCAAAGTCTACTGTATAAAGAAAGATGGATCAAACGTATTTACCTTTAGTTCCCCAGACCTTAAAGGGCCAGATGGTATTGATACTGATCGACAAGGAAATGTTTACGTAGTAGGGAAGGACTCGAATAACATTTTACGTCTATCACCTGATGGACAGAACAGTGATATAATCATGACGGGGGAGGATGGTATTAGTCAGCCAATCACACTTTGTTTCAGTAGAGATTTCAAGAAACTATTTGTGTCAAATGAACGTGGAAATCGGGTTGTCGTTTATAATTGTGAATATTGATGATCCGCTTATACATTCAATCCAAGATTTGTAGCTGATGAAGAACAATACTGTTAACTCCTAACAACCGATAAACATTACATTTGTGTTTGTTTGTAACTCACTGACATTACGGTTAGGTATTTGGTGTTTAACGCCATTTTCAACAATATATCATATAGAAATCGGAGAACCGGGAGAAAACCAACGACCTGTCACTGTCACAAGTCGCTTACTTTATCACATAAAGTTGTATTTAGTACACCTCACCATGAGCAGGATTCGAACTCGACACTTGGTGGTGATGGGCACTGATTGTACTGGTAATTGTAAATCTAAATACCATAAGATCGCGACCACAACTAATATGATGCCATCGGTATGTATTGTATTATACCATCATTATATTATAAAGATTAAACACTGTCAATTAGTTTGGCCGACATATTAAAACTCCCCGAGTCTTAGGTGGATTTAAATTATATACTCTTTTTACTAAGAATGATGGTACACATAACTAGCTTAACCCCGACAATTTATTAGAAGTTCCGGTACCAGGTCAGAATCTGCCATGTGTCGATTTAGACTGTTTCTACTTTTTATCTGTTACGACAGTGAATTGTTTAGGGAGTGTTTTGTTTTTGTTTATTTGTTTGTTGTTTTGGTTTTTTTGGGGGTTTATTTTTGTCTTTTTCCTCTTTCTTTTCTTTTTCTTTTTTTTTTTGTGGGATGTTTAGCTTTGTTTGTTTTTTGTTTTATCGTTTGGTTTGGTTTTTTTTATATGGTTTTGCTGAAGTTTATTTTATTTTTTTATTTTTTAAATATAGTTTTACTATTATTTTTTGTTGTTGTTAATGTTGTTTTTTTTTAATTATATGCAAATATATATTGTGTTTGCAATAACACTAATAATATTGATAAAATAATAGATACATGCGTATATGCTAATGATAACTAGAGCACGATATTCTGTAAGTAAGAAAGGATATGACGTATTCACTTAAAGCGGCATTTGCGGTAGTGATTACCGACAAAATTTGTTGGCGGAGCTCATCATCAAAAATTGCCGTTGATATGAACAAAATATTCATGAAACTGTATCTCACATGACCAACGTGACCTAAAGGTCACATACCTCAGAAATTTGAATTTTCGAAGTGATTTTTGTAGTTTTTAAGAGTGATGAAGAATATTATTTTTAATAAGACTGAAAGTTTCATAAGGAGGAACACTAGTAGCAATGCCTTTAAAATATCTTGCTCCAAAATTAACTGTGAAACTATGTATCATCGATTCTTTATCCTAGAGATAACCGTGGTCAAAATAATAAACAATCTGAATGTTTGCTCCGACCACAGCTATTTATACATCCGTTCCCGGTTTAACACAGTATAGCTCTACACATCATATGTATGTTTTATATTTATTCTCTGTGATTTTTTTTCTCATTGATAGATCATGTCTTGTATATGTAGCCTAAGATATTTCTTTGCGGATCCATTTATGTTTATGTATTTTTACTGTAGCTTTTCATAATTACAATAGCTACCCCTTGTCCCTATTGGAATCGTTAGGTTTTTATATTCGTTTCGTTTCGTAAATTTTAACTGGGTAGCTTTTCAATCGGCTTGTCTGTGGAGTTGAACGTTTTATCTTGACACGATTATATCGTGCAGTCTTCATATTTAAACTAATATGTTAAATATTCACTTCAGAGAGGTACTGACTAATGTTTTTTTTTTCAAGTTAGTAGTTGTCAGTTTTAGCCAAAACAATTTCGTGCTGCTTTCTTTAATTTTTAGCTTGGTGAAATTTTCCTAAATTTTAATTTTGTTACTTTGAATTAAGGTCGAAGTTTATATAAATTGACAAATGGCTATTAACTGTGTAGATATTTTTTGGTACCTTAGACGTACTTGATTTACACTTTAATAAGTAACTCCAAAAAGCGTAGAGGGTCCGGGTGGCTCAATGAGTTAGGTAGTTGGATTACCTAACAACTCATACAAGCCTATCACCAATACGGCGTGGGTTTGAGCCTTGCTTTGTAAATTACAAAAAGGGTGCACTCGACTCGCAGCCACAAGTAATACAGTTTACCAGATGCTTGTCCATGGTCGGTGGTTCTCTCCGGGGACTCCAGCTTCTTCCACCACTAAAACTGGTCGCCATGATATTGCTGAAAAGTGCGTTAAGCACCAACAATCAATCAATCAAGCAAAAAGTGTAGGTACCTTTAATTAAAATATATGTACAGTTTGTAATTTGTACTGTATGTTTTGCATAAGGGAACGACCATTTATTTTTAGGGAGATGAGGTCTATGCTGTTGCCCCGAACATTCTGTCTTGCTTTTCGTTTCTACTGCAAGCAGAGTTTGCTTTGCTTTACTTTGATTGTTTGTTGATTTTTTTTTGTTATTATGCTTTGTTTTTGCTTTTGTTTTTTGTTAATTGTTTTTTTTTATTATTATATTCAGATATATTGTGTAAACAATAACAATACTAATCTTAATTAAGTAATAAATGCATTTATATATAATAGCTTTAAGGTGCGGATTCCCAAAGTGGATATCAGGATCCGTAGCAAGAAAGACAGACAACATCATGTACAAAAGAAAACAGGACAACAATCTACAAAACACTATACATAAAACTCACGATCGAGTAACAATAACCCCACTAAAAACCAGGGATGACATCAGGTGACATCAGGTGCACTGGAAGGGTGAGTAGTTCCTGTTCTACTAGTACCACCCGTCATGTTACTCTAGGTACACACCCGGTACTAGTGCATGACTGAAGAAAGGACCCGGAGGTGCAACCTCATGCATGCAAAATGTTGTTGAATTTCCACAAAAATAAGTTGATGTTTTGGTCCTATTTCTTATTGGGTTTCAAGAGCGCGGTTCGTGTCCAACCATTGTCAATCCCGCCCTGCTATACACAAGACGACGAATAACAGGAAAGACTGTACACGCCTAGTAGACGTGTAAAGCAGAGGGCCATACGTACATCACTGTGTAGGCAATAAATCACAAGAGAAGGGGGGTCACTTCCTGATTAAATACAGACTTTCCGTTGGAATGAGTCGACTTTTTCGTCTTTCAAATTTATGATTGGGTGGTATAGATTTCCTCTTTCAGAATATCAATGGGTGGAGATTAATAAGCTATAGTATATAAATAGGCCTTATTGCCAAGTCAAATATTTCTATGATTGTGTTATATTTAAAGGTACCAAGGTTCAAAATTGATATATGTGTGTTTAGTTTGGATTTTAGTATAATTTGAGAATTGATCACCAATAACTTAATAATATACGAATATGTATACCTTTCATACAGGTGGAATATATAAATGAGGTTTTTTCAAACTCTAGCGCCGACACCTACGTACCAATTATTCCTTAAGTAACCTTCGATGCGCTGATTGTGGTATAATCGATGATTACTGAGCCAGCTGGGACATAATGTATTAAATTTATTGTATTTATAACTATTGTAAATGATTTAATTAGAACATATATTATGATGTCTTGTGTGTATTAAATGTAGCAAATGACCTGTTGTTATTTTGAGTATCTCTTGTCACAAATACTGCACTTTCGTTTTATCAACCAATAATGGTCAAGATTTACGGGGTATGGAGTTATGGTTAGGGTGTTTAACGCCACTTTCAAAAATATTTCAGTGAGATCGTGACTCAGTTTTATTAGTGAAGACAACCGGAGAACCCGCATACAACCACCGATAAATAATGTTGTACCGAGTACATCTCGCCGTGGGCGTCATTCGCACTCAAAGCTATAATGGTGATATGCTGGTAGTTGTAAATCCAAATATAATGCGATCAAGATCACCACGACTGCCACAGTCATGATTTATATGCATGATTTGTTTCGTGTAATTGTTTATCCGTAACTTGTTGAAAGGAATGTAACTGGACAGTAGGTAAAATGGCCTAACGAAAAAGGACAAATAACAAACAATGATTTGAAAAGCAATTCTCAAAAAGGCTAAAGATTGAGTAATGCGAATTCTAAAAAAAATCGATGTGAACTAAGGTCACAAGAAGAAGAAGAGTTAATAGTTTGTCCTCCACCAGTGGCACCCGTGGTCTTATTCTTGTTACAATCCCAGTTATCAGTCTTGCATGAGGGAATGACCGGCTTGTGATTACGACAAACGTAGCACATCCGTCGTTATTTGTGAAGAATATTATGTATCTGTTCACCAAATCACGATGACAACCGTAGGTAATGATCTGTATCTCAGAAGTACTGTCATAGGTCATTATCAGTATCTCAGAACTACTACCATCGGTCATTATATATATCAGAGAATTACATCCAAAGGTCATTATCTGTCTCAAAGAATTATTGTCATAGGTCATTATCTGTATCTGAGAATTATAAATATCTCAGAATTACTAGCATAGGTCATTACATGCATCAAGGAATTACTACCATAGGTTATTATTTGTATCTCAGAATTACCACCATAGCTTATTATCTGTATCTCAGAATTACCACCATAGGACATTATCTATATCTCAGAATTACTACTACCATAGGTCATTATCTGTATCCAAGAATTAGCATCATTGATCATTATCTGTGTCACAGAATTACTACCATAGGTCATTATCTGTATCTCAGAATTACTACCATAGGTCATTATCTATGTCAAATAATTACTACCATTGGTCATTATCTGTATCTCAGAATTACTAGCATAGGTCATTATCTGTATCTAAGATTTACTACCATAGGTCATTATCTATATCACTAAATTACTACCATAGGTCGTTATCTGTATCTCAGAATTACTGTCATATGTCATTATCTGTATCTAAGATTTACTACCATAGGTCATTGTCTATATCTCAGAATTACTACCATAAGTCATTATCTGTATCGCGGAATTACTACGATAAGTCATTATCTATATCACAGAATTACTGGCATAGGTCATTATCTGTATATCAGAATTACTGTCATAGGTCATTATCTGTATCTCAGAATTACTACCCTGGGTCATTATCTGTATCTCAGAATTACTACCATAGGTCATTATCTGTATCTCAGAATTACTACCATAGGTCATTATCTATATCTCAGAATAACTACCATAGGTAATTTTCTGCATCTCAGAATTACTGTCATAGGTCATTATCTGTATCTCACAATTACTACCATATGTCATTATCTATATCTCAGAATTATTGTCATAGGTCATTATCTATATCTCAGAATAACTACCATAGGCCTTTATCTGTATCTCATATTTATTAGCTCACCTGACCCAAAGGGTCATGTGAGCTATTGCCATCACTTGGCGTCCGTCGTCGTCGTCCGTCGTACGTCGTAAACTTTTTCAAAAATCTTCTCCTCTGAAAGTACAAGACCAATGGAAACCAAACTTGGTCTGAATCATCACTAGGGTGGCTAGTTTCAAAATTGTGTCCGGTGATGCCGTGCACCAACCAACATGGCCGCTGTTACTAAAAATAGAACATATGGTAAAATTGCAGGTTTTGGGTAATAACTCAAAAACCGTTAATAATATCAAAAATCTGACATGGGGTAAAAATGATCAGCACATCAAGATCTACCTACCCTGCAATTTTGAAGTAAATCTGATTGCCCATCTTGGAGTTATTGCCCTTTTTTCATCAAATTTGTAAAATTTTAATACTTTTCGTCTTATATTTTAAAAACTATAAGAGATAAAGGTTACCTTTAAATTGCAAAAATGTGCGGCATATCAAGATCTACCTACCCTGCAATTTTGAAGTAAATCCCATTACCCATTTTGGAGTTATTTCCCTTTTTTTTATCAAATTTTCAAAATTTTAATACTTTTCGTCCTTTATTTCAAAAACTATAAGAGACATGTGGTAAGTTGAAACTGCAAACATGTTCAGCATGTCAAGATCTACCTACCCTGCAATTTTGAAGTAAATCCCATTACCCATTTTGGAGTTATTTCCCTTTTTTCATCAAATTTTCAAAATTTTAATACTTTTCGTCCTTTATTTCAAAAACTATAAGAGACATGTGGTAAGTTGAAACTGCAAACATGTTCAGCATGTCAAGATCTACCTATCCTGCAATTTTGAAGTAAATCCCATTACCTATTTTGACCGATTATGCAAATTAGAAAAAAGGGGGGATGAAATTTAAAAAAAATCTTCTCCTCTGAAACTACTGAGCCAATCTCAACCAAACTTTGCTGAAATGATCTTTGGGTGGTCCCCTTTCAAAATTGTGTCCGTCAGCACCGTACTCTATCCAAGATGGCCGCCATTACTAAAAATAGAAATTTCTTAAAATGGCCAAAACTGCTCTATTTTAAGCCAGAAAGTGCCCAAATTTGAACTGTATAAGCATAATGATGAGCTTTTTAACAAATATTACGGGATTTTTTATGAACTTTGAACTTTTGCCTATTTTGACCGATTATGTAAATTAGAAAAAAGGGGGGATGAAATTTAAAAAAATCTTCTCCTCTAAAACTACTGAGCCAATCTCAACCAAACTTTGCTGAAAGGATCCTTAGGTGGTCCCCTTTCAAAATTGTGTCCGTCAGCGCCGTCCTATATCCAAGATGGCCGCCATTACTAAAAATAGAAATTTCTTCAAATGGCCAAAACTGCTCTATTTTAAGCCAGAAAGTGCCCAGATTTGAACTGTATAAGCATAATGATGAGCTTTTTAACATATATTACGGTATTTTTTATGAACTTTGAACTTTTGCCTATTTTGACCGATTATGCAAATTAGAAAAAAGTGGGGATGAAATTAAAAAAAAATATTCTCCTTTGAAACTATTGAGCCAATCTCAACCAAACTTTGCTGAAATGATCCTTGGGTGGTCCCCTTTCAAAATTGTGTCCGTCAGCACCGTCTTCTATCCAAGATGGCCACCATTACTAAAAATAGAAATTTCTTCAAATGGTCAACACTGCTCTATTTTAAGCCAGAAAGTGCCCAAATTTGAACTGTATAAGCATAATGATGAGCTTTTTAACATATATTACGGGATTTTTTATGAACTTTGAACTTTTGCCTATTTTGACCGATTTGCAAATTAGAAAAAGGGGGGATGAAATTAAAAAAAAATCTTCTCCTCTGAAACTACTGAGCCAATCTCATCCAAACTTTGCTGAAATGATCCTTGGGTGGTCCCCTTTCAAAATTGTGTCCGTCAGAGCCGTCCTGTATTAAAGGTGGCCGCCATTACTAAGAATAGAAATTTCTTCAAATGGCCAAAACTGCTTTATTTTAAGCCAGAAAGTGCCCAAATTTGAACTGTATAAGCATAATGATGAGCTTTTTAACATATATTACGGAATTTTTTATGGACTTTGAACTTTTGCCTATTTTGACCGATTATGCAAATTAGAAAAAAGGGGGGATGAAATTAAGAAAAAATCTTCTCCTCTGAAACTATTGAGCCAATCTCAACCAAACTTTGCTGAAATGATTCTTGGGTGGTCCTCTTCCAAAATTGTGTCCCGCATTTCAGAACACCGACCAAGATGGCCGCCACAGCCGAACTTAATTTAACATAGGACCCTATTGGAAATTCCCATAAACATCTTCTTGTCTGAAACCATTTGCTCAATAAGAACAAAATTTTGATGAAATAGTCATTGGATGGTTCTTTTCCAAAAATGTGTTCGGCGGTTCGGCCCTTCGATCAATTTTTTTTATAAATTTTAATACTTTTCGTGTTATATTTCAAGAACTATAAGAGATAGATGTTAAGTTTAAATTGCAAAAATGTGCACCATGTCGATATCTACCTACCCTGCAATTTTGAAGTAAATATGATTACCCATCTAGGAGTTCTTGCCCTTTTTTTCATCAAATTAAAAAAAAAATTAATACTTTTCGTCTCATATTTCAAAAACTATAAGAGATAAAGGTTAAGTTTAAATTGCAAAAATTTGCAGCATGTCAAGATCTTCATACCCTGCAATTTTGAAGTAAATTCCATTACCCATTTTGGAGTTATTGCCCTTTTTTCATCAAAATGTTCTCAATTTTAATACTATCATCTTATATCTCAAAAACTATTAGAGATAGAGGGAAAGTTTAAACTGCAAAAATGTTCAGCATGTCAAGATCTACAAAAAATTTCCCACAGTTAAAAATGTGCGACAACTGTATGAAGAGTTATTCCTCTTGAAATGCATTTTTTTGTTGACTCACTGCTTTTGGTTACTCAAATAATCAAAGGGAAGCAACTCTATTACAAAATGTGAAGTAGGAAAAGCTACATTTTGAGAATCATTGACATATATGTTTTTTTACAGCAATTTTGATAACTTGCATTAAAGGGGGAACCCCTGCCCAAATTTTTTTGTAGAAGGGGTCTGCAATGACGAAGGCTACATTTGTTATTTTTTTTCACCGAAGTTATCAAGTTTTATTGACTGATGTTGTTATTATACCCAGGTGAGCTATACAGGCTCATGGGAGCCTCTAGTTGTCATTGGTCATCTCTATATCAGAATTACTAGTAAAGGCCATTATATATATCTGAGAATTACTACCATAGGTCTTTATCTATATCTCAGAATTACTAGCATAGGTCATTATCTATATCTGAGAATTACTAGCATAGGTCATTTTATGCATCAAGGAATTACCACCTTAGGTCATTATCTGTATCTCAGAATTCCTGTCATAGGTCATTATCTGTATCACAAAAATATTACCATATGTCATTGTTGATATCATAGAATTACGATATGCCATTATCTGTATCACAGAATTACTGTCATAGATTATTATATGATTTAGATTTTATTTTTTGTACTTAACTTTCAGCAATATTGCAGTTATATCATGGCGACCAGTTTTAGTGGTGGAAGAAGCCGGAGTACCCGGAGAGAACCACCGACCATGTGCATGCAACTGGTAAACTTGTTCACTTGCAGCTGTACGTCGAGTGCACCATGTTTTGTAATTTACAAAGCCGGGCGTGAACCCTCACCGTATTGGTGATAGGCTTGTATGAGTTGTTAGGTAATCTAACTACCTAACTCATTATCGATATCTCAGAATTACTACGATATGTCATCTGTATCACAGAATGACTACTATTGGTCATTATCTCTATCTCATAATTACTGTCATAGGTCATTATCTGTATATTAGAATTACATTCATTTCTCATTATCTGTGTCACAGAATTACTACCATTGGTCATTATCTGTATCTCACAATTACTGTCATTTGTCGTTATATGTATTTACTGCCATAGGTCATTATCTGTATCCCAGAATTACTGCCATTGGTCATTATATGTATTTACTGTCATAGGTCATTATATGCATCTCAGAATTACTGTCATAGGTCATTATCTGTATCACAGAACTACCGCCATAGGTCAGTATATGTATCTCAGAATTACTGTCATATGTCATTATCTCTATTCCGTGAATTACTGTCATATGCCATCATATGTATCCCCGGAATCACTGCCGATTCAGTCTGCCTTTGACATACGAATCAAAAATGTATTTTTAAATATAGGTATGTCGTCAAAGACTAGTTGTGATCCGTGTTCTAGAATCGACGAGAACTCCCCTGCTACCAATTGGTGTGTAGATTGTGAAGATGCTCTTGGTATGACTTGTGTAAAAGCACACAAAGGTAATAGAATATGCATGACCCATCATGTCATCGACATTGACGTGATATCAACCTTACCTGGTGAAGTACTGACAACACAGGACAAATGTTCAAGACATCCTGATTTTATTATGGACTTTTCCTGTAACCAACATCATGTAATTTGCTGTCGAAACTGCATGTCAGAAGACCACCGTTCATGTGATAAATGCATGCCATTGGAAATGGCATCTAATAACGCAAAAACATCTGCTTTTCCATGACATCTCAGAGGGCATGAACCATGTTCACTTAACGTTGAAAACAGCTGTGCAAAATAGGCAGGAAACTAGAGACAGGATGAAAATAGATGAACAGACCATCTTCCGACAGATATCAGCATTCAAAGCGTCCTTTATACAGAAGCTTGATGAACTAGAAAATTCGGCCCTGTTGGAGATGCAAACAGTCAGTCAGGATTCTATTTGTCAAATGGAAAGAGAAGAATCCAATCTCGAAAAGTCAGTTTCTTTGATCGAAAAACATGTACAACAACTTGACTTTTTGACAAAGAATGGCTCCAATCAGCACGTGTTTCTTCTTCTCCACCGGTAACTACCAATCCTTAGAAAAGAAGACAACCATTTAGAGGAGATGTTAGCTAGCCTCACAGACGTCAGTTTAGTCTACGATCAACCAGAAAATGTGTTGTCTGAAATAAAACATTTAGGCATCATACGGTAAAAGAAAGTGCCGTGTACAATTAGAAGTAAACCTTTTAAATACATGGTCGCTCAAGAAATATCTGCCCAATCTAAACCTCCACAATCGTTGAAGTTTGGTTACAACATAGATAGAATATTTGGTAAAGTAACTGGTATGATTGTTGATAAGGATGATAACCTGATACTGGCAGATAAATCAGTCCTTCCAATGTACAGTATGGATGCGAAATTTGTCAAAGAATGCGAATTAAGAGGAACGGCATGGGATGTTTCTTACTACAAAAAGGTATTGAGTTCGTAGACAACTTTGTTGCACAAACAACGAAAAGTGTCCATAATATAAATAGGTGCTTAGGTGTTTCTTGGGTAGATGACAACGTTTATGTCAGTGGATCTGATAGTAGTGGTATTATAAACATTTTAGATTCAAACGGACAAAACATTGGTAGTATTAGTAGTATTGGTAAAATGTACTACATTCATCACAGAGACAACAATATATATTATACAAACTATAGCAACCACGTCTACTGTATAACGAATGATGGATCACACGTGTTTACGTTCAGTTCCCTAGACCTAAAGTGAGGAGATGATATTGATACTGATAGGCAAGGAAACGTTTACGTAGTAGGGCGGGGATCCAATAACATTTTACGTTTCTCACCTGATGGACAGCACAGTGATATAATCATGAAGGAGGAGGATGGTATTAGTCAGCCACTCACACTTTGTTTCAGTAGAAATTTTAAGAAACTATGTGTGTCAAATGAAGGTGGAACACGGGTTGTCGTTTATAATTGTGAATATTGAGGATTCTGTTATTCATTCAATCCACCCATAACTTTTACATATTAAAGAACGAAATTCCTAACTCCTAATAACCGATAAACATTACATTTATCTTTATTTGTAACTCACTGGCATGACGGTTAGGGTCATTTACGACAATATTTCATTGATATCGTGGCTATCAGTTCTATTGGTGGATGATACCAGAGAACGGGGAAAAACCAACGACCTGTGCCTGTCGCAAGTCACTGAAAAACTTCAGCAGATAAAGTTGTAGCAAGTACACATAGCCATGGGCGGGATTCAAACTCACAACTTTAGTTGTGATTGTCATTAATATGCGGCCATCAGTATGTATTTTATTAGGTCATCATTATATACACAAAGAAAAAGGTTAAGCACCCCCATGTTTTTTGCAAATGACAAATGATACGACAAGTTTCACGAGATTACTGACCAGATAATCTCAAGAACGCAATGGTGACCTGTTAGGACATTACATTGGCTGTATGAAACCACAAAAAAAATCAAGAAAAATGTTAGTTTAATGAATATTTAATCACAATATCACAAGGCCAGTTTTTGCAGTAAAACATGTCCATTTTAAGTATTGACCTTCACAGTTCAAAAAACACGATAAGATTGTCATTTCACTTTCAAAACGTCACCTATGAATCACTTGACGACATATATTGTTCAAAGTTCATTACCGGGTGCATCCCCTACGTGCTTGGATGACGGCTTCAACCCTGCGTCTCATCCCTTCAGTTAGACGTCGGATGTCCTGTTGTGATAGCTGCTGCCATCCATGATGCAATGCTGCTTCCACTGACGAATGTTTTGCACAGGAGGTTCCCGAGCATGCATACGACGGCATAACATGTCCCAAATATGCTCTATGGGATTTAAACCCGGGCTCATGGCTGGCCAAGGAACAGAAGTCACGGCTTCGCTTTGAAGGTAGGCGGTTACTGCTCTTGAACGATGAGGCCTGGTGTTGTCGTCTATATACACATGCCTTGTAGCTAGTGGGTGGTTGTCGAAATGGAGGACAACAACTGGTTGCAAGACGTCTCTGATGTACTGATCACCAGTTAGGTTGTCTTGTATGGTGACTAAAACCAGCTTGCAGTCATAAAAGATACCCCCCCCCCAGCCATTACTCAGCCTCCACCGTAAGTGACAGTTGTCTGGATGTTCCTTGGGGTATAGGCTGTATGTTTGTGTCTCCAAACCCTCATTCGACCGTCAGTTACATGAAACAGAAACCGGCTCTCGTCTGACCAATGGATCTTGCGCCATGTCCTTAAATTCCAACCACGTCGTGCTAAGCACCATGCCAAACCTGATCGTCGATGTCGGTCTGCCAGCAGTGGACGCTTAATGACTCATTGATTTAAGTCCCGCTTATTTCAGACAGTTTCTAACTGTTCTTGTTGACAGGCGTCTATTGGGCAGCCAGTGTTGTTTGAGTACGGGACTGGTTGCGAATGCCATCCGTCTAACCAAACGCTGCAATGCCCTGTCGTCACGATCAGATGTTACCCGTGGTCTGCCGGATCTTGGCAAGTCTTTCACAT
The DNA here is from genome assembly GCA_963680875.1 of Bathymodiolus brooksi. NCBI lineage: Eukaryota > Metazoa > Mollusca > Bivalvia > Mytilida > Modiolidae > Bathymodiolus > Bathymodiolus brooksi. Next base: position 79,144,513 of record OY804580.1, on the reverse strand, counting down.
TGTTGGTTTGTGTGTGTTTTCTCATCAGTCGGCTGACAACAGAATAGTGGTAGCCCATCTGAAGTCCAATAGCTTCGAATGACATCCCCCCTGTTGTATGCATGCCGAATATTTGCCATCTTTGTGCTTCTGATATTCGCCTTCGTACCATGCTTACTGAGAATGAATAATTCTTTTAAAACACCGGACTTGAATACCTAAATTCTAATCGTGAACATACTGAATTTTGAGTAATGCGTGAGAGGTATGGTTCACGTGCATGACTAGTCGATAATAGACATAATGGTCACACCTGTGTGAGTACATATTTTTAATAGAACATTGTTCTTGCTATGATCAATATAAATATTAGAATCTAAACTTAGTGTAACTTATTATGTTTTAATACACCAGGGGGTACTTAACTTTTTTCTTTGTGTATATTATAAAGATTAAACACTGTACGTCAGTATGGCAGACATGATATCAAAACTTCCCGAATCGTGAATATAAAGTATATATTTATTTTTGCTAAGAATGGGCGTACATGTAAATAGCTTAACCCCGCCACTGTCAAGCCAAGACTGCTAGCTGGTGTTACAGTAACTCTGAAATCCGGTTTTGACCGAAGATAGAATATATATTAATAATTTAGAGAGATGTCTCGTTGATCATTTGGTGGAGCCTACAAATACAGCGGTTTGTTTTGGGGTTTTCTGGGGGGATTTTTAGTCATCGGGTTCAATTTAGGTACCCAATAGTGAAAGAAGAAATACAACTTCTTATTCAGTTAAATTTCAAAGGAAAACAAAAGAGACCTATCATTGCCCATTGTTTGTATCTTTCGTTACTGTCGTCGTTCTGTGTGTTGTGAAGGAAATTCACAATGCTATTTTTGTCTTTGAAAGAACTAGATGAAATGTGAGTGTTAATTGACCTATTATATTATATGCTACTTTAATTCTAATACAATAATAGTGTCAATGCGATCACAGTCTGAGAGAGAGAGAGAGAGAGAGAGAGAGAGAGAGAGAGAGAGAGAGAGAGAGGGGGGGGATTTTGCGGTCTTCGGTTTTGGATGTTAGGTTTGTGTTGTTTAACGCCACTTTCAACAATATTTCAACTATATTGTGAAGATCAGTTTTATTGGTGGAGGAATCAGGCGTCCCCTCAGGTGTAAATCCAACTACCATACGATCACGTTTACGCGGCTCCTGCAGAAGCAATGAATAACGAGGAAATAACAATCATGTTCGTTTGCATCAACACATATTTTTACTACGTATTCATACATTTTGTTGGTCACATGATCTATAAAAGAAGTTGTAGTACAAACGTACTTGTACTGATCATGATGAAGAAGAAAAATTAACATTAAAACAACTGAAATACTGATCTACTTACATTAAATAATAATCAACCAATCAACACATACGCTCGAATCAAAGTGCCCCGAAACCATGTAAACTCTCCTAATATTGACGCTGCCAAAAATAAAATAAAATAAAAACAAGTTGTACTGTCCTACCTGTACCTGCATCTTTCATTTATGTATACCATTAATAAGCAAAATCGTAGCATTTTACAATAAAAACCTTTTTTCATATTTTATTTACCCATAGACTTTAAAAAAAATGTATTTTATTACAATACATTGAACGATGAAAGATTGATCATATAAATATTCGTGACTATAATTATTTAGTTAAATTTTTGAACCCATAGCAACAAACTGGATTACAGACTTTTAATGTATTTATTAAGAAAGTATAACAGTTTCAATAAGACATTTCACAAATACGACAATTACAACATTCACAATTAATGTAGTTGCTACCAGGAAGACCAGACTAATGTAGACCATAATAAACAAATGTTAAAAATATATCCTCCCAATCAGTGTTGTATCTATGTGAAAAACGTCATACATTTTTGTGACCAAGGTAAAAAGAGTACACAGAATAAACTAGAACCGTTGTAGTAGAAGGTACGTTATATCGTTATTTAATACGATGATTTAGTCAGTAAAGAGACATTGTTACTCTGAGTGTATTTATTTATTTGTTTATTTATTATTTATTTTTAATAAATTTGCTTTAAATAGTTAGTCAGATCGGTAAATTCTGTGATATGTTACTTTCTGATAGGTACACGCTCTATTATGTACTCTAAACGATTTATTTTGTACGAAATAAAAACGTGATATATAGTGGTATGCGTAAAGATTGGAAGATTACATTGTAACGAAAAACAAACAAAGAAACAATAAAAATACCGTGGACGAAACACAATAGATCCCAAACATGCATAAACAATTAAAAAGATTTAAAAAAAATATATATATACTATTAAACTGTAGACAAAATAATATTTAATTACTACACTAGGGTTCTTATTTGTTTAGCATATTATTAGTTGAGTGGTCAATTCGTGAAACAAGATTTGGGGTAGGTTGCTTAACATAGTATACAGTTCAGTTGTAAACTCTTGAAATCATGTTCGGTTTAGATTGTTTAACACAGTATCTGTTGAATGGTAAATTCTTGAAACCAGGTTGGTTCCTATTTGCGTAGTATCAGTTAAGTAGTAAATTGTTGCAACCGGGATGGTCTACACAGTATCAAATTGAGTTGTAAATTCTGGAGACCAAGTTGGTTTTAAATTGTTTAACACAGTGTAAAGTTCAGTTGTAAATGTTTGAATCCAGGTTGATTCCAGATTGTTTAATACAGTATCAAGTTCAGTTGTATATTCTACAAGTTTGATCCTAGATTGCTTAACATAGAATCAAGTTCAGTTGTGAATTCTACCAGGTTGGTTCTAGATTGTTTAAGCAAAGTATTAAGTTCAGTTGTACATTCTTGCATCCAGGTTGGTTTTAAACACAATATCAACTTCAGTGTTATATTATCACAATCGCTATCATATTCAGTTGTAAATAATGAAACCCAGTCTCCTCAAGTTCAGTTGTAAACTACCAAACCCAGTATCATATTCAGTTGTAAATTATCAAGCCAGTATCAAGTTCAGTTGTAAATTATCAAACCTAATATCGTTTCCAGTTGTAAATTATCAAAACCAGTGTCAAGTTCAGTTGTAAATTATCAAACCTAGTATCAGTTCCAGGTGTAAATTTAAAAACCAGTGTCAAATTGAGTTGCTTTTGATCAATGTCATCATTACGACGTCCATATGTTTATGTTCACAATAATTCAATATTGTACTCATCGGTGGTGAATATTTGCATGAGGCATGGCTTTACGAAGCGGGGAGATGATCATAAAGCTATTTTAATCTATGCAGGAAAGAGGGCGGTCACATGCGCATTGGCGGATAACTTTTGAGGGTTTTGGCCATTTTTCTATTATGTTTGTAACTGTTGTGAAGGTATGAATGAATTTGTTACTCGGAAGAACAAACAAATTGTGATCATAATAAACAAATGTTCATGTATCCATCTTACAGGGTTTTAATTTTGTGAAAAACATCATACATGTGTAGCAAGCGCACTTAGAGAATAGAGAAAAACAGTTTGAATAAAAGGTAAGAATTATTTTAATTTATTTCAATGAATCAATTCAGAAAAATAACGGCCCTCAGACTCCACGATATTACTGATATTGCATCTCCTGTATCAGGATAAGTAGCTCCAATATACAATTATTTTGAAAGACCTTATTAATGTCACCTCGTGTATCAAGATAAGCACGTCCAACATATATTAATTTTGAAAGACTTTAATGGTGTCATATCCTGTATCAGGATAAATATCTCAAATCTACGATTTCATTGAAAGACTTTAATGGAGTCACCTCCTCTATCAGGATAGGTACCTCCAGACTACAATCATTTTCAGAGACCTTTTTAGTCGACATTGTTGTAGCGGTAGGGGGGGGGGGGGGGGGGCGGGCGTAAGCGAATGTATAAATTGCGTGTATTCTTTATCAGTTAGATAACATGTTTTGCGCTTTAAAATCTGATTCAACCCACCATTTCTTTAGAAATGCCTGTACCAAGTCAGGGTCATTACGGTTTTCACAGTTTTCCGGTTGTTGACTGATTTTGTCTGTTTATATACTTATGAGTTTTGACTTTTCCGTTGTAAGATTGTTCGGAGTTCGGTAATTTTGTTATTACCCTTATGTAAATATTGTGTAAGTCCACATGCACCAGACATCAGGTTTTAAATATATTTATGCAAAAACGTCTAGTACTGAAATTAAATATCGATTGTCGGTTTAAAGGGACGGTAATATATAATTAAATTATACATGGGTGTGTGTGTGTGCGTGTGCGTGTGTGTGTGTGTGTGTGTGTTATTTTCTTTGAGATTTGCTTGTGATCAAACAGGACACTTTTGCCGGCATTAAAGGAGAACAACTCCTATGTAAAATTTCAAAACATATTTAATTTTAGAATTTTGTCGGAAATGGGCAATTTATCCATTGTATATAGTATGATACAATGAAGTAATAATATACCACACTATCGTAACATTACTAAAATATAATCTAAAAATAGTAGAAACAAAGGCAAGTTTTATTCACCTAACACATATCTACATGACTGCTCAAATTCCTGTGTTGACAAAGTCACTTCAATAGAAATTGATGAAGCAAAACTTTTTTTAATGTTCGCAAGCCTCTCCTCTTAGTGAAACGATGCAGTCATGCAAGTGTATTCTATGTCAGTAAAATCACAGGTACGTGTAACAGGATCCTATGTTGCTCCCCTTTTTTTTTTATTTTAGATTCCCCCCCCCCTTTTTTTTCTTTTAACATCGATTTTTTTTCATATAAACAACATTTTGCAACTTTCTATGTATCACTGTATGACATATATACAATAAATACAATCAAACAGTAGTTTCTATCCATGCCGGGTTTCTGATATGATATAAGTTAGAAGGTAAGTCACTCTTCTTTGTTTATATTGGGGTACTTGTTGTGCATTCATCTTAAATTTAGTGAATAAAAAAGACCTACCTGTCTGGAAATTGGCTTATTCCTTCTCTGTATATATTATTCTCTCTGAAAACACACATTAATATTTATTTACAGCAGCTGACAACTCTCCATGGAACATTTTCCACTCGCGATTTGCCAAATAGGATGTGATTCAAAACTGTTTTAAAAAGATTTTTCCTTAAGATTTGAAATAATTATTTCCATGTCTGCTATCTGAGAGAGAGAGAGAGAGAGAGAGAGAGAGAGAGAGAGAGAGAGAGAGGGGGGAATAGTTGTGAAAAATGTAAGGAAATCAAATTTGTAATGATATTCTACGGTACGTGGGACGTTGCGTGTATATACTCTAACAGATCTATAGATTTTTTAGAATCCACATCTGATTCATTCCACGTTTGGGTAAGTAGTGTCACAGTTATTCTGCAGCCCGGGTTTGACCGATGATAGAATATATGTTAATAATTTAGAAAGAAGCTTCGCTGGATATTTTACAGAACCTGAAAAGTAACTTATTTGTTAGTAATCGTATGCAAATTAGGTACCCATTAGTTAAAGTTGAAATGGTCGACCTTTTTGTGGGAGAAAAAGTGGGGTTATGTAAACTAATGTATAGATTGCGTGTATTCTTTATCAGTAATTAAACAGGTACATGTTTTGTAAGTCCACATGTACCAGACCACAGTAATCTATTTATACAAAAACGTCTAGTACTGATATGAAATTTCCATTGTCAGTTTAAAAGGACAGTGATATATAATTAAACTACTTTTGTCCTTTAAATTTCTCCAAATACAATAGACCACTAGCTGCACATTCCTGATTTGTTTATTAATTAATACGTTTTATATCTGTTTCATATGGGATATTTCACTCGAGGCGGGTAAAACGTTACCAGTTCAGTGGAAAAACACGGTAAAGGACAAATAATTTGAGTATATTTTCTTATAACTTGTAGATATTTGAACCTTTTAAAAAATTAAGAAGTTGTTATAATTTTTTATATATTATGGATAATAATTGGTGCTGCAGTGTATCATTGGTGTGAGTTCAAATCCGGTCGAGGGAAGAACAAAAATGTTACAGCTCAAAATTCTAATTCTAACACTGTTTGGTTTAATTTTCAGACGTATATAATTAATATTTAGTATTAACCTAGTATCACAATTAACTTTGAGATTCAGTGGGACGGATATATTGTATGGTTGTCACTTGCTTAGATGTTTGTATAATATACTCTTTCTCCTGTGACTGTATAATGAATTCTTCATTATCCTATACAATATATTAAAAATTGCTGAGTTAGATTGCTGTCAAATTATAATATTAAGTATATATGTACCATCTACACACGCTTAGACACATGTCTTATGTCTATCTCTTGATTTTCCTAACGAGACTAGGCTACACTTCGATTATTGAAGCTCCATTTCTATGGAGCGGATGTGATCGTGTGGTCTAGGGCGCTGGACTTAAGGCTAAGCGATTGGGGCTGCAGTGTATCAATGGTGTGAGTTCAAATCCCGTCGAGGGAAGAACAAAATTTGACAGCTAAAAAATCTAATTCTAACACTGTTTGGTTTAATTTTCAGACGTATATAATTAATATTTAGTAATAACCTAGTATCACAAGTAAATTTGAGATCCAGTGGGACAGATATATTGTATGGTTGGCACTTGCTTACACAACATCTCTGTCAACGCTCATTGTACAAGACTTTTTGTAAAATTTAGAAACAGTAAAAAAAAAATGTACTTAAAATTGTTTTAATTATTGTAAATATCAAATAAGATGAAAATAAATCACTCATTTCAAATCAATTCTCTCTTAAAAATGATTGTTCCCCCATTTCTTGGAGAACTATTTTGCGAAGGTAAAAATTAAAAAGTTAAAAATCATTTTAAGAGAGAATTGATTTGAAATGAGTAATTTAGTTTCATCTTTATTGATATTTACAATAATTAAAACAATTTTAAGTACATTTTTTTACTGTTTCTAAATTTTACAAAAACCTTGTAAAATGGGCGTTGACAGAGATGGAGTGTAGCGTGAAAGGAACGACAACTCTGGATAGAGAATGACCTATTCACCGGAAGCATGAAATTATAGAACAAAGTGGTATTTAAAAACAAAATAAAAATTATTTCAATAAGAAATTCGTAAATATGTAACCATTTCAATTCTTCTCAATTGAAATAAACTTAAAAGAAAATTATAATATCAAAATCGTGTTCTACGAGAAATGATCGTTTACAGTGTACATGGATGACGTCATTTTCTAGTGTGCAATACACATATTGCAGTTCGTCTGCTTCGGAGAGGAAAGAAACATGAAATTGCATGCACTTCTTGGTCATTCTGTCTCTGAAAACTTTGTGAGCTGATGTCAAACATTGAAGAACAGCTCTGCATCGTTTTTATGTATACAGGAAACCTATATCATCTCCACGATCTCGCAACACAGGCACTTGTTTCATTCAAAAAATATATGCCCCCTCCTCTTCCTCTTCCTGTAGAGGAGGGGGCATATATTTTTTGAATGAAACAAGTGCCTGTGTCTCGCAATTTGAAAGTGATTAAAAAAATGTGTACATTTGAAGTGCAATTGTGTATGATGTCTGGCCCCGGCGCCACAAAACTATTTCAGTAAAAATGTTGTACTCAGCTTGAGAATATTCTTAAATTTTGTATTAAGTCAAGTTTCCCTATTTTATGCAAGTGTGGTGACGTAGAAGGGAAAGACATGCAATAATTCCAAGGCCTAGGGTATACAGAGATAGACGTAATCCCTTAGAAACCATGACAGATAACGAATTATTTGAAAGATATCGGTTTAGGGGACCCACGATAGAGTTTATTGCTAATGGTATCTGCCATCTTTTAACAAGTCCTACGAGGAGAAACAAGCCAATCTTACCCATCGTTCAAATACTGCTTTTTCTACGGTTTGTGGCCACGGGGTCCCATTTGGCTCTCATAGGGGACCACCTGGGAGTTTCGGAATCTGCAACAGGAAGGGCATGCAGGAAAGTGTGTAGAGCTATTTGGAGGATTTTCTCCCATGTTATACGCTTCCCCGACGGAGAAAGAGCTCAGCGAGTACAAGAGGAATTCAGGAAAATCCGCTGGTACGTTTTCTTATTCAATTTCTATGAATACATAGCCAGTCATCGACAATATTTGCAATGTTTTTACTTTGTCGTCTTTTCAGCGTCCATGATGTTGACAACTTCCGATTTCGATTATGCACCCTTCTTGACGGTCTTACAAATAGCGATGAGAAGCGCCAAGACGCTTAGAAAAAGCGATAAGAAGTGAAAAAAGATAGGCTCAAGAAGTCATTTTTTTCAAATAAATATGAAAAAAATTAATAAAATGATTCTAAAAACATATTCTTTTACGAAATAAGAATAACGTCACGATGTTATTTTATTCAAACAAAATGAAAAAAAAAATTGATAAAAGACAAGAATTTTAAATTGGACAAAAAGAAAAGTATTAAAAATGTCTACCGGTCAGCGAGTAGTTCTCGCCATTTTTAAAGTTTGTTATCCAATATTTTTAAGAAGCAGGCGAGAAACCTTTGTTCATACCATTATTATTTTGCATGACCCATAACGATTTACCTACGAAATAAAAGTTATCTTGAAAGTACCGCGAATTTTGAAATGCGAACAAAAGTCAATAAAGTATACGGGGGGTTACATTATCGTAACTAGAAAAGGGGTGAAAAACGTAATGATTTTTTTTGGATTTAAAATTGTTACGGTTATTTTCTGAGATTCGTGACCAGAATCCCCCCAACCCACTTTCAATGTTTTCGTCTATGGAAAAGGTGTTCAAAATACATGTAGATCTAAAATTACAAACATTTTTTTCTTCAATTTTCATCTTTTTTTTAGGAGGCATTTGCCTCTCATGCCTCCCTCTTAATTGTCATTATCATCAAATAGGCTTCGCCCTTAAACAGGTTGTGCCTGTCTCATATTATTAAAACGGCTAAATATAAAATAAAATAAAAATTAAGTTATACTGTCTTGCCTGTTCCTTTATCTTTCATTCCCAATGGTTTTTATTTACACCATTATTAAGCAAATTCGGAGCATTTTACAATAAAAACAAAAATTATATTTTGTTTACCCATAGACTTCAAATAAATGTACTTTATTACAATACATTGAACGATGAAAGCTTGATCACATAAATATTCATGACTGTAATGATTTATTGAATTTTTGAACCCATAGCAACAAACTGGATTACAGAATTTTAATGTATTTATTAAGAAAATATAACAGTTTCAATAAAATATTTCACAAATACGACAATTATAACATTCACAACTGATGTTGTTTACCAGGAAGACTAGACTAATGTCGACAATGATAAACAAATGTTAAAAATATATCCTTTGTGTGACCAAGGTAAAAACAGTACACATAATGAACTAGAACCGTTGTAGTAGAAGTATTGAGTACAATGACTTAGTGAGTAAAGATACATTATTACACTCAGTGTACTTATTTACTTGTTTTTATCTATTATTTATTTTTAATCGATTTCTTTTAAATCGTTACTTCCTGATAGATACACGCCCTACGAAAACGTTAAATCTGATACAAAGGTACTCTTAATGAATTATTTGGTACCAAATAGAAACAAAACGTGATATATAGATGGGATACGTAAAGATTTTAAGATTACACTGTCACGAAAAAAAATAAACAAAAACAAACAAACAAACAATAAGTAAAATACCCTTGATGAAATACAACAGACCCAAAGCATAAATAAACATCAAAAGAGAGCTTAACAAATTTACTATGAAACTGAATAGACAAGACAATATTAAATTACTACACTAGTGGCTGTGTAATCATGTCATCCTGGACCTCCGGACGGAATATCTACACGAATAAGGAATGTAAATGCTCAAATAAAACCAAATCTAATATTTCAGGGGGTAGAGTTATGGTGGTTAACACCACTTTCAACAGTATTTCCAGGGGGAGTAGATGAGGCTTCATAGTGTTCACGCCATAATTATTTTTGACGAGATGCAAAATGGTGCGATCTGGGGCCATTTCAACAATATTTGAGTTATATCGTGGCGGTCAGTTTTATCGTCATAACATAGCCAAGAAAGTCTCATTTTGGCGATAAACACCAACCAGTCATTTACAGCCTTAACCCATTGATAAATACTATGTATGTCTTGTCTTTTATGTTTGTACATTGTTTGGTGTATTTTTCAAATAAATTCATACCTTTTATACAAAGGCAATGGTCTCGATCAACGTATATTTACTATCCTGATATAGTATGATACAATGGAAAAAAATACCACACTATCGTAACATTACTAAAATATACTCGAAAAATCGTAGGAACAGAGGCAAAGTTTATACACCTAACAGACCTCTACCATGACTGCTCACTTCCCTGGATTGGTAAGGTCACTTGGATAGAAATTGATGTAGAAAACATAGTTTTGGGTCCCAAAATCACCCCTCTTAATGAAATTATGCGGTCATGCAAGTTTTTCCTACGTGAGTAAAATGATACCCCTCACAATTTCTCTGTCTATCAGTCTATTAAGTGGTCCATATGTGTACGTGCAAAGACAATCAGTGAATGTGATAAAATAAACAAATTTAAATTACTGCTATCACTACACTCTTCAAAGTATAATGTTCAATTGAGTCCACATGTTATAACGGCCGAAGCGCCCCGTGAACTCCTTGATAATTCTGCTGCCAACAGTACATAGAATAAACTAGAACCGTTGTAGAAGAAGGTATGTTATAACGTTATTTAATACAATGATTTAGTCAGTAAAGAGATATTGTTGCTCTGGATGTATTTATTTATGTGTTTATCTATTATTTATTTTTAATCAATTTGTTTCAAATCGGTAGTCAGACCGGTAAATCATATACTGTTTTACATCATGATAGGAACACGCCCTAAAAGAACGTTGAATCTGATACAATGTACTCTAAGCAACGTGCTTTGTACGAATGTAAACAAAAAGTGATAATGGGTATACGTAAACAAATATTCACAAATATTACATTGTCACGAAAAAAGAAAGCAAACAAAAATATTAAAGCAAACAAACAAAAAGTAAAAATACAGACCCCAAGCATAAATAAAAAGTAAAAGAGAGTTGCACAAATTAATTAAGGAGGCAACTTTTAAAATGGCTAATAGAAAATGATTTACATGTTTACGTAATCCTGTTGGAATTTAACTTCCAAAGTGCAAATTAAAATGGAGACCCTTCAAACTACTTCAACCCCTCCACTATATTTTTGCATTTGTTGTGCCAATCCAGGAAAATAATCAACATTTACAACAACTTGACTTTTTGACAAAGAATGACTTCAACCAGCACGTGTTTCTTCTTCTCCACCGATTACTACCAATACTTAGTAAAGAAGACAACAATTTAGAGAAGATCTTAACAAACCTATCAGACGTCAGCTTAGTCTACGATCAACCAGAACATTTGTTATCTGAAATAAAACATGTAGGCACCATACGATTAAAGAACGAACCATGCATAATTAGATTTAAGCCTTGAAATCTCTTAAAATATCTTGAATAATTCGTTCAAGCTTAGCTACAGAATAAATAGAACATTTGGTTACGTAACTGGCATGGTTGTTGATCAGGATGATAACCTGATACTAGCAGATAAATCATTTGTTCTAATATACAGTGGGGATGGGAAATCAATAACAGAAAGCATCGTATGGGGAACAGCATGGGATGTTTCTTAGCACAAAAAGTTTTTTACTAATCCAGGATAATAAGCGGTCATTTTTATATGTGCTAGGGGTATCGAATTTACGTCTTATTTCTACGATTTTGCGATTGGATTTTGAATTGTTTCCGAAAATGTGATATTGTTTTCATTATATTACAAACGGACCCAATGCAAGTGAGTGAGATTTCGATGAACCTTTTACAAATGAGAGAACATTAAGTAGTATATAAAGTAGATGTATTTGTCTGTGTACCTTCCATAACGATCAGACTTTACAAATGTCAAAGTATCAATAAATACATACACTGACATCTAATCAACTATAGGTTAACATCTTAACACCAGGCTAGTTCTAAATTGTTTAAAACAGTATCAAATAGAGCGTAAATGTTTGATACCAGACTGGTTCTAAGTTGTTAAACAGTCTGTACTTAGTTTGGAAGCCCTTATTAGTGTCACATCCTGTATCAGGATAAGTACCTCCAGTCTACGATGATTTTGAAGGGCGTTAATGATGTCAATCCCCCACTTTGTATCATAATAAATACTTCTTATTATTTTGGAAGCCCTTAATGGAATCACATCCTGTATCAGGATAAATATATCCAGTCTACAATTATTATGAAAGGCGTTAATGGTGTCATTCAGAAAGTCTACTAATATGTACATTGTACGATATAACACTGTTAAAAGTTAACATTTAATATTTATCAGAGATAGTGTATTCATTAAATCATATAGTAAACATTTCATATCAAAGTTAATGTGCACTATATCAGGGTTAAGAATACAAAGTTTATACAATATACTGATAGTTAATACATGAAATAGGTAAGTCAATTTTCAAAGCTGATCAAAGGGGCTAATAATTATGTTTTTTGAGCCAAATCGAACATTTTCGAAGACAATTTCCATTCCAGCATAAATTTGATAAAAACCGCATTCAATATAGTAGTAAAATCTATAAAGAAAACATAGTATCAATTTCAGTGTAAATTAGAAAAAAGTATCAATTACAATACAGTTGTACATTTTCAAGTACAATATCAATTAAGATATAAATATCAGTGTCAATTACAGTATCAATTACAGTATCTGTTATAGTATCAATTACAGTGTCAATTACAGTATCAATTTCAGTGTCAGATACAGTATCAATTACAGTATCAATTACAGTATCAAATACAGTGTCAATTACAGTGTCAATTACAGTATCAATTTCAGTGTCAATTTCAATGTCAATTACAGTATTTATTGCAGCATCAATTACAGTACCTATTAATGTATCAATTACAGTGTCAAACACAGCACCAAATTCAGTGTCAATTACAGTACCAATTACAATATCACATACAGTGTCAATTACAGTATTAAATACACAGTCAATTAAAGTGTCAATTACAATATCAAATTCAGTGTCAAATACAATGAAAATTCTAAGAAAAATATCAATTTCAGTATTTATTCAATATTTAAAAAAGGACAGTATCAATAATACAGTTCAGTTATAAATTTCCGATACCAGTATCAATTTAAGTGTCCATTGAAAAAGGGCCCGGGTGTCTCAATGAATTAGGCAGTTGGATTAGCTAACAACTCATACAAGCCTATGATCAATACGGATTGGGTTCGCTTTCTGCTTTGTAAATTGCAAAAAGGGTGTTCTCGACGCCGGCTTCTTCCACCACTATAACTGGTCGCTATGATATAGCTGAAACATTGCTAAAAGTGGCGTTAAACAAAATAAATCAAATCAAGTCAAATCCATTAAAAAATCAGTATCAGTTTCAGTGTTAAATTTTAAACAAACAGTATGAATTAGAGTACAGTTGTACATTTTCAATTTCAGTGTCAATTAAAACGAATCAGTGCCAAGTACAGCTGTAAATCTATAACAAATCAGTATCAATTTCAGTGCCCGTTCATAAAAAAACCAACATAAATTACAGTACCGTTGTAAATTCTCAAATACAGTATCAATTTCAGTGTCAATTCTAACAAAATAGTACCAATAGTAATAACAGCGGTAAATCTTAAAACAATATCCAGTTCAGTCATACATTCTGATATACTATATAACATACTGTGTAAATTGTCCAGAATAGCTTCGAAGTCAGTTGTTAATTCTCAAAATCTGCCACAAGTTCAGTTGTAAATTCTGACCAGCAGTGCCAGGTAGTGTTGTATAGCTTCCCAAGAACAATATCACGTACTGTTTGTAAATTTCTACGTCTTTATATTACTGAAACACTTCATCAAATTTGATCAAAGCAGACTTCAGTTTCATTGAAGTATAAAATCTAACTTTACCATGACCAAAGAAACATGTATCTTCACTGGCAAAATTTTCAAAATCAGCAGAAACTTTTACCCTTTATTACCGCCAATGTTTTATTTAAAAACTATGAAGTTTGGTGAAAGCACACTTGGGTTTTCATCAGATATAAGGGTAATAACAAAATTACCGAACTCCGAACAATCTTACAAAGGGAAAGTCAAAACTCATAATTATATAAACAGACAAAATCAGTCAACAACCGGAAAACTGTGAAAACCGTAATGACCCTGACTTGGTACAGGCATTTCTAAAGAAATGGTGGGTTGAATCAGATTTTAAGGCGCCAAACGTCCCGCTCTCATTACGGTTCAAAGGTTCCGGCTGTCACTATAACAGTATTTAAATACAGGAACAAAATAGGTAAAATAGTTGCCAAAGCAGTACCATATTCGGTGACGTAAATGTCAAAAATATTTTTACGTCACACATTGATAAAAAAATATCCTTGACATTTTTCTTGACTTCTGTATCTTTATACATTTTCACTATGTGAAAATGCATCGCTTATAATCGTTTCTGCAGAGACGTGATGAAATGTCCGTTTTTACGGAAAAAGTAAAAAATCTTCAACATCGAAATGTAGTTTCAACAATTCAAAAGCTGTGTGAGAAATGTTGAAATTTGGTCAATGAAAACATAAGTTATCATTGGGCGCGTGGAAGAATGGACAGACAAAGGAGACAGAGATCAAAATAAAAACATTTATTTTTTCAACGCCATCAATATTATTTATTAAAGGGCATACTACACTATACCACACAAACCAAAATATACATTAGGCTGTTGTTATGATGTTTGTATCCACTGAAATGTTCATTATGCATTCCGGAAGTACTGTCATATGTCATTATCTGTATTTCCCGAATTACTGTCATAAATCTTTTTCTGCATTCCGGATTTACCGTCATAAATCATTATCTGTATTCCGGAATTACCGTCATAAATCATTATCTGTATTCCGGAATTACCGTTATAAATCATTATCTGTATTCCGGATTTACCGTCATAAATCATTATCTGTATTCCGGAATTACCGTTATAAATCATTATCTGTTTTCCAGAATTACCGTTATAAATCTTTATGTGTATTCCGGATTTACCGTCATAAATCATTATCTGTATTCCCGGAATTACTGCACACTCGATGTGCCTTTGGCATGCGAATCAAATATATATATTTTTTTTAATTTAGGTATGTCGCTTAATACCAGTTGTGATCCATGTAACAGAGGCGACGAAAACTCCCCTGCTACCAAGTGGTGTTTAGATTGTGAAGATGCTCTTTGCATAGTTTGTGTCAAAGCACACAAAGTCAGCAAAGCTTCTATGAGCCATCATGTCATCGACATTGAAGCCATATCATCTTTACCCGGTGAAGTACTCACAACACAGAAAAAATGTTCAAGACATCCTGATTTTATTATGGACTTTTTCTGTAACCAACATCACGTAATTTGCTGTCGAAACTGCATCTCAGAAGACCACCGTTCATGTGATCAAGTCATGCCACTGGAAATGGCATCAAACAACGCAAGAACATCTTCGCTTTTCCATGATATCTCCGAGGGTATGAAAGAAGTTCACGTAACATTAAAAACAGCCGTACAAAATAGGCAGCAAAATAGAGACAGGGTGAAAATAGAAGAAAAGACCATCGTCAGACAGATATCAGCATTCAAAGCGTCCATCATAAAGAAGCTTGATGAACTAGAAAATTCGACCATGTTGGAGATGCAAACAATCAGTCAGGATTCTATTTGTCAAATGGAAAGAGAAGAATCCGAGTTAGAGGAGTCAGTTTCATTGATCGAGAAACATTTGCAACAACTTGACTTTTTGACCAATAATGGCTCCAATCAGCACGTGTTTCTTCTTCTCCATCGATTACTACCAATACTTAGTAAAGAAGAAAACAATTTAGAGAAGATTTTAGCTAACATCTCAGACGTCAGCTTAGTCTACGATCAACCAGAAAATTTGTTATCTGGAGTAAAACATTTAGGTACCATACGGTTAACGAATGAACCCTGTACAATTAAATTTAAACCGTTTAAACACATGGAAGCTCAAGAAATATCTGTCCAATCTAAACCTGCAAAATCGTTTAAGTTTGATTACAAAATAGATAGAACATTTGAATGGGTAACTGGTATGGTTGTTGATAAGGATGATAACCTGCTACTGGCAGATAAATCATATCTTCGAATGTACAGTAAGGATGGGAAATATGTCAAAGAATGCAAATTAGGAGGAGACGCATGTGATATGTCTTACCACAAACAGTCCAGAAGAATTGTTGTTGCCTTGCGAAACGATAGCATTCAGTTCGTTAACAACTTTACTGCACAAATAAAGATAAGCGTAAAACATATAACTTATTGTTACGGTGTTACGTGGGTAGATGACAAGGTTTATGTCAGTGGGTGTGATAGTAATGGTAAAGGTAGGATAAACATATTAGATTTAAACGGAAAACACATTAGTAGTATTAGTAGTGTTAGTGGTATTGGTAGTATTAGTACTAATAGAATATGGTACATCCATCACAGAGACAACAATATATATTATACAGACTATAACAACGTCTACTGTATAAAGAAAGATGGATCAAGCATATTTACTTTTAGTTCCCCAGATTTAAAAGGGGTATATGGTATTGATGCTGACCGACAAGGAAACGGTTACGTAGTAGGGTGGCTATCGAATACCATTGTACGTTTGTCACCTGATGGACAGAACAGTGATATAATCATGAAGAAGGAGGATGGTATTAGTGAGCCACGCACACTTTGCTTCAGTAGAGATTTTAAGAGACTATTTGTGTCAATTGAACGTGGAGAACGAGTTGTCGTTTATAATTGTGAATATTGAAGATACGGTTATCCATTCAATCCATCCATAATGTGTACCAAGTAAAGAACTGTACTCTTAACTCCTAACAACCGATAAACAATGCATTTGTGCTTGTTTATGACTCACTGGCATGAGGGTTAGGATCATGGGCATAACGCCACTTTCAACAATATATCATTTATATCGTTGCGATCTGTTTAAATATTGGTTGAGGAAATCGGAGTACCGGGAGAAAACCAACGACCTTCCGCAAGACACTGACAAACTGTATCAAATAAAGTTGTATTGAGTACACTTCGTCATGAGCGGATACACAACATTAGTGATTGTATTGTTAATTGTGTATCCAAATACCATAAGATGACGACCACGACGACCCCTTCACTAACATGAGGCCATCAGAATGTATTTTATTAGGTCATCATTATATTATAAAGATTAAGCATTGTGAATTAGTATGACGGACATTATATTAAAACATAGGTAATATGTATCCATTTCGGCTATTTATATTTAATGTTACATATTTGGCTAAAGCTTTGTGTGTCTGTGCTTTATATATTACAGTAATTATGTTTTATGTGGTGTAATGCCCCGTGTTGTTGTTGTTGTTTCGTGTTCTAAGATATAAATGTACGTCTATATATGGTATGTGACAATTAAAAATAGAAAAGTATTCGCTATTTTGTTATTGGATCTATACAAACTAAATAAGTGTGTCCATGTATGGTGTTTGCAGTTAAATATATACAAACTGTGTTGGTTTTTAAAGTTGACGTTTCTTAGGCGGGGGGGGGGGGGGGGGGGGGGGGGAGGGGGGGTGTAAATGATTGGATAAATTGTTTGTATTCTTAGTCAGTTAGATAACAGATAGATATTGTATAAGTCCATATGCACCAGACACCAGGTTTTAAATCTATTTATACAAAAATGTCTAGTACTCAAATAAAATTTCATTGCCGGGTTAAAAGGACGGTAATATATAGCTAAGCTATACATTTTTTTTCATTTAAGTTTCTCACGATACAATAGATCATATTTCCGATTTGTTTATAAATTTATACGTTTTTATATCTGTTTTATATGTGTTATTTCCCTCGTATTGGGTAAAATGTTACCTGTTCAGTGTAAAAACACTGTAAAGGATAAATAATTTGAGTGTAATTTTCTTATAACTTGTCGGTATTTGAACCTTTAAAACAATGAGAAGATAGTTAATAGCAAAGTGTTAGTACAATGAGTTTGTTCCCTGATTTTATTAGTATTCGTGTTATTCATGTTGATCAGTTACAAGTCTCCACGCCCATAGCTCCGTGTTGAGATGTTTGCGTCGACTTTGGTCCCCCATGTGCGTTGATGGGCTTCATGTTTTATTTGTTATTTATATTCATATGATTACCTAAGCTGTTGTTTTATCGTTTACCAGTAACTAACACGACGGACGGGTGTCACTATTATAACAGAAACTTTACGCTTTCTGAGTTCCCCACCGTTTGTAGGTGTGGGATCGTGTTACCCAATCTTTAGTCTTCTGTGAAACGTTAAGTAGATTGATCATTGTTTTCATTTTGTCCTGTCTTTGATCTACGGCTTCTGATTACCCCTTTGGAATTCTTTTCAAATAATTATCTAGAATATTTTTTCGAAGTCAGACCTTAGATTGCTCACACCTTGTTCTAATGTATCTGGTAAATTACTTGGTGTTTGTTGTCTTTATCAGGTACATGTACCCACACTGAGCAATATAGATGGGATGATGAAACATGTTACTTAAGAATGATCAACACTATTAACAAATATATAAAAATATCAGAAATAACAAGGGAATTTTGAAAATATAGTTTCACATAAATATAAGCGAAGACAACCGATGCTATCCAAAAGAACAACAAGGTGACTTCTAACAAAAACGGTTCCCTCGAAAATCAAACGTCAGTGGGAACAGGTCTTTATCAGACTATCAGAGAGGCAGAATATTGGTAAGTAGAAAGATATTATGTTGTGGAATTGATATGGATGTAATCCCTTTAATAGTGTAGAACGGATGATACCAGAAAATTAAACTTCCACAGACCATCAGAGAGAGAGAGATACTTGGTAAGTAGAAATACATAATGTTGCGGTCTTTGGTTTTGAATGTCAGGTTTGGGGTGTTAAACGCTTCTTTCAACAATAGTTCAGTTATATTCTGGTGGTCAGTTTGATTGGTGGAGGAAACAGGAGTACCCTGCCTGTAGCAGGTCTCTTATAAATTTATCACATAATGTGGAATCGAGTACACCTCACCATCAGCGGGGTACGAACTCACAGCATTAGTAGTGATTGTACAGGTAGCTGTAATTCCAACTACCATGCAATCATGTCCACACGGCCCCTGCAGAAGCAATTAATCACGAGGAAATAACTATAATGTTCGTTTGTATCAACACATATTTTTACTACGTAATCTTCCTTTTTGTTGGTCGCATGATCTAAAACAGGAAGTTGTAGTACAAACGTACTGATGAAGAAAAAAAACATTAAAACAACTAAAATACTGATCTATTTACATCAAATAATAATCAACCAATCAACGAATACTCTCGAATCAAATTGCCCGAAACCATGTAATCTCTCCTAATATTAAAACTATCAAGAATAAAATAAAAACAAGTTGTACTGTCTTGCCTGACCTGTATCTTTCATTCCCAATAGTTTTTATTTATGACTGTAATTATTTATTGAAATTTTTGAACCCATAAACTCGAGTACATAATTTTGATGTATTTATTAAGAAAATATAACAGTTTCAATAAGTCTTTTCACAAATACGAAAATTACAACATTCACAATCAACGTAGTTGCTACCAGGAAGACCAGACTAATGTAGTCTTTGTAGACCATAATAAACAAATGTTAAAAATATATCCTCCCAATCAGTGTTGTAACTATGTGAAAAACGTCATACATTTTTGTGACCGAGCCAAACAGTACACATAATAAACTAGAACCGTTGTAGTAGAAGGCTAAGTTATATCGTTATTGAGTACAATGATTTAGTGAGTAAAGAGACATTGTTACACTAAGTGTATTTATTTACTTTTTTATCTATTATTTATATTTAATTGATTTGTTTTAAATCGTGAGTCAGATCGGTAAATACTGTTCTGTTTTACTTCCTGATAGATACACGCCCTACCAAAACGTTGAATCTGATACAAGGTACTCTAAAGGAAAAAACAAAAACAAACAAAAACAAACAAACAATACGTAAAATACCGTGGATTAAACACAAAAGATCCCAAACATAGATAAACAATAAAAGACCATGACTCCATGGACGTCTGGACTGAATACCTACATAAATAATGAATCAATATGCTAAAATAGAACGTAACGTGATCATCTAGTGGTTAGGGTTATGGGAATTTTAGTTTTAAAATGAACAAGTGTCTAAGTTTCAATAAATAACTGCACTGACATATGATAACATAGAGTGCAAATTCTTGCAACCATGTTTGTTCTTGAAAAAAGATTGGGTCTAGGTTGCTTAACATAGTATAAAGTTCAATTGTAAACTCTTGAAATCGTGTTCGGTCTAGATTGTTCAACACAGTATCAGTTGAGTGGTAAATTCTTGATACCAAGTTGGTTCCTATTTGCTAAACATAGTATTAGTTGAGTAGCAAATTTTTGCAACCGGGATAGTTCTTATTTACTTTACACAGTATTAGGTTCAATTGTAAACTCTTCCAACCAGGCTGGTCTTAAATTGCTTAACACAGTATCAAGTTCAGTTGTAAATGTTTGAATCCAGGTTGATTCTAGATTGTTTAACAGAGAATCAAGTTCAGGTGTATATTATATCGTATTGGTTCTAGAATTCTTACCACAATATCAAGGTCAGTTGTAAATGCGTAGAAGCAGATTCGTTCTAGATTGCTTAGCAAAGTATCAGTTGTATAGTCTACCAGGTTGGTTCTAGATTGTTTAATACAGTATCAAGGTCAGTTGTAAGTTCTATCAGCTTGGTTCTAGATTGTTTAATACAGTATCAAGGTCAGTTGTAAATTCGTAAAAGCAGGTACGGTTGTATATTCTACCAGGTTGGTACTAGATCGTTTTACAAAATATCAAGTCCAATTTTAAATGCATGCAAACATATTGGTTATAGAGTGCTTAACCAAGTTTGAAGTTCAGTTGTAAGTTCTAGCAACCAAGTTGTGCTTAAACACAATATCTATTTCAGTTGTAGATTATCACAATCAGCATCTGGTTTAGTTGTAAATAATGAAATCCAGTTTCACGTTTAGTTGTAAATTATCAAACTCAGTATCACGTTCAGTTATAACTTATCAAACACAGTATCAAGTTCAGTTGTAAATTATCAAAACCAGTGTCAAGTTCAGTTGTAAAGTATCAATGCCATCATTAAGGCGACATGCTTATGTTTACAATAATTTAATGTGTTTTTCATGTATTTTGCGTAAAATAAAAGCATTATATAGGCACATTGTTAAATTGGGAGATACAACATTCCTACTCGAAAGAACAAACAAATTGCCATCATAATAAACACATGCTCATGTATCTATTTTACAGGGTTTTCATTCTGTGATAAAAAGTCATACATTTCTATATCAAAAACCACTTGCAGAATAAAGAAAAACAGTTCTAATAGAAGGTAATAATTATCTTTATTTATAGCAATGACTCAATTCAGAGAAAATAACATTTACGTCATTTATTTATTTATTTATTTATTTTCTGAAGACATTTTACGACAAAAGAGATGTTTTCCATTTTCTCATTGTGAACTTTCCATTTATATGTAGCAGCTTTCCAGCAGCACCTGCATAGGAGTATATATCTCTCAGTTGATACGATATTTCAGAGCTTATGGTTCCTCTCAGAATTTCCTTAATAGAGGGTTGTGGCTAATAAAGAAGGTACTGAACCAAGGGTTTCTTTTATTAGTTAAGTTGAAGGCATCACTTCGAAAGTTTTACGCTCACCACCATGACTTGGTTGACCATTATGGAATATCTGTGTCACAAATGACCACGTTTTTTTTGCACTTGTCGTAAACACTTCCAAGTCCTTTCCTCATTGATGACTTTTCATCGTGTTTGTAACTAGGGGTTCGTGTTGCTCGATCTTTAGTTTTATTTGTATGTTTTGTAGATCGTTGTTTGTCCTTTTATACTTTTTCTTTTTGCCCTTGTGTTGTCTGTCTTTCTTTGATATACGTATTCCGATCACCCCTTTGGTATATTCAAACTCTTCTCAAGTCAACACGCATAATAAAAGAAGATTTCTAAATCCGGTATTTTGAAAGCCTTTATTTGTGTCATCTCCTATGTCAGGATAAGAACCTCCAGTCTACAATGATCTTGAAGATCCTGAATCATAATAAGAACACCCAGTGTACACATATCTTGAAAGACCTCAATTGTGCTACCTCCTGTATGAAGAAAAGACCCTCCAGTCTACAAAGATTTTAAAACACCTTAATTGGGTCACAACCTGTATCAGGATAAAAACCTCTTATCTACTATGATTTTTGAAAGCCCTTAATGGAGTCACCCCCAGTGTCAGGATAAGAACCTCCAGTTTACAATTCTTTTGCAACCTCTAATGGTGTCACCCCCTCTATCAGGATAAACACCATGATATATGGTGTCATTCAGATAACCTACTAATATGTAGTGTACAAGATAACAAGGTTAATGCACCTGATATCAAAGTTAACATATAGTATTTATTAGAGATAGTGTATTGATTATATCAGGGTCTGGGTGTAAATATATTTTATCAAAGTTGATGTGCATTAGGGTCGAGCAAGGGATCTACGGACACCTTACCAAAGTCACATTTTAACACAGCCTATGCCACTAATATGTTAAATGCATCTTTGACATTTACACTGAATTCTCATACAAACTTTGCTATTATATTGTGAACTAATAAACAACATAAAAGGCATACACGCTCGCAAACGAATTGCCGCTACCTCTCTTTTTTCACATGAGTAAATCCGTTCACATTGCACAACCATGTTTTATTTTATTTTATTGCGAATCACTACCATAGGTCATTATATGTATCTCAGCATTACTACCATAGGTCATTATCTGTGCCTTAGGTCATTAGGTCATTGGGCCATTTGATCATTATCATCATTCTAGGATTACTGAAAATTCAGTCTGCCATTGACATACCTTTCAAATGTGGATCTATTTATAACTTTAGGAATGTCTTCAAATACCAGTTGTAATCCATGTACCAGAATCGAAGAAAACTCCCCTACCACCAAGTGGTGTCTAGATTGTGAAGATGCTCTTTGCGTAAATTGTGTAAAAGCTCACAAAGGCAGCAAGATTTCAATGGGCCATCATGTCATCGACATTGACGCCATATCAACCTTTCCTGGTGAAGTACTGACAACACAGGAAAAATGTTCAAGACATCCTGACTTTATTATGGACTTTTTCTGTAACCAACATCACGTAATTTGCTGTCGAAACTGCATGTCCGAAGACCACCGTTCATGTGATAAAGTTGTGCCACTTGAAATAGCATCTAACAACGCAAAAACATCTTCGCTTTTCCATGATATCTCCGAGAGCATGAAACAGGTTCACTTAACGTTGAAAACAACTGTGCAAAATAGGCAACAAAATAGAGACCGGATGAAAATAGATGAAAAGACCATCGTCAAACAAATATCAGCATTCAAAGAGTCCATCATAAAGAAGCTTGATGAACTAGAAAAATCGACCATGTTGGAGATGCAAACAGTCAGTCAGGGTTCCATTTGTCAAATGGAAAGAGAAGAATGCGAGTTAGAGAAGTCAGTTTCCTTGATCGAGAAACATCTACAACAACTTGACTTTTTGACCAAGAATGGCTCCAATCAGCACGTGTTTCTTCTTCTCCATCGATTACTACCAATACTTAGTAAAGAAGAAAACAATTTAGAGAATATTGTAACTAACCTCTCAGACGTCAATTTAGTCTACGATCAACCAGAAAATTTGGTATCTGGAGTAAAACATTTAGGTACCATACGGTTAAAGAAAGAATCGTGTACAATTAGATTTAAACATTTTAAACACATGGAAGCTCAAGAAATATCTGTCCAATCTAAACCTCCAAAATCGTTCAAGTTTGGTTACAGAATAGATAGAACATTTGATGAAGTAACTGGTATGGTTGTTGATAAGGATGATAACCTGATACTGGCAGATGGATCACTTCTTCTAATGTACAGTACGGATGGGAAATATGTCAAAGAATGCAAATTAGGAGGAGACGCATGGGATATTTCTTACCACAAAAAGTCCGGAAGAATTGCTGTTGCCTTGAGGAGCAACGGTATTCAGTTCGTAGATAACTTTATTGCACAAACAAAGATCAGCGTAGAATATATAGATGAGTGTGCAGGTGTTACGTGGGTATACGACAACGTTTATGTCAGTGGGTATGATAGTAATGATAGAGGTAGCATAAACATTTTAGATTCAAACGGACGGCACATTAATAGTGTTAGTAGTATTAGTAGTACTAATACAGTATACTACATCCATCACAGAGACAACAATATATATTATACAGACTGTAGCAATGTCAACTGTATAAAGAAAGATGGATCAAACATATTTACCTTTAGTTCCCCAGACCTTAAATGTGCAGATGGTATTGATACTAACAGACAAGGAAACGTTTACGTAGTAGGGCGGACCTCGAATAACATTTTACGTTTGTCACCTGATGGACAGAACAGTGATATAATCATGAAGGAGGGGGATGGTATTAGTGATCCAGTCACACTTTGTTTCAGTAAAGATTTTAAGAAACTATTTGTGTCAAATGAAATTGGAAAACGGGTTGCCGTTTATAGTTGTGAATATTGATGATCCGCTTATACATTCAATCCAAGATTTGTAGCTGATGCAGAACAATACTTTTAACTCCTAACAACCGATAAACATTACATTTGTGTTTGTTTGTAACTCACTGATATTACGGTTAGGTTTGTGGTGTTTTAAGCCATTTTCAACAATATATCATATATATCATGGCTGTGAGTTTTATTGGTGGAGGAAATCGGAGTACCGGGAGAAAGCCAACGACCTGTCACTGTCGCAAGTAACTTTATCACATAAAGTTGTGTTTAGTACACTTCACCATGAGCGGGATTCAAACGCGATCCCTTCACTAATATGATGCCATCGGTATGTATTGTATTATACTATCATTATATTATAAAGAGTAAATACTGTCAATTAGTATTGCCGACATTATATTAAAATTCCCCGAGTCTTAGGTGGATATAAATTATATACTCTGTTTACTAAGAATGATGGTACACATGACTAGCATAACCCCGCCAATATCGTTGAAGTTCCGGTACCAGGCCGGAATATTAACCAGTCATGTATATGTGTCGATTTAGACACTGATTCTACTTTTTATCTGTTACGACAGTGAATTGTTTAGGGTGTTCTGTTTTTGTTTATTTGTTTGTTTGTTTGTTTGTTTGTTGTTGTTGTTTTCTGTCTTTTTCCCCTTTCTTTTTCGTTTTGTTTTGGGGTTCTTTTTTGGGGGGGGGGGGGTTGCTTTGCTTGTTTTATCGTTTGGTTTGTGTTTTTTTTTTATATGGTTTTGCTTAAGCTTATTTTATTTCTTAATTTTTTAAAATATAGTTTTACTAATATTTTTTGTTGTTGTTAATGTTTTTTTTAAATTATATCCAGATATATTGTGTTTGCAATAACACTATTAATATTGATAAAATAATAGATACATGTGTATATGCTAATTTTTAGGCACGGATTATCGTTCAAATGAAAACTAGAGCACGATATTCTGTAGATAAGAAAGGATATGACGTTTTCACTTAAAGCGGCATTTGCGGTAGTGTCTACCGACAACATTTGTTGTCGTAGCTCATCATCAAAAATTCCCGTTGATATGAACAAAATATTTATGAAACTGTACGTCACATGACCAACGTGACCTAAAGGTAACATACCTCAGAAATTTGAATTTTCGAAGTGATTTTTTTAGTTTTTAGAGTGATGAAGAATATTATTTTTAATAAGACTGAAACTTTCGTAAGGAGAAACACTAGTAACCATACCTTTAAAATATTTTGCTCCAAAATTAACTGTGAAACTATGTATCATCGATTCTTTATACTCGAGATAACCATGGTCAAAATAATGAACAATCTGAATGTTTGTTCCGCCCACAGCTATTTATACACCCGGTCCCGGTTTAACACAGTATAGCTCTACATATCATATGTATGTTTTATATTTATTCTCTGTGATTTTTTTCTCATTGATAGATCATGTCTTATATATGTAGCCTTAATAGATATATCTTTGCAGATCCATTGATGTTGATGTATTTTTACTGTATCTTTTTATAATTACAATAGCTACCCCTTGTCCCCATTGGAATCGTTAGGTTTTTTTTATATTCGTTTCGTTTCATAAGTTTGAACTGGGTAACTTGTCAATTGGCTTGTCTCTGGAGTTGGACGTTTTATCTTGACACAATTATATCGTGCAGTCTTCATATTTAAACTAATATGTTGTATATTCACTTCAGAGAGGTACTGACTAACATTTTTTTTTTCATTTTTTTTCAAATTATTAGTTGTCAGTTTTAGCAAAAAAAATGTCGTGCTGCTTTCTTGAATTTTTAGTTTGGTGAAATGTTCCTAAATTTTAAGTTTGTTACTTTGAATTAAGGTCGAAGTTTGTATACATTGTCAAATGGCTATTAATTGTGTAGATATTATTTGGTACCTTAGACGTACTTGATTTACACTTTAATAAGTAACTCCAAAAAGCGTAGAGGGCCCGTGTGGCTCAATGAGTTAGGTATTTGGATTACCTAGCAACTCATACAAGCATATCACCAATGCGGAGTGGGTTTGCGCCTGGCTTTGTAAATTACAAAAAGGGTGCACTCGACTCGCATCCGCAAGTGATAAAGTTGACCAGATACTTGTCCATGATCTGTGGTTCTCTCCGGGCACTCCGGCTCCTTCCACCACTAAAACTGGTCGCCGTGATATAGCTGAAATATTGGTAAAAGTTGCGTTAAACACCAAAAATCCATCAATCAACCAAAAAGTGTAGGTACCTTTGATTAAAATATATGTACAGTTTGTAATGATCACTGTATATTTTACATAAAGGAACGTCCATTTCAGTTTTAGGGGGTGAGGTATATATTGTTACCCCGAGCAAACAAATAGATAAATATTTAGTTTTTAGAAATGAAAACTATGTGTACGAACTGGAGAAACAGGAATAAAAGCGACATTCTGTATTGCTTTTCGTTTCTACTGCAAGTAGAGTTTACTTTGTTTTACTTTCCTTGTTTGTTGATTTTTTTTTTTTTTTTTGCTGTTTGTTTGTTTGTTTATTTGTTTGTTTATTTGGTTTTGTTTAGCTTTTTTTGTTGTTGCTTTATTATTTTTATTTTTGTTTGATGTTATTATGTTTTGTTTTTGCTTTATTGTTAATTGCTTTTTTTATTTATTATATTCAGATATATTGTGTTAACAATAACAATACTAATCTTAATTAAGTAATAGATGCATTTATATATAATAGCTTTACGGCGCAGATTCCCAAAGGGGAAATCAGAATCCGTAACACGAAAGACAGACAACACCGTGTACAAAAGAACAAAGGACAACAATCT
Organism: Bathymodiolus brooksi; assembly: GCA_963680875.1. NCBI lineage: Eukaryota > Metazoa > Mollusca > Bivalvia > Mytilida > Modiolidae > Bathymodiolus > Bathymodiolus brooksi. Next base: position 79,116,902 of record OY804580.1, on the reverse strand, counting down.
ACAAAGCAATATACAGAAATTTCAGGATCGGGAAACGCGAACCCCACTAAAATCCCGGGATGACATCAGGTGCACTGGAAGGGTGAGTAGTTCCTGTTCTACTAGTACCACCCGTCATGTTACTCTAGGTACACACCCGGTACTAGTGCATGACTGAGGAAAGTACATGGAAGTACAACGTCATGCATGCAAAATGTTGTTGAATTTACACAAAAATAAGTGGTAAACAGTTGATGTTTTGGTCCTATTTCTTATTGGGGTTCAAGAGCGCGGTTCGTGTGCAGCCATTGTCAATCCCGCCCTACTCTACATAAGACGAAATATAACAGGGAAGACTGTTCACGCCTAGTAGACGTGTAAAGCAGAGGGACATACGTACATCACTATGTAGGCAGTAAATCACAAGAGAAGGGGGTCACTTCTTGATTAAATACAGACTTTCCGTTGGGATTAGTCGACTTTTTCGTCTTTCAAATTTATGATTGGGTGGTATACATTTCCCCCTTCAGTATATCAATTGGTGGAGATTAATAATCTATAGTATATCAATAGCCTAGACCTTATTGCCAAGACAAATATTTCTATGACTGTGTTATATTTAAAGATAACAAGGTTCAAAATTTATATACATGTATGTGTGCTTAGTTTGGATTTTAGTAAAATTTGAGAATTGATCACCAATAACTTAATAATATACAGGTGTAATATATAAATGAGGTTTCTTCAAACTCTAGCGCCGACACCTACGTACCAAGTATTCCTTAAGTAACCTTCGATGCGCTGATTGTGGTATAATCTATGATTACTGAGCAAGCTGGGACATAATGTATTAAATTTATTGTATTTATAACTATTGTAAATGATTTAATTAGAACATATATTATGATGTCTTGTGTGTATTAAATGTAGAAAATGACATGTTGTTCTTTTGAGTATCACTTGTCACAAATACTGCACTTTCGTTTTATCAACCAATATTGGTAAAAATTTACTGGGTATGGAGTTATGGTTAGGGTGTTTAACGCCACTTTCAACGATATTTCAGTTAGATCGTGACTCTCAGTTTTATTAGTGAAGACAACCGGAGAACCCGCATACAACCACCGATAAATAATGTTGTTCCGAGTACATCTCTCCGTGAGCGTCATTCGCACTCAAAACTTTAATGGTTATATGCTGATTGTACAGGTAGTTGTAAATTCAAATATAATGCGATCACAACCACCACGACGACCACAGCGATGATTTATATACATGATTCGTTTCGTGTAATTGTTTATCCGTAACTTGTTGAAAGCAATGTAACTGGACAGTATGTAAAATGGTCTAGAGAAAAAGGACAAGTAACAAACAATGATTTGAAAAGCAATTCGCAAAAAGCCTAAAGATTGAGCAATGCGAATTCTAAAAAACATCGATGTGAACTAAGGTCACAAGAAGGGTTAATAGTTCCTCCTCCACCAGTGGCACTCGTGGTCTTATTCTTGTTACAATCCCAGTTATCAGTCTTACATGAGGACATGACCGGCTTGTGATTACCACAAACGTAACACATCCGTTATCATTTTTGAAAAATATTCTGTAACTGTTCACCAAATCACGATGGCAACCGTAAAATGTTAGAAGTGACGGATCATTGGCTCGCTTGCTTCCTTGTTCTCAGTAGCCCTCTATCAATGAAGTCGTGGTAGAAACCATAAGCTCTAGAATATCAACTGAGCAATATATATGCACTCCATGTGCAGGAGCTCCTGGAATGTACCAACATATAAATACAAGTCAAGGTATGATGTAGATCTAGCTATATTTGAGGTATCCTTTATTGCAAGTTCAGTGAGATAAATGGAATGTGCTTAGTCATAAAGCTTAAAATTATTCAGTGAACAGACATCAGCTATATTGTGGATCGTGAAAATAAAGGACCGCGATTTTTGAAGCCCCTGCATATTGCCTAATTCATACAAATAAAGGAACAAGTCTGCGGGAAATGGAGCATAGTTGGAACCGATTGAAATGTCAACTGCCTTTTGAAAACCACATCACCAACCATACCAAATAGGATGTTATTCAAACTTTTTTCACAAAAAAATAATTTCCTGTAGGTTTGAAATAATTATTTTAATAAGTCTTTTATCTTAGAGAGAGAGAGAGAGAGGGATAGAGGTGAACTCAAATATTGTAATGCTACTCTATGGAGATAGGCCCCTTGCGTGTATATATACCCTAACAAATCTAAAGAATTTGCTTAATCCACATCTGATTCATACCACCGTTTTGGGTAGCTGATGTCACAGTTATTCTGAAGCCAGGTTTTGACTTGACCGATGATAAAATAATGTATTAATAATTGGGAAAGAGACTTCGTTGAACATTTTACGAAAGCTGAGAAGTAACTTTTTTTGTTAGTAATCGTATGCAATTTAGGTACCCATTAGTGAAAGTCGAAATGGTCGACCTTTTTGTGGATGAAGCAAAAAGGGGGGGGGGTATGTAAACGAATGCATTAATTGCGTGCATTCTTTATCGGTTAGATAGCAGGTAAATATTGTGTAAGTCCACATGTACCAGACACAGGGTTTTAAATCTATTTTTACACACACGTCTAGTATACTGAAATGAAATTTGATTGTTGGTTTAAAGGGCCGGTAATATTTAATTGAATTTTTTTTTTCATTTAAATTGTCAAGATACAATGGACCATTTGCTGCACATTCCTGATTTGTTTATAAATGTATACTTTTTATATCTGTTTCATATGGGATATTTCCCTCGTGGTGGGTATAATGTTACATGTTCAGTACAAAAGGACAGTAAAGGACAAATAATTTGAGTGTAATCTTCTTATAATGTGTAGATATTTGAACCTTTAAATCAATGAGAAGATAGCTTATAGCAAAACGGAAATTCAACAATTTGCTATAATTGTATGCATATTATGGAGAATATATGCTATTTTTTTTTAGCTATGCTTAAGATCAAAGAGGACACTTTTACCCGCATTAAAGGGAAATATATATCCTTTGAAAAAATTGCAAAACTTATTTAATCTTAGAATGTTCTCGGAAATGTGCAAATTATTCGCTATATATATATACACAAAGAAAAAAGTTAAGCACCCTCTGATATATTAAAACATAATAAGTTACACTAAGTTTAGATTCTAATATTTATATTGATCACAGCAAGAACAGTGTTCCATTAAAAAGATGTGCTCACACAGGTGTGACCATTATGTCAAATATCAATTAGTCATGCACGTGAACCATGTCTCTCACGTATTACTCAAAATTCAGTATGTTCACGCTTCGAATTTGGGTATTTAAGTCCAGTGTTATAAACAAATTATTCCTTCTCGGTAAGCATGGTACAAAGGCGAATATCAGAAGCACAACGATGACAAATAATCGGCATGCATACAACAGGGATGTCCTTCAAAGCTAGTGGACGTCAGATGGGCTACCACTATGCTGTAGTCAGCCGACTGGTGAGAAAACACACACAAGCCAACAATTTGAAAGACTTGCGAAGATCGGGCAGACCACGGGTAGCATCTCATCGTGACGACGGGACATTGCAGCGTTTGGTTAGACGGATGTCATTCGCAACCAGTCCCGTACTCAAACAACACTGGCTGCCCAATAGACGTCTGTCAACAAGAACAGTTAGAAACCGTCTGAAATCAGTGGGACTTCAGTCAAGGAGAGTCATTAAACTTCCACTGTTGGGAGACCAACATCGACGAACATGTTTGGCATGGTGTTTAACACGACGTAGTTGGAATTTAAGAACATGGCGAAAGATCCATTGGTCAGACGAGAGCCTGTTTCTGCTTCATATAACCGACGGCCGGATGAGGGTTTGGAGACACAACAATACAGCCTACACCCAAATAACATCCATCCAACTGTCCCTTACGGTGGAGGCTCAGTAATGGTTTGGGGGTATATCTCCCATGATTGCAAGCTGGATTTAGTCACCATACAAGGCAACCTAACTGGTGATCAGTACATCAGAGACGTCTTACAACCAGTTGGTGTACCCCATTTCGACAACCACCCACTAGCTACAAGGCCTGCGTATATGGATGACAACGCCAGGCCTCATCGTTCAAGAGCAGTAACCGCCTACATCCAAAGGGAAGCCGTGACTTCTGTTCCTTGGCCAGCCATGAACCCGGACTTGAATCCCATAGAGGATATTTGGGATATGTTAGACCGTCGTATACATGCTCGGGAACCTCCTGTGCAAAATATTCGTCAATGCTTAAAATGGATATGTTTTCCTGCATAAACTGGCCTTGTGATATTGTGATTAAATATTCATTAAATTAACATTTTTCTTCATTTTATTTGTGGTTTCTTACAGCCAATGTAATGTCCTAACAGGTCACCATTGCGTTCTTGAGATTATCCGGTCAGTAATCTCGTGATACTTATCGCTTGTCATTTCAAAAAAACATGGGGTGCTTAACTTTTTTCTTTGTGTATAGTATGGCCGACATTATATTAAAACTCCCCGGGTCTTAGGGGGATATAAAGTATATACTCTTTTCACTAAGAATGAGAGTACATATAACTAGCTTAACCCCGCCACTTGTATTGAAGTTCCTGTACCGGGCCAGAATATCAAGCTGCCATGTGTCTATTTTGACTCTGTTTCTACATTTGAACTGTTACGACAGTGATTTGTTTAGGGGTCGTTTTATTTGTTTCTTTATTTTTTACTTATTTTTTGTTTTTCCTGTCTTTTTTTCCTTTCTTTGGGGTGGGGGAGGGGAGAGGGGCTTGGGGGGTAGTTGTGCTTGTGTTATTATTTGGTTGTATTTGTTTTTGTTTTTGTGTTTTTGTTGTTTTGTTTTGTTTTGTTTTGTTTTTGCTTATGTTTATTATGTTTTTTATTGTATCCAAATATATTGTGTTTGCAATAACAATACTACATTGTAATATTAATCAAATAAAAGATACATGTATACATGATAACTTTTAGCCACGGATTATCGTTCAAGTGATAATGAGAGCACGATAATTTATTAGTAACAAAGGATATGGATGTATTCACTTAACACAGTACAACTCTACACACATTATATATATATTTTGTTATTCATTTTCAGTGATTTTTTCTCACTGATATAACATGTCTTATATGTAGCTTGAAGTATATCTTTGTAACGCTTGTGGATCTCTTTATATTGATGTATTTAATGTAATTTTTCAATTTTGTTTTCATAATTACAACAGCTAACCCTTGTCCCTTTTGGAAAAGTTAGTTTGTATATGTATTTTATTAGGTCAGCTTTATATTGTAAAGATTAAACACTGTCAATTAGTATGAGCGACATTATATTAAAACTCCCGAGTCTTAGGTGTATATAAAGTATATACTTTTTTCTAAGAATGAGGGTGCATATAATTAGCTTAACGCCTCCACATAATTACAACAGCTACCCCTTGTCCCTATTGGAATCTTCGGTTTTTATGTTAGTTTCGTTTCGTAAATTGTAACAGGGTAACTTGTCAATCGGCTTGTCTATTGAGTTGGACGTTTGTTCTTGACACGATTATATCGTGCAATATTCATATTAATACGATGGTGTTAAATATTCACTTCAGAGAGGTACTGACTGGGTTTTATTAATTTTTTTTTTCGTTCCATTTTCTCGAATTTATAGCTTGTGAAAATTTCCCAAATTTCAAACTAAGGTCGAAGTTTGAATAAGTTGCCAATTGGTTATTGAGTGAGTCGATATTTCGTAGTAACTTGGGTGTACTTGATATGCACTTTAATCATAACTTATAAAAGTGTAGGTTCCAATAGATACATGTATATATGACTGATAACTTTTAGGCGCGAATTCCCAATTGGGGAAATCGAAAAACGTAACTCGAAAAAAGACAGATAACACAATGTCAAAAATAAAAAAAGGACAGATAACACAATGTCAAAAATAAAAAAAGGACAGATAACACAATGTCAAAAATAAAAAATGACAGAAGGACAAAGAGCGATCTACAAAACACTACACGGGGGTGAACTAGGATGATGTTCCACTTTTAGCACCGTCATGTTTCTCTAGGTACAAACCCTGTAATAGGCTATGAATAACGAAAGGATCTGAAAGTGCAACCTCATGCATGCAAAATATTGTTGAATTTACACATAAAAAGGTGTAACAATTGCCAATTCCGTCCAATTTCTTATTCGATTTCTACAGCACTGTCCGTATCCAACCATTGTCAATTTTGCTTTGCTCTACATAAGACGAAGGATACTATGGGACAGTATGCATATAGTAAACGTGTACAACATAGGTGTATGTATGTACATCACTATTTGGACAGGAAATGACAAGAGGAAGGGGCGGGTTCACTTCCTAATGTATATACAGACGTGACGCTGGTATTAGGCGACTTTTTCATCATTCGAATTTATGATTGGGTGGTATACATTTCTCCCGTCAGTATATCAATGGGTGGAGATTATTAAGCTATTGTATATCAATAGGCCATATTTCTATAAGCCCTTGCATCTTCTGCATTGTCAAGTCAAACATTTATATGAATGTGTTATAAGTTAAGATAACAAGGTTAAACATTGATATATGTGTGTTTAGTTTGGATTTTAGTCTAATTTGAGAATGGATCACCAATAAATGAATAATATATGAATGGGAATACATTTTATGCTGATGAATATATAAATGAGGGTTGGGTTTTTTTAAAACAATTTTTCAAACTCTAGCGGCGGCACATACGTGGCAATTTTACATTAAGTAACCTCCTGTGCACTAAATGCACTGATTGCAGTATAATATAAAACCATTGAGCAAGCTGGGATATAATGTATTGGGTTTAAAGTTTTATCACTATTGTAAATGATTGAATTAAGATATATATTATGATGTATTGTGTGTATTAAATGTAGAAATGTTCATGTTGTTCTTTCAAGTATCACCTGTCACAAGTACTGGAATTTCGTACTATGAATCAATAATGGTCATGATTTACCGTGTTAGGGGGTTAAGGTGATGGTGCTTAGTGCCACGTTCAACAATATCTCAGCTATATCTTGGTGGTCAGTTTTATTGGTGGAGGAAACCGAAGTACCTAAAGGAAACCACCGACCTGCAGCAAGTCACTGGCAAGCTTTATTACTAAATGTTACGCCGTGAGCGGGATTCGAATTCACTACTATAGTGGCGATAGGCACTGATTATACTGGTAGTTTTAAATCCTAATACCATTAGCTCACAATCACGACGGCCCTGCTCATGATTTATACACACGACGACTACGTCCGTATAAAATATGCTACACTTGATATCCTTATCGGTATGTAATTATTGGAATGCATTCTGAGATATGTACGTCTGGTTGGGAAGCTTTTAACTTTTAAAATACAACAAAGCCTGAAAAAAATACGGATATTTCACGTTAAGAATATAATCTGATTTTGTTCCATGTAAAATACGTATCTAGACAGGGAAAAACACAGCTCCTAAAAGCTTAATGGTTTATCCCTAACGTGCAACTGGACAGTAGGTAAAATGGTCAAACGAAAAAATTATAAATCTACACAAAAATCAAAAAGATTGAGCAATGCGATTCTAACAAACGCTGGATGTGAACTAAGGTGGTACAGAAGGGTGAATAGTTCTTCCTCTACTATTGGCACCCGTCGTGTTGCCTTTGCTACAAATCCAGCGTTCAGTCGTGAATGAGAAAAGGACCGGATTGTGATTACAACAAACGGAACACATCCGTACTCATTCGTGAAAGATATTCTGTAACTGTTAACCAAATGATGGTGGCAATCACTACTGATCCTTGGCTCAGCAGCTTCCTTCCTATCAGCAACCCTCTAACAATGAAGTCACGGTGGGTTCCACAATCTCTGAAATATCATATCAACGGAATATATATGCTCAATGTATACCAGGGCTCCAGGAATGTCATTACATATATATGGAAAGTTCACAACAGGAAATTACAATCATCTCTTTTGTCCTTGCGTTTCGTTATTAACCAGTTCTCATTGTCAATGTCGATGCGTAGGTCAAGGTATTATCTAGATCTAGCTATTTCTGTAGTATTTTAAGGTTAATCGGATAGATGCGAGATACATAGTCATCAAAAATAGAATTATTTAGTGAAAAGACATCATCTATATAGTGGATCGTCCATGCGTTTCGTTCTTAACCAGTCCTCCTTGTCAATGCCATTGTTCTAGGTCAAGGTATGATGTAGATCTAGCTATTTCTGTAGTATTCTAAGTTCAATCGGATAGATGCGAGCTACATAGTCATCAAGCATAGACTTATTTAGTGAAAAGACATCATCTATATAGTGAATCGTTAAATTATAGGACCGGGATTTTAGAAGACCCAGTATGATGTCTAATTAATACAAATAAAGGAACAGGTCTGAGGGAAAAGGAACATAGTTGGTACCTATTGGAATGTCAACTTCCTTTTGAAAACCACATCCACCATATAGAGCAAACAGGATGTCTTTCAAAACTTTTAACAAAAAAAAACCCATTTACTTAAGATTTGAAATTATTCTTTTAATCTGTTTTTTTTTTAGCTTAGAGAGAGGAATCGTTGTGAAAAGGGTAGATATATCAAATGTTTTATTGTAAGGGAAGAGGGATCTTGTGTGTATTTAGTCTAACAGATCTATATATTTTTTTTAGAATCCACATCTGATTCACACCACCGTTGGAGTAGTTGATGTCACAGTAACTCTGAAGACCGGTTTTGACCGATGATAGTTGTTAGGGAATGGATGCATTGCGTGTCTTCTTTATCAGTTAGAACACAAGTAAAGAATGTGTACGTTCACATGTACTAAACCACGAGGTCACTGATCTATTTTACAAAAACGTAATAGTATTGTCAGTTTAACGGGACGGTAATATATAATTGTAACATAAATACGCATTTTTCCTTTGATGTTTTTATGCAGTAATCAACTTAATAATAGTGAACTTGTACAAACCATGGTCTAACATGAAGATCTTGATGTTATTCCATGATTTTGACGTCATAGGTCTGTTATTCCATGATTTTGACGTCATAGGATGTGTTATTCCATGATTTTGACGTTATAGATCTGCCAATCTTACGAATGAACTTATTTAAACCAACTCATCCTTCGGATTCGTTGGTTTAAATAAGTTAATTTGTAAGATCCATGGTATATATAATACTTAAACTATATGTTTAATTTAAATTCCTAATGATCCAATAGACCATTTGTAGATTAGGGATTTGTTTTACAAGTTATACGTTTTTATACCTGTTCGTATGCGCTATATCCCTGACGAGTGTTAAGATACAAAGGAACAAAAAGGACAAATAAATTGAGAATAATTTTCATATAACTTGTAGATATTTGAACCTTTAAAAACTCAGGGCCTTGTTTATGGCAAGACGAAAATTATAGTAGCTATTCTATTAAATTTGACACAGATATTGAAGAAAATTATATTTTTGTTATTTTCGTTGAACTTTGCTAGAAATTAAAGGGGAACCTTTCGCCTACATCAACATGTTTCAGCTCCGATAAAAAAAAAGCAAAGTATATTTATTTTAGAATCATGTGGAAAATATGCAACTTATTCATTCATTATATATATGTGATAAAATGAATAAATATAAATACCGCACTATCGTTACATTACTAAAATATAATCAAGAATTTGTGGAAATAGAGGAAAATGTAATCCAACTAATACACATCTACCTGACAGCTCACTTTACCGGATAGGTGACGTAACTTCAATAGAAATTGCTAGTTTTATGTTCGCAAGCCTCCCCTCTTATTGAAATGATGCGGTCAGTGAAATACTTTACCATATGAGTAAGATGATATCCCTCACAGTTTATCTCTTAATCAGTATAGTAGGCGGTCCCTATGTGCACGTGTAAAGACAGTCAGTGAATGTGATGAAACAAACACATAGATATTATTGCTATTATTACACTCTTCAGGATCAACAATTCAGCTTATTAAACATGGAACCTCGGCCTAAGCATAAACTACTTCAGAACCCTACTCCAATTAATTGTGCAGCAATATTTTTTGCATTGCATAATTTCGTATTCAAAGGACATCTTAAATGTTGGTGTATGGGATTTGTGCATATAAACGTACTCTTGCCTGGATCACATACCACTGACTACTTTTTTTTTATTATTTTTGTATTGCCCTTTAATAAGTAAAATTAACTGATTTTGGTTAAGCTTATTAGGCCCTTTTATTTTCTTGTTCCGATAGACTTGGTTATGATTTGGCTCCAATCTGCTGAACGTACCTGATGAAGGTTACTCAATCGACGCGTCGTGTGCACTAAGTTGGATATCTACATATGCATTGATATGCAAGACAAATCCTTAACTTAGTCACGAATCAGGCAGGCCTGAATCATCTTAGAGAGAGGTAAATATATTATAGGTTAAGATTATAAGTCCAGTCTGATAAGCATAGGACACAGTACTATTGAAACAAAAGAACCGCATAACTGAATAATATATGAATTGTATACTTTTCATACTGGTGGAATGTTTAAATGTGGGGTTTTGTTTTTAGGTTTTTAAACTCTAGCGGCAACAACGTACCATTGCTTCCTTAAGTAACCTCCGGTGCATTCATTGCAGTATAATCTATTATCATTCAGCAAGCTGGGACAAAATGTATCAAGTTTAATGTATTGTAAATGATGTCTTGTGTGGATTAAATGTAGAAACATTCCTGTTGTTCTTTTGAGTATCATTTGTCCCAAATATTGATATGTCGTTCTATGAACCAATAATGGTCAGGATTTACAGGGTATGGGGTTATGGTTAGGGTGTTTAACGCCACTTTCAACAATATTTCAGTTAGATCGTGGCTGTCAGTTTCATTGGTGGAGGAAACCGGAGCACCCGCAGAAAAAACGACCGATACATGATGTTGTATCGAGTATATCTCTCCATCAACGGCATTCATATTCAAAACTTTAATGGTGATACGCACTGATTACACAAGGTAGTTGTATATCCAACTAAGATACGATCATGACCACGTCAGACAAAGGCGTGATTTATATACATGATTTTTGTTTCGTGCAAAAAAATACAAAGTCCGTAAACGTGTAATGGTTTATCCGTAACTTGTTGAAAGGAATGTAACTGGACAGTAAATAGCCAAAATAAAACGTTATCCGTAGTAAGCGATTCACTCCTTAAGGTCTTTTCTTTTGTCTTTTTATTCTCTCTCTCATTGTTTCTTTTTTTCTCTCTTGTGCACGTCTATTTCACCACTTAGTTCTTCCATCTATTTGAAAATTTCACATTTATATCTATTCAGAATAACATTGTTCTTTACAATTTAAAATTTGATATTGTATAAACTTCGAGACCAGCTTGATTATTGTAAAGAGATATACCAGGGAAACGAATTAATATAAGTTTTTCTAAGCTTGTTTTCGAATCCCTTTGATTATTTGTATTGTATCATATTGAAATTTATCATATTGTACTATATTTATTAATTAATAAAATATGCTTAAGCTAAAATAAAACGGAAAATAACAAACAATGATTAGCAAAGCACTACAATAAAAATAAAGATTTAGCAATGCGAATCCCCCCCCCCCCCTAAAAAAAACTGGATGAGAACGAAAGTGACCCAGTAGAGTAAATAATTCCTCCTCAACTAGTGACGCCCTTCGTGTTACTCTTGTTACATACAGAATGATCAGTCATAAATACGGACACGGAATCAGAATAATGTGTCCGAGTGGAGCGACATAGGTTGTGTCAGTGAGCTAGTACTATAAATATCCAACTAAGTATGTTGGTCTAGTACAAAACGACTATCATCATCATCTCATCAATATTAACTTGTTTTCGCCATGATACAGCTGAAAAATTGACGTTCAACAATGATAACTCAATCACTCCATTCTGTTGGTCACATGATCCAAAAAGGAAGTTGTAGTACAAACGTACTTGTATTGACGAAGAAAAGAAATTAACATTAAAACAACTGAAATACTGATATACTTACATTAAATAATAATCAACCAATCAGCGAAAACTCTCGAATCAAATAGCCCCGAAGCCATGTAATCTCTTCTAATATAAAAACTGTCAAAATAAAATAAATAAAAACATGTTGTACTGTATTGTCTGTATGTCTATCTTTCTTTACCATTGGTTTTTATTTACACCATTAACCCTTTGACTGCGACTTTTCGTGTATAACGGTAACGTCGTGTGCGGTATTATTCCTGACGTTATGACCCTTTCATCAGGGTGACGTCATATTAACAGCAATATGACGTTACTTACCTTTTCTTTTTTTAATTTTAAAGTGGTTCTATATGTGCAATACTAGTATCTGTATCTGGCTAAATTGTGTAATCTAACCATAATGTATTTGAGTAACTTATTCTAAAAGAAAATAAAAATAAAAGTAAATTTCTTTCCCAAGGGACATATATGTCCATAGCGCAGTCTACCAACAAGGGACATATATCTCCTTAGCGCAGTCAAATGGTTAATAAGTAAAATCCTTGCATTTTACAATTAAAAATCTTTTTTGATATTTTGTTTAACCATAGACTTCAAACAAATGTACGTTGTTACAACACGTTGAATGATGAAAGCTTGATCACATAAATATTCATGACTATAATTAGTTATCTAAATTTTTTAACCCATAGCAACAAACTGGATTACAGAGTATTTATTAAGAAAATATACAGGTTTCAATAAGACATTTCGCAAATAAAACAATTACAACATTCACAACTATGGTTGCTACCAGGAAGACCAGACTAATGTCGACAATGATAAACAAATGTTAAAAATATATCCTCCCGATCAGTGTTGTAACTATGTGAAAAACGTCATACATTTTTGTGACCAAGATAAAAACAATACACAGAATCAACTAGAACCGTTGTAGTAGAAGGTACGTTATATCGTTATTTAATACAATGATTTAGTCAGTAAAGAGACATTGTTGTTACTGTGAGTGGATTTATTTATTTGTTTATCTATTATTTATTTTTAATACATTTGTTTTAAATCGATTTATTTATTTGTGTATCTATTATTGATATTTAATAAATTTTATTTTAAATCGTGAGTCATCGGTAAATCCCGTTCTGTTTTACTTCCTGATAGGAACACGCCATACCAAAACGTTGATTCTGATTCAAGGTACTCTAAGCGATTTTTATTGTACGAAATAGAAACAAAACGTGATATATCGGTGGTATACGTAAAGATTGCAAGAATACACTGTCACGAAAAACAAAACAAGCAAAAACAAGCAAACAAACAATAAGTATTATTCCACTATATAAATTTAACTCTAGTAATGAGATCATTAAATTGATCTAGAGCAGCCCACGTGACATGTGACAAATCATCGTGTCACCCTCTCGGTTTGTTTTCCTGTCGAGAAAGATATTTTTTTTAAATCAGAGTTATCTCGCTTTGAAATTTGGCTCCCAAGTCACGTTACCTGAACTCGGTCAACCACAAAATAGTCACGTGGTACACAAATATGCCTAGGAGACTGTATTTTACAATATTTTTAAATTTGCTTTTTCTATATTTCCCCATTTTTTCTTTAAATTGTATTTGCTGTCACTTGTTTTCTGCAGAAAATATCTCTGTTTTCACGTACAATTTTATCTATATCCAATTCCATGTAATTTATATTAAATCATATATATTACCCACAAATATTCCCGCTAAAAATTTGAAAATTGTCGAAGGAATTATTGAATTTCAAAACGAAAACAATGCAATTTCCGTTGCCTAATTGAGTTGTAAATATAGGTCAAGATGCGCAGTGGAATGTAAACAGACACAGGATATATAAATTATCCATTACGGACTGTGTTTTTCCGGAAATATTTGACTTTAATTATTAAGTAAAAATGGTAGTAGTAAAATGGCACCATTTTGGCACCAAAATCTATAGATATATTTTCTTATATCATATTCGTTTGTATCAACACATATTTTTACTACGTAATCTTCCTTTTTGTTGGTCGCATGATCTATAAAGGAAGTTGTAGTACAATCGTAGTTGTACTGATGAAGAAAAAAATATTAAAACAACTAAAATACTGATCTATTTACATCAAATAATAATCAACCAATCAACGAATACTCTCGAATCAAATTGCCCGAAACCATGTAATCTCTCCTAATATTAAAACTATCAAGAATTAAATAAAATAAAAACAAGTTGTACTGTCTTGCCTGACAGGTATCTTTCATTCCCAATAGTTTTTATTTATGACTGAAATTATTTATTGAAATTTTTGAACCCATTAACTCGAGTACAGAATTTTAATGTATTTATTAAGAAAATATAACAGTTTCAATAAGTCATTTCACAAATACGAAAATTACAACATTCACAATCAACGTAGTTGCTACCAGGAAGACCAGACTAATGTAGTCTCTGTAGACCATAATAAACAAATGTTAAAAATATATCCTCCCAATCAGTGTTGTAACTATGTGAAAAACGTCATACATTTTTGTGACCGAGACAAACAGTACACATAATAAACTAGAACCGTTGTAGTAGAAGGTAAGTTATATCGTTATTGAGTACAATGATTTAGTCGGTAAAGAGACATTGTTACACTCAGTGTATTTATTTACTTTTTTTTCTATTATTTATATTTAATTGATTTGTTTTAAATCGTGAGTCAGATCTCATACAAGGTACTCTAAAGGATGTATATTGTACGAAATAGAAGCAAAACGTGATATATAGGTGGTATACCTAAACATTGCAAGATTACACTGTCACAAAAAAAAAAAAAAAAAAAAACAAACAAACAAACAAACAATACGTAAAATACCGTGGATTAAACACAACAGATCCCAAACATAGATAAACAATAAAAGAGATTAAGATAATTACAATCAAACTGTAATATTAAATTACTACACTGAGGGGCATGTTACCAAGACTCCATGGACGTCTGGAATGAATACCTACATAAATAATGAATTAATATGCTAAAATAGAACGCAACGTGATCATCTAGTGGTTAGGGTAATGGGAATTTTAGTTTTAAAATGCACAAGTGTCTAAGTTTCAAGAAATAACTACACTGACATATGATAACATAGAGTGCAAATTCTTGCAACCATGTTTGTTCTTGAAAAAAGATTGGGTCTAGGTTGCTTAACATGGAATAAAGTTCAATTGTAAACTCTTGAAATCATGTTCGGTCTAGATTGTTCAACACAGTAACAGTTGAGTGGTAAATTCTTGAAACCAAGTTGGTTCCTATTTGCTAAACATAGTATTAGTTGAGTAGCAACTTTTTGCAACCGGGATAGTTCTTATTTACTTTACACAGTATTAGGTTCAGTTGTAAACTCTTCCAACCAGGTTGGTCTTAAATTGCTTAACACAGTATCAAGTTCAGTTGTAAATGTTTGAATCCAGGTTGATTCTAGATTGTCTAACAGAGTATCAAGTTCAGCTGTATATTATATCGTATTGGTTCTAGATTGCTTACCACAATATCAAGGTCAGTTGTGAATGCGTAGAAGCAGGTTCGTCCTAGATTGCTTAGCAACGTATCAGTTGTATAGTGTACCAGGTTGGTTCTAGATTGTTTAATACAGTATCAAGGTCAGTTGTAAGTTCTATCAGCTTGGTTCTAGATTGTTTAATACAGTATCAAGGTCAGGTGTAAATTCGTAAATGCAGGTACGGTTGTATATTCTACCAGGTTGGTACTAGTTCGTTTTACAAAATATCAAGTCCAATTTTAAATTCATGCAAACATATTGTTTCTAGAGTGCTTAACCAAGTTTTAAGTTCAGTTGTAAGTTCTTGCAACCAAGTTGGGTTTTAACACAATATATATTTCAGTTGTAGATTATCACAATCAGCATCTGGTTTAGTTGTAAATAATGAAATCCAGTATCACGTTTAGTTGTAAATTATCAAACTCAGTATCACGTTTAGCTATAAATTATCAAACACAGTATCAAGTTCAGTTGTAAATTATCAAAACCATTGTCAAGTTCAGTTGTAAAGTATCAATGCCATCATTAAGGCGACATGCTTATGTTTACAATAATTTAATATGTTTTTCAGGTATTTTGCGTAAAATAAAAGCATTATATGGGCACATTGTTACATTGGGAGATACAACATTCCTACTATTTATCTAAACGTCTTCTGATAGTAGTATTTGTAGAGAACAAAGCACTATATCAGCAATGAAGCTAGTGTTATTAAGAAATAATTACTCCATTATAATAAGCCCACACAGTTTTATGTGAGATTTGTATTTTACTCATCCGTGGACATTAAATAGCATTAGACATCCAGTTACTTAGAAGGCAGAGGCAGAAGCAGAAAGTTTTACCAATCCAGGAAAGAGGGTGGTAACATGCGTATTGGCGGATAACCTTTGCTGTTTTTAATGATTTTTCTATTATGATTTGTAACTGTTGTGAGAGTGTGACATTTTGTATTTTTCATATTATGAATGAATTTGTTACTCGGAAGAACAAGCAAATTATGATCATAATAAACACATGCTCATGTATCTATTTTACAGGGTTTTCATTCTGTGATAAAAAGTCATACATTTCTATATCAAAAACCACTTGCAGAATAAAGAAAAACATTTCTAATAGAAGGTAAGAATTATCTTTATTTATAGCAATGACTCAATTCAGAAAAAATAACATTTACGTCATTTATTTATTTATTTATTTTCTCAAGAAACTTTACGACAAAAGAGATGATTTTAATTTTCTCATTGTGAACTTTCCATTTATATGTAGCAACTTTCCAGCAGCACCTGCATAGGAGTATATATCTCTCAGTTGATACGATATTCGAGAGCTTGTGGTTCCTCTCAGAATTTTCTTGATAGAGGGTTGCGGCTAACAAAGAAACTACTGAACCAAGGGTTTCTTTTATTAGTTAAGTTGAAGGCATCACTTCGAAAGTTTTACGGTCGCCACCATGACTTGGTTGACCACTACGGAATATCTGTGTCACAAATGACCACGTTTTTTTGCACTTGTCGTAAACACTTCCAAGTCCTTTCCTCATTGATGACTTTTCATCTTGTTTGTAACTAGGTGTTCGTGTTGCTCGATCGTTAGTTTTATTTGTATGTTTTGTAGATCGTTGTTTGTCCTTTTGTACTTTTTCTTTTTGCCCTTGTGTTGTCTGTTTTTCTTTGATATACGTATTCCGATCACCCCTTTGGTATATTCAAACTCTTCTCAAGTTAACACGCATAATAAAAGAAGATTTCTAAATCCGGTATTTTGAAAGCCTTTATTTGTGTCATCTCCTATGTCAGGATAAGAACCTCCAGTCTACAATGATCTTGAAGATCCTGAATCATAATAAGAACGCCCAGTGTACACATATCGTGAAAGACCTCAATTGTGCTACCTCCTGTATGAAGAAAAGACCCTCCAGTCTACAAAGATTTTAAAACACTTTACTTGGATCACAACCTGTATCAGGATAAGAACCTCTTATCTACTATGATTTTTGAAAGCCCTTAATGGAGTCGCCTCCAGTGTCAGGATAAGAACCTCCAGTTTACAATTCTTTTATAACCTATAATGGTGTCACCCCCTCTATCAGGATAAATACCATGATAAATGGTGTCATTCAGATAATCTACTAATACGTAGTGTACAAGATAACAAGGTTAATGCACCTGATGTCAAAGTTAAAATTTAGTATTTATTAGAGATAGTGTATTGATTATATCAGGGTCTGAGTGTAAATATATTTTATCAAAGTTGATGTGCATTAGGGTCGAGCAAGGGATGTTCGGACACCTTACCAAAGTCACATTTTAACACAGCCTATGCCACTAATATGTTAAATGCATCTTTGACATTTACACTGAATTTTTTTCTGGTTCTCATATAAACTTTGCTATTATATTGTGAACTAATAAACAACATAAAAGGCATACACGCTCGCTACCTCTTTTTTTTCACATGAGTAAATCCGTTCACATTGCACAACCATGTTTTATTTTATCTTATAGCGAATTACTACCATAGGTCATTATATGTATCTCAGAATTACTACCATAGGTCATTATCTGTGCCTTAGGTCATTAGGTCATTGGGCCATTTGATCATTATCATCATTCTAGGATTACTGAAAATTCAGTCTGCCATTGACATACCTTTCAAATGTGGATCTATTTATAACTTTAGGAATGTCTTCAAATACCAGTTGTAATCCATGTACCAGAATCGAAGAAAACTCCCCTGCCACCAAGTGGTGTGTAGATTGTGAAGATGCTCTTTGCGTAAATTGTGTAAAAGCTCACAAAGGCAGCAAGACTTCAATGGGTCATCATGTCATCGACATTGACGCCATATCAACTTTTCCTGGTGAAGTACTGACAACACAGGAAAAATGTTCAAGACATCCTGACTTTATTATGGACTTTTTCTGTAACCAACATCACGTAATTTGCTGTCGAAACTGCATGTCCGAAGACCACCGTTCATGTGATAAAGTTGTGCCACTTGAAATAGCATCTAACAACGCAAAAACATCTTCGCTTTTCCATGATATCTCCGAGAGCATGAAACAGGTTCACTTAACGTTGAAAACAACTGTACAAAATAGGCAGCAAAATAGAGACCGGATGAAAATAGATGAAAAGACCATCGTCAAACAGATATCAGCATTCAAAGAGTCCATCATAAAGAAGCTTGATGAACTAGAAAAATCGACCCTGTTGGAGATGCAAGCAGTCAGTCAGGGTTCCATTTGTCAAATGGAAAGAGAAGAATCCGAGTTAGAGAAGTCAGTTTCCTTGATCGAGAAGCATCTACAACAACTTGACTTTTTGACCAAGAATGGCTCCAATCAGCACATGTTTCTTCTTCTCCATCGATTACTACCAATACTTAGCAAAGAAGACAACAACTTAGAGAAGATTTTAGCTAACCTCTCAGACGTCAACTTAGTCTACGATAAACCAGAACATTTGTTATCTGGAGTAAAACACTTAGGTACCATACGGTTAAAGAAAGAACCGTGTACAATTAGATTTAAACATTTTAAACACATGGAAGCTCAAGAAATATCTGTCCAATCTAAACCTCCAAAATCGTTCAAGTTTGGTTACAGAATAGTTAGAACATTTGATCAAGTAAGTAGTATGGTTGTTGACAAGGATGGTAACCTGATACTGGCAGATAGATCATTTCTTCGAATGTACAGTAAGGATGGGAAATCTGTCAAAGAATGCAAATTAGGAGGTGAAGCATGGGATATTTCTTACCACAAAAAGTCCGGAAGAATTGCTGTTACCTTGAGGAGCAACGGTATTCAGTTCGTAGATAACTTTATTGCACAAACAACGATCAGTGTAAAATATCTAGCTGATTGTACATGTGTTACGTGGGTGGACGACAAGGTTTATGTCAGTGAGTATGATACTAATGGTAGAGATAGCATACACATTTTAGATTCAAACGGAAAACACATTAATAGTATTTTTGGTATTAGTAATATTAATAGAGCATGGTACATCCATCACAGAGACAACAATATATATTATACAGACTGTAACAAAGTCTACTGTATAACGAAAGATGGATCAAACGTATTTACCTTTTGTTCCCCAGACCTTAAATGTGCAGATGGTATTGATACTGACAGACAACGAAACGTTTACGTAGTAGGGCGGAACTCGAATAACATTTTACGTCTGTCACCTGATGGACAGAACAGTGATATAATCATGAAGAAGGAGGATGGTATTATTGGTCCACTCACACTTTGTTTCAGTAGAGATTTCAAGAAACTATTTGTGTCAAATAAAAGTGGAACAGAGGTTGTCGTTTATAATTGTGAATATTGATGAAGCGCTTATACATTTAATCCAAGATTTGTAGCTGATGAAGAACAATACTGTTAACTCCTAACAATCGATAAACATTACATTTGTGTTTGTTTGTAACTCACTGACATTGCGTTAGGTTTTTGGTGTTTATCGCCATTTTCAACAATATATCATATAGAAATCGGAGAACCGGGAGAAAACCAACGACCTGTCACTCTCACAAGTCACTTTATCACATAAAGTTGTATTTAGTACACCTCAAAATGAGCGGAATTCAAACTCGACACTTTGGTGGTGATGGGCACCGATTGTACTGGTAATTGTAAATCTAAATACCACAAGATCGTGACCACAACTAATATGATGCCATCGGTATGCATTGTATTATACCATCATTATATTATAAAGATTAAACACTGTCAATTAGTATGGCCGACATTATATTAAATCTCTCCGAGTCTTAGGTGGATATAAATTATATACTCTTTTTACTAAGAATGATGGTACACATAACTAGCTTAACCCCGACAATTTATTAGAAATTCCGGTACCAGGTCAGAATCTGTCATGTGTCGATTTAGACTCTGTTTCTACTTTTTATCTGTTACGACAGTGAATTGCTTAGGGGGTGTTTTGTTTTTGTTTATTTGTTTGTTGTTGTTGTTTTTTATTTGTTTGTTTTGTGTTTTATGGGGAGTTTTTCTTTGTCTTTTTCCTTTTCTTTTTTTTTTGTGGGATGTTTAGCTTTGTTTGTTTTATCGTTTGGTTTGGTTTGTGTTTTTTTTATATGGTTTTGCTTAAGTTTATTTTATTTTTTTATTTTTTAAATATAGTTTTACTATTATTTTTTGTTGTTGTTAATGTTGTTTTTTTTAATTATATGCAAATATATATTGTGTTTGCAATAACACTATTAATATTTATAAAATAATAGATACATGTGTATATGCTAATGATAACTAGAGCACGATATTCTGTAAGTAAGAAAGGATATGACGTATTCACTTAAAGCGGCATTTGCGGTAGTGTCTACCGACAAAATTTGTTGGCGGAGCTCATCATCAAAAATTGCCGTTGATATGAACAAAATATTCATGAAACTGTATGTCACATGACCAACGTGACCTAAAAGTCACATACCTCAGAAATTTGAATTTTCGAAGTGATTTTTGTAGTTTTTAGACTGATGAAAAATATTTTTTTTTAATAAGACTGAAAGTTTCATAAGGAGGAACACTAGTAACCATGCCTTTAAAATATCTTGCTCCAAAATTAACTGTGTCACTGTATCATCGATTCTTTATCCTCGAGATAACCGTGGTCAAAATAATAAACAATCTGAATGTTTGCTCGCCCACAGCTATTTATACACCCGGTCCCGGTTTAACACAGAATAGCTCTACACATCATATGTATGTTTTATATTTATTCTCTGTGATTTTTTTTCTCATTGATAGATCATGTCTTGTATATGTAGCCTTATATATATCTTTGCGGATCCCTTTATGTTTATGTATTTTTACTGTATTTTTTCATAATTACAATAGCTACCCCTTGTCCCTATTGGAATCGTCAGTTTTTATATTCGTTTCGTTGCGTAAATTTTAACTGAGTAACTTGTCAATCGGCTTGTCTGTGGGGTTGGACGTTTTATCTTGACACGATTATATCATGCAGTCTTCATATTTAAACTAATGTGTTAAATATTCACTTCAGAGAGGTACTGACTAATGTTTTTTTTTTTCCATTGTTTTTTTTTCAAATTAGTAGTTGTCAGTTTTAGCAAAAAAAAATTCGTGCTGTTTTCTTGAATTTTTAGTCTGGTGAATTTTTCCTAAATTTTAAGTTTGTTACTTTGAATTAAGGTCGAAGTTTATATAAATTGCCAAATGGCTATTAACTCTGTAGATATTTGTTGATACCTTAAACGTACTTGATTTACACTTTAATAAGAAACTCCAAAAAGAGGGCCCGGGTGGCTCAATGGGTTAGGTAGTTGGATTACCTAACAACTCCTACAAACCTATCACCAATACGTCGTGGGTTTGCGCCTGGCTTTGTAAATTACAAAAAGGGTGCACTCAACTCACAGCCGCAAGTAATAAAGTTTACCAGATGCTTGCCCATGGTCGGTGGTTCTCTCCGAGCACTCCGGCTTTTTCCATCCCTGAAATTGGTCGCCATGCTGAAATATTGCTGAAAGTTGTGCTAAACACCAACAATCAATCAATCAAGCAAAAAGTGTAGGTATCTTTAATTAAAATATATGTACAGTTTGTAATTTGCATTGTATGTTTTGCATAAGGGAACGACCATTTATTTTTAGGGGGATGAGGCCTATATTGTTTCCCCGAGCAAACAAATAGACAAGTATTTAGTTTTTAGATATGACCAAATGTATGTGTACGAACTTGAGGAAGAGAAATAAAAGCGACATTCTGTCTTGCTTTTCGTTTCTACTGCAAGCAGAGTTTGCTTTGTTTTACTTTGCTTGTCTGTTGATTTTTTTTTGTTATTATGCTTTGTTTTTGCTTTTGTTTTTTGTTGATTGTTTTTTTTTATTATTATATTCAGATATATTGTGTAAACAATAATAATACTAATCTTAATTAAGTAATAAATGCATTTATATATAATAGCTTTAAGGCGCGGATTCCCAAAGTGGAGATCAGAACCCGTAACAAGAAAGACAGACAACATCATGTACAAAAAAAAACCGGACAACAATCTACAAAGCACAATACAGAAAACTCAGGATCGAGAAACGCGAACCCCACTAAAAACCGAGGATGACATCAGGTGCACCGGAACGGTGAGTAGTTCCTGTTCTACTAGTACCACCCGTCATGTTACTCTAGGTACACATCCGGTACTAGTGCATGACTGAGGAAAGGACCCGGAAGTGCAACGTCATGCATGCAAAATGTTGTTGAATTTACACAAAAATAAGTTGATGTTTTGGTCCTATTTCTTATTGGGTTTCAAGAGCGCGGTTCGTGTCCAGCCATTGTCAATCCCGCCCTGCTTTACACAAGACGAAGAATAACAGGAAAGACTGTACACGCCTAGTAGACGTGTAAAGCAGAGGGTCATACGTACATCACTATGTAGGCAGTAAATCACAAGAGAAGGAGGGTCACTTCCTGATTAAATACAGACTTTCCGTTGGAATGAGTCGATTTTTTCGTCTTTCAAATTTATGATTGGGTGGTTTAGATTTCCACTTTCAGCATATCAATGCTTGGAGATTAACAAGCTATAGTATATCAATATGCCTTATTGCCAAGACAAATATTTATATTATTGTGTTATATTTAAAGATAGCAAGGTTCAAAATTGATATATGTGTGTTTAGTTTGGATTTTAGTATAATTTGATAATTGATCACCAATAACTTAATAATATACGAATATGTATACTTTTCATACAGGTGGAATATATAAATGAGGTTTTTCAAACTCTAGGAGTCTAGCGCCGACACCTACGTACCAATTATTCCTTAAGTAACCTTCGGTGCGCTGATTGTGGTATAATCTATGATTACTGAGCAAGCTGGGACATAATGTATTAAATTTATTGTATTTATATCTATTGTAAATGGTTTAATTAGAACATATATTATGATGTCTTGTGTATATTAAATGTAGAAAATGACATATTGTTCTTTTGAGTATCTCTTGTCACAAATACTGCACTTTCGTTTTATCAACCAATAATGGTCAACATTTACTGGGTATGGAGTTATGGTTAGGGTGTTTAACGCCACTTTCAACGATATTTCAGTTAGATCGTGACTCTCAGTTTTATTAGTGAAGACAACCGGAGAACCCGCATACAACCACCGATAAATAATGTTGTACCGAGTACATCTCTCCGTGAGCGTCATTCACACTCAAAACTTTAATGGTTATATGCTGATTGTACAGGTAGTTGTAAATCCAAATATAATGCGATCACAACCACCACGAAGACCACAGCCATGATTTATATACATGATTCGTTTCGTGTAATTGTTTATTCGTAACTTGTTGAAAGCAATGTAACTGGACAGTAGGTAAAATGGTCTAAAGAAAAAGGACAAGTAACAAAACAATGATTTGAAAAGCAATTCGCAAAAAGCCTAAAGATTGAGCAATGCGAATTCTAAAAAACATCGATGTGAACTAAGGTCACAAGAAGGGTTAATAGTTCCTCCTCCACCAGTGGCACTCGTGGTCTTATTATTGCTACAATCCCAGTTATCAGTCTTACATGAGGAAATGACCGGCTTGTGATTACCACAAACGTAACACATCCGTTGTCATTTGTGAAAAATATTCTGTAACTGTTCACCAAATCACGATGGCAACCGTAAAATGTTAGAAGTGACGGATCATTGGCTCGCTTGCTTCCTTGTTCTCAGTAGCCCTCTATCAATGAAGTCGTGGTAGAAACCATAAGCTCTAGAATATCAACTGAGCAATATATATGCACTCCATTTGCAGGAGCTCCTGGAATGTACCAACATATAAATACAAGTCAAGGTATGATGTAGATCTAGCTATATTTGAGGTATCCTTTATTGCAAGTTCAGTGAGATAAATGGAATGTGCTTAGTCATAAAGCTTAAAATTATTCAGTGAAAAGACATCAGCTATATTGTGGATCGTGAAAATAAAGGACCGCGATTATTTAAGCCCCTGCATATTGCCTAATTCATACAAATAAAGGAACAAGTCTGCTGGAAATGGAACATAGTTGGAACCCATTGAAATGTCAACTGCCTTTTGAAAACCACATCACCAACCATACCAAATAGGATGTTATTCAAACTTTTTTCACAAAAAAATAATTTCCTGTAGGTTTGAAATACTTATTTTAATAAGACTTTTAGCTTAGAGAGAGAGAGAGAGGGATAGAGGTGAACTCAAATATTGTAATGCTACTCTATGGAGAGAGGCCCCTTGCGTGTATATATACCCTAACAAATCTATAGAATTTGCTTAATCCACATCTGATTCATACCACCGTTTTGGGTAGCTGATGTCACAGTTATTCTGAAGCCAGGTTTTGACTTGACCGATGATAATATAATGTATTAATAATTTGGAAAGAGACTTCGTTGAACATTTTACGAAAGCTGAGAAGTAACTTTTTTGTTAGTAATCGTATGCAATTTAGGTACCCATTAGTGAAAGTCGAAATGGTCGACCTTTTTGTGGATGAAGCAAAAGGGGGGGGGGGGGGGGTATGTAAACGAATGCATAAATTGCGTGCATTCTTTATCGGTTAGATAGCAGGTAAATATTGTGTAAGTCCACATGTACCAGACACAGGGTTTTAAATCTATTTTTACACACACGTCTAGTATACTGAAATGAAATTTGATTGTTGGTTTAAAGGGCCGTAATATTTAAATTAATTTTTTTTTTCATTTAAATTGTCAAGTTACAATGGACCATTTGCTGCACATTCCTGATTTGTTTATAAATGTATACTTTTTTATATCTGTTTCATATGGGATATTTCCCTCGTGGCGGGTATAATGTTACATGTTCAGTACAAAAGGACAGTAAAGGACAAATAATTTGAGTGTAATCTTCTTATAATGTGTAGATATTTGAACCTTTAAATCAATGAGAAGATAGCTTATAGCAAAACGGAAATTCAACAATTTGCTATAATTGTATGCATATTATGGAGAATATATGCTATTTTTTTTTTAACTATGCTTAAGATCAAAGAGGACACTTTTACCCGCATTAAAGGGAAATATATATCCTTTGAAAAAATTGCAAAACTTATTTAATCTTAGAATGTTCTCGGAAATGTGCAAATTATTCGCTATATATATATACACAAAGAAAAAAGTTAAGCACCCTCTGATATATTAAAACATAATAAGTTACACTAAGTTTAGATTCTAATATTTATATTGATCACAGCAAGAACAGTGTTCCATTAAAAAGATGTGCTCACACAGGTGTGACCATTATGTCAAATATCAATTAGTCATGCACGTGAACCATGTCTCTCACGTATTACTCAAAATTCAGTATGTTCTAGCTTCGAATTTGGGTATTTAAGTCCAGTGTTATAAACAAATTATTCCTTCTCCGTAAGCATGGTACAAAGGCGAATATCAGAAGCACAACGATGACAAATAATCGGCATGCATACAACAGGGATGTCCTTCAAAGCTAGTGGACGTCAGATGGGCTACCACTATGCTGTAGTCAGCCGACTGATGAGAAAACACACACAAGCCAACAATTTGAAAGACTTGTGAAGATCGGGCAGACCACGGGTAACATCTCATCGTGACGACGGGGCATTGCAGCGTTTGGTTAGACGGATGTCATTCGCAACCAGTCCCGTACTCAAACAACACCGGCTGCCCAATAGACGTCTGTCAACAAGAACAGTTAGAAACCGTCTGAAATCAGTGGGACTTCAGTCAAGGAGAGCCATTAAACTTCCACTGTTGGCAGACCAACATCGACGAACATGTTTGGCATGGTGTTTAACACGACGTAGTTGGAATTTAAGAACATGGCAAAAGATCCATTGGTCAGACGAGAGCCTGTTTCTGCTTCATATAACCGACGGCCGGATGAGGGTTTGGAGACACAAAAATAGAGCCTACACCCAAATAACATCCATCCAACTGTCCCTTACGGTGGAGGCTCAGTAATGGTTTGGGGGTATATCTCCCATGACTGCAAGCTGGATTTAGTCACCATACAAGGCAACCTAACTGGTGATCAGTACATCAGAGACGTCTTACAACCAGATGGTGTACCCCATTTCGACAACCACCCACTAGCTACAAGGCCTGCGTATATGGATGACAACGCCAGGCCTCATCGTTCAAGAGCAGTAACCGCCTACATCCAAAGGGAAGCCGTGACTTCTGTTCCTTGGCCAGCCATGAACCCGGACTTGAATCCCATAGAGGATATTTGGGATATGTTAGGCCGTCGTATACATGCTCAGGAACCTCCTGTGCAAAATATTCGTCAATGCTTAAAATGTATATGTTTTACTGCAAAAACTGGCCTTGTGATATTGTGATTAAATATTCATTAAATTAACATTTTTCTTCCTTTTATTTGTGGTTTCTTACAGCCAATGTAATGTCCTAACAGGTCACCATTGCGTTCTTGAGATTATCCGGTCAGTAATCTCGTGATACTTATCGCTTGTGATTTCAAAAAAACATGGGGTGCTTAACTTTTTTCTTTGTGCATAGTATGGCCGACATTATATTAAAACTCCCCGGGTCTTAGGGGGATATAAAGTATATACTCTTTTCACTAAGAATGAGAGTACATATAACTAGCTTAACCCCGCCACTTGTATTGAAGTTCCTGTACCGGGCCAGAATATTAAGCTGCCATGTGTCTATTTTGACTCTGTTTCTACATTTGAACTGTTACGACAGTGATTTGTTTAGGGGTCGTTTTATTTGTTTCTTTATTTTTTGCTTATTTTTTGTTTTTCCTGTCTTTTTTTCTTTCTTTGGGGTGGGGGGAGGGGAGAGGGGCTTGGGGGGTAGTTGTGCTTGTGTTATTATTTGGTTGTATTTGTTTTTGTTTTTGTGTTTTTGTTGTTTTGTTTTGTTTTGTTTTTGCTTATGTTTATTATGTTTTTTATTGTATCCAAATATATTGTGTTTGCAATAAGAATACTACATTGTAATATTAATCAAATAAAAGATACATGTATACATGATAACCTTTAGCCACTGATTATCGTCCAAGTGATAATAAGAGCACGATAATTTGTTGGTAGCAAAGGATATGGATGTATTCACTAAACACAGTAAAACTCTACACACACTATATATATATATTTTTATTTATTCTCAGTGAATTTGTTCTCATTGATATATCATGTCTTATATATGTAGCTTGAAATATATCTTTGTTATACTTGTGGATCTCTTTATGTTGATGTATTTTAATGTAACTTTTCAAGTTTGTTTTCATAATTACAACAGCTACCCCTTGTCCCTATTGGAATCGTCAGTTTTTAGATGTATTTTATTAGGTCAGCATTATATTGTAAAGATTAAACACTGTCAATTAGTATGAGCGACATTATATTAAAACTCTCGAGTCTTAGGTGGATATAAAGTATATACTTTTTTCTAAGAATGAGGGTACATATAATTAGCTTAACGCCTCCACATAATTACAACAGCTACCACTTGTCCATATTGGAATTTTCAGTTTGTATGTTAGTTGCGTTTCGTAAATTTTAACTGGGTAACTTGTCAATCGGCTTGTCTATTGAGTTGGACGTTTCTTCTTGACACGATTATATCGTGCAGTATTCACATTAATATGAAGGTGTTTAATATTCACTTCAGAGTGGTACTGACTGGGTGTTATTATTCATTGTTTTTATTCAAATTAGCAGTTGTCAGTTTTAGCTCATTTTTTTTTCATTCCATTTTCTTGATTTTTTGGTTGGTGAAACTTTCCGAAATTTCAAGTTAAGGTCGAAGTTTGAATAAATTGCCAATTGCCTATTGAGTGAGTAGATATTTCGTAGTAACTTGGGCGTACTTGATATGCACTTTAATCATAACTTATAAAAGTGTAGGTTCCAATAGATACATGTATATATGAATGATAACTTTTAGGCACGGATTCCCAAAGGGGAAATCAAAAAACGTAACTCGAAAAAGGACAGATAACACAATGTCAAAAATAAAAAAATTACAGATAACACAATGTCAAAGATAAAAAAAGGACAGATAACACAATGTCAAAAATAAAAAAAGGACAGATAACACAATGTCAAAACTAAAAAAAAGACAGATAACACAATGTCAAAGATAAAAAAAGGACAGATAACACAATGTCAAAAATAAAAAAAGGACAGATAACACAATGTAAAAAATAAAGAAAAGGACAGATGACACAATGTCAAAAATAAAAAAGGACAGATAACACAATGTCAAAAAAAAATAAAAAAAGGACAGATAACACAATGTCAAAAATAAAAAAAGGACAGAAGGACAATGAGCGATCTACAAATCACTACACGGGGGTGAACTAGGATGATGTTCCACAAGTAGCACCCGTCATGTTTCTCTAGGTACAAACCCTGTAATAGGTTATGAATAACGAAAGGGTCTGAAAGTGCAACCTCATGCATGCAAAATATTGTTGAATTTACACATAAAAAGGTGTAACAATTGCCAATTCCGTCCAATTTCTTTTTCGATTTCTACAGCACTGTCCGTATCCAACCATTGTCAATTCCGCTTTGCTCTACATCAGACGAAAGATACCATGGGACAGTATGCATATAGTAAACTGGTAAAACAGAGGTGTATATATGTACATCACTATGTAGACAGGAAATCACAAGAGGAAGGGGCGGGGTCACTTCCTAATGTATATACAGACGTGACGCTGGTATTAGTCGACTTTTTCATCATTCGAATTTATGATTGGGTGGTATAAATTTCCCCCGTCAGTATATCAATGGGTGGAGATTATTAAGCTATTGTATATCAATAGGCCATATTTCTACAAGCCCTTGCAGCTTCTGCATTGTCAAGTCAAACATTTATATGAATGTGTTATAAGTTAAGATAACAAGGTTAAAAATTGATATATGTGTGTTTAGTTTGGATTTTAGTCTAATTTGAGAATGGATCACCAATAACTGAATAATATATGAATGGGAATACATTTTATGCTGATGGAATAAATAAATGAGGGTTGGTTTTTTTAATAACAATTTTTCAAACTCTAGCGGCGGCGCATACGTGCTAATTTTACGTTAAGTAACCTCCCGTGCACTAAATGCACTGATTGCAGTATAATATAAAACCATTGAGCAAGCTGGGATATAATGTATTGGGTTTAAAGTTTTTATCACTATTGTAAATGAATTAATTAAGATATATATTATGATGTATTGTGTGTATTAAATGTAGAAATGTTCATGTTGTTCTTTCAAGTATCACCTGTCACAGATACTGGAATTTCGTACTATGAATCAATAATGGTCATGATTTACAGTGTTAGGGGGTTAAGGGGATGGTGCTTAATGACACGTTCAACAATATTTCAGTTATATCTTGGTGGTCAGTTTTATTGGTGGAGGAAACCGAAGTACCTAAAGGAAACCACCGACCTGCAGCAAATCACTGGCAAACTTTATTACTAAATGTTACGCCGTGAGCGGGATTCGAATTCACTACTATAGTGGCGAAAGGCACTGATTATACAGGTAGTTTCAAATCCTAATACCATTAGTTCACGACCACGACGGCCCTGCTCATGATTTATATACACGACGACTACGTCCGTATAAAATATGCTACACTTGATATCCTTATCGGTCAGTAATTATTGGAATGCATTCAGAGATATGTACGTCTGGTTGGGAAGCTTTTAACTTTTAAAATACAACAAGAATGTTTGGCAAAACTTGAAAAAATATGGATATTTCACGTTAAAAATATAATCTGATTTTGTTCCATGTAAAATACGTGTCTGGACAGAGTAAAACACAGCTCCTAAAAGTTTAATGGTTTATCACTAACGTGTAACTGGACAGTGGGTAAAATGGTCAAACGAAAAAATGATAAATCTACACAAAAAACTAAAAGATTGAGCAATACGATTCTAACAAACGCTGGATGTGAACTAAGGTGGTACAGAAGGGTGAATAGTTCCTCCTCCACTAGTGGCACTCGTCGTGTTGCTTTTGCTACAAATCCAGCGTTCAGTCATCAATCAGAAAAGGACCGGATTGTGATTACAACAAACGGAACACATCCGTACTCATTCGTGAAAGATAGTAGGTAACTGTTAACCAAATCATGGTGGTAGTCACTACCGATCCTTGGCTCAGCAGCCTCCTTCCTATCAGCAACCCACTAACAATGAAGTCATGGTAGGAACCACAAGCTCTGAAATATCGCATCAATGAAACATATATGCACTATGTATACCGGGGCTCCAGGAATGTCACTACATATATATGGAAAGTTCACAACAGGAAATTACAATCATCTCTTTTGTCCTTGCGTTTCGTTCTTAACCAGTCATCATTGTCAATGTCGATGTGTAGGTGAAGGTATGGTGTAGATCTAGTTATTTCTGTAGTATTTTAAGGTCAATCGGATAGATGCGAGATACATAGTCATCAAAAATAGAATTATTTAGTTAAATTATAGGACCGGGATTTTAGAAGTCCCAGCATGATGTCTAATTGATACAAATAAAGGAACAGGTCTGCGGGAAAAGGGACATAGTTGGTACCCATTGGAATGTCAACTGTCTTTTGAAAACCACATCCACCATATAGAGGAAATAGGATGTCTTTCAAAACTTTTTTAACAAAAAAAAACACATTTACTTAAGGTTTGAAATTATTTTTTTAATCTGTTTTTTTTTAGGTTAGAGAGAGGAATCGTTGTGAAAAGGGTAGATATATCAAAGTTTTTTTGATATTGTAAGGGAAGAGGGACCTTGTGTGTATTTAGTCTAACAGATCTATATATTTTTTAGAATCCACATCTGATTCACACCACCGTTGGAGTAGTTGATGTCACAGTAACTCTGAAGCCCGGTTTTGACCGATGATTGTTGTTAGGGAATGGATACATTGCGTGTATTCCTTATCAGTTAGAACACAAGTAAAGAATGTGTACGTTCACATGTACTAACTACGAGGTCACTGATCTATTATACAAAAGCGTAATAGTATTGTCAGTTTAACGGGATGGTAATATATAATTAAACTATATGTTTAATTTAAATTCCTAATGATCCAATAGACCATTTGTAGATTAGGGATTTATTTACAAGTTATACGTTTTTATACCTGTTCGTATGCGCTATATCCCTGAAGAGTGTTAAGATGCAAAGGAACAAAAAGGACAAATAAATTGAGAATAATTTTCATATGACTTGTAGATATTTGAACCTTTAAAAACTCAGAGCATCGCTTACGGCAAGACGAAAATTATAGTAGCTATTCTATTAAATTTGACACAGATATCGAAGAACACAATATATATGTTAATTTCGTTGAACTTTGCTAGAAATTAAAGGGGAACCTTGTGCCTGCATCAAAGGGAAACAGCTCCGATAAAACAAAATGCAAGTATATTTATTTTAGAATCATGTGGAAAATATGCAACTTATTCATTATATATATGTGATGAAATGAATAAATAAAAATACCGCACTATCGTTACATTACTAAAATCTAATCAAGAATTTGTGGAAACAGAGGAAAATTTAATACAACTAAAACACATCTACATGACAGCTCACTTTCCTGGATTGGTGACGTCATTTCAATAGAAATTGCTAGTTTTATGTTCACAAGCATCCCCTCTTATTGAAATGATGCGGTCAGCGAAACGCTTTGCCATATGAGTACGATGATATCTCTCACAGTTTATCTGTTAATCAGTATAGTCGGCGGTCAATGTGTGTACGTGTAAAGACAGTCAGTGACGGTGATGAAACAAACACATAGATATTATTGCTATTATTACACTCTTCAAGAGCAACAGTTCAGCTTATTAAACATGGGACCTCGGCCTAAGCGCTCCGTAAACTCCTTCAGAACCCTACTCCAATGAATTGTGCAGCAATATTTTTTGCATTGCATAATTTCCTAATCAAAGGACATCTTAAATGTTGGTGTATGGGCTTTGTGCATATAAACGTACTCTTGCCTGGATCACATACCACTGACTATTTGTCTATTATATTTATATTGCCCTTTAATAAGTAGAATTAACTGATTTTGGTTAAGCTTAATAGACCCTTTTATTTTCTTGTTCCGACAGTCTTGGTTATGATTTGGCTCCAATCTGCTGAACGTACCTGATGAAGGTTATTTAATAGACGCGTCGTGTGCACTAAGTTGGAAATCTACATATGTATTGTTATGTAAGACAAATCCTTAACTTAGTCACGAATCAGGCAGGACTGAATCATCTTAGAGAGAGGTAAATATATTATAGGTTAAGATTATAAGTCCAGTCTGATAAGCATAGGACACAGTACTATTGAAACAAAAGAATCGAATAACTGAATAATATATGAATTGTATACTTTTCATACTGCTGGAATATATAAATGAGGGGGTTTGTTTTTAGGTTTTCAAACTCTAGCGGCAACAACGTACCATTGCTTCCTTAAGTAACCTCCGGTGCATTGATTGCAGTATAATATATAATCATTCAGCAAGCTGGGACATAATGTATCAAGTTTAATGTATTGTAAATGATGTCTTGTGTGGATTAAATGTAGAAAAATTCCTGTTGTTCAAGATACGATCATGACCACGACAGACAAAGCCGTTATTTATATACATGATTTTTGTTTCGTGCAAAAAAATACAAAGTCCGTAAACGTGTAATGGTTTATCCGTAACTTGTTGAAAGTAATGTAACTGGACAGTAAATGGTCAAAATAAAACGGAAAATAACAAACAATGATTAGCAAAGCACTACAAAAATACTAAAGATTGAGCAATGCGAATCCCCCAAAAAACTGGATGAGAACGAAAGTGACCCAGTAGAGTAAATAATTCCTCCTCAACTATTGACGCCCGTCATGTTACTCTTGTTACAAACCGAATTATCAGTCATAAATACGGACATGGCCGGATTTTGATAACGAAAAACGGAATACATCCGTGCTCATTTGTGAACGATATTATGTAACTGCTAACCAAATCATAGTGATAACCGTAAAACTTCGGAAGTGATGACTTCAAATTAATAATAAAAAATCCTTTGCTCAGTAGCTTCCTTGCTAGCAGCATCCATCTATCAATGCAGTCATGGTAAAAACAACAAAATTTGAAATATCGTATCAGTATCAACTGATAGATGTATATGCAATACATAAGCAAGTACTCCAGTAATGTCGGAAAATATAAAGGAAAATTCACAAGGGGGCAATGAAATCATCTCTCTTATCTTTAAAGTTCGTTATTAAACTGTTCTCACTGTCGATGTGTATAGTGAATGTATGATGTAGATCTAGTTATATTTGTGGTATCCTTTATTTCAATGTTCAATGATATAAATGCAATACACATAGTCATCAAATTTAGAATTATTCAGTGAAAAAACATCCTCTATATATGCGGAGTGCGAAATTATAGGACCGGGATTTTAGAAGCCCCAGCATGATGCCTAATTCATACGAATATAGGAGCAGGTCTGCGGAAAAAGGGACATAGGTAGTATACATAGGAATGTCAACTGTCTGTTGAAAACAACATCCACCATATATAGCAAATAAGATGTGATTCAAACGTTTTAGCACTTATTTTCTTATCTGTTTTTTAGCTTAGAGAGGGGAATAATTGTGAAAATGGTAGATAAATCAAATGTGTAATGCTATTCTATATACTCTAACATATCTCTATAATTTTTAGAATCCAATCCACAGTTGAATCACACCACCGTTTGGAGATCAGGTTCCACAGTACCTCTGAAACCAGGTTTTGACCGATTGATAGAAAATATATTAATAATTTAGAAAGAGGCTTCGCTGAACATTTTACGACAGCTGAAAAATTACTTTTTTGTTATTGATTGAATGTATATTAATTCACCCAAATGAAAGGGCTGGTATTATCTAATTAAACTATACATTTAAATTTCTCGATATACAATAATCCATTTGTTGTACAGTCATGATATGTTTATAAATCTATACGTATTTATATCTGTTTCATATGGGATATATCCCTGGCGAAATTATGCGGTCATCCAAGTGTTTTCCACGTCAGTAAAATGTTGCCCCTCACAGTTTATCTGTCAATCAGTCTAGTAGTTGATTACTATCTGTAAGGGGTATGGACTAGGGTTAGGGTTGTGGTGTTGAATGCAACTTTAAACAATATTTCAGTAGTATTGTGGGAATAGTGGAGATAGAAACTAATTGCATAGGTAGTTATATATCCAACGAACATACGATCACGATCACGAAAGCCCCATACATGTACGTGTAAAGACAGTCAGTGAAGGTGAGGAAATTAACAAATACAAATTACACTCTTCAAGATCAAAAGTTCAGCTTAGTCAACATTCGAACTCGACCGAAACGCTACGTAAACACCTCCAGATCCCTGATGCAATTAATTGTTAGTGTATGTTTTTATGTACCTTATTACTAATTGCTGAGTTGTGTCTAAAAGAGCAGCAATATGTTTTGCTTTAAATCATTTCTTATTCAAATGTATGTTCATAAATACACTCTCGATGCTGTTGTATGGGATATGTGTCGATCAAGTTACGCTTGCAGGGATTGCATACCAATGATTACTTGTTTTAACATCTACCATTTCATATTTTACTTGAAGCAATACAATCACGAGGAAAGAAATTGCACGCTCGTCTATATGAACATATATTTTCACTACGTAGTCATCCATTGTGTGGGGCACATGATCTAAAAAGGAAGTTGTAGTATGAAAATAGCTGTACGGATGAAAAAAACGAAATTAACATTAAAACAGCTAAAATACTGACCTACTTACATGAAATAATAATTAACCAATCAACGAATGCTCTCGAATCAAAATACCCCTAAACCATGTAATCTTTCCTAATATTAAAACTGCCAAAAATAGAATAAGATAAAAAAAATAAGTTGAACTGTCTTGCCTGTACCTGTAGCTGTTATTCCCATTGCTTTTTATTTACACCATTAATAAAGCACGAAGTCCTTTTAACCTTAGGCTGTCAGATGTTTCCTCCTTTCTATATTGATAGTCAAATATCTGTTCACCGGAAGTTTAAAAATATAGATCAATTGATATTTAGAAAGGCAAAAGAAATATATTTCAATGAAAAATTCCCAATTCTTTAATTATTTACTCTATGCAAAATCGAAATAAACATGAAATAGAATTATAATAAAAAAATATCTTTCTACGAAACTCTCGACGGAAGAGAGGCGTAGGTAAAATGAACGGAACAACCATAACAAATCGGCTACAAAATTCATTCAAAATAAATGATAATAACGTGTACGGATCATCGTGTTATTGAAATTTTAGGACTTCGTCCTTCAAACAGGTTGCCTGTCTCATATTAAGCAAAATCATGGCATTTTACAATCAAACTTTTTTTAAATTTGGTTTACACATAGACTTCAAACACATGTACTTTGCTACAATACATTGAATGATGAAAGTTTGATCATATAAATATGACTAAAATTATTTATTTACATATTAGAACCCATAGCAACAAACTTGATTACTGTATAATTTCAATGTATTTATTAAGAAAATATAACAGCATTAATAAGACATTTCACAAATATGACTATTTCAACATTCTCAATTAACGTTGTTGTTAGCCGGAAGACCAGATTAATGTAGACCTTAATAAACAAATATCAAAAATATATCATTCACAACAGTGTTGTAACTATGTGAAAAACGTCATACATTGTTGTGATCAAGGTAAAAACAGAACACATAATACACTAAAACCGTTGTTAGAAGGTAATATATCGTTAATTAATACAATGATTTAGTCAGTAAAGAGACTTTGTTGTTACTGTGGGTGTATTTATTAACTTGTTTATCTATTATTCATTGTTAATCGACTTGTTTTAAATCGTGAGTCATATCGGTAAATACTGTTCTGCTCTACTTCCTGATAGGTACACGCCCTACCAAAACGTTCAATCTGATACAAGGTACTCTTAGCGAAATATTTTGTACGAAATAAAGCAAAACATGATATATAGTTGATATACGTAAAGATTGCAAAATTACATTGTCATGAAAAAACAAACAGACAAACAATAAGTAAAAATACCGTGGACGAAATACAACAGATCCAAAATATAGATAAATAATAAAAGAGATTAAAAAAAAATACTATCAAACCATAGACAAAATAATATTTAATTACTGCACTAGGGTTATCTAGCCATGTCTTCATGGACGTCTGGAATGAATAGCTACATGAATAATGAAATATCATGCTAAAATATAATTAAAAAATGATACTCCAGGGGATAAAATAGGACAAAAATATTACCCAAAAATATGTTCTACAAGAAACGTGATGTGTGATAGTGATAGTGATAACATAAAAGCTGGAATCACAATTGAATCGACAACAAAACACATAGACCCTCTTTATGTAATAGAAATAGTTGTTTCTTATTATATTCGTTTGTTGCTAATTGTTCTAAAAGTTCTATATTCTGTAAGGTGGAGTCAACATTTGAAATGATCAATAAAAAATTATCTATAAAACAAGATTAAGTAATCATGTTGGAATTGTACTTTTAAAATGCACTAGTGTCTAAGTTTCAATAAATAACTACACTGACATCTGATAAAGTAGAGTGCAAATTCGTGTAACCAGGTTGGTTCTAATTTGTTTTACACAGTGTCAAGTTGAGTTGTAAATTCTAACATGTTGGTTCTAGATTTTTTAATAGACTATCACATCCAGTTGTAAAGTCGTATAACCAGATTGGTTCTGGATTGTTTGAGAAGAGTTTGAAGATACCAAAGGGGTAATCATAATCCGCTTATCGAAGAAGAACAGACAACACACTATCAAGTTCAGTTTAACTTTCTTAAACCAGGTCGGTTCTAAATTGTTAAATACAGTATCAAGTTCAGCTGTAAATTATTGAACCCAAGTCTGTTCTAAATTGCTTACCAGCCTGTAATTATTTTGAAAGGCGTCAATGGTTTCAATCACACAGTTTACTAATATGTAGATTGTACGAGATAACACTGTTAAAAGTTAACATTTAATATTTATCAGAGATAGTGTATTGACTAAATCACAGAGTACACATTTTATTTTAAAGTTAATGTGCACTATATCAGAGTTAAACATAGAATGTTTATCCAATATACACGTAGTTAATACATGAAATAGGTAAGTCAATTTTCTAAGCTGATCAAAGGGGCTAAATATTATGTTTTCTGAGCCAAATTGAACATTTTCGAAGACAGTTTCCATTCCAGCAAAAATTTAATAAAGACCGCATTGAATATAGTAGTAAAATCAATAGCAAAAAATATAGTTTTGATTTCCGTGTAAATTAGGAAAAAAGGTATTGCAGTACAGTTGTACATTTTCGAGTACAGTCTAAATCCTAATTATCAAATACAGTGTCAATTACAGTATACATTTCAGTGTCAACTACAGTATCAATTTCAGTGCTAAATAAAATATGTATTACACTATTTATTAGAGCATCACTTACAGTATCAATTATTGTATCCATTTCAGTATCAATTTCAGTATCAACTAAGGTATCAATTTCAGTATCAACTAAGGTATCAATTACGGTATCAATGTCAGAGTCAATTTCAGTGTCAAGTACAATATCAAGTTCAGTGTCAAGTACAATATCAAGTTCAGTGTCAAGTACAATATCAAGTTCAGTGTCAAGTACAATATCAAGTTCAGTGTCAAGTACAATATCAAGTTCAGTGTCAAGTACAATATCAAGTTCAGTGTCAAGTACAATATCAAGTTCAGTGTCAAGTACAATATCAAGTTCAGTGTCAAGTACAATATCAAGTTCAGTGTCAAGTACAATATCAAGTTCAGTGTCAAGTACAATATCAAGTTCAGTGTCAAGTACAGTGTAAATTCTAAAACAAACAGTACCAATTACATTCTGAGTATAAATTAGAGTACAGTTGTAAATTGTCAAATGCAGTATCAATTTTAGCGTCAATTAAAAAATACCCTGAATTGTTCATTATCTGTATCACAGAATTACTACCACAGGTCATTATCTATATTTCAGAATTACTAGCATAGGTCATTATCTATGTCACAGAATTATTACTATAGGTCATTATCTATATCACAGAATTATTACCATATTTCTTTATGTATATCTCAGAATTACTACCATAGGTCATTATCTCTATCTCAGAAATACTACCATAGGTCATTATCTGTTTCTCAGAGGTACTACCATAGGTCATTATCTGTTTCTCAGAGGTACTACCATAGGTCATTATCTGTTTTTCAGAGGTACTACCATAGGTCATTATCTGTTTCTCAGAGGTACTACCATAGGTCATTATCTGTTTCTCAGAGGTACTACCATAGGTCATTATCTGTTTCTCAGAGGTACTACCATAGGTCATTATCTGTTTCTCAGAGGTACTACCATAGGTCATTATCTGTTTCTCAGAGGTACTACCATAGGTCATTATCTGTTTCTCAGAGGTACTACCATAGGTCATTATCTGTTTCTCAGAGGTACTACCATATGCCATTATCTGTTTCTCAGAGGTACTACCATAGGTCATTATCTGTTTCTCAGAGGTACTACCATAGGTCATTATCTGTTTCTCAGAGGTACTACCATAGGTCATTATCTGTTTCTCAGAGGTACTACCATATGTCATCATCTGATTCTCAGAGGTACTACCATAGGTCATTATCTGTTTCTCAGAGGTACTACCATAGGTCATTATCTGTTTCTCAGAGGTACTACCATAGGTCATTATCTGTTTTTCAGAGGTACTACCATATGTCATCATCTGATTCTCAGAGGTACTACCATAGGTCATTATCTGTTTCTCAGAGGTACTACCATAGGTCATTATCTGTTTCTCAGAGGTACTACCATAGGTCATTATCTGTTTCTCAGAGGTACTACCAAAAGTCATTATCTGTATCACAGAATCACAACAATAAGTCATTATCTGTATCTCAGAATTACTACCAAAGTCATTATCTGTATCACAGAATCACAACCGTAAGTCATTATCTGTATCTCAGAATTACTACCAAAAGTCATTATCTGTATCTCAGAATAACAACCATAAGTCATTATCTGTATCTCAGAATTACTACCGAAAGTCATTATCTATATCACAGAATTATTACCATATTTCACTATGTATATCTCAGAATTATTGTCATAGGTCATTATCAGTCTAACAAAATTACAACCATAGGCCATTATCTGCATCCCAGAATTACTGTCATATGTCATTATCTGTATCTCAGAATTACTACCATAGGTCATTATCTATATCTCAGAATTACTACCATAGGTCATTATCTATATCTCAGAATTACTGTCATATGTCATTATTTGTATTTCATAATTAGTGTCACAGGTCATTATCTATATCACATAATTACTACCATAAGTTATTATCTGTATCTCAGAATTACTGTCATAGGTCATTATCTGTTTCTCAGAATTACTACCATATGTCATTATCTGTTTCTCAGAATTACTGTCATAGGTCAGTATCTGTTTCTCAGAATTACTACTACCATAGGCCATTATCTGTATCTCAGAATTACTGACATACGTCATTTTCTGTTTCTCAGAATTGCTACCATAGAACATTACCTGTATCTCAGAATTACTGGCATAGGCCTTTATCTGTATCTCAGAATTACTACCAGAGGTCATCATCTGTATCACAAAATTATAACCCTAGGTCATTATCTGTATCACAGAAGTACTACCATAGGTCATTATCTGTATCACAGAATTACTACCATAGGTATTTCTATGTATCTCAGAATAACTACCATACGCATTTGGGTCTGTTCGATATGTATCAATAGGTTATCTATATGTTGATCATATAGTCAATGAGGCTCCATGAGGGTTTTAATTGTTTTACTGTTTATATTTTTCTTCATGCCTTCATTTACTATAAACGTTTACTATAAATTTGTGTAATTAAATATCATTATGTTCAATTGTGTATTTTGAAATATATGTAATGGGAGAAGACTGTCTAAGTTGTTTAACTTGTGTCTTATCCTTTTGTCTTTTTGAACAATAAAATATGCTTAAAGTAACTACCATACGTCATTACCTATATCTCAGAATTACTACCACAGGTCATTATCTGTATCTCAGAATAACTACCATACGTCATTACCTATATCTCAGAATTACTACCACGGGTCAATATCTGTATCTCAGAATTACTGTAATAGGTCATTATCTGTATTTCAGAATTACTGTCATAGGTCATTATCTGTTTCTCAGAAATACTACCATAGGCCATTATCTGTATCTCAGAATTACTGTCATAGACCTTTATCTGTATCTCAGAATAACTACCAGAAGTCATTATCTGTATCACAGAAATACTGCGATATATCATTATCTGTATCACATAATTACTACCAAAGGTCATTCTATGTATCTCAGAATAACTACCATACGTCATTATATATATCTCAGAATTACTACCACATGTCATTATCTATATCTCAGAATTACCGTCATAGGTCATTATCTGTATCTCAGAATTACTACCAAAGGTCATTCTATGTATCTCAGAATAACTACCATACGTCATTATCTATATCTCAGAATTACTACCACATGTCATTATCTATATCTCAGAATTACTGTCATATGTCATTATCTATATCTCAGAATTACTGTCATAGGTCATTATCTATATCTCAGAATTACTGTAATAGGTCATTATCTGTATCTCAGAATTACTACCATAGGTCATTATCTGTATCTCAGAGTTAATGCCATAGGTCATTATCTGTATCTCAGAATTACTATCATATGTTATTATCTGTATTTCAGAATTATTGTCATAGTTCATTATCTGTATCTTAGATTTACTGTCTATGGTCATTATCTGTTTCTCAGAGTTACTGTCATATGTCATTATTTACATGCCAGATTTCCTGTCATTGGTTATTCTCTGTAACTCAGAATTACTGTCATAGATCATTATATGTATCTCAAAATTACTAACATAGGTCATTATCTGCATCCCAGAATTACTACCATAGGTCATTTTTGTACACCAGATTGACTACCTTATGTCATTTTCTTTACTTCCAACTCAGTTTGCCATTGACATGTGAATTTTTTTATACTTTAGGTATGTCCTCTAATACCAGCTGTGATCCATGTTCCAGAAGCGACGAAACCCTCCCTGCTACCAAATGGTGTGTAGATTGTGAAGATGCTCTTTGCATTAATTGTGTTAAAGCACACAAAGGTAATAGAATATGCATGTCCCATCATATCATCGACATTGAAGTCATATCAACCTTACCTGGTGAAGTACTGACAACACAGGTAAAATGTTCAAGACATCCTGATTTTATTATTGACTTTTTCTGTAACCAACATCATGTAATTTGCTGTCGAAACTGCATGTCGGAAGAACACCGTTCATGTGATCAATTCATGCCACTTGAAATGGCATCTAATAATGCAAAAACGTCTTCGCTTTTACATGATATCTCCGAGGGCTTGAAACAAGTTCATTTAACATTGAAAACAACTGTTCAAAATAGACATGAAAATAGAGACAGGTTGAAAATAGAAGGACCATCGTCAAACAGATATCAGCATTCAAAGCGTCCGTCATAAAGAAGCTTGATGAACTAGAACATTCTACCCTGTGGGAGATGCAATCAGTCAGTCAGGATTATATTTGTCAAATAGAAAGAGAAGAATCCGAATTAGAAAAGTCAGTTTCATTGATCGATAAACATTTACAACAACTTGACTTTGTGACAAAGAATGCGTCCAATCAGCACGTGTTTCTTCTTCTCCATCGATTACTACCAATACTTA
This sequence comes from Bathymodiolus brooksi, assembly GCA_963680875.1. NCBI lineage: Eukaryota > Metazoa > Mollusca > Bivalvia > Mytilida > Modiolidae > Bathymodiolus > Bathymodiolus brooksi. The sequence goes on along the minus strand of OY804580.1, from coordinate 79,074,420 downwards.
GTAAGGAAGACAGCAATTTAGAGGAGATTTTAGCGAACCTCTCAGATGTCAGTTTAGAATACGTTCAACCAGAACATTTGTTATCTGAAATACAATCTTTAGGTACCATACGGTTAAAGAAAACACCATGTACAATTACATTTAAACCTTATAAACACATGGAAGCTCAAAATATATCTGTCCAATCTAAACCTCCTTACAGAATAGATAGAACATTTGATTGCGTATCTGGTATGGTTGTTGATAAGGATGATAACCTGATACTGGCAGATACATCATTTCTTCGAATGTACAGTAAGGTTGGGAAATATGTCAAAGAATGCAAATTAGGAGGAAAAGCATGGGATATGTCTTACCATGAAAAGTCTGGAAGAATTGTTGTCGCCTTGCGAGACAGTGGCGTTCAGTTTGTGGATAACCTTATTGCACAAGCAAAGATAAGCATCCAAAATATAACTGATTGTAGAGGTGTTACTTGGGTCGAAGACAATGCTTATGTAGGTGGGTCTGATAGTAATGGTGATGGTAGGATAATCATTTTAGATTCAAACGGACGGCCCATTAGTGGTGTTAATAGTATTAGTAGTATTAGTAGTATTGTTAAAGTATACTACATCCATCACAGAGACAACAATATATATTTTACAGATTATAAACAAAATGTATACTGTATAAAGAAAGATGAATCAAACGTGCTTACGTTTAGTTCCCCAGATTTAGGAAAAGCAGATGGCATGGATACTGACAGACAAGGAAACGCTTACGTAATAGGGCGGGGATCCAATAACATTTTACGTCTGTCACCTGATGGACAGAACATTGATATAATCATGAAGAAGGATGATGGTATTAATGATCCACTCACACTTTGTTTCAGTAGAGATTTTAAGAAACTGTTTGTGTCAAATGAAGGTGGAGAACGGGTTGTCGTGTATAATTGTGAATATTGAGGATTCAGTTATTCATTCAATACACCCATAATTTGTACCTAGTAAAGAACTGTACTCGTAACTCCTAACAACCGACAAACATTACATTTGTGTTTGTTTGTATCTCACTGACATGACGATTAGGATTATGGTGTTTAACGCCACTTTCAACAATATATCATTTACATCATGGCTATCAGTTTTATTGGTGGAGGATACCGGAGTACCCGGAGAAAACCAACGACCTGCCACAAGTCGCTAACAAACATAAAGTTGTATTGGGTATACTTCGTCATGAGTGGGATTCGAAAACAAAACCCAAGTGGTGATAGGCCATCAGTATGCATTGTGTTAGGTCATTATTATATTATCAAGATTAAACACTGACAATTAGTATGGCCGACATTATATTAAAACTCCCCGAGTCTTAGGTGGATATAAAGTATATTCTCTTTTGCTAAGAATGAGGGTATATATAACTAGCTTAAACCCGCTACTTCTATTGAAGTTCCCGTACCAGGCCTGTACAGTAATCGGCCATGTGTATGTGTCCATTTTATCTATTAAAATTTGCAACTGCTCCGACAGTGTGGAATTTTTGTATTTTGTTGGGAGAGGGAGGCGGGTGTGGGGGATGGAAATGCTTTGGTGTTTTTTTGTTTTTTTTTATATTGTTTTTGTTTTGTTTGGTTTTTTTTCTTATGCTTTTTTTTTTCTTTTTTTTTGGTCTATCCAAATATATTGTGTTAACAATAACTACATTAATCTTAACTAAATTATTGCTACATGGTATATGCATATATGCTAACTTTTAGGCGAGGATTATCGTTCATATGATCATTAATGCCTGGTATTTGTTTTGTGTATGTGATTGTTTGTATTTGTTTGATGTCATCCTGGTTCGCATACATTTGATTAGCATACTAATTAAATAGTTAAATAAACAATAAAGACAATACCATAAAGAGAAATAGTCTATTTTGAATATGTTAAATTTAAAGTGTATCTGTGGCTATGTATTGCAATATAGTTATAAGTAAATTCTCATTTATGTTGGTTGAAATCTTTGTGCCATATGTCTCTTCTGAATATGTTAATTTACATAGATGTTTTGTGTGTACCTGTAACAAGGTATTTTAATGGTTTGAAGTATCTTTCCCATTTAAGCTGGTTCAATATGTCTGATATTTATCTTGCATTAATACATGATAAATAATAAATAAAGAAAAAACTGATTTGTAATCTATATATTTATTCAATAACAAATTTTAATTCATAAGTAACATTACTTTCATAACTTCAATCTTCCATCAAGTACTAAGCTGTCTCTACCAATCTTGTTCTTTACAAATTCAAGTGCATGTATACGTAGCTGAGCGTATACCATGAGTGTTGATGAATGATTTCATGTAAAAAGCAATGAATACTTATAATGCTGGAAATTTGTGAGAACAGTTCACAGATTAATTATAGGCTTGCATTTAATTGCTTAAAGCTGCAATTGTCCTTTTCAAACTTCAATCATTATGCTTACATAATTAGCTTGGAAACTAAACACTAAAGCTCTTAATGAACTGCAAGAGTATGAGTATGAAAATAATTAATGAATAAATAGACAAATAATTTAATAAACTTTATATTCATTATATGATATATTTTTATAGAAAATCAAAACTTTGTATGCAAGATAAATCTTTATTTATATTTAAAAGAAAATCAATAGTTGTAAGCAAGATAAAATTTTACTATAATATTAAAGTGCAGCATATTACTATAATAATTCTTTAATTTTAATCATGTCTATATTTATTTACTTGTAATATTACAGGTAAAATTTGTGTGATCAATAGAGAACAGACTATAATTGTTAAAACAACAATTTCCTCAATGTTTAATTATACCTGTAAGTAAGTGTGTGCGAACCAGTATTAAACCTATGTTTTACTCTATTATATCCAAATACAGTGCGCTTTAAATCTTTTGTTCTCTAGGCTATCTCACACCCATGTCTTTGTTGTATATACTGTATATATGTTTATATCTATTCTGTATTTGTTATATGTATATTTATGTCTTCTCTGTACCGTTGTATATGGTTTATGAGAATAAAGATGATTGATTGATTGCAATGACAATACAAATATTAACTAAGCAATCGATACATGTATAGATGATAATATTTAGCCACGGATTATCGTTCAAATGATAATTAGAGCACGGTAATATGTTAGTAAGAAAGGATATGGATGACATATTCACTTAGTTATAACTGTACACACATTATATTTTTTTAATATTCATTCTAAGTGATGTTTTCTCTCATTGATATAGCATGTCTTATATCATGTAGCTTTAAGTATATCTTTTTAACGCTTGCGGATCCCTTTATGTTGATGTATTTTAATGTAACTTTTCAAGTTTGTTTTCATGATTACAACAGCTAACCCTTGTCCCTACTGGAATCGTCAGTTTTTATATTAGTTTCGTTTCGTAAATTTTAATTGGATAACTTGTCAATCCGTTTGTCCATGAGTTAGACATTTCATATCGACACGATTATATCGTGCAGTCTTCATATTTTAACCAAGGTACTGACGGCTTTTTTATTAATTGTTTTTTTTTATCAAATTAGCAGTTGTCAGTTTTAAACTCGGATTTTTTCTTTCCATTTTCTTGACTGTTTAACTGTAACGTCATACATGCAAAACATTGTTGAATTTACACATAAAAAGGTATAAACAGTTGCCATTGTGGCCCAATTTCCATTGGGTTTCTACATCGAGGTCCATGTCCAACATTTGCCTATTCTGCTTTGCTCTACAAAAGACAATATATCAATGGGTGGGGATTAATATGGTTGGTATATCCAGAGGAAATATTTCTGAAATAAGGGTAATAACAAAATTACCGAACTCCGAACAATCTTACAAAGGGAAAGTCAAAACTCATAATTATATAAACAGACAAAATCAGTCAACAACCGGAAAACTGTGAAAACCGTAATGACCCTGACTTGGTACAGGCATTTCTAAAGAAATGTTGGGTTGAATCAGATTTTAAGGCGCCAAACCTCCCGCTCTCATTACGGTTCAAAGGTTCCGGCTGTCACTGTAACAGTATTTAAATACAGGAACATAATAGGTAAAATAGTTGTCAAAGCAGTACCATATTCGGTGACGTAAATGTCAAAAATATTTTTACGTCACACATTGACAAAAAAAAATTTTGACTTCTTTATCTTTATACATTTTCACTATATTAAAATGCATCGCTTATAATTTTTTCTGCAGAGACGAAATATATTTCGACAAGATATGGGTATCGGAATATAAACTTTTTAAGAGATCGAATAAGGCGAATCTTTTTATAGCCCTGGTCCAGTTTCTCAAATGAAGATGACGTTTCAGGAAATCAGAATAATTGCTACTGGCCCTTGCATAGCGAATCAATTGCGAGATGTAAACACCATATGCAGGAGAAGCTGGTATATTGCTGCACATGTTTGGAAAATTTATGATTTTAAAATTGAAATCGTCCCACTTATCATAAATTTTAGTACTGAGTTGACCACTGTCGTCAAATTCGAGGTATAAGTCCAAAAATGATGCGGACGAAGCTGTATCGGTGGTCTCTTTAACTTCCAGCTCTGGAGGATATATCAATGGAAGAAATTCTGCAAATCTAGAATTATTGATAGATAAAACGTCATCAATATACCTGTATGTGAAATTAAAGGCTCTAGCCTCATGAATCTTCTTATCTTTTACAAGCTTTTGAAGAAACTCCGACTCATATGAGCATAAAAATAAATCGGCTAGAAGAGGGGCACAATTCGTACCCATTGGTATGCCGACGACCTGCTGAAACAGTGTCCCTCCAAAGGAGACAAATATGTTATCGATGAGGAACTCCAGCATACTGATCACTTGTTCCTCGGAGTAGCATGTTTTACCTTTATGAATTTTGTTTGAAAAATATGTGGAATTGTAGCCTAACACAACAAATGTTGAGCCATAATTTCTATGACTAAAAGCTTTATGAATTGTTTCTTTTACGCGGGTTTTTAATTTGTCATGCGGTAGGGTGGTATATAGAGTTGAAAAATCAAAAGTTTTGATGGAGGATACCTGAGAGAAAGATCTTGATTTCAGGTTATCCAAAAGAGCTTTAGAGTTTTTCAAAATCCACATGTGATTTATGCCACTACGCGAGTAAACAGTTTCACAATATTTCTGTTGTCCCTCTTTTACTGCAAACAGAATCTTTGTCAGGTGAATAGACAATTCTTTCGTCGAACAAGTTGATGATCCCGCTATGTACCTTTCTTTGTATGGTGTCTTATGGAGTTTAGGTATCCAATATAAATAGGGTAAATCCTCAGACTCTTTACCAGAGGGAATGTTTAAAGAGGTCATGAATGATCTGTGGTTAGCTAGGATTTCATCTTTGTCGAACGAAGTTGGTTTGTATGTGATATTACTAGAGGTGTTGCTATTTATGCCTAATTCCTTGATTAGGCATTCGAAGTAATATGATTTACATACAAACACGATATTGTTGGAAGCCTTGTCCGCAGGAACGATAACATATTTGTCATGAAGAGAGGAAAGACACTTAACAGCTTCTTGGTCTTTAAATACAGACTTAGGTCGACTATTAACACAATTTTTGAGTTTGTGAATCCGACCTTGTACTAGAGACCTAATTATTCTAACCCAGTCTGACAATGACTCTAACTCAGGATCTTGGTCTACTTCTCTCTTTATCCACCTTCTGGCATAATCTTCAACAGCATCCATAATTATCTTGAAATTATGTTTCCAATTGATGTGTTGAGGTTCTCTGAATTTAGGACCATGAGAAATCACCTTTCGGAGACTCTCATGTTGAATGATATTCAGATCTCCAGTGATTACATGTCCAGATGTGTTGTATTGAAAAGGAGAGTGGGAGCAGTCACAAGTCAGAGGGTTCTTAAGGTACTCTTCTATGTTAATATCTTGCAATGCTTCTTTGTAGTTGAACATTTTACGACCAATGCTGTTAGTGTAGCTATAGGAGACAATGGGAACAGATTGATTTTTGAAATATGATGAAATTTCTTTTACGACCTCTTTTCTATTAAGAATGTTGCTGATGTTAATAGCATCGATTCCTTTGTTAGCAAACGGAATATGGAGGAATTTTCTGTTGTTATCATGAAGAGGTTCAGATCAAACTGGTTTAAAAAGACGAAAGGACGCCACGTCGCATATAATACTAGACAATCTGTACTTAGGAGAAAAAGGATCTACGCCTCCTTTGTCAAGTCCAAAATCCCTAAGATCTTTGAGGTAGTTTACAGGTAGTGAAAATAAGATTGTACGAATATGATGAATTCCAAGAGGTTTCTGTATATTAGAAAGTAAATCATTAAAAGTATCTTGTAACGTTCTTGGTTTAGAGGACTTTTTAACATTAGGATGTTGAATTCTTTTATGACCATGGCTACGTTTAGTTCTTGGAATATTATTAAAAAGGCTCATCGCGTTAATTTCGTTGCATCCAGGACTTGACAAATTTCCCACTCCTTTGATGTTATCATTGCAACCGTAAGGCATTGCAGTGCTTAATTCTTTTATCCAGAACAACTCTCTATCGGTACGGTAAGGTGTACTAAGAATAGGACTGTTTATATGATGGTAAATCTTCTCGATGATTCGAACTTTCATCGTCAAACAGCGGTCATGACCCGGTTGATTGAAATGATTATACAAAATCCTGTATTTGGGATCTTTTGCATCATATCGATGTTGGCTCATCCTACTTCGCAATGCTTGACGAGTTTCACCAACATACAAAAGTCCACAGAGTGTACATTCTATGCCGTAAATGACATTTTTAGTAGAACAGTCCAGAGGGTCAAACGATTTGGTGTAGTACGTTTTTCCAGTTAAATTACTTGTAAATTCAGGAGAAGTTATTAGCATGACGCATGTTTTACAAGTATTATTTTTGTCAGTTTTTATTTTGCAAGTAGTAATGCATGGAGAATAGTCACAAGTACCTGGAGATTTAAGACAGTCCGAAATATTAATAGAACAAGATTTTAAAATTTGATACGAATCTGAAGTTTTGAAATAATAATTACCCTCTGGCTGAACGTAAGACAAATCGGGGGTATCCCGTAGGATATTCCGTGGAACGCATATATCATTTGCTACCCTGTTCCGTGTGGTAGCAAATGAGGACCTTGAAATCCCATGCAGCTTCCTTTTTGCCAAGACAAATATTTCTATGATTGTGCAATAATTTTTCATAAAAAACTTCAAAATTGATCTATGTGTGTTTGTTTGGATATATATGAGAATGGATCACCATGAACTGAATAATGTATGAATGGGCATGTGCTTTTCCCGCTGATGGAATATATATATGAGGGGTGTGTTCTTTTTTAAACTCTAGCGACGGCACCTACGTACCAATCTTTTCCTTAAGTAACATACCGTGCACTGATTGCAGAATAATGTATTATCATTGAGCAAGCTGAGATATAATGTATTTAATTTATTGTATTTGTCACTATTGTAAATGATTCAATTAAGATGTATATTATGATGTCTTGTGTGTATTAAATGTAGAAAATTTCATGTTGTTCTTTCGAGTACCGCTTGTCATAAATACTGAAATTTGGTACAAATAATGGTCAAGATTTGCAGGAATTGGTCTGTTTAGCGCCACTTTATACAATATTTCAGCTATATCATGACAGTCATTTTTATTTGTTGGGAAGCCGGAGTAGTTGGAGAAAACCACAGACCTGCCGCAAGTCACTGACAAACTTTATCACAGAATATCGTATCGAGTACACATCCCCATTAGTGGGATTTGAACTCACAACGTTAGTGGTGATATGCACTGATTGCACAGGTAGTTATATATTCAACATTCGATCACGAATACGGCGGTCCCCAGCCGGAGTTTATATACACCTTCAGTAATAATTGAGTTATGAACGTCTGGTTAGGGAGCGATTATTTAGCTTTTGAAACGCAGTAAGAAAGCTGGGTGAAACCTGATAAAAATAAGATATTTCATATCAAAAATATAATCTGATTTTCTTGTAGAAAATATTTGCAGAGGAAAAAACACAGTGTAATGGTTTATTCCTATCTTGTTGAAAATGGCATAACTGACAGTGGTCAAACGAAAATAATAAACAATGATTTGCAAAACACTACAGAAATACGATTCCAACAAAAACTGGATGACAAGTAAAGGTGATTTAGAAGGGAAAATGATTACTTATCCATAAGTGGCACCGTAATCTTACTCTTGCTAAAAATCCAGGGATCCGTTATGAATACGGGAAGGATCAGATTGTGATGGTGATTACGACAAACGGAACACATCCTTATTCATTTGTGAAAGATACTCTGTAAATGTTCACCAAATCATGTTGGCGACCGTAGAATTTTCGACTGATTCAGCTTAATCACCACGAGTCCTTGGTTCAGCGGCCTCCTTGTGTGCACCAACCCTAGCTTAGTGAAGTCATGGTATGAACCACAAGCTCTGTAATATCATATCAACTTAGAGATATATACAAATACACTCTATATACAGGAGCTCCAGGAATGTCCCTTAATATAAATGGAAAGGCATTTTAGAAGCTTATGCATGATGCCTAATTTATACGAATATAGGAACAGGTTTGGGGAAAAGGGACATAGGTGGTACATATAGGAATGCCAACTGTCTGTTGAAAACCACCTCCCCCATACATAGCAAATAGGAAGTCTGAAAACTTGCTTAGTAAACAAAATATTCCTTAAGATTAGAAATATTCTTTTAACCTTTTTGCTATTTATTTTTAGCTTACAGAGAGGAATAGTTGTCAAAAGGGTAGAGGAATCAAATGTGTAATGGTATTCTACGGTACGAGGAACCTTGCCCGTATACTCGAACAGATAATGTTTAAAAAAAAGAAACATATAACCCATTTTTATTTTTCAAAATGCAAATTTTGCAATTAACCAGGTAAAATTAAATGGCCAATTTAATCATTGAGCTTTTAAAGGTAAACTTCAAATTTTAAATGCCTGTTCATTAGATTTGGCTAGCTGCCACATGTGCACAGTGGCTCTGAAAAATGAATGTCCCATGTATCGCCGCGAAAATTCAATAACGTTTTTCACGGGAACTTTGAGATTAATTCAACTGTTAAACTAAAGCGTATAAAAGAATCAAGTTTCAAGTTTGGCTTTTATTATTAAATTGAAATGCTACCATGCCAAGGTTGAACCCTGCCACTCGAAATATCGTTTTCGGTCGTCTCCAAGCAGGACAGTCACAAAATGAAGTTGCACGAACTCTGAACGTTAACCAGAGCACAATCCCCCGGCCGTGGAACACATTCCAACAGTCTGGTCCATCTAATGACCGCCCGAAGAGTAGAAGACATCCCATAGCGATTCATTGACAAAATCGCTACATCCGGGTCTTTCATCTACAGAATCGAACCGTTTCCGCATCAACCACTGCAGTCGGAATACCTGGATTGCGAGGAATCTGCTCGCAAACAGTCCACAACCGGCTTCGATAGCATGGCATTATACCCAAAAGGCCATATTTCGGAGCGGTATTGACGCCGTTACACAGACATGCAATAGTCCGTTGGGGCAACAGGTCAAGGAGCTGGACATTTCGAATCTGGCACAGATCTTGGTTTAGCGACGAGTCCCGTTTTCTCCTGCAGAAGTGAGATGGCAGAAAACGGGCATACAGACGCCGGAATGAACGTTTCTCTTCCTCCTGTGTTCAGGAAGTGGATAACTACGTGGAGGTAGTGTCATGGTGTGGGTGGCGATCTCAAATGATAGCAAAACAGAACTCGTGCATGTTACGGGTAATTTGACGCTGTAAGGTAAAGAGACGAAATTCTCAAACCTCATCTCATGCACGTAATTGACCGGCTGAGGGAGTTATTCCAACAGGGCAATGCTAGGCCAGACACAGCGCGTTTAACAATGGACTACCTTGAGCAGAATAACATCAATGTGCTACCATGGCTTTCCAAATCGCCGGATTTGAATCCGATTGAACCCCTTTTGGATCATTTAGATAAAGTGTGCACCAGCGTCAACCTCCATCTCAGACGCTCGATCAACTCTGCCAAATGTTGCAACAGGAATGACGAACAATACCACGAAATAATGTTAGAAAATAGATTGAGTCTATGCCGAGGAGATGTAGAGCAGTGTTGGCCGCGCGCGGTGGTCATACACGGTACTAACTTTAACGTGACCGGAAGTGTGCTGAACTGTGATAAACTGACTTTCATACACTAATCATTGAAGAATGGACTTTTAATTTTACAATAAAAAAACCATTTTGAGTCAATATCTATAAGTGTAACTGATAAATTTGGATTTAAAATACATGTATTAAAATTCCTAAAACACCTTATGCGTTTCTTTTTTTGCTGAGTATAATAGGTTCTTACATACGTTCTTTTGAAAGACCGGGTGATCTTCCACGAATGAATTTTTTTTTATGTCTTTTCGCGAGTGGAGCGCAGCGAAACGAGCGAAAAGAAACATTAAGTTCTATCACGAGTGGAAGATCACCCGGCTTTCCCAACAACGCATGTAAGTACCTATTTCTTTCGTAAACCAACAACTTTTACTATCGCGAACTCCTAGAGACCCCCGCCATTGAGCAGTAACTGATTTGCATAAATTATCAGATCAATATCATAAAATTGAGCATTATGAAATTAAAGAGGAACCATTTGCCTGCATCAACGGGAAACAGCTCTAATAAAAAAAATGTAAAGCATATTTATTTTAGAATCATGTCGAAAATATGCAAATTATTCATTATATATGTGATGAAATAAAGAAAAAGAAATACCGCACTATCGTTACATTACTAAAATCTAATCAAGAATTTGTAGAAACAGAGGAAAATTTAATACAACTAATACACATCTACATGACAGCTCACTTTCCTGGATTGGTGTCGTCACTTCAATAGAAATTAAAAAAAATTACGTAAGACTAGTATTATGAACCCAAACCTCCCCTCTTAGTGAAATGATGCGTTCGGGCAGGTGCTTTCTACGTCAGGTATAACTAAACAGTAAGTACAATGGCCAAAAGAAAAGGGGACAGTTGGCTGAATGTTCCTTGGGGGTATAGCGTATCTTTCTGTCTCCAAACTCTCATTCGTTCATCGGTTACATGTAGCAAAAACCGGCTTTCGTCCAACCAATGGATCCTACACCTGGTCCTTAAATTTAAACACATCGCGCTAAGCACCATGCCAAACGTAATCGGTTGTAGTAGTGAGAAAACCAGAGTTCTGGAACAATGGCACCTCCCATAGCACCTCCCTGACCGGGGGGTGCAGTGACGGCAGACCGTAAGAACCATGTGACCGGATGTATGACGTCATCGTAGTGACGTCCTTCAGTGCGATGCATGCCAGGAAGGGCTTTCTTAATTTGAAAATCCGAAGCGTACGGTTAAATTCTATTATTCCGTTTCAATTAGAAATTCCCCGATCTATTTTTAGATCTTCGGTTAAACTTTCCATGACGTCAATAATCACATCGAATTATGACATAAATTGGTATGGCTCTTTGATGTTTCTGGATAGTGGTAATCTGACGTTTGTGTTTTCAAAGGGAAGTAATTCTGTTGCGGATTGAGAGTTTGTAAGCCAAAGGAAATAACGTTATTCGGTATATTTGTTCGATCAGAGTCTATAAACCAAGGGAAATAACTTTATTCGGTGTGTATGTTCGATGAGAGTGGGGGAGATAACTCAATGTGTATGTTCAAAGGGAAGTAATTATACGTTTCCAGTATGGTTAAACGTATTAAAAAGGAAGCAACTATGAGCATAACACAACGATAAGATTTCGTTCGTATCATTTATTACGTATAATACATTCTATAATAAAGACACGGCAATGCTTGACAATATACAATAGTAGTTTTAACACGATTTCGTCCGTTTATTAAGTACAATACATTCTATAATGGGGACATTTACCAAGACAATGCACGACAAAATACAATTTTAACAGTTCGATTGTTTATTAAGTTCAATACATTCTATCACAACGACAACTACAATGCATGACAATATGCAATGTTAACAGTTAGATCTTAAAATATTGTCCTCGTTTCCTTTTAATTCAACGGTGGAAAAGTCTTTCACTATGTCCGGCAGCTTCATTCCTCGATGTCTCCGTTTGAAGTAGTACAGGCAAAACAGTCCGCAGGTGTCGGTGTCGTCAGGTTGGATTTGAGACGAACAGTAGTAGTAATGCGGTCCGTTGACGATCAAGACGTTGGCGAAACGGCGGCGATATGTTTCCGGTGCGTTTCCCAGCGAATCGAAAAATTCGGCGGGTCCCACGAGGAGAAAGTGAAACGCCACCCAGTGACTTCCGCCATTTTTGCTGTCTCCAAACTCTCACTCGTTCATTGGTTACATGGAACAAAAACTGGCCAATGGATCCTACGCCTGGTCCTCAAATTTAAACCACGTCGCGCTAAGCACCATGCAAAACGTCATCGTTGATGTCGATCTGATAATATGGGACGTTCAATTACTCTCTTTGACTTCAGTAATGCTGATTCAAACAGTTTCACACTGTTCTTTCTGACAGATATCTATTTGGTAACCATTGTCTTATCAGAACAGGGATGTTAGCGAATGGCATCCGTCTGATTAATCGATGCAAAGCCCTATCTTCACTCTGTGTTGTGACATGTTGTCTTCCGTATCTTAGCAGGTCTTTCACGGTGTTGGTTTGAGTATGTTTTTGCACAAGCCTGATGACTACTGGATCATGATAGTCCATCTTACGTCCATTAGCTTTTAAAGAAATCCATGTTTACCGCAAGGTGAGTATTTGCAATCTTTGAGCCTCCGATATTTCCCTTGGTACCATGTTCACAGAGAATGAAATAATTTGTCAAAACATCGGATATAAGAACCCAAATTTAAAGCGTGGACATACTGAAAAATGGATACTGTATGGGATGCATGGTTTACATGCATGATATCTCGATAACGTCACACCTGTATGATTACATCTTTTCAATTGAACACATGTCTTGTTAAAATCAATATTTGCATTTAAATTGAAGCTCATGATATAATTCAATATGTCAAGGGGTGCTCAACCTTTTTCGTTGTTTATATAATAGAGGTAGTATAGGTATTAAATATGTATCCATATATAGGTAATATGTATCCATTTCGGCTATTTTTTGAAATATTTTAAAGAGTTGTTTCCCTTTTGAGGCACGTAATGGGTTGTTTACCGGGAAACAATAGGGTTGTTACCCAGTAAACAACTAGTTGTTTCACGTTTGGGTTAATTTTCACAAAATATTAAAATTGTTTCAGGTCATGTGATTTAATTTAAGCCAATGAGAAGTTAGTGAAGCATAATAATTGCATTTAAATTGAAGCTCATGGTATAATTCAATATGTCAAGGGGTGCTCAACCTTTTTCGTTGTTTATATAATAGAGGTAGTATAGGTATTAAATATGTATCCATATATAGGTAATATGTATCCATTTCGGTTATTTATATTTAATGTTACATATTTGGCTAACACTGTGTGTGTCTGTGCGTTATATATCACAGTAATTATGTTTTATGTTGTGTAATGTCCCGTGTTGTTGTTGTTTCGTGTTCTAAGATATACATGTACGTCTATATATGGTATGTTACAATTAAATAGAAACGCATTCACTATTTTGTTATTGGATCTATACAAACTAAATAAGTGTGTCCATGTACGGTATTTGCAGTTAAATATATACAAACTGTGTTGGTTTTTAAGGTTGACGTTTTTTAGGGGGAGGGGGGGGGTGTACACGATTGGATAAATTGTTTGTATTCTTAGTCAGTTAGATAACAGGTAGATATTGTATAAGTCCATATGCACCAGACACCAGGTTTTAAATCTATTTATACAAAAATGTCTAGTACTCAAATGAAATTCCATTGTCTGGTTAAAAGAACGGTAATTAATAGCTAAACTATACATTTTTTTTCATTTAAATTTCTCACTATACAATAGATCATATTTCCGAATTGTTTATAAATTTATACGTTTCTATATTTGTTTTATATGTGTTATTTCCCTCGTATTGGATAAAATGTTAACTGTTCAGTGCAAAAACACTGTAAAGGATTTGAGTGTAATTTTCTTATAGCTTGTAGGTATTTGAACCTTTCAAACAATGAGAGTATAGTTAATATCACAGTGTTAGTACAATGAGTTTGTTCCCTGATTTGATTAGGATTCGTGTTATTCATGTTGACCAGTTACAAGTCTCCACGCCCATAGCTCCGTGTTGAGATGTTTGCGTCGACTTTGGTCCCCCGTATGCGTTGATGGGTTTCATGTTTTATTTGTTATTTATATTCATATGATTACCTAAGCTGTTGTCCAAGACATTGTTATCGTTTACCAGTAACTAAAACGACGGACGGGTGTCACTAGTATAACAGAAACTTTACGCTTTCTGAGTTCACCACCGTTTGCAGGTGTGGGACTGTGTTACCCAATCTTTAGTCTTCTGTGGAACGTTAAGTAGATTGATCATTGTTTTCATTTTGTCTTGTCTTTGATCTACGGCTTCTGATTACCCCTTTGGAATTCTTTTCCTATAATAATCTAGGATATTTTTTTTTAAGTCAGACCTTAGATTGCTCACACCTTGTTCTAATGTATCTGGTAAATTACTCGTGTCTGTGGTCTTTATCAGGTACATGTACCAACACTGAGTGATATAGGCGGGATTGTGAAGCATGTTACTCAAGAATGATCAACAATATTAAAAAATATATAAAAATATCAGAAATAACAAGGGAATTTTGAAAATATAGTTTCACATAAATATAAGCGGAGACAACGATATTATCCAAAAGAACAACAAGGTGACTTCTAACAAAAATGGTTCCCTCGAAAATCAAACGTCAGTGGGAACAAGTCTTACTCAGACTATCAGAGAGACAGGATATTGGGAAGTAGAAATGTTGTGGAATCCATATGGATGTAACCCCTTTAATCGGGTAGAACGGATGATACCAGAAAATTAAACTTTAACAGGTAGTCTTCCACAGACTATCAGAGAGAGAGAGAGAGAGAGAGAGAGAGAGATAATTGGTAAGTAGAAAGACATAACGTTGCGATTTTTGGTTTTGAATGTCAGGTTTCAGGTGTTAAACGCTACTTTCAAAGATATTTCAATTATATTCTGACGTCAGTTTGATTGGTGGAGGAAACAGGAGTACCCGGCCTGTAGCAGGTTTCTTATAAATTTATCACATAATGTTGGATCGAGTACACCTCACCATCAGCGGGGTACGAACTCACAGCATTAGTAGTGATTGTACAGGTAGCTGTAATTCCAACTACCATACGATCACGTCCACGCGGCCCCTGCAGAAGCAATAAATCACGAGGAAATAACAATCATGTTCGTTTGTATCAACACATATTTTTACTACGTAATCTTCCTTTTTCTTGGTCGCATCATCTATAAAGGAAGTTGTAGTACAAACGTACTTGTACTGATGAAGAAAAAAAAACATTAAAACAACTAAAATACTGATCTATTTACATCAAATAATAATCAACCAATCAACGAATACTCTCGAATCAAAATGCCCGAAACCATGTAATCTCTCCTGATATTAAAACTGCCAAAAATAAAATAAGATAACAACAAGTTGTACTGTCTTGCCTGTATCTGTATCTTTCATTCCCAATAGTTTGTATTCATGACTGTAATGATCTATTTAAATTTTAGAACCCATAGCAACAAACTCGAGTACAGAATTTTAATGTATTTATTAAGAAAATATAGTAGTTTCAAGAAGACATTTCACAAATTTGCAAATTACGACATTCACTATTAACGTAGTTACTACCAGGAAGACCAGCCTAAAATAGACCATAATAAACAAATGTTAAAAATATATGCTCCCAAATAGTGTTGTAACTATGTGCAAAACGTCATACATTTTTATGATCAAGGTAAAAACAGTACACATAATACACTAAAACCGTTGTTAGAAGGTAAGCTATATCGTTATTTAATACAATGATTTAGTCAGTACAGAGACTTTGTTGTTACTGTGAGTGGATTTATTATATTTGTTTATCTATTATTTATATTTTATAAATTTTATTTTAAATCGTGAGTCATCTGTTAATCCTGTTTTGTTTTACTTCTTGAAAAGAATGCGCATTCCAAAACGTTGAATCTAATACTCTAAAGGGTTTATTTTTCTACGAAATAGAAGCAAAACGTGATATATAGGTGGTATACCTAAAGATTGCAAGATTACACTGTCACGAAAAAACAAAAACAAAAACAAACAAACAAACAAACAATAAGTACAATACCGTGGATGAAACACAACAGACCACAAGCATAAATAAACAGTAAAATATATCTAAAAGAAATTACATGTACTATGAAACTTAATAGACAAAACAAGATTAAAGTACTACACTAGGGATCATCTAACCACGTCTTCCTGGCCGTCCAGAATGATTACCTACACGAATAATATATTAATATACTAAACTAGAATGTAACGTGATCATCTAAGGGTTAGGGTTATGGGAATTTTACTAATGCACAAATTACAATAAATAACTACACTCACATCTGATCATGCGGAGTGCAAATTCTTGCAACCAAGGTTGGGTATAGATTGCTTAACAGAGTATCAGGTCGAGTGGTAAATTATCGAAACAAGGCTGGTTATAAATTGTTTAACACAATATTAACTTCACATGTAAATTCTTGAAATAATATTGGTTCTAAATTACTTTACAGAGTATCAAGTTGCAACCAGGTTGGTTCTATGTTGCTTAGCAAAGTATCACGTTCAGCTGTATATTCTACCAGGTCGATTCTATATTGCTTAGTAGAGTATCAGGTTCAGTTGTTTATTCTACAAGGATAATTCCAGATTGATTAGCAGTATATCAAGTTCAGTCGTAAATTCGTAAAACCAGGTTGGTTCTAGATTTTATTTTAACAAAGTAGAATGTTCAGTTGTAAATGCGTGAAACAAATTGGTTTTACATAGTTTAACATAGTATCTTGTTAAGTTGTAAATAATCGAAGCCAGGTCGGTTCTAAATTGGTAAGCATAGTATCAAGTTCAGTTGTAAATTCTACCACGGTGGTTCTAGATTGGTTGTATATTTTTGAATCCAGTTTGGTTCTAAGCACAACTTCGGTGTTAAATTATCACAATCAATCTCAAGTTCACTTGTAAATTATCAAACCCCAGTATCAAGTTCAGTTGTAAATCATCAAACTCCAGTATCAAGTTCAGTTGTAAATGATCAAGCCAGTATAAAGATCAGTTATAAATTCGTAAAAGCAGGTTGGTTCTAGATTGGTTAATACAGTATCAAGTTCAGTTGTATATTCTACCAGGTTGGTTCTAGATTGTTTAATACAGTATCAAGTTCAGTTGTATATTCTACCAGGCTGGTTCTAGATTGTTTAACACAGTATCAAGTTCAGTTGTATATTCTACCAAGTTGTTTCTAGATTTCTTAATACAGTATCAATTTCAGATGGTTTGTAAATTTTTGAATCCAGTTTGGTTCTAAGCACAATATCAACTTCGCTGTTAAGTTATCACAATCAGTCTCAAGTTCAGTTGTAAATTATCATATTCAGTCTCAAGTTCACTTTTAAATTATCAAACCCCCAGTATCAAGTTCAGTTGTAAATTATCAAACCCCAGTATCAAGTTCAGTTGTAAATTATCAAAACCAGTATCACGTTCAGTTGTAAACTATCAAGCCAGTTTCATACTGAGTTGTTATTTTTTTTCAATTCTATCATTAAGGTGACATGTTTATGTTCACAATAAATGAATACGTGTTTCATATATTGTGCGCTAAATAGAAGCATTATATGTTCACATGTTTACATCTGCCGATTCAGCATTCCTAGTATTTACATAAACTCTGGTGTCTTCTGATACTATTATTTGTAAAAAAATAGAAAGCACAATGGCAGTTAACAAACCAGTGTTATTAAGAGACAATTACTCCATTATTTTGAGTTTAACCAGCTACATGTGCGATTGGTATTGTACTCATCCGTGGAGAATATTTGCATGAGGCATGGTTTTACTAAGAGGAAATTTTAGCTACTCCAGGAAAGAGGGCGGTCACATGCATATTGACGGATAATCTTTGCGGCTTTTAGCGATATTCCTATTATGCTTTGTAACTGTTTGAGGGTGTGGCATTTTTTTTTAATTATTTTCACTTTATGAATGAATTCGTTACTCGGGTGATCACAATAAACACATGTACATGTATCTATCTTACAGGGTTTTCATTCTGTGGAAAACGTCATACATTTGTGTAGCAAAATCACTTGAAGAATAAAGTAAAACAGTTTCAGTGGAGGGTAAGCATTATCTCTATTCATAGCAATGAATCGATTCAGTAAAAATATCATTGTTGTCATTAATTAATTAATTTATAATATTCATTGATGTATTTGTTTTATGTCAACACTCATAATAAAACAAGTCAGATTTGTAAATCCGTTATTTTAAAAGCCTTTAATTGTGTCATCTCATGTATCAGGATAAGAACAACCAGTGTACACATATCTTGAAAGACACCAATTTTCTTACCTCATGTATGCGGACAAGACCCTTATGCTCCTAAATAGTGTTACCTTCTGTATCAGGATAAGAACCTCTAATCTACTCTGATTTTTGAAAGCCCTTAATGGTGTCACCTCTTGTCAGGATAAGTACCTCCAGTTTACAATTCTTTTGTAACGTCTAACGGTGTCACCCCCTCTATCAGGATAAATACCATGATAAATGATGTCATTCAGATAACCTACTAATACGTATTGTACAATATAACAAGGTTAATGTACCTGATATGAAAGATACAATTTAATATTCATCTGAGGTAGTGTGTTGATTAAATCAGATTCTGAGTGTAAATGTATTTTATCAAGGTTAATGAGCACTAGGGTCGAACAACGGATGTGAGGACATCTTACCAGAGTCGCATTTGTACACAGCCTAGGCCACTAATTTGTTGAATGCATCTTCGACATTTTAACTGAGTTTTTTTCTCGTTCTCTTTAGCATCTTTTGTTTTTTATTGTCAACTAATAAACACAACAGTAAATCCTTTCACAATGCAAAAACATTCTATGTGTTATTTTATTTTATTTCGAATTTCTACCAAAAATCATTATCTATTCATAAGAATTACTGTAATAGGTCATTATTGGTATCACAGAATTACTACCCTAGGTTATTATTGTATCTCAGAATTACTTCCATAGGTCATTATCTGTATCACAGAATTACTACCCTAGGTTATTATTTGTATCTCAGAATTACTTCCATAGGTCATTATCTGTATCACAGAATTACTACCCTAGGTTATTATTTGTATCTCAGAACTACTTCCATAGGTCATTATCTGTATCACAGAATTACTACCAAAGGTCATTATCTATATCGCAGATTTACTGTCATAAGTCATTATCTGTATCTCAGAGTTACTGTCATGAGTCATTATTTGTATCTCAGAATTGCTGTCATAGGTCATGACCTATCTATCAGAATTACTGCCATATCACAGAATCACTGTCATAGGTCATTATATGTATCTCAAAATTACTACCAAAAATCATTTCCTTTATCTCAGAATTACCACCATGGGTCATTATCTATACCTAAGAATTACTACCATAGGTCATTATCTGTATCTCAGAATTACTGTCATATGTCATTAGAGGGTTGCTGCTAACAATGAAGCTACTGAACCTTTTGGTAAGGTTGAAGTTATCACTTCGAAAATTTTACGTCGCCACCGTGACTTGGCTGACCGTTATGGGGTATCTGTGTTACAAATGACCACGGATATTTTCCACTTGTCGCAAACACTTGCAGGTCCTTTCCTCATTCACGATTTATTACCGTGTTTGTAACTAGATTCACACGACGAGTGCCACTAGCGGAGCAGGAACTGCTTACCCTTCCGGAGCACCTGAGTTTTGTAGGTCGTTTTAGGTCCTTTTGTACTTTGTCTTTTGGCCATTGTGTTGTCTGTTCTTCTTCGATATACGGATTCTGATTATCTCTTTGGTATCTTCAAACTCTTCTTGCATGCCAGATTTACTGTCTCATGATCTGCAGCCTAGAATTACTGTCATAGGTCATTATCTGTACTCAGAATTACTGTCATAAGTCATTATCTGTATATCAGAATTACTGTCATAGATCATTATCTGTATCCCAGAATTACTGCCAGCAGTCATTATATGTATCTCAGAATTACTACCACAGGTCATTATCTATATATCACAATTACTACCATAGGTCATTATCTGTATATCACAATTACTACCAAAGGTCATTATCTGTATCACAGAATTACTGTCATAGGTCATTATATGTATCACAGAATTACTCCCATAGGTCATTATCTGTATCTCAGAATTACTACCATAGGTCATTATCTGTATCTCAGAATAGGTCATTATCCGTATCTCAGAATTACTACCATAGGTCATTATCTTTATCTCAGAATTACTACCCTAGGTTATTATTTGTATCTCAGAATTATTACCATAGGTCATTATCTGTATCACAGAATTACTACCCTAGGTTATTATTTGTATCTCAGAACTACTTCCATAGGTCATTATCTGTATCACAGAATTACTACCAAAGGTCATTATCTATATCGCAGATTTACTGTCATAAGTCATTATCTGTATCTCAGAGTTACTGTCATGAGTCATTATTTGTATCTCAGAATTGCTGTCATAGGTCATGACCTATCTATCAGAATTACTGCCATATCACAGAATCACTGTCATAGGTCATTATATGTATCTCAAAATTACTACTAAAAATCATTTCCTTTATCTCAGAATTACCACCATGGGTCATTATCTATACCAAAGAATTACTACCATAGGTCATTATCTGTATCTCAGAATTACTGTCATATGTCATTAGAGGGTTGCTGCTAACAATGAAGCTACTGAACCTTTTGGTAAGGTTGAAGTTATCACTTCGAAAATTTTACGTCGCCACCGTGACTTGGCTGACCGTTATGGGGTATCTGTGTCACAAATAACCACGGATATTTTCCACTTGTCGCAAACATTTCCAGGTCCTTTCCTCATTCACGATTTATTACCGTGTTTGTAACTAGATTCACACGACGAGTGCCACTAGCAGAGCAGGAACTGCTTACCCTTCCGAAGCACCTGAGTTTTGTAGGTCGTTTTAGGTCCTTTTGTACTTTGTCTTTTGGCCATTGTGTTGTCTGTTCTTCTTCGATATACGGATTCTGATTATCTCTTTGGTATCTTCAAACTCTTCTTGCATGCCAGATTTACTGTCTCATGATCTGCAGCCTAGAATTACTGTCATAGGTCATTATCTGTACTCAGAATTACTGTCATAAGTCATTATCTGTATATCAGAATTACTGTCATAGATCATTATCTGTATCCCAGAATTACTGCCAGCAGTCATTATATGTATCTCAGAATTACTACCACAGGTCATTATCTATATATCACAATTACTACCATAGGTCATTATCTGTATATCACAATTACTACCAAAGGTCATTATCTGTATCACAGAATTACTGTCATAGGTCATTATATGTATCACAGAATTACTCCCATAGGTCATTATCTGTATCTCAGAATTACTACCATAGGTCATTATCTGTATCTCAGAATAGGTCATTATCCGTATCTCAGAATTACTACCATAGGTCATTATCTTTATCTCAGAATTACTACCATAGGTCATTATCTGTATCTCAGAATTACTGTCATAAATCATTATCTGTATCTCAGAATTACTGTCATAGGTCATTATTTGTAGCTCAGAATTACTGTCATAGGTCATTATCGGTATCTCAGAATTACTGTCATAGGTCATTATTTGCATGCCATATTTACTGTCATAGGTCATTATCTGCATCCCAGAATTACTACCATAGGTCATTATCTGTATCTCAGAATAGGTCATTATCCGTATCTCAGAATTACTACCATAGATCATTATCTTTATCTCAGAACTACTACTATAGGTCATTATCTGTATCCTAGAATTACTGTCATAGGTCATTATCTGTATCTCAGAATTACTGTCATAAGTCATTATCTGTATCTCAGAATTACTGTCATTGGTCATTATCTGTATCTCAGAATTACTGTCATAGGTCATTATCTGTACCTCAGATTTACTGTCACAGGTCTTTATCTGCATCCTATAATTACTGTCATAGGTCATTATTTGTAGCTCAGAATTACTGTCATAGGTCATTATCGGTATCTCAGAATTACTGTCATAGGTCATTATTTGCATGCCATATTTACTGTCATAGGTCATTATCTGCATCCCAGAATTACTACCATAGGCCATTATCTGTAGCGCAGAAGTAGTGACATATGTCATTGTCTGCATCTCAGAATTACTGTCATAGGTCATTTTTTTACACCAGAAAATTTACCATATATCATTTTCTGAATACCTGTATGACTGTGTAGGTCATTATCTTTACTTGAAATTCAGTTTGCCATTGACATGTGATTGTTTTTATACTTTAAGTATGTCGTCAAATACCAGCTGTGATCCATGTTCCAGAAGCGACGAAAACCTCCCTGCTACCAAATGGTGTGTAGATTGTGAAGATGCTCTTTGCATAAATTGTGTTAAAGCACACAAAGGTAATAAAATATGCAAGTCCCATCATATCATCTGCATTGAAGCCATATCAACCTTACATGATGAAGTATTGACAACACAGGCAAAATGTTTTAGACATCCTGACTTTATTATGGACTTTTTCTGTAACCAACATCACGTAATTTGCTGTCGAAACTGCATGTCAGAAGACCACCGTTCATGTGATAAAGTCATGCCACTTGAAATGGCATCAAACAACGCAAAAACATCTTCACTTTTCCATGAGATCTCCGAGGGCATGAAACACATCCACTTAACGTTGAAAACAACTGTACAAAATAGGAAGCAAAATAGAGACCGGATGAAAATAGATGAAAAGACCATTGTCAAACAGATATCATCATTCAAAGAGTCCATCATAAAGAAGCTTGATGAGCTAGAAAATTCAATGCAATCAGTCAGTCAGGGTTCGATTTATCAAATGGAAAGAGAAGAATCCGAGTTAGAGAAGTCAGTTTCTTTGATCGAGAAACATTTAAAACAACTTGACTTTTTGACCAATAATGGCTCCAATCAGCACGTGTTTCTTCTTCTCCATCGATTACTACCAATACTTAGTAAAGAAGAAAACAATCTAGAGAAGATTTTAGCTAACCTCTCAGACGACAGGTTAGTCTACGATCAACCAGAAAATGTGTTATCTGGAATAAAACATGTAGGTACCATACGGTTAAAGACAGAACCGTGTGCAATTCAACTTAAACCTTTTAAACACATGGAAGCTCAAGAAATATCTGTCCAATCTAAACCTCCAAATTCGTTCAAGTTTGGTTACAGAATAGATAGAACATTTGATGAAGTAACTGGTATGGTGGTTGATAAGGATGATAACCTGATACTGGCAGATGGATCATTTCTTAGAATGTACAGTAAGGATGGAAAATCTGTCACAGAATGCAAATTAGGAGATGAAGCATGGGATATTTCTTACGACAAAAAGTCCGGAAGAATTGCTGTTGCCTTGAGGAGGAACGGTATTCAGTTCGTAGATAACTTTATTGCACAAACAACGATCAGAGTAAAATATATAGCTGATTGTACAGGTGTTATGTGGGTAGACGACAACATTTATGTCAGTGGGTATGATAGTAATAGTAAAGGTAGCATACACATTTTAGATTCAAACGGACAACACATTAGTAGTATTAGTGCTATTAGTAGTACTGATACAGTATGGTACATCCATCACAGAGACAACAATATATATTATACAGACTGTAGCAAAGTCTACTGTATAAAGAAAGATGGATCAAACGTATTTACCTTTAGTTCCCCAGACCTTAAAGGGCCGGATGGTATTGATACTGACAGACAACGAAACGTGTACGTAGTAGGGCTGGCCTCGAATAACATTTTACGTCTGTCACCTGATGGACAGAACAGTGATATAATCATGAAGGAGGAGGATGGTATTAGTGATCCAATCACACTTTGTTTCAGTAGAGATTTTAAGAAACTATTTGTGTCAAATGAAGGTGGAAAACGGGTTGCCGTTTATTATTGTGAATATTGATGATGCGCTTATACATTCAATCCAAGATTTGTAGCTGATGAAGAACAATACTCTTAACTCCTAACAACCGATAAACATTACATTTGTGTTTGTTTGTAACTCACTGACATTACGGTTAGTTATTTGGTGTTTAACGCCATTTTCAACAATATATCATATAGAAATCGGAGAACCGGGAGAAAACCAACGACCTGTCACTGTCACAAGTCACTTACTTTATCACATAAAGTTGTATTTAGTACACCACAAAATGAGCGGGATTCAAACTCGACACTTTGGTGGTGATGGGCACTGATTGTACTGGTAATTGTAAATCTAAATACCATAGATCGCGACCACAACTAATATGATGCCATCGGTATTTATTGTATTATACCATCATTATATTATAAAGATTAAACACTGTCAATTAGTTTGGCCGACATTATATTAAAACTCCCCGAGTCTTAGGTGGATTTAAATTATATACTCTTTTTACTAAGAATGATGGTACACATATAACTAGCTTAACCCCGACAATTTATTTGAAGTTCCGGTACCAGGTCAGAATCTGTCATGTGTCGATTTAGACTCTGTTTCAATTTTTTATCTGTTACGACAGTGAATTGTTTAGGGAGTGTTTTGTTTTTGTTTATTTGTTTGTTGTTTTGGGTTTTTGGGTTGGTTTTTTTTGTCTTTTTCCTCTTTCTTTTCCTTTTCTTTTTTTTTGTGGGATGTTTAGCTTTGTTTGTTTTATCGTTTGGTTTGGTTTTGGTTTTTTTTATATGGTTTTGCTTAAGTTTATTTTATTTTTTTATTTTTTAAATATAGTTTTACTATTATTTTGTTGTTGTTGTTAATGTTATTTTTTTAATTATATCCAAATATATATTGTGTTTGCAATAACACTATTAATATTGATAAAATAATAGATACATGTGTATATGCTAGTGATAACTAGAGCACGATATTCTGTAAGTAAGAAAGGGTTCACTTAAAGCGGCATTTGCGGAAGTGTTTACCGACAAAATTTGTTGGCGGAGCTCATCATCAAAAATTGCCGTTGATATGAACAAAATATTTCTGAAACTGTATGTCACATGACCAACGTGACCTAAATGTCACATACCACAGAAATTTGAGTTTTCGAAGTGATTTTAGTAGTTTTTAGACTGATGGAGAATATTATTTTTGATAAGACTGGAAGTTTCATAAGGTGGAACACTAGTAACCATGCCTTTAAAATATTTTGCTCCAAAATTAACTGTGAAACTGTGTATCATCGATTCTTTATCCTCGAGATAACGTGGTCAAAATAATAAACAATCTGAATGTTTGCTACACATCATATGTATGTTTTATATTTATTCTCTGTGATTTTTGTTCTCATCGATAGATCATGTCTTGTATATGTAGCCTTAGTTATATCTTTGCTGATCCCTTTATGTTTATGTATTTTTATTGTATTTTATCATAATTACAATAGGCTATCTGCCTCTTGTCCCTATGGAATCGTTAGTTTTATCTTGACACGATTATATCGTACAGTCTTCATATTTAAACTAATGTGTTAAATATTCACTTCAGAGAGATACTGACTGGTTTTTTTTTTCGTTGTTTTTTTTTCTTCAAATTAGTAGTTGTCAGTTTTAGCAAATCAATTTTCGTGCCGCTTTCTTGAATTTTTAGTCTGGCAAAATATTCCTAAATTTTAAGTTTGTTACTTTGAATTAAGGTCGAAGTTTATATAAATTGCCAAATGGCTATTAACTGTGTAGATATTTGTTGGTACCTTGGAAGTACTTGATTTGCATATTAATCAGTAACTCAAAAACGTGTAGAGGGCCCGGGTGGCTCAATGAGTTAGGTAGTTGGATTACCTAACAACTCATACAAGCCTATCATCAATACGGCGTGTGTTTGCGCCTGGCTTTGTAAATTACAAAAAGGGTGCACTCGACTCGCAGCCACAAGTGGCAAAGTTTACCAGTTGCTTGCCCATTGTCCGTGGTTGTCTCCGGCTTCTTCCACCACTAAAACTGGTCGCCATGATATAGCTGAAAGTGACGCTAAACACCAACAATCAATCAATCAACCAAAAAGTGTAGGTACCTTTAACTAAAATATATGTACAGTTTGTAATTTGCACTGTATATTTTGCATAAGGGAACGACCATTTAACTTTTAGGGGGGGGGGGGGGGGGTGTGAGGCCTATATTGTTGCCCCGAGCAAACAATTAGACAAGTATTTAGTTTTTAGACATGAACAATGTATGTGTACGAACTTGAGGAAGAGGAATAAAAGCGACATTCTGGCGAGTATTGTTTTTCGTTTCTACTGCAAGCAGAGTTGGTTTTGTTTTACTTTGCTTGTTTGTTGATTTTTTTTATTTTTGCTGTTTGTTTGTTTATTGGTTTTGTTTAGCTTTTATTGTTGTTGCTTTATTATTTTTATTTGTTGTTAAATATGTTTTGTTTTTTGCTGATTGCTTTTTTTCTTTCATTATATTCAGATATATTGTGTTAACAATAACAATGCTAATTTTAATTAAGTGATGCATTTATATATACTAACTGTTAGGCGCGGATTCTCAAAGTGGAAATCAGAACCTGTAACACGAAACAAAGACAACACCATGCACAAAAGAAAAAAAGGACAACAATCTACAAAACACTATACAAACTCACGATCGAGTAACGCGAACCCCACTAAAAGCAGGGGATGACATCAGGTACACTGGAAGGGTGAATAGTTCCTGTTCTACTAGTACCACCCGTCATGTTACTCTAGGTTCACACCCGGTACTAGTTTATGAATGAGGAAAGGAACTGGAAGTACAACATCATGCATGCAAAATATTGTTAAATTTACACAAACAGAAGGTGTTGATATTTTGGTCCAATTTCTTATTGGGTTTCTGCAGGGCGGTCTGTGTCCAACCTTTGCATATTCCTCTTTACCTTACATAAGACGAAGGGTATTAGGAGACTGTATGCATATAGTAGACGTGTAAAGCAGAGGTTCATATGTTCATCACTATGTAGAAAGAAAATCACAAGGGGAGGGAGTCACTTCCCGATTAAATGCAGTAGTGCAGCTTCTGTATTGCCAAGACAAATACACTGGAACCTGTCTAATCCGACACACCAAGAGACCAGTGAAATGTGTCGTATTGTACATGAATTCGGAATATTCAGGATTTAATTTAGTTAACAGAAATACTTTGGGACCATACATTTTTGTCCGATGTCGGATTGCACAAGTTCCACTGTATGTATATGAATGTTATAATTTAACACAAAAAGGTTCAAAATTTATCTATGTGTGTTTGTTTGAATATTAGTCTAATTTGAGAATGAAGCACCAATAACTGAATAATATATGAATACTTTTCATGGTGGTGGAATATACAAATGATTTTTTTTTTAAATATTTTCAAACTCTAGCAGCGACAACGTACCAATTTTACCTTAAGTAGCATACATTACAGATTGCAGTATAATCTATAATCATTCAGCAAGCTGGAACATAGTGTATTTGATTTATTGTAAATGAAAATATATATTATCATTGTGTGTATTAAATATAGCAAATTTCATGTTGTTCTTTCGAGTAACACTTGTCATACAAACTGAGATTTCGTACTATGAATCAATAATGGTCAGAATTTACAAGATAATGGCCTATGGTAAGGGTGTTTAACGCCACGTTCAACGATACTTGGGTTATATCGTGGCAGTCAGTTTTTTTTCTTTGGTGGAGGAAATCCGAGGTTGAAAATGAATCTCTTCCAAATTATATAGAAAAATTTTCTTTACTTAAAAATGCAAAGATCATCAGATTTCAACAGGATTTTTGGGGAGAATTACCGATATTTCATGCAAAGAACTGTGAAAAAAATGCTGGTTCAGGAACTGAACTTAGCCACCTATAACTTCAATGGTTGATCATTAACTTGTTAAAGGAGTGTAAATGAACATTAGGTCATAGTCTGGTACATATTGTCATAGATGAAATGTATGTCTGTTTCCGTTGAATATCCTTCATATGTTTAAGGTAGACAACTGAATATCTGGGGTGACCTAAAGTGCTTCAGAAAGGGTAAGCAGTTGGTGCTCCATTATTGGCAACCTTCCTGTTGCTTTTGCATAAAAAAACATCTGGTATAAATCCATTACTAAAACGGTTACACTTTTTCATTGATTGAAATCAAAATATGCATATGTACATATTTTTATGACCATACATATATTTTGAAGATTATTGTATAAACGTTGGGAGAATCTCTTAACAACTCCGAATCTCTCTTAACAACTGCGGCTCAGTGCACGTGCAGTAACTATCATACGACTGATGAGTTCTGCAGGTAGATTTACACCGGTAACAAAAGAGGCTGTATCATTTAATCAAGTTGTTGATAGGAGTAACAGAAACACATGTTAGTGACACCACTATCAATGTGACAATAGACCATTTGCACATTTTCTACTTTGATTCTAAAATTGTACATTTTACAGGATTTATTTTCACTTTAAGACTGACAAAATTAAAATAACATATATGTTTTCCATTAATCTGTTCAAAATGTTAATCTTGTAACAATTCGTGAATTTTCTATTTGCTATGAAATTAACCACTGGTTAGAAATGACCCATGCATCCACCACTAGTAATTCAATATGTTGGGAAAATTACATCTACCTCTGCTTGAGTGAGTGTTGTTTAACCAATTCAGCAATTTTAACAAGTTAGTTATCAATGAGACGATGATAAGGTCCCTTTGTTCTAGACCACATGCTGAGTTGGATTTTTATAGTGCTAGCTCACTGAAACAATAGTCCGCGGGTAGACATGTCGTTCCACTCTGACACATTATTCTGATTCCGAGCCAACCATTCTTTGCTCTATCTCCTTAATGCTGGCTGACTAGCGGACAAGCAACAAATACCGATTTCATAATCTTTGGTTTGACACGACCGGGGATAGAACCCACGATCTAGAGCCCCGGAAGCAAGCACGCTAACCATTACGCCACAGATGCTGTTACCTCTGATTGTAAGTTTACCGTGGTTAGAAAAATTGCATTCACCTCTGTTTGTAAAATTAACATGTTTTGAAAAATAACATCCACCTGTTTGCAAATTTAACCTGGTTAGAAAAGATGTATCCACCTCTGTTTGTAAATTAATATATACAAGTAAAGAAAGAAAAAAAACAACTGCCTCCATTTTGAAGTTTCATTTCTTCTTATCTGTTATGAAAACATTATACAAAACTTATAATATACAAATGTAAAATGTACACTACACACACTTACACATGTAATAATCACACATTAAAATAGTTCTCCTCTCTGTACTAAAAGATTTGCATACATCAGTTTCTGTTATGTAAGGACAAAACTTGAGAACATGGATTTTAATAGTCAGTAATGTTTTTTCTATGTAGGAAATTAAGCAATGCAACAATAACAATACATAAAGTATATTACCCCCCCCCCCCCCTCCCCCCAATTTATTGTTTTTTATGTCACCAGAACTCTTCATATTAAAGAAAACTTAAAACAGTTTCAAAAACATTTTTACTTAGACAAAGGTGGTGACCATCTTGGATTTCCATTCGATAAAAAAAAACCACAATCTTTATACAGGGTCCTGTAAAGAGCATTCTGAATATTTAGTATTTGCACAACAAATAAGGTTTCTGAGAAGGTCAGATTTGAAATGTATGCCAAACAGAGCATAATTAACCATTGAAACCTCACTAAATTTACAAATAAATAAAACATCATACAATATGTTTAAGTCAACTCAAGTAGCATAAGTTTCTTACAAGTTTGGTGCCATCTGGTCAAATGTGAAAAAAATGTATGGATGAATCTTAACAGGGTTATTAATATAGAAACACCAAGTTCTCTCAAATATGAACAGGGCTATTAGTATAGAAACACTTCAAGTTCTCTCAAATCTTAACAGGGCTATTAGTATAAAGACACTTCAAGTCCTCTCAAATCTTAGCAGGGCTATTAGTATAGAAACACCAAGTTCTCTCAAATCTAAACAGGGATATTCATATAGAAACACTTCAAGTTCTCTCAAATCTTAGCAGGGCTATTTATACAGAAACACTTCAAGTTCTCTCAAATCTTAAGAGGGCTTTTCATATAGAAACACTTCAAGCTCTCTCAAATCTTAACAGGGCTATTAGTATAGAAACACCAAGTTCTCTCAAATCTTCACAGGGCTATTCATATAGAAACACTTCAAGTTCTCTCAAATCTTAACAGGGCTATTTATACAGAAACACTTCAAGTTCTCTCAAATCTTAACAGGGCTTTTCATATAGAAACACTTCAAGCTCTCTCAAATCTTAACAGGGCTATTAGTATAGAAACACTTCAAGTTCTCCCAAATCTTAACAGGGTTATTCATATAGAAACACTAAGTTCTCTCAAATCTTAAGAGGGATATTCACATAGAAACATTTCAAGTTCTCCCAAATCTTAACAGGACTATTTATACAGAAACACTTAAGTTCTCTCAAATCTTAACAGGGCTATTCCTACAGAAACACTAAGTTCTCTCAAATCTTAACAGGGCTTTTCATATAGAAACACTTCAAGCTCTCTCAAATCTTAGCAGGGCTATTCATATAGAAATACTTCAAGCTCTCTCAAATCGTAACAGGGCTATTTATATAGAAACACTTCAAGTTCTCTCAAATCTTAACAGGGCTATTAGTATAGAAACACTTCAAGTTCTCCCAAATCTTAACAGGGTTATTCATATAGAAACACTAAGTTCTCTCAAATCTTAAGAGGGATATTCACATAGAAACATTTCAAGTTCTACCAAATCTTAACAGGGCTATTTATACAGAAACACTTAAGTTCTCTCAAATCTTAACAGGGCTATTCCTACAGAAACACTAAGTTCTCTCAAATCTTAACAGGGCTTTTCATATAGAAACACTTCAAGCTCTCTCAAATCTTAGCAGGGCTATTCATATAGAAACACTTCAAGTTCTCTCAAATCTTAACAGCGCTATTAGTACAGAAACACTTCAAGTTCTCCCAAATCTTAACAGGGCTATTTATACAGAAACACTTCCAAGTTCTCTCAAATCTTAACAGGGATATTCATATAGAAACACTTCAAGTTCTCTCAAATCTTAACAGAGTTATTAGTATAGAAATACTTCATGCTCTCTCAAATCTTAACATGTCTATTCATATTGAAACACTTCAAGTTCTCTCAAATCTTAGCAGGGCTATTAGTATAGAATCACTTCAAGTTCTCACAAATCTTAACAGAGTTATTAGTATAGAAAGACTTCATGCTCTCTCAAATCTTAACAGGGCTATTCATATTGCAACACTTCAAGTTCTCTCAAATCTTAACAGGGCTATTTATACAGAAACACTTCAAGTTCTCCCAAATCTTAACAGGGCTATTTATACAGAAACACTTCCAAGTTCTCTCAAATCTTAACAGGGATATTCATATAGAAACACTTCAAGTTCTCTCAAATCTTAGCAGGGCTATTAGTATAGAATCACTTCAAGTTCTCTCAAATCTTAACAGAGTTATTAGTATAGAAACACTTCATGCTCTCTCAAATCTTAACAGGGCTATTAGTATAGAAACACTTCAAGTTCTCTCAAATCTTAGCAGGGCTATTAGTATAGAATCACTTCAAGTTCTCTCACGTCATGCTCTCTCAAATCTTAACAGGACTATTCATATGGAAACACTTCAAGCTCTCTCAAATCTTAACAGGGCTATTAGTATAGAAACACTTCAAGTTCTCCCAAATCTTAAAAGGGCTATTAGTATAGAAACACCAAGTTCTCTCAAATCTGAACAGGGCTATTTATACAGAAACACCTCAAGCTCTCTCAAATCTTAACAGGGCTATTCATATAGAAACACTAAGTTCTCTCAAATCTTAACAGGGCTATTTATACAGAAACACTTCAAGTTCTCTCAAATCTTAACAGGGCTATTCATATAGAAACACTTCAAGCTCTCTCAAATCTTAGCAGGGCTATTCATATAGAAACACTTCAAGTTCTCTCAAATCTTAACAGGGCTATTACTACAGAAACACTTCAAGTTCTCCCAAATCTTAACAGGGCTATTTATACAGAAACACTTCCAAGTTCTCTCAAATCTTAACAGGGATATTCATATAGAAACACTTCAAATTCTCTCAATTCTTAGCAGGTCTATTAGTATAGAAACACTTCAAGTTCTCTCAAGTCTTAAGACAGTTATTAGTATAGAAACACTTCATGCTCTCTCAAATCTTAACAGGGCTATTTATACAGAAACACTTCCAAGTTCTCTCAAATCTTAACAGGGATATTCATATAGAAACACTTCAAATTCTCTCAAATCTTAGCAGGTCTATTAGTATAGAAACACTTCAAGTTCTCTCAAATCTTAGCAGGGCTATTAGTATAGAATCACTTCAAGTTCTCTCAAATCTTAACACAGTTATTAGTATAGAAACACGTCATGCTCTCTCAAATCTTAACAAGGCTATTCATATAGAAACACTTCAAGTTCTCTCAAATCTTAACAGGGCTATTAATATAGAAACACTTCCAAGTTTTCTGAAATCTTAATAGGGCTATTAGTATAGAAACACTTCAAGTTCTCTCAAATCTTAACAGGGCTATTCATATAGAAATACTTCAAGCTCTCTCAAATCTTAACAGGGCTATTCATATAGAAACACCAAGTTCTCTCAAATCTTAACAGGGCTATTCATATAGAAACACTTCAAGTTCTCTCAAATTTTAACAGGGCTATTCTTATAGAAACACTCTCAAACAATGACAATTCATGTCTATTAATTTTTTTGTTTTCATTATAGAGTATACAATACCATCCAGGCAGTATCAAATAATAATAAACAAAAATATACAGAACTAGCACTTTTTTAACAAATATATGACTTGAAAAAAAAAACTACATCATTTCACAGAGAAACAAATGTACTGCATTTTTGCCATGGTAATCGTTTTTCAATCCAGCAATTTACTCAACAATTCAAAAGAGATAATGACAGTCTATATGCTTTCATTTGTAACAGTAATGATTTTTTTCCATCATATGTAGATGGCATTGAAAATTCAGAAGCCGAGTTGCTATCTCTGTCAAAAAAGAGAAACGTCATCTTCAGTTAATCACATTGTTTGTTTGTTTGTTTGATGGTTTTGGGCCCAACAAGATAAGTATACAAACTAACAAAGATCTACTTAAAAAAAGCAAATGCAAATCCATGGTTGGGGAGATAAAGTAAAGACGAATGAGATGGCTTGGACATGTGTTGATAATACCACCCAATAGAACCCCTAATGTTGCCCTACACTGGACACCACCTGGCAAGAGAAAGAGAGGCAGAGCAAGAACAACATGGAGGACAATTACATCAGAACTGGAGGAAATGGGCTTTACTATGGGCCAGGCTCAGTACGTTGCAAAGGGCAGAGGAAGATGTCGGCAAATTGTTGATTTCTTATGTCTCATCGGGGATGAAAAGGATAAGTATGTTAGTCATTCTTGATTTCGAGACCGATTCTGTGATTTAATGGTTAGTGTGATAATCTAGAGTACAGTATATCATGGGTTCAACCCCTGGTCAGGTCAAATCAAAGGCTATAAATTATTTATAAAAATGCAGCATTAATGCATCAGAGCTAAGACTGGTTTGCTGGGAGTCAGGATAGTATGTTCCTGTGAAACAACATATCTGTCTGCAAGCACTATACAATTCTGATTCAGCGTATTGGTCGAATACAGAACCAATATCATCATCATCATTATTTAGTCAAAATGTTACTTGTTCTCACTATGATGTAGTTGAAAAAGTGTGCACTTGTCGTTAAATTGCAATCACTCACTCATACTTGAATTTGTTCTTTTCGAGATCAATTGAAATTGATATACAATTTCCTTTGTTCAATAATATTATGAAATCAAGGTTCAATGAGATTTGTAGACTTTTTCCAAAACAGGGTCTTATGCAGCCATCTTGGAAATTCTATCAGCACCAAATATGAATACTTCATAGAGAACCATCAAGCGGTCAGTCATGGTCAGTAACGTTTGAATTGTCCCAGTCATTTCAGATTAGAAAATAGAAATCTAAGAAGTTCACGGACAAGTTGTACTTATTTGAACAATGACACCGAGACCCACTATTTGGTGATAAGAGTGAAGAAAAACTGTTACAGAATATCTGGCAATAGAATGAAGAAGAACTCTCACTGAATATTTGGCGATAGACTGAAGAAGAACTGTCAGTGAATATTTGGCAATAGACTGAAGAAGAACCGTCACTGAATATTTGGTGATAGACTGAAGAAGAATGGTCACTGAATATTTGGCGATAGACTGAAGAATAACTGTCAGTGAATATTTGGCAATAGACTGAAGAAGAACTGTCACTGAATATTTGGTGATATACTGAAGAAGAACTGTCACTGAATATTTGGTGATAGACTGAAGAAGAACTGTCAGTGAATATTTGGTGATAGACTGAACAAGAACTGTCACTGAATATTTGGCGATAGACTGAAGAAGAACTGTCAATGAATATTTGGCGATAGACTGAAGAAGAACTGTCAGTGAATATTTGGCAATAGGCTGAAGAAGAGCCGTCACTGAATATTTGGTGATAGACTGAAGAAGAACTGTCACTGAATATTTGGTGATAGACTGAAGAAGAACTGTCAGTGAATATTTGGTGATAGACTGAAGAAGAACTGTCACTGAATATTTGGTGATAGACCGTCAATAACCAATGAATAGTGAACTAGATACAATCAACCATAAAGCAAAGTCTACAAAGAAGAAAAAAGAGGATTTGCTAAAGACAACACACTGATCTTCAATCAAATAGAAATACCCTGTAAATAACATACTGAACATGCTAAGCTCCATCTTAAATAGTTTGTATTCCTGATATGCTCCTTCTACAAACATATGTATTTACCACTGAAAGTCTATGGTTAAATATACAAGTTATACCAATTATCCACTAATCCGTAAATTAATATTGACATAATGATGTTTAAAGCCACTTTCAACAATATTTCAGTTATATCGTGGCGGTCAGTTTTATTGGTGTAGGAAACCGGAGGACTTTAAAAAAAACAACTCAAGTTTTGAAACCTAAGGATTTAGTATGCTCATACATGTAGCCAATTAGTTGGTTGAAATATAATATGAACCCCGATGTTACATTGTTAGATGTTGGTGTATCTTCAAAGAAGAAAAAGGTAAAACAAAGATCTACTATTAATTAGATTAATGTTTATCTGACATCTGTAGATGTGTATTCCATTTAAATGTACCAATGGACAGCACCATTGTATAAATATTGTTTGGTTTATGGTGCTTTACGCCACTTTCAACAATATATCAGTTATATTGTGGCAGTCAGTTTTATTTATGGAGGAAAGTGAGTCTAAAAGAAAGTGGTTCCACTCTTAAGTTCACTTTAAATGGAATAGCCATGTCAATGCACAAAGAAGGTGAGTTTAAATGAAAACGATTCCACTCTTAAGAACACTTGAATTGGAATAGCCCTGTCAATGCACAAAGAAGGTGAGTCTAAAAGAAAATGATTCCATTCTTAAGGTCACTTTAAATGGAATAGCCCTGTCAATGCACAAAGAAGGTGAGTCTAAAAGAAAGTGATTCCACTCTTAAGGTCACTTTAAATAGAATAGCCCTGTAAATGCACAAACAAAGATAATTTTTACATCTTTTTTGCTTAGTATTCTGTATATATATAAAACACCATGTTTTGCTGCTGTTCAGCAGCCCAATAAATTAGAAATACATATTATAGAGCAGATACAATAAATATATCACAATTTCAAGTCACTTAAATACTACATTTTGTTGTGTAGAAACTCAGTAACTTCCCAGGCAGATAGCTGGTAACTTTTCTCTACTTTTTTCCACATGTCCTTCTCTATGGCAACATCTTCCTAAAAAAATATTCATTGATCCGTCAAATAGCTATACAGTTGAACATGTCTAATCCGACACACTAAGGGATCAGGGAAATGTATTGGATTATACAGGATGTTGGAATACTCAGGTTGTATTTTTGTTAAAAGAAATTCTATCAGACCATACATTGTTGTCGTATGTCACAGGATGTTCGAAAATTATGATGTCGGATTGTACAGGTTCCACTGTATTATAAATGGTAATAGAATATGGTTGGTTTGGTTTATGGTGCTTAATGTCACTTTCAACAATATTTCGGTCATATCGTGGCGGTCAATTTTATTGATGGAGGAAACCGGTGTACCACGAGAAAGCCACCAACCTGTAGCAAGTCACTGACAAACTGTATCACATAATGTTGTATTGAATACACCTTGCAATCAATGTGGGTTCGAGCTCACAACTTTAGTGGCACTGATTACACAGGTAATTGTAAAGCCAACTAACATATGATCACGATCATGCCGACCCCATTGTAGAATATATAATACATTGAAACCAGAGAACTGAGAATAACAAACGTTGTTTTTTTTATGAAAAACATGTGTCAAAGTTTTAAGGAATTCCCTTTTAAAATTTAAAAGTTGTTGCACGTACAACCTTTTTTGATGGACGACAGGACGAAAAATAACATGAGACATAATGAAACCAGGCAGAATGTAGATGAAATATATATCAAAATCTACTATGACGTCCTTCATTGTTTAATTAATAAAAGCTGCATCAGTGCCGTAATGCTTATCGTGCACGGCTCGATTGTGATAAATCATGGTTTGGAGTCAAAAAAACTCCCGTGTTATCTGGTCATGGTTCTGATGCCTGATTCATGTTCAGTAAGAAACAGTACGTGATAGAGTGAAATAATGGAAAACAACGAGAATGTTTGTTTCTGTTCATTTCAGACAATTCGACAGTTGTTTTGAACTTTTTGATATTACATGATAAACAAAATGTATGTACGTATATATGAAAAAAAAATGCTCTAGCTGCGAAATAAGATAGCAATGCTCGCTTTTCTAACTTGTTTCTAAATCTTTTACAAATAAAAGTTTATATTTTCAGACAATGTACACATAATGTAAATAAAAGTGTCATATCCCCGACTTACTTCATCAACGGTGAGTGGTTCAGATAAACTAAGGTTTGCAGAGATCACTGACTTACTTCATCAACAGTGAGTGGTTCAGAAAAACTAAGGTTTGCGAGATCAATGGATAAGAAAACCGGGTCAATATTTAGGACAGACTGATGTAGATCGCTAGCTATCTTCTCAAGCAAGGTCACATGATGAGTGTAATTTTCAAAGGTACTGGGATGTAATTAGAAATCATCATTAAAACATTACAATTTGTCAAATTATAACACAAAATGATATTAATATCATACATGAATGCCGTGAATGTATATTTTTTTCTAAGGGGGGCAAATTTTGCATGTTTTATACCCCAGTATGGTTCGACAATAACGGTAGTCAGATTGCCAGACACAACTAAAAATCGTATTCGGACAAGTTCAAGTCTTACTTTACTAGTCCGATCGGACAAGTGTAAAAAACACAAATATCAATGCGTAGTGTATGAAATTGAATGAAATGTACAGAAATATACAATGCGTATCTTAAAATCGAAAAAAAAATATTTGTTATTCGGTAACTTTCATTCCGCGTAATTTTCCTGTTTTAAATTTAACTTGCTTTAAAAATGCTGAACAATCATATCGCGCGGTTTTGTCATTCTACTTAATCGGCCAATCAGATTTGATCAAACTATTTTTGGAATTCTAATTTTTGGAATGGACCTACAAAATTTTAGTGTTGATAACACAGGCACTTGTTTCATTCAAAAAATATATGCCCCCTCCTCTTCCGTACTTCAAGGTAAACATCTGCCCTTTACCCTTCCACACTTCGCCTCAATATTTTTCGCTTATTTGTGATCCTTTCGCTGACTCAATTATATCGTTACACTCCCGAGATATTTCTCTTTTCGACTGCCACATTTAATTATAAATACCGAGCCCCCCTCAGAAGAATTGGACAAGAATATTCAGCGAAAGTCGCGTTTTCTATTTTTCAGTCACTGAAACGGATACAGTCACTTCCGGTCCGTTCTAAATTGATTTAGAAACTTAAAAAAAAAGTGTTTGACAAATCAAATGTCAGTAATTTGGAGTTGAACATATTTTTATAATCTGCATTGGAACAATTATCTGTATTTTAAAGGCTTACTATTCATTTGAGAGGAGATTATCATGATGGCATTGTTACACATGGCCGGTCTAGAGAATTCCGAATGTTTATGAAAAATCCAGCGCAAACCGGAAGTGGTTGTATCCGTTTCAATGACTTAAATCTTCACCAAGCCACTTTCACTGAATAATCTTGTCCAATTCGTCTGAGGGGGTCCCGGTAGGTATATCTAAATGTGGCAGTCGAAAAGAGAAATATCTCGGGAATGTAACGATATAATTGGGTCAACGAAAGGATCACAAATAAGCGAAACATATTGAGGCGAAGTGGGGAAGGGATAAAGGGCAGATGTTTACCTTGAAGTAAGGAAGAGGAGGGGGCATATATTTTTTGAATGAAACAAGTGCCTGTGGTTGACAAGTTGTATTTTACCTATCCAGTTGAATTTTAAATGTTCAATAAGAAATAATTTGACTTCCACACTCCCGGAAGTTGATAACTTGTCTATTTGTATTTCAATCGTCAATGTACATTTTAGTGTACATATTTATTTTCAATGGGGTTCACCTACGATTTTTACGCTAATAGGTGGCGCATGTGTTCTATCAGTTATTACTTTCGGAACTCATCGGCTAGCATCAATAACGTAACTAATGTAATCTACGACATTGATTTATATGTATTCGTGTAAAATGCCACACATGCTGTGTTTAACAAGATGAGGGTAGCTATCAAGAAGACTGACCATGCGACGAGAGGTCCGTGAACGCCAGGGAAATACGACGTGGTTTGCTCGGCACATAATGACATTTCAAGGACATCGGCTTCTCACAGTGTCGGGGTTATTATGTTAGATGTCTTCCAGTGTTGATTGAATAAAAAGTTTATATTACTTTTACATAAGGAATGGCTCCTCTAAGAATAGTGTTCAATATATTTAATAAGACATAAAGCACTAACCATTTTACTACTGAGGGGGGAGGGATTTTTTTAATATAAATATCGTTTATGTTCCACTATGTCCAAATTTTAAAGTAGACCTGAATATACCTCAGCCCTAAACAATAATTTAGTGCCTATAATCCTAGCTATTTCATTAGTTTTTCTCAACAAGCACAGTCTTGGAACATCTGCATGCCCAATATGTCCAATGCAAAAAAAAAAAAATCCTGATCACCTTTACCTAACCTTTTCCACAGGATAACTTACCGGTAACCCTAAACACACAATTATTTTTTAGGTCTCGTGTGCATGTATCTTTTACCTCATGTATGTATAAAAAATATTTTTGATCTACCTGATGCTTGAAAAAAAATGGATTCTCTACTGACAGACATAGCAAATCCCATGCCCCCCTCCCTCCTTCACCAATAAAATTGTTGGTGTCTAATAACGAAAACAAGTGAGTGGGAAGACATGTCACTTCACGCGGGCACATTAATGAATATTCCGATTCCTAGCCGGCCAGTCTTTGTTCTTACTTGCTTGCTTTAATAGCAGAGAAGCAACACATACCAATTTTATAGTCTTTGGTTTGACCAGACTGGGGCTCTATCTCATGGATCTAACACACTCAAGGCGAGAATGCTAATCATTACACCACCGATGCGATAGGAAACCATTGTCTCTACAGACCAATAACATAATACCACCACAACAACATTTCTGTGGTTGTATAAAAATCACACTGAAAAAGGAGCAGTCCTTTAAAGCTTACATTAAGCAAGGGACTTGTGCCCAAGTTGCTTAGATGCAGTTAGTTAATACAGTCAATATCATCAAACACACATTAAAAAACTTCCAGTCAGATTTGAACTGACATCTTTTCAACTTTATTGAAATGTACTACCTTGTACTATAGAAGCCATAATGATTGTAATGTTAAACAAAGTACATATACAGATATCATAAATAAACCACTCAAACAAGTACTTCAAAAGCATCTTGTACAAAGGACTGTATTTAAGACATATTATTAACTACAGATGTACATGTATTTTAATCTTTACTATAGGATAGTTAAATGTTTAAATTGTGTATTTATTGACACTGATTACATCAGGTAATAATATTCATTAAAAAGTTGTTACTGTTTTCGTGATCCATGAAACCTTTTTTTTCTCTAGCTACTGTTAGTAGCGACTAGCCCCTTCGCTTATATAGTCTTCAACTTAAAGGGTCAATATATTACTTTAATAACAATATATGATATAAATATACAAGTATAACATGACAAAAAGACAGTGTGTTGTTTTTGAATGTTTAATAAAAAGAAAAGGTGTGTAAAAAGTTGGGTCAGTTTTTTTAATAAAAATGTGTTTTTTTTTTCCTAACCTATGCCTGGATATGAATCCCATCTGGTTTTATAAAGGCAGTTAGCTGCAAAATCTTCTTTTTCAATTATAATGGATAGCATAAATATGACAAATTCTCCTGATATTGTCTTTGAATCCTGTCACGAAAGCACATTCAAACTGATCCGTCATCATAATTTTAATGATGTTTTATTTTCAGTCGGGGCAACTTGCACATTCAACAAATACAAAAATATTGAAAAGTAACGAACATAAATCGTATGCTTGGGTTTTCGCTGTAATATGTACCTTTCAATCAAGTCAGTTATTCGACCGTTTGTCGATGCATTTCGGCGTAGTATATCATATTCGAGCTTCGGCACTGACCACAGCTGATCGCCGTCCGCCATCTTGGAATCGAATAACTGATAGTACACATGCGCCACCTGGTAATATAATATGGTTGGTTTGATTTGTGGTGTTTAACGCCACTTTCAACAATATTTCTCTTATATCGTGGCGGTCAGCTTAATTGGAGGATGACACAGGAGTACCCGGAGAAATCAACCGACATGTTGCAAGTCACTGACAAACTATATCACATAATGTTGTATTGATAATACCTCGTTATGAACGGGAATCGAACTCACAACTTTAGTAGTAATATGCACTGATAGCACAATTGTAAATCAAAGTACCATACGATCACGATCACGACGGCTCCTATTCAGTTCGGCTATTTATATTTAGTGTTTTATATTTGCTAAACATTTGCGTTTTTGTGTGTTTATATATTATAGTAATTATATTTCATTGTGTGTAATGCCCCGTGTTGTTGCTGTTTCTTGTTCTAAGATATAAATGTGCGCCTGTATGTGGTATGTTACAAATAAGTAGAAGTAGTGGTCGCTATTTTACTATTAGATAAATAAAAACTATATAAATGGGTGTCTATGTCCTGTATTTTACCGCTAAAAAAAATAAAAAATAAATGCATACATAAAGTGTGTTGGTTTTATGGTCGTCTTTGTCTTTGAAAAGGGGGCATGTTTACGAATGTATATATTGCGTGAATTTTTTTTATTAGTTAGAAAACTGGTAAATGCTGTGCAAGTCCACATGTACCTCTCATAGTTTATCTGTCAGTCAGTCTAGTAAGTTGTGCCTATTAGGTGTACGTGCAACGACAATCAGTAAATATATTACAGTAAACAAATACAAATTATTGATATCACTACACTCTTCAAGATCTAAAGTTCAGTTGAGTAAACATGAGATGTCGGCCGAGGCGGTCCGTGAATTCCTTCAGAACCTTGCTGCAAACAGTACATAGAATAAACTAGAACCGTTGTAGTAGAAGGTAAGTTATATCGTTATTTAATACAATGATTTAGTCAGTAAAGAGACATTGTTACTCTGGGTGTATTTGTTATTTGTTCATCTATTATTTATTTTTAATCAATTTGAAACAGAATAGACTAAACAAGATTAAATTACTACACCAGGGGGCGTGTAATCATGTCTTCCTGGACCTCCGAAATTAATACCTACATGAATAATGAACTGATATGCTGAACTAGAACACATATGATACTTCAATGGATATGGTTATGGTGCTTAACGCCACTGTTAAAAGTAAGTCAGTTATATCAGTTAAATGATGCTCCAGAACAGATGCTGTACCAGAAACAAGATATGTGATTGAGATAACATAGCAGCCGGGATCACAGTTGAACCAAAAACAAAAATATAGACCCCTCTTTATGTTATAGAAATTGGTGTTTCTTTTTATTTTCCTGTGCTGCTATTTGTTCCAAACGTTCTATATTCATTAAGGTGGAGTCAACTTTTGAAATAGTGAATAGAAAATGATTTAAAACGCATGATTACGTATTCTTACTTCTAAAATGCACAAGTGTCTATGTTTCAATAAATAACTTCACTGACATCTGATAGAGTAGAGTGCAAATTCTTGCAATCGTTTTTTTTTATCTCTTTAATATAATATCAAGTTGAGTGGTAAATTCTTGAAACCAGGTTGGTTCTAGATTTATTAACACATTATCAAGTTCAGTTGTAAATTATTGAAACCAGATCAGTTCTAGATTGCTTAACATAGTATCAAGTTCAGTTGTACATTCTGCCATGTTGGTACTAGATT
The DNA here is from genome assembly GCA_963680875.1 of Bathymodiolus brooksi. Taxonomy (NCBI): domain Eukaryota; kingdom Metazoa; phylum Mollusca; class Bivalvia; order Mytilida; family Modiolidae; genus Bathymodiolus; species Bathymodiolus brooksi. Next base: position 79,031,503 of record OY804580.1, on the reverse strand, counting down.
GTTTAACACAGTATCAAGTTCAGTTGTACATTCTGCCATGTTGGTTCTAGATTGTTTAACACAGTATCAAGGTCAGTTGTATATTCTACCAGGTTGGTCCTAGATTGTTTAACACAGTATCAAGTTCCGTTGTATATTCTACCATGTTGGTTCTAGATTGTTTAACACAGTATCAAGTTCAGTTGTATATTCTACCATGTTGGTTCTAGATTGTTTAACACAGTATCAAGTTCAGTTGTAAATTCTACCAGGTTAGTCCTAGATTGTTTAACACAGTATCAAGTTCAGTTGTAAATTCGTAAAATCGGGTTGGATCTAAATTATTTAACATAGTATCAAGTTCAGTTGTATATTCTACCAGGTTGGTCCTAGATTGTTTAACACAGTATCAAGTTCAGTTGTAAATGCTACCTTGTTGGTTCTAGATTGTTTAATATAGTATCAAGTTCAGTTGTTGTATATTCTACCAGGTTGGTTCTAGAATGTTTAACATAGTATCAAGTTATGTTGTAATTTCAAGCAGTTTGGTTCTAGGCTATTTTACAAGGTATCAAGTTCAGTTGTACATTGTATCATGTTGGCTCTAAATTGTTTAGCAGAGTATCAAGTTCAGTTGTAATTTCTACCAGATTGGTTCTACAATGTTTAACACAGTATCAAGTTCAGTTGTAAATTCTACCAGATTGGTTCTAGATTGTTTATTAACATAATATCAAGATCAGTTGTAAATTCTACCAGGTTGGTTCTAGATTGTTTAACACAGTATCAACTTCAGTTGTAATTTCTACCAGGTTTGTTCTAGATTGTGTAACAAATCTTCAAGTTCAGCTGTTAATTCGTAAAACCAGGTTGGTTCTAGATTGTTTAACATAGTATCAAGTTCAGTTGTATATTTGACCAGGTTGGTTCTAGATTGTTTAACATAGTATCATGTTCAGTTGTATATTTGACCAGGTTGGTTCTAGATTGTTTAACATAGTATCAAGTTCAGTTGTATATTTGACCAGGTTGGTTCTACATTTTTTAACATAGTATCATGTTCAGTTGTATATTTGACCAGGTTGGTTCTAGATTGCTTAGCATAGTATCAAGTTCAGTTGTATATTTGACCAGGTTGGTTCTAGATTTTTAAAAGAGTATCAAGTTCAGTTGTACATTCTGCCATGTTGGTTCTAGATTGTTTAACACAGTATCAAGTTCAGTTATATAGTCTTCCAGGTTGGTTCTAGATTGCTTAGCAAAGTATCAAGTTCAGTTGTATAGTCTTCCAGGTTTGTTTTCGATTGCTTAGTAAAGTATCAAGTTCAGTTGTATAGTCTTCCAGGTTTGTTCTAGATTGTCTAACACTGTATCAAGTTCAGTTGTATAGTCTTCCAGGTTGGTTCTAGATTGCTTAGCAAAGTATCAAGTTCAGCTGTATAGTCTACCAGGTTGGTTCTAGATTGTCTAACACAGTATCAAGTTCAGTTGTATAGTCTTCCAGGTTGGTTCTAGATTGTTTAACACAGTATCAAGTTCAGTTGTAAATTCTACCATGTTGGTTCTAGATTGCTTAGCAAAGTATCAAGTTCAGTTGTATAGTCTTCCAAGTTGGTTCTAGATTGCTTAGCAAAGTATCAAGTTCAGTTGTATAGTCTTCCAGGTTGGTTCTAGATTGTTTAACACAGTATCAAGTGCAGTTGTAAATTCTACCATGTTGGTTCTAGATTGTTTAACACAGTATCAAGTTCAGTTGTATAGTCTTCCAGGTTGGTTCTATATTGCTTAGCAAAGTATCAAGTTCAGTTGTATAGTCTACCAGGTTGGTTCTAGGTTGTTTATCACAGTATCAAGTTCAGTTGTAAATTTGTAAAAGCAGGTTCGTTCTTGATTTCTTAGCAAAATATCGGTTGGATATTCTACCAGGTTGGTTCTAGATCGTTTTACAAAATATCAAGTCCAATTGTAAATTCTAGCAAACAGATTAACTGTATCTAGAGTGCTTAATCAAGTTTCAAGTTTAGTTGTAAATTCTTGCAACCAAGTTGGTTTTAAGCACAATATCAACTTCAGTTGTAAATTATCAAACCCAGTATCAAGTTCGGTTGTAAATTATCAAACACAGTATCAAGTTCAGTTGTGAATACTAGATATATTTATTACTGAAAATTACAGTTCCTAAATAATGTAATTAATAATATAACTAAGGTGACCTAAGCTGAGTTTGGCTATCTTGTTTAGGCCCTTTGGTTTTATTGCTCCTAAAGCTTTAAATTATTTGTCTTTTTAGTCTTTCGATTTTGAGAGTACCCGATGAATATTATTCCAGAAACGGGTCGTGCGCACTAAATTTGATATCTACGTTATTATTATGAAAAGTTCACAACAGGAAATTGTAATCATCTCTTTTGTCTTTAAGCTTCGTTTTTACCCGACTCTCACTGTTAATGTCGATGTGCAGGTCAAGGCATGATGTAGATCTAGCTATATCTGTGGTATCCTTTATTTCAAGTTCAGTGAGATACATGCAATGTGCATAATGTATATTATGGATCGTGAAATTGTAGGGCCGGGATTTTAGAAGCCCCAGCATGATGTCTAATTTATACAAATAAAGGAACAGGTCTGCGGGAAATGGGACATAGTTGGTACCCATTGAAATGTCAACTGCCTTTTGAAAACCACATCCACCAAACATACCAAATAGGATGTCATTCAAACTTTGTTCACAAAAAAATAATTTCCTTAAGGTTTGAAATAATTATTTTAATAAGTATTTGAGCTTAGAGAAAGAGAGAGAGAGAGATAGAGAGGGGGGATAGTTGTGAAAAGGGTAAGTAAATCAAATATTTAATACTATTCTACGTATATATACTCTAACAAATCTATAAAATGTGTAGAATCCACATCTGATTCATTTCATCGTTAGGGTAGCTGATGTCACAGTTAATCTGAAGCCCAGTGTTGACCGATTGATAGAATATATATTAATAATTTAGAAAGAGGCTTCGCAAAACATTTTACGGAAGCTGAAAAGTAACTTTTTTGTTAGTAATCGTATGCAATTTAGGTACCCATTAGTGAAAGGTGAAATGGTTGACCTTTTTGTGAGCGAAAACAAAGGAGTGGGTGTAAACGAATGCATAAATTGCGTGTATTTTTTAATCAACTAGATAACAGGTAAATGTTGTCCACATGCACCAGACACTAAGTTTAAATCTATTCATATAAAAATATACAAAAATGTCATTGTCGATTTAAAAGGACGGTGATATATTATATTAAACAACTTTTGTCATTTAAATTTAGGGGCCCGGGTGGCTCAATGAGTTAGGATCTAACAGCTCATACAAGCCTATCACCAAAACGGCGTGGGTTCGCGCCCAGCTTTGTAAATTACAAAAAGGTGCACTCGACTCGCAGCCGCAAGTGATAATGTTTACCAGTTGCTTGCCCAGGGTCGGTGGTTCTCTCCGGGTACTCCGGCTTCCGCCACCACTAAAACTGGTCGCCATGATATAGCTGAAATACTGCTGAAAGTGGCGTTAAAACACCAAAAATCATATCATTTAAATTTCTCAAGATACAAAATACCATTTGCACATTTATACGTTTTTTATATGTTTCCCTCATGAGAGATAGCATCCTACCCTTTCAGCACAAAAGCACGATAAAGGACACACAATTCGAGTATATTTTTATTAAATAAATTGTAGGTATTTGAACCTTTAAAACAATGAAAAGATTCGCACGTTGATATAATTTTGTACATATTATGGAGAATGTACTAGTATAGTGTTGTATGGGTTTATGGTGTTTAACACCACTTTCAACAATATTTCAGTTATCTCGTGACGGTCAGAGAAAACCGGTGGCAAGTCACTGACACATTTTAGCACGTAATGTTGTATCGAGTACACCTGGCCATGAACAGAGTTCAAACTCGTAACGTTATGTATGTGTGCGTTTTTTTTTTTTTTTTTTTTTTTTTTTTTTTAAATTCGCTTGAAATCAAAGAGCACACTTTTGCTCACCTTAACGGGAGACAGCTCCTATAAAAAAAAATGTAAAACATATTTAATTTTAGAATCATGTCGGACATGTGCAAGTTCTCCATTAAATTTAGTATGATCAAATGAAGAACTAATATACCACACTATCGTAACAATACTAAAATCTACTCGAATACACGTAGAAACAGAGACAAATGTTATGCACATCTTCAATACTGCTCACTTTCATGAATTTATGAAGTCCCTTCAATATAAATTGATGACGTAAAACTAGTTTTGATGACGTAAAACTAGTTTTATGTTCGCAAGCCTCCCCTCATAGTGAAATCATGTGGTCATGCAAGTGTTTTCTACGGTATTAAAATGATACCCCTCACATTTTATATCTCAAACGGTATAGTAGATGGTGCCTATATGTACAGGGTTATGATTAGGGATATGGTGCTTAACGCCACGCTAAACAATATTTCAGTTATATTGTGGCGGTCAGTTTTATTGATGGAGAAAACCGGAGTACCCAGGGGAAACCACCGACCTGCCGCAGGTCACTGACAAACTTTATCACATAAAGTTGTATCGGGTACACCTCACGTTATTGGTGATAAGCACTGACTGGATATGTAGATATAAATCCAACTACCATACAATCATGAAATCGGAGTACCCGGGGAAGGAAGCGAACTGCGCCTGTCAGAAACTTTATCACTAATAACTCAATAATATATGAATGGGTATAGTTTTCATACCGATGGAATATGTAAATTACGGGTGTTTTGGGGGGTTTTTTTTGTTTTTTATTTTACAATTTTGCAAGCTCCAACGACAACACAAATTTTACCTTAAGTAGCATCCCGTGCACTAAATGCACTGATTGTAGTATAATCTATAATCACTGAGTAAGTTGGGCTATAATGTATTGAATTTATTGTATATGTCACTATTGTAAATGATTCAATTAAAATATATATTATGATGTATTGTGCATGTGTAGTAAATGTAGAAAATTTCATGTTGTTCTTCCCAGTATCATTTGTCACAAATTTTGAAATTGTGTACCGTGAATCAATGATGGTCAGTATTCACAGCATTAAGGGTTAGTATTATTGTGTTTTATGCCACGTTCAACAATATGTCAGTTGTATCTTGACGGTCAGTTTTATTGGTGGAGAAAACTGTAGTACCTGCAAAATGCACCGGTCTGTCAGTGTCAAACTTTAGCACATTATGCTGTCTTGAGTACACCTCGCCATGAACGGAATTCGAAGTCATAACTTAAGTGATGATATGCACTGATTGCACAGGTAGTTGTAAATTATTCATATACATGATGACTACGTCCGCATATACTACACTTGGTATCCTCCTCGGAAGGTAATAATTGAAATGCATTCTGAATAATGTACGTCTGGTTGGGACCAACCTTCTAACTTGTAAAATGCAACAAGAAAGCGAGATAAAATTTGAAAAAAAGTACTGATATTTCAAGTCAAAAATATAGTCTGATTTTTGTTTCGTGTTAAATAAATATTATCAAGGAAACACTGCCCCTTACAGATTAATGGTTTATCCCTAATTTGTTGGAAGGTGTGTAACTGGACAGTAGGAGCAAAGGCCAAAAGAAAATGGCCAAATGACTAGCAATAATTAGCAAAGCACTACACAAAAAACTAAAGATTGAGCAATACGTATCCTACACAAATTGGAAGGTGACCCAGAAGGGTAAATAGTTCCTACTCCGCTAGTGGCACCCTTTGTGTTACTGTTGTAGCAAACCCAGCGATCAATCTTGGTATAATAACGAATCGGATTGTAATTAAGGCAATCTGAACGAATCCGTTCTCATTTGTGAAAGATATTATGTAACTGTTAATCAAATCATGGTGGTGACCGTAAAACTCCGGACGTGATGATTTTAATCTAATCACTATGAATCCGTGGTTCAGTGACTTCATTGTGCGCCTCTATTAATAAAGTCATGGTAGCAACCACAAGCTTATATCGTATCACATGAAAATATATTATTTCCATATACAGGTGCACGATGAATATCTAAAACTTTAAATCATTTGGTTTTCCAATCTTATGATGTTGAGCTCACCTGTTGAATGCTATTCGTGTGTACTAAATTTGATATCTACTTTTTTATTGCTTTTACTGGGTCGATATCTCTACTGGTGGACTGTTAGTCTCCTAGGGTATCATCCGCCCAGTAGTCAGGGCTCCCGGACTAATATGGTTTATTATATATATTAATTACTGAAATGTATAGTTTCTGAATAATGTGATTATTAATAAAACTAAGATTCTCCTTCCTCAAACATAGGTGTCCTTAGCCGGTTTTGGCTATCCTATTTAGGACATTTGGTTTTATTACTGCTAAAAGTTTAAACTATTTGGCTTTCCAGTCATACGATTTCCAGCGTACTTGATGAAGATTATTCCAGAAACGGGTCGTGCGCACACATTTAGATATCTACGTTTTCATTAAAATCACTGGGTCGATATCCCTACTGGTGGACTATTACTCCGCCTTGGTATCATCCTCACAGTAGTCAGTACTCCAACACTGACATGGCTTAATAGATATATGTATTACTGAAGTTTACAGTTCCCAAATAATGTAATTATAAATAAAACTAAGGTTCTCCTCCCTCAAACATAGGTGACCTAACCCGATTTTAGCTATCCTGTTCAGGCCCTTTGGTTTTATTGCTCATAAAGCTTTAAATTATTTTGCTTTCCAGTCTTTCGATTTTGAGAGTACCCGGTGAATATTATTCCAAAAAACCCGTCGTGCGCATTAAATTTGAAATCTACGTTATTATTATAAATGAAAAGTTCACAACGGGAAATTGCAGATCACCTTTGTTTTTAAGCTTCTTTTTACCCAGTTCTCAATGTCGATGTGTAGGTCAAGGTATGATGTAGATCTAGTTATATCTGTGGTATACTTTATTTCAAGTTCAATGGGATTGATGAGATCTACATCAAACTTAGAATTATTCAGTGTAAAGACATCATCTATACAGTGGATCGTTAAATTATAGGACTTTAGAAGCCTATGCATGATGCCTAATTCATACGAATAGGAGAACAGTAATTTCAACAGTATAGTGAAAACCTCATCCACCAAGCATAGTACATAGGTTGTCATTCAACATTATTTTCACAAAAGCATATTTTTCTTTAAGATTTGAAATAATGTTTTAATCTGTTTTTCCACTTAGAGAGAGAGGAATAGTTGTGAAAGGGGTAGAAAAATCAATGGTTTAATATTATTCTACGGTACGAAGGACCTTACTGTATATAACTCTAACAAATCTATATAACTAATATATATAACTAATCTAAGTCCACATCTGATTCATACCACCGTTTGGGTAGCTGGTGTCACAGTAACTCTGAAGCCCGGTTTTGAGCGATTGATATAATATATGTTAATAATTTAGAAAGAGGTTTCGCTGAACATTTTACGGAAGCTGAGAAGTAACTTTTTTGTTAGTAATCGTATACAGTTTAGGTACCCACTAGTTAAAGTTGAAATGGTTGAACTTTTTGTGGGAGAAACAAAAAGGGGGTGTGTGCAAACCAATGTACAGATTGCGTGTATTCTTTATCAGTAAGTCAACAGGTAAATGTATGTAAGTCCCTATGCACCAGACATCAGGTTTTAAATCTATTCATACAAAAATGTCTGGTAATGATATGACATTTTATTGTCGATTTAATAGGACACTAATATATAATTAAACTACTTTTGTCATTTAAGTTTCTCAAGATACAATAGACCATATGCCCATTTCTGATTTGTTTATACATTTTTACGTTTTATATCTGTTTTATATGTGTTATTTCCCTGATAGCGTGTAAAGTGATACCCGTTCAGTGCATAAGCACAGTAAAGAACAAATAATTTGAGTATATTTTCTTCTAACTTGTACACATTTGAACCTTTTAAAAAATGAGAAGTTGCTATAATGTTTGACATTTTATGGATCTAACGAATCTAACCGCCTCACCTCCTGTACAGTTGATGATCACGTATCCTCATCAAGTATGGCAGTCTGTGTTGAGGTACTGTTGCCATTCCTGAACCAACACAGTCCCCAATTCTTGAATGTTTTGACACTTTGGGGTACGTGTGGGCACTTTTCGTCCTAGATAGTCCTATAAATGTTCTATCGGATTCATATCCTGTCACATGGCTGGCCAATGCAGTAGCTTTATTGGAGACAGTCTTCCATTATACGGGCTCCATGTGACTTAGCATTGTCATCCATTAGAATTGCTAATGGATGACCATCAAAATGAGGCAAAACTAATGGGCGCAGGATTTGATCACCAATGGATGCAACAAAAAGCGACTTTCATCCGACCAGTACACTCTCTGCCACGACCTAATATTCCATCCCATATGGTCACGTGCCCATTAAAGCCTGATTGTTTTGTCAGTACTGGACGTTTTATCGGTCTCCTAGCACGAAACATTGCATTGTTAAGATTTCTGTTGACGGTTCGTCTGCTAATGCGCCCGTTGCCAAGCCATCGGCTTCGCAGCGTGTGTGCAGTGATGAATCGCTGCTATCTGGTGAGCCTTGTAAGGAATCCATCTTCTCTTAGGGTCGTTTGCATAGGCCTTCCTGTCCTTTGCTGTTCTTTTACACTCCTGGTTTGGTTCACGCACTGCTTCAATCGGATAATGACCGAATGCCTTACATTGCATCGTTGTGCAGTCTGTCTGTATGACATACCACCCCTTATCATTCCAACCGCTTGTCATCTATCTGCATCTGACAGTTTTCCATCTACCAGGTTGAAATAAAGTTTGGAAAGTTTAAAATTTTACCTGTCCTGCAACGTGCAGATATTATCAGACACCCCCCCCCCCCCCAACTTGAGCTTGGTTAAGGTACAACTGAACTTGCAAAAATATGTTTCGTCGTTCTTTAGTTAATCGATCGATAACAAATTTACAGGTGCCATGAAAGATAATATGTGTATCTATAAGATATACATGTATATATTTTAACAAGAAAAAAGTGCGATGTAAAAATGATTTTCAATTTCAAATTTGGTGGTCCCTAGCTTATGGCCAAGTGTGTATATATATATATATATATATATATACAAGGTTGTATGGGTTTATGGTGTTTAATGCCATTGTCAACAATATTTCAGTTATATCATGGCGCTCAGTTTTATTGGTGGAGAAAACCATCGACAGGTCGCAAGTCACTGACAAACTTTCTCACATAATGTTGTATCCAATACACCTCGACATGAACCAGGGGCGGATCCAGGCGGGGCGTACCCGGCTCGCGCCCCCTAAAATTGGAAAAACATGATTTTTTGGCGTAAAATCGTGATTTTTCACACGGAATACCCCAACAATTTTCCCGCCTCCCTCCGCAATGGGAAAAAATATGATTTTTTTGCGTAAAATCGTGATTTTTCACACGAAATACCCCAAAACTTTTCGCGCCTCCCTCCGCTCGGTGCAATTTTTTTAAGTGCGCCCCCTAACTTGACATCCTGGATCCGCCTCTGTGAACGTTATATATATATATATATATATGTGTGTGTGTTATTTTCGTTGAAATTTGCTTCAAATCAAACAGGGCATTTTTGCGGGAATTAAAGGAGAACAACTCCTATGTAAAATTTCAAAGCATATTTCATTTTAGAATTTTGTCGGAAATGTGCAATTTATCCATTATATATAGTATGATACAATGAAGTACTAATATACCACACTATCGTAACATTAATAAAATATAATAGAAAAATGGTAGAAACAGAGACAAATTGTATTCACCAAACATATATCTACATGACTGCTCAAATTCCTGTGTTGGCAAAGTCACTTCAATAGAAATTGATGAAGCAAAACTAGTTTAATGTTCGAAAGCCTCTCCTCTTAGTGAAACGATGAAGTCATGCAAGTGTTTCCTATTTCAGTAAAATTATACTTCTCACTTTTTATCTGTCAATCAGTCTAGTAGGCGGTGCTTATGTGTACGTGTAAAGACATTCAGTGAATGTAGTGAAATAAACATACATATTTTTTATATTAATACACTCCGCAAGATCAAACATTCAGCTTAGTAAGCATACGACGACAATCGATACACTCCGTGAACTTTTTCAGATCCATGCTGCAATGCATTGTGCATGTACAATAGCACTAATTATTCGGTTATGCCCTTAATAGTTGCAATATTTTTTGCATTTCTGATCTAAGGGACATCTTAAATGTTGTCGTAAAGGATTTGTGCATGTCAACATACGATTGCCTTGATAACATATCACTGACTACTTGTTTTAAATAGTGTTTGTCCTATAGAGAATCAGTTACCATATACGATCTTAGTTATACTTATTACGCCCTTTGGCTTTGTTATTCCGAAAGACTTTATGATAGTTTGTTTATGTTATTCCGAAAGGTTTTATGATGGTTTGGTTTTCTAATCTTTTACTTTGAACGTCACTGATGAGGGATTTTCAGAAACGCGCCCTTCGCACTAAATAATATACCTAAGTTTGTATTGTAATGTACAACAAATCCTATGAAATTGTTCCGCACTACACAAAATACTAAAGATTGAGCAATACGAATCCCACAAAAACGTCGTGGTACTCTTAGTACAAACTCTGTGATTAGTCATGAATCCGGAAAGGATTGGATTGTGATTACGACAAACGGAAACACATCTGTGCTCACTGGTGAAAAAACATTATCCAACTGTTAACATGGTGGAACCGTAAAACAGCGGAAGTGATAACTTCAACCTAATAATGAATAATTATTGGCTCAGTAGCTTCCTTTCTATCAGCAAACCTCTATCAATGAAGTCATGATAGGAATCGCAATCTCTGAAATATCGTATGAACAGAAATATATGCACTCCATATGCAGGAGCTCCAGGAATGTCCCAAAATATAAATGGAAAGTTCACAATGAAATATTGAAGTCATCTCTTTTGTCTTTAAGTTTCCCTTTAACCAGCCCTTATTATCAATGTAAATGTAGATCTAGCTATAATTGTGATATTTTTTATTTTAAATTCAGTGAGATAAATGCGCATAGTCATAACATTTAGAATTATTCAGTGAAAATATATTATTGTGGATCGTGAAATCATAGGACCTGGATTTTTGAAGCCTCTGCATGATGCCTTAATCATACAAGTAAAGGAACAGGTATGTGGGAATAGGGACATAGTTGGTACCCATAGGTATGTCAACTGTCTATTGAAAATCACATCCATCAAACATACCAAATAGGATGTGATTCAAAACTGTTTTAAAAAGATTTTTCCTTAAGATTTGAAACAATTATTTCCAAGTCTGTTATCTGAGAGAGAGAGAGAGAGAGAGAGAGAGAGAGAGAGAGAGAGAGAGAGGGGAATAGTTGTGAAAAGTGTAAGGAAATCAAATTTGTAATGATATTCTACGGTACGTGGGACGTTGCGTGTATATACTCTAACAGATCTATAGATTTTTTAGAATCCACATCTGATTCATTCCACGTTTGGGTAAGTAGTGTCACAGTTATTCTGCAGCCCGGGTTTGACCGATGATAGAATATATGTTGATAATTTAGAAAGAAGCTTCGCTGGATATTTTACAGAACCTGAAAAGTAACTTATTTGTTAGTAATCGTATGCAAATTAGGTACCCATTAGCTAAAGTTGAAATGGTCGACCTTTTTGTGGGAGAAAAAGTGGGGTTATGTAAACTAATGTATAGATTGCGTGTATTCTTTATCAGTAATTAAACAGGTACATGTTTTGTAAGTCCACATGTACCAGACCACAGTAATCTATTTATACACAAACGTCTAGTACTGATATGAAATTTCCATTGTCAGTTTAAAAGGACAGTGATACAATAGACCTCTAGCTGCACATTCCTGATTTGTTTATTAATTAATACGCTTTATATCTGTTTCATATGGGATATTTCACTCGAGGCGGGTAAAATGTTACCAGTTCAGTGGAAAAACACTGTAAAGGACAAATAATTTGAGTATATTTTCTGATAACTTGTAGATATTTGAACCTTTTAAAGAAAATAAGAAGTTGTTATAATTTTTTATATATTATGGATAATAATTGGTGCTGCAGTGTATCAGTGGTGTGAGTTCAAATCCGGTCGAGGGAAGAACAAAAATGTTACTGCTCAAAAATCTAATTCTAACACTGTTTGGTTTAATTTTCAGACGTATATAATTAATATTTAGTATTAACCCCCTAGTATCACAATTAACTTTGAGATTCAGTGGGACAGATATATTGTATGGTTGTCACTTGCTTAGATGTTTGTATAATATACTCTTTCTCCTGTGACTGTATAATGAATTCTTCATTATCCTATACAATATATCAAAATTTGCTGAGTTAGATTGCTGTCACATTATAATATTAAGTATGTATGTACCATCTACACACGCTTAGACACATGTCTTATGTCTATCTCTAGATTTTCCTAACGAGACAAGGCAACACTTCGATTATTGAAGCTCCATTTCTATGGAGCGGATGTGATCGTGTGGTTTAGGGCGCTGGACTTAAGGCTAAGAGATTGGTGCTGCAGTGTATCAATGGTGTGAGTTCAAATCCCGTCGAGGGAAGAACAAAAATTTGACAGGTAAAAAATCTAATTCTAACACTGTTTGGTTTAATTTTCAGACGTATATAATTAATATTTAGTATTAACCTAGTATCACAAGTAAATTTGAGATCCAGTGGGACAGATATACTGTATGGTTGTCACTTGCTTACACAACATCTCTGTCAACGCTCATTGTACAAGACTTTTGTAAAATTTAGAAACACTAAAAAAAATGTACTTAAAATTGTTTTAATTATTGTAAATATCAAATAAGATGAAAATAAATCACTCAATTCAAATCAATTCTCTCTTAAAAATGATTTTTCACCCATTTCTTGGAGAACTATTTTGCGAAGGTAAAATTTAAAAAGTTAAAAATCATTTTAAGAGAGAATTGATTTGAAATGAGTGATTTAGTTTCATCTTTATTGATATTTACAATAATTAAAACAATCTTAAGAACATTTTTTCAATGTTTCTAAATTTTACAAAAATCTTGTAAAATGGGCGTTGACAGAGATGGAGTGTAGCGTGAAAGGAACGACAACTGTGGATAGAAAATGATCTTTTCACCGGAAGCATGAAATTATAGAACAAAGTGGTATTTAAAAACAAAATAAAAATTATTTCAATAAGAAATTCGTAAATCTGTAACCATTTCAATTCTTCTCAATTGAAATAAACTTAAAAGAAAATTATAATATCAAAATCGTGTTCTACGAGAAATGATCGTTTACAGTGTACATGGATGACGTCATTTTCTAGTGTGCAATACACATATTGCAGTTCGTCTGCTTCGGAGAGGAAAGAAACATGAAATTGCATGCACTTCTTGGTTATTCTGTCTCTGAAAACTTTGTGAGCTGATGTCAAACATTGAAGAACAGCTCTGCATCGTTTTTATGTATACAGGAAACCTTTATCATCTCCACGATCTCGCAACACAGGCACTTGTTTCATTCAAAAAATATATGCCCCCTCCTCTTCCTCTTCCTGTAGAGCAGGGGCATATATGTTTTGAATGAAACAAGTGCCTCCTCTTCCTCTTCCTGAAGAGGAGGGAGCATATATTTTTTGAATGAAACAAGTGCCTGTGTCTCGCAATTTGAAAGTGATTAAAAAAATGTGTACATTTGAAGTGCATTTGTTTCCCTATTTTTTGCAAGTGTGGTGACGTAGTAGAGATTGAAATGCAATAATTCCAAGGCCTAGGGTATACAGAGATAGACGTAATCCGTTAGAAACCATGACAGATAACGAATTATTTGAAAGATATCGGTTTAGGCGACCCACGATAGAGTTTATTACTAATGGTATCTGCCATCTTTTAACAAGTCCTACGAGGAGAAACAAGCCAATCTTACCCATCGTTCAAATACTGCTTTTTCTACGGTTTGTGGCCACGGGGTCCCATTTGGCTCTCATAGGGGACCACCTGGGAGTTTCGGAATCTGCAACAGGAAGGGCATGCAGGAAAGTGTGTAGAGCTATTTGGAGGATTTTCTCCCATGTTATACGCTTCCCCGACGGAGAAAGAGCTCAGCGAGTACAAGAGGAATTCAGGAAAATCCGCTGGTACGTTTTCTTATTCAATTTCTATGAATACATAGCCAGTCATCGACAATATCTGCAATGTTTTTACTTTGTCGTCTTTTCAGCGTCCATGATGTTGACAACTTCCGATTTCGATTATGCCCCCTTCTTGACGGTCTTATAAATAGCGATGAGAAGCGCCAAGATGCTTAGAAAAAGCGATAAGAAGTGAAAAAAGATAGGCACAAGTCATTTTTTTCAAATAAATATGAAAAAAATTAATAAAATGATTCTAAAAACATATTCTTTTATGAAATAAGAATAACGTCACGATGTTATTTTTATTCAAACAAAATGAAAAAAAAAATTGATAAAAGACAAGAATTTTAAATTGGACAAAAAGAAAAGTATTAAAAATGTCTACCGGTCAGCGAGTAGCTCTCGCCATTTTTAAAGTTTGTTATCCAATATTTTTAAGAAGCAGGCGAGAAACCTTTGTTCATCCCATTATTATTTTGCATGACCCATAACGATTTACCTACGAAATAAAAGTTATCTTAAATGTACCGCGAATTTTGAAATGCGAACAAAATTCAATAAATTATACGGAGGGTTACATTATCGTAACTAGAAAAGGGGTGAACAACGTAATGATTGTTTATGGATTTAAAATTGTTACGGTTATTTTCTGAGATTCGTGACCAGAACTCCACCCCCACTATCAATGTGTTCGTCTATGGAAAAGGTGTTCAAAATACATGTAGATCTAAAATTACAAACATTTTTTTTTTCAATTTTCATCTGTATTTTAGGAGGCATTTGCCTCTCATGCCTCCCTCTTAATTGTCATTATCATCAAATAGGCTTCGCCCTTAAACAGGTTGTGCCTGTCTCATATTATTAAAACGGCTAAATATAAAATAAAATAAAAATAAGTTATACTGTCTTGCCTGTTCCTTTATCTTTCATTCCCAATGGTTTTTATTTACACCAGTATTAAGCAAATTCGGAGCATCTTACAATAAAAACCTTTTTTTATATTCTGCTTACCCATAGACTTCAAATAAATGTACTTTATTACAATACATTGAACGATGAAAGCTTGATCACATAAATATTCATGACAGTAATGATTTATTGAAATTTTTGAACCCATAGCAACAAACTGGATTACAGAATATTTTAATGTATTTATTAAGAAAATATAACAGTTTCAATAAGATATTTCACAAATACGACAATTATAACATTCACAACTGATGTTGTTTACCAGGAAGACTAGACTAATGTCGACAATGATAAACAAATGTTAAAAATATATCCTCCCAAACAGTGTTGTAACTATGTAAAAAACGTCACACATTTGTGTGACCAAGGTAAAAACAGTACACATAATAAACTACAACCGTTGTAGTAGAAGGTAAGTTATATCGTTATTGAGTACAATGACTTAGTGAGTAAAGATACATTGTTACACTCAGTGTACTTATTTACTTGTTTTTATCTATTATTTATTTTAATCGATTTCTTTTAAATCGTTACTTCCTGATAGATACACGCCCTACGAAAACGTTAAATCTGATACAAGGTACTATTAGTGAATTATTTGGTACCAAATAGAAACAAAACGTGATATATAGATGGGATACGTAAAGATTTTAAGATTACACTGTCACGAAAAAAAATAAACAAAAACAAACAAACAAACAATAAGTAAAATACCCTTGATGAAATACAACAGACCCAAAGCATAAATAAACATCAAAAGAGAGCTTAACAAATTTACTATGAAACTGAATAGACAAGACAATATTAAATTACTACTCTAGTGACGGAATATCTACACGAATAAGGAATGTAAATGCTCAAATAAAACCAAATCTAATACTTCAGGGGGTAGGGTTATGGTGGTTAACACCACTTTCAACAGTATTTCCAGGGGGAGTAGATGAGGCTTCATAGTGTTCACGCCATAATTATTTTTGACGAGATGCAAAATGGTGCGATCTGGGGCCATTTCAACAATATTTGAGTTATATCGTGGCGGTCAGTTTTATCGTCATAACATAGCCAAGAAAGTCTCATTTTGGCGCTAAACACCAACCAGTAATTTACAGCCTTAACACATTGATAAATACTATGTATGTCTTGTCTTTTATGTTTGTACATTGTTTGGTGTATTTTTCAAATAACTTCATACCTTTTATACAAAGGCAATGGTCTCGATCAACGTATATTTACTATCCTGATATAGTATGATACAATGGAAAAAAAATACCACACTATCGTAACATTACTAAAATATACTCAAAAAATCGTAGGAACAGAGGCAAAGTTTATACACCTAACACACCTCTATCATGACTGCTCACTTCCCTGGATTGGTAAGGTCACTTTGATAGAAATTGGTGTAGAAAACATAGTTTTGGGTCCCAAAATCACCCCTCTTAATGAAATTATGCGGTCATGCAAGTTTTTCCTACGTGAGTAAAATGATACCCCTCACAATTTATCTGTCAATCAGTCTATTAAGTGGTCCATATGTGTACGTGCAAAGACAATCAGTGAATGTGATAACATAAACAAATTTAAATTACTGATATCACTTCACTCTTCAAAGTATAATGTTCAATTGAGTCCACATGTTATAACGGCCGAAGCGCCCCGTGAACTCCTTGATAATTCTGCTGCCAACAGTACATAGAATAAACTAGAACCGTTGTAGAAGAAGGTATGTTATAACGTTATTTAATACAATGGTTTAGTCAGTAAAGAGATATTGTTGCTCTGGATGTATTTATTTATGTGTTTATCTATTATTTATTTTTAATCAATTTGTTTCAAATCGGTAGTCAGACCGGTAAATCATATACTGTTTTACATCATGATAGGAACACGCCCTAAAAGAACGTTGAATCTGATACAATGTACTCTAAGCAACGTGCTTTGTACGAATGTAAACAAAAAGTGATAATGGGTATACGTAAACAAATATTCACAAATATTACATTGTCACGAAAAAAGAAAGCAAACAAAAATATTAAAGCAAACAAACAAAAAGTAAAAATACAGACCCCAAGCATAAATAAAAAGTAAAAGAGAGTTGCACAAATTAATTAAGGAGGCAACTTTTAAAATGGCTAATAGAAAATGATTTACATGTTTACGTAATCCTGTTGGAATTTAACTTCCAAAGTGCAAATTAAAATGGAGACCCTTCAAACTACTTCAACCCCTCCACTATATTTTTGCATTTGTTGTGCCAATCCAGGAAAATAATCAACATTTACAACAACTTGACTTTTTGACAAAGAATGACTTCAACCAGCACGTGTTTCTTCTTCTCCACCGATTACTACCAATACTTAGTAAAGAAGACAACAATTTAGAGAAGATCTTAACAAACCTATCAGACGTCAGCTTAGTCTACGATCAACCAGAGCATTTGTTATCTGAAATAAAACATGTAGGCACCATACGATTAAAGAACGAACCATGCATAATTAGATTTAAGCCTTGAAATCTCTTAAAATATCTTGAATAATTCGTTCAAGCTTAGCTACAGAATAAATAGAACATTTGGTTACGTAACTGGCATGGTTGTTGATCAGGATGATAACCTGATACTAGCAGATAAATCATTTGTTCTAATATACAGTGGGGATGGGAAATCAATAACAGAAAGCATCGTATGGGGAACAGCATGGGATGTTTCTTAACACAAAATTTTTTTTTACTAATCCAGGATAATAAGCGGTCATTTTTATGTGTGCTAGGGGTATCGAATTTACGTCTATTTCTACGATTTTGCGATTGGAATTTGAATTGTTTCCGGAAATGTGATATTTTTTTCATTATATTACAAACGGACCCACTGCAAGTGAGTGAGATTTCGATGAACCTTTTACAAATGAGAGAACATTAAGTAGTATATAAAGTAGATGTATTTGTCTGTGTACCTTCCATAACGATCAGACTTTACAAGTGTCTAAGTATCAATAAATACATACACTGACATCTAATCAACTATAGGTTAACATCTTAACACCAGGCTAGTTCTAAATTGTTTAAAACAGTATCAAAAAGAGCGTAAATGTTTGATACCAGACTGGTTCTAAGTTGTTAAACAGTCTGTGCTTAGTTTGGAAGCCCTTATTAGTGTCACATCCTGTATCAGGATAAGTACCTCCAGTCTACGATTATTGAAGGGCGTTAATGATGTCAATCCCCCACTTTGTATCATAATAAATACTTCCTATTATTTTGGAAGCCCTTAATGGAATCACATCCTGTATCAGGATAAATACATCCAGTCTACAATTATTATGAAAGGCGTTAATGGTGTCATTCAGAAAGTCTACTAATATGTACATTGTACGATATAACACTGTTAAAAGTTAACATTTAATATTTATCAGAGATAGTGTATTCATTAAATCATATAGTAAACATTTGATATCAAAGTTAATGTGCACTATATCAGAGTTAAGAATACAAAGTTTATACAATATACTGATAGTTAATACATGAAATAGGTAAGTCAATTTTCTAAGCTGATCAAAGGGGCTAAATATTATGTTTTCTGAGCCAAATCGAACATTTTCGAAGACATTTTCCATTCCAGCATAAATTTGATAAAAACCGCATTCAATATTGTAGTAAAATCCATTAAAAAAAACATAGTATCAATTTCAGTGTAAATTAGAAAAAAAAGTATCAATTACAATACAGTTGTGCATTTTCAAGTAGAGTATCAATTATGATATAAATTTCAGTGTCAATTACAGTATCAATTACAGTATCAGATACAGTATCAATTACAGTGTCAATTACAGTATCAATTTCAGTGTCAATTTCAATGTCAATTACAGTATTTATTGCAGCATCAATTACAATACCTATTAATGTATCAATTACAGTGTCAAACACAGCACCAAATTCAGTGTCAATTACAGTACCAATTACAATATCATATACAGTGCCAATTACAGTATTAAATACATAGTCAATTAAAGTATCAATTACAATATCAAATTCAGTGTCAAATACAATGAAAATTCTAAGAAAAATATCAATATCAATTTCAGTATTCATTCAATATTTAAGAAAGGACAGTATCAATAATACAGTTCAGTTATAAATTTCCAATACCAGTATCAATTTAAGTGTCCATTGAAAAAGGGCCCGGGTGTCTCAATGAGCTAGGCAGTTGGATTAGCTAACAACTCGTACAAGTCTATGATCAATACTGATTGGGTTCGCGTTCTGCTTTGTAAATTGCAAAGAGGGTGCTCTCGACGCCGGCTTCTTCCACCACTAAAACTGGTCGCCATGATATAGCTGAAACATTGCTGAAAGTGGCGTTAAACAAAATAAATCAAATCAAGTCAAATCCATTAAAAAATCAGTATCAGTTTCAGTGTAAAATCTTAAACAACTGTATGAATGACAGTACAGTTGTATATTGTCAAATGTAGTATCAATTTCAGTGCCCGTTCTTAGAAAAACAGCATGAATTAGAGTACAGTTGTAAATTTTCAATTTCAGTGTGAATTAAAACGAAACAGTGCCAAGTACAGCTGTAAATCTATAACAAATCAGTATCAATTTCAGCGCCCGTTCATAAAAAAAGACAACATAAATTACAGTACCGTTGTAAATTCTCAAATACAGTATCAATTTCAGTGTCAATTCTAACAAAAATAGTACCAATAGTAATAACAGCGGTAAATCATAAAACAATATCCAGTTCAGTCATAGCTTCTGATATACTATATAACATTCAGTGTAAATTGTCCAGAATAGCTTCGAAGTCAGTTGTTAATTCCCAAAATCTGCCACAAGTTCAGTTGTAAATTCTGACCAGCAGTGCCAGGTAGTGTTGTATAACTTCCCATGAACAATATCACGTACTGTTTGTAAATTTCTACGTCTTTACATTACTGAAACACTTCATCAAATTTGATCAAAGCAGACTTCAGTTTCTTTGAAGTATAAAATCTAACTTTACCATGACCAAAGAATCATGTATCTTCACTGGCAATATTTTCTAAATCAGCAGAAACTTTTACCCTTTATTACTGCCAATGTTTTATTTAAACACTATGAAGTTTGGTGAAAGCAAACTTGGGTTATCATCAGATATGTGATGAAATGTCCGTTTTTACGGAAAAAGTAAAAAATCTTCAACATCGAAATGTACATGTACTGTAGTTTCAACAATCCAAAAGCTGTGTGAGAAATGTTGAAATTTGGTCAATGAAAACATAAGTTATCATTATCAAAATAAAAACATTTATTTTTTCAACGCCATCAATATTATTTATTAAAGGGCATAATACACTATACCACACAAACCAAAATATACTTTAGGCTGTTGTTATGATGTTTGTATCCACTGAAATGTTCATTATGCATTCCGGAAGTACTGTCATATGTCATTATCTGTATTTCTCGAATTACTGTCATAAATCATTATCTGTATTCCGGAATTACCGTAATAAATCATTATCTGTATTCCCGGAATTACTGCACACTCGGTGTGCCTTTGGCATACGAATCAAATATATATATCTGTTTTTACTTTAGGTATGTCGCTAAATACCAGTTGTGATCCATGTAACAGAGGCGACGAAAACTCCCCTGCTACCAAGTGGTGCTTAGATTGTGAAGATGCTCTTTGCATAGTTTGTGTCAAAGCACACAAAGTCAGCAAAGCTTCTATGAGCCATCATGTCATCGACATTGAAGCCATAACAACTTTATCTGGTGAAGTACTCACAACACAGACAAAAATGTTCAAGACATCCTGATTTTATTATGGACTTTTTCTGTAACCAACATCATTTAATTTGCTGTCGAAACTGCATGTCAGAAGAGCATCGTTCATGTGATCAAGTCATGCCACTGGAAATGGCATCAAACAACGCAAGATCATCTTCGCTTTTCCATGATATCTCCGAGGGTATGAAAGAAGTTCACGTAACATTAAAAACAGCCGTACAAAATAGGCAGCAAAATAGAGACCGGATGAAAATAGAAGAAAAGACCATCGTCAGACAGATATCAGCATTCAAAGCGTCCCTCATAAAGAAGCTTGATGAACTAGAAAATTCGACCATGTTGGAGATGCAAACAGCCAGTCAGGATTCTATTTGTCAAATGGAAAGAGAAGAATCTGAATTAGAGAAGTCACTTTCATTGATCGAGAAACATTTACAACAACTTGACTTTTTGACCAATAATGGCTCCAATCAGCACGTGTTTCTTCTTCTCCATCGATTACTACCAATACTTAGTAAAGAACAAAACAATTTAGAGAAGATTTTAGCTAAGCTCTCAGACGTCGGGTTAGTCTACGATCAACCAGAAACTTTGTTATCTGAAATAAAACAATTAGGTACCATACGGTTAAAGAAAGAACCCTGTACAATTCAATTTAAACCTTTTAAACACATGGAAGCTCAAGAAATATCTGTCCAATCAAAACCTCCAAAATCGTTCAAGTTTGGTTACAGGATAGATAGAACATTTGATGAAGTATCTGGTATGGTTATTGATAAGGATGATAACCTGATACTGGCAGATAAATCATTTCTTCGAATGTACAGTAAGGATGGGAAATCTGTCAAAGAATGCAAATTAGGAGGAAATGCATAGGATACTTCTTACAACCAAAAGTCTGGACGAATTGCTGTTGCTTTGCGGCGCAATGGTATTCAGCTTGTCGACAACTTTGTTCCACAAACAAAGATAAGCGTCCAAAATATAAATAGTTGTTTTGGTATTTCTTGGGTAGACGACAACGTTTATGTCAGTGGGGCTGATGGTAATGGTAAAGGTAGGATAAACATTTTAGATTCAAACGGACGGCACATTAGTAGTATTAGTAGTGTTGGTACAGTATACTACATCCATCATAGTGGCAACAATATATATTATACAGACTATGACAGACATATGTACTGTATAAAGAAAGATGGATCAAACGTATTTACCTTTAGGTCCCCAGACCTAAAAGAGGCAGATGGTATTGATAATGACAGACAAGGAAACGTTTACGTAGTAGGACGGAGATCGAATAACATTGTACGTCTGTCACCTGATGGACAGAACAGTGATATAATCATGAAAGAGGAGGATGGTATTAGTGATCCAGTCACACTTTGTTTCAGTAAAGATGTTAAGAAACTATTTGTGTCAAACGAAGGTGGAAAACGAGTTGTCGTTTATCATTGTGAATATTGAGGATTCGGTTATTCATTCAAGCCATCCACATTTTGTTCCTGATAACGAACAATGCTCTCAACTCCTAACAATAAATAAACATTATATTTGTGTTTGTTTGTATCTCACTGACATGAGGGTTAGAGATTATGGTGTTTAATGCCACTTTCAACTATATATTATTTATATCGTGGTGATCAGTTTTATTATTAGAGGAAGACAGAGTACCCGAAAAACAGGACCGAAGTCACTTACAAACTTTATCACATACAGTTGTATTGAGTTCATCTCACCATGAGCGGGATTCGAACACACAATTTTAGTGCTGATAATTGTTAATCCACCTACCACAAGATCACTACCACGACTACTCGTTCACTAATATGAATCCATCAGTATGTATTTTATTAGGTCGTCATTATATTATAAAGATTAAACACGGACACTTAGTATGACCGACATTATATTAAAACTCCCCGAATCTTAGATGGGTATAAAGTATATAATCTTTTAGCTAAGAATGATATAACTAGCTTAACCCCGCCACTTTCATTTGAGTTCCCGTACCAAGCAAGGACATTAAGCGGCCATGTATATGTGTAGATTTTTACTCTGTCTACATTGTATCTATTAGAATTTGAAAATGTTCAGAGAGTGTGGTATTTTTGGCATTGTTTTTTTTATTTTTTTTGGTGGGGGTGTTTTGTTTTGTTTTTGTTTCTTTGTTTGTTCATCATTATTATTATATCCGAATATATTGTGTTAAGAATAACAATACTTATATTAAATAAGTAATACATAGATGTATATATGATAAGTTTTAGGCCCGGATTATCGCTTAAATGATCATCTTTTTTTGTGTCTTTGATCGTTTGTATCTGTTTCTGTTTGGGTTATTTTTAAGTTTTGTGTTATTTTTGTTATTTTCTAAAAAAAAAGGTTGTTTTTGTTGTATTTTTCATTTTATTAAATCCAACACAAATTGCGTACCCAAGTGCTAAATGCTGATTTTTTTTTAACATTTCATTAAACTTATTCCGAAACACGTCTTTTTAACAACAAACTGAACGGAATTAACTGGAATGAAAAGATAGGTATTTTAGACGACGTAGACGACATGGTTGAAGAATTTACAAATTTATTTTTAGACATAGCTAGGCAATGTATTCCAACGAAAACTATAACTGTATGTGATTATGACAAACCATGGTTTTGATAACGAAATTAGAAAAGAAATTCGACTGCGATCGCCTGAGAAAAAATGTTCTAAAATTTGGGAGGGAAAGTGATATTTTAAATATAAAAAACAAAGGAACAAGGTCCATAATATGAAAAAGAAAGTAAAAAAACATTTTGAAAGTAACTTAGACCAAGGATTTATGTAGTAGGACAATATAAATCCTTGCTTAGACAATATATTATTAGATAATTCGACGAACACTAAAACTTACTAGAAAATAATGAAAATGCTAATTAAATCTAACAAGGGAAGTAACTGTATCCCTCCCCTTCGAAATACAATTAATGATGAATAAGGGTAATAACAAATTTACCGAACACCGAGCAATCTTCCAAAGGGAAAGACAAAACTCACAAGTCAACAAACAGACAAAATCAGTCAACACCCGGAAAACTGAGAAAACCGCAATGGTCCCGACTTGGCACAGGCATTTAGATGAAATTGTCACTGAAACGGATACAGTCACTTCCGGTCCGTTCTAAATTGATTTAGAAACTAAAAAAAAAGGTGTTTTAAAAATCAAATGTCAGTAATTTGAAGTTGAACATATTTTTATAATCTGCATTGGAACAATTATCTGTATTTTAAAGACTTACTTTACATTTGAGAGGAGATGATCATGATGGCATTGTTACACATGGCCGGTCTAGAGAATTCCGAATGCATATGAAAAATCCAGCGCAAACCGGAAGTGGTTGTATCCGTTTCAGTGACTGAAAAATAGAAAATGCGACTTTCGCTGAATATTCTTGTCCAATTCGTCTGAGGGGGGTCCGGTATTTATATTTAAATGTGGCAGTCGAAAAGAGAAATATCTCGGGAGTGTAACGATATAATTGGGTCAGCGAAAGGATCACAAATAAGCGAAAAATATTGAGGCGAAGTGGGGAAGGGAAAAAGGTTGATGCTTACCTTGAAGTAAGGAAGAGGAGGGGGCATACATTTTTTGAATGAAACAAGTGCCTGTGGAAATGGTATATGACGACGACAAAACATGTGAACTATTAAATAAATATTTTAGCTTAGTATCTAAGTTGGAGGAAGAAAACATACCAGTCCCCCTTTGAAAGTAAAACTAATGACTCAATTACCGACATTTTTGTGACTGCTAGTGAAATTGTAGATATCATTCAAATATTAGACCTAAGAAAACGTCCGGTCCTGACAAAATTAGCCATAAAATGCTCAAAATAGCCCCAGAAAAAATTTCCGAACCACTTTAAATTATCTTCAACACATCTTTACGACAAGGCAAGTATCCCTCAAGCTGGAAAATTGCTCACGTGATAGCTATTTAAAAAAAAGATGATGCCTCTTTACCTTCAAATTACCGTCCGATATCGTAAATAATTTGTGTTGGTAAAATTATGGAGCGAGTAGTTCATAAATTTAAACATGTTTATAATTATCTTGTTAGAAACAAACTTATATATGAATATCAGTCTGGCTTTCTTCCGAAACATTCTACTATCCACCAGTTGTTAGAACTATACAACTCTATACTCAGTTCACTAGAAAAAAATAGAATTTAGCTGTTTTTTTTATTCTGTGACTTTTCGATAAAGTTTGGCCCAGGGGTTTAATACATAAAATGAATCATTATGGTATTAAAGGTCCTTTAATCAAATGGTTCGAACATTATTTGTATCAAAGAAAGCAAAAAGTGATAAACAGGGCAACATCAACTGTTTGTGAAGTCTCTGCTGGAGTCCCCCAAGTACAGTTTTAGGACCATTCCATTGTTATTTTAATTTATATAAATGATATTGGAGAGAAGCTCCTCTCTCTCTCAGTAGACTCTTTGCAGATGATACTTCTTTAGGTTATTCAAGCCAAAATGTTGTAGAAATTGAAAATGTTATAAATCATGACTTGTGTGAACCAAATACCTGGTCCACAAAATGGTTAATGTCTTTTAATCCAGACAAAACTGAGATTATGGTATTTTCCAATACAGACGTTTGTTATAATTAAAATTTTTCATTTAATGGAAAAAATATTCCTATAACAATGAGCCATAAACACTTAGGTGTAACCTTATCAAGCGATGCTAAATGGAATAACCACATTGAAAACATAATCTTAAATGTATCAAGACATTTAGGTATACTGCGAGAATTAAAATATAGGTTAAGTAGACAAAATCTAGAAAAACTGTACTTAGTATATATCCGCCCAATTTTTGAATATGCCTGTGAAATATGGGATAATTGTGGAGTGTGTTATTCAACCAAATTGCAACTAGATGCTGCAAGGATTGTAACTGGATTACCAATTTTCACAAAAACAGATAAAGTGTACTCTGAAACAGGATGGACTACTCTCTCTAGTAGATGACACAATAGAAACTCCAGTTATTTTATAATATAAAACATCTTAAGAGAATTTATTCCTCTTACTGTACAAAGCACAACTATTTACCCCTTAAGAAATGGTTCGGATTTAATAATACTTTTTTGTAGATTCTCGATTACAACTGAATCTTTTATTCCATCTACTGTTAAATTCTGGAACCGGCTAGATCAATTTGATCGTAATCTTGACACATTAACTAAATTCAAAAAAGCCATTCGAAAGGAAGTCAGATAATACAAAAGGTATCCCGAAACATTTTTATTATGGTCCCAGAAAACTTAATATTATTCTACCCCAACTCGTATTCCTTTCTAAATTACTATCTATCAAAGGTTAACATAGTAAATGTTGCTGCTTGTTTGATAAGTATCTACTCTCCAACCTTGCATCCATCCAACACAACCTTTTAATTAAGGCACAGGCTACGAATACGACGGAAACGTATTCGTAGCCTGGGTTCTACAAGTACGAC
Source organism: Bathymodiolus brooksi (assembly GCA_963680875.1). Taxonomy (NCBI): domain Eukaryota; kingdom Metazoa; phylum Mollusca; class Bivalvia; order Mytilida; family Modiolidae; genus Bathymodiolus; species Bathymodiolus brooksi. Next base: position 79,005,072 of record OY804580.1, on the reverse strand, counting down.
GGGTGGAAGTTGTGACTAAATGATCAACCGGTTTCCAACATGGACACCTATTTTACGGAAATTAATCACGTATTGCTAGCATCTAGAGGCTACGAATACGACTGATTTCTCGATTTTCTTAATTCTATTGTTTTTATTTCATTAAATGACAATTTATGAATTTTTTATATAATTTTCTGTTTGTAGTTTATTTTTATTCCAATAAAATCTGATGCATTGAAAAACTAGTCTTACAATACACGATTAAGCCCATAGATTTCACTGGTATGAGTACTTCTCAGAGTACAACTCACACTTCCCAACACTAATTATTTTCAAAAAAGATCTTCTCTGTTAAGGTGTTTTGGGCAATTTTTCAGATATGTTATGTTTTTATTAAAATTTATTTACTGTTAACTATTTTGGGCAAAATAAAGTTGTGTTAACCTATGAGCACCCCTCTTGTCTTCTCCTATTCTTACACTAGGTAAAAATGTTTTTTCAGTACATTCCAAATGAGGTGTCCTATGTCTATAAGAGTTCGTTGTAAAGATGGTGAAACTCTGGAAATAACGAGCATCGTCCATGAACATAGCCATGAGGTTTCAAAGGCAGCTTTCAACCACCTGTTTCACCAAAGACGTCTCTACAGTGGACAAAAAATTAAATTGAAAGCGTTTTGAAATTTAAGCCCAACAAAAGGATACTGCAAGACCACAGGGAAGGTTGTGATACTAAAAGACATCCATAACATGGCATTCTCGAGCAAGGGGGCTGATGAGGCTAGCTGCAATAATGTATCTCCTGTGACAAACTTGTGTCTCGGCAGAGCTACAACGCGGTCCTATTCGTCACAATGGAGCAAAAAAAAAGTTGCCGTTGAAACATAAAAACTCACTATTTACGCTTCAAACATTTCATTATAGCAATTACTGATGATCCCAGTCCTTGTTAAATCGGTTTGGCTGAGAAATGTATGCTTTTCAAAGTTAGCAACAACCTTGTTCAAATTTATCGATCGTTTTCCATAACCGGAAACTACGGAAGGCGGAGCTTTTCTAAATATGGTATTTCTTATTACAAGCTGATGTAAACATTCCAATCGTAACTACTCGGCCATTCTCGCTACCCTGTTATTTGCAGGGTAGCGAGAATGGCCGAGTAGTTACGATTGGTAAACATTCACGCCTAAATCGCCAAATATGGTATCGACATCCAAATAGTGAGGCCGGAAATGACGAAATTCAAAATTTTCAAAGAGGAGATTTTTATTTTGTGGGAATTACATTCTAAAATACTGGTAGGTGATAAAAACTAGTTATAATAATGGACAAAAGGAAAGGTTATGTCTTATTATTGATAAATGCAGGCGTCAGAAGCTCTGTAAGCGAGCGCAAAAAATCTCGGCGGCTGCTCCATTACGTGTAATGGCATCCCGTTATAACCCTTGCGAGTAAGCGAGCATTTAGGGTTTTATTATTAGAACTAGATGAGGCTAACCTGCAAGCTTTACTGAAGGAAATGAATAAAGTTCAAGTGTTATTTTTGTAATGTATAACTTTAATTAATTCGTTGTTTACAATATATTTCTATATGTATTACAATGTATATGCATGCTCAAAATGATCATTATGTTAATTTATTGTATTAATGGGAGAAGACTTCATAAGTTGACAAAACTTGTGTCCTATCCCCTTTGTTAATTTAACAAATAAAATCATCATATACTAAAATATCGTGGCAGTGTTTGGTTTTTTTTGGTGAAGGAAACTGGCCATGGAGTCCCCGGAGAAAACCACCGACCTGTCGCAAGTCAATGACAATCTTTATCACATCATGTTGCATCAGTACACTTCTCCATGAGCGGAATTCGAATGTACAACTTTAGTGGGTATATGCACTGATTACACAGGTAGTTGTAAATCCAACTACCATACGATCACGATAACCTCACCAGGATTATATTATATACATGACTACGTCCGCATATAATATACTACACTTGGTATCCTTAGCCTTCAGTAATAATTGAAATGCATTCTGAATTATGTACGTCTGGTTGGAGAACCCCCATTTAACTTTCAGATGGTATGTTTTTCTTTTTCTTTTTTGGATTATATGAAAAAAAGAAGAAATTTTGGGAAAATTACCGATATTTCTTGTAAAGAGCTGACCTAATTTGTTTGTTTCTTGTGAAATACCTTCTGGTTCAGGAACTAAACATAGCCACCTATAAGTTCAATGGTTGATCCCTAACTTGTTTAAGGTATGTTAATGAACACAAGGTCATAGTCTAGTAAATATTGTCATAGATGGAATTTCTGTCTACTTTGGTTGAATATCCTTCATATGTTTAAGGTCAAAACTGAATATCGGTTTATAATGGTGTAATATTTGATATGTTAACCAACTTCAACCAACCAGAGTTCACCAATCAGTCATCATCAATTGTAACCGATATATCAAGAACATTTGTTTACTCAACAACAAAAAAACAACATATCATTAACAGACACGCGAATCTGTAATTTTTGTTCAAATTTTGTCATCAATCTTGAAAGAAAACTACACAGAAAAATAGAGATTCAGCAACAGAAGCCCCATAATAACTGGGGTGAACTAAGTGTTTCAGAAAGGGTAAGCATTTCCTGCTCCATTATTGGCAATCGTCCTGTTGCTTTTGCATAAAAAAACATCTGGTATTAATCCATTATTTAAACGGTTACACCTTTTTATCGATTGAAATCAAAATATGTAGATGTACATATTTTTATGACCATACATATATTTTGACGATTATTGTATAAACGTTGGGAGAATCGCTTGATAACTCCGAATTTCTCCTCACAACTCCGGCTCAGTGCAGGTGCAGTAACTATCAGACGACTGATGAGTTCCGCAGGTAGATTTACACCGGTCACAAAAGAGGCTTTATCATTTAATCAAGTATGATATTTATGGAAAGGTATATACTGTCCTAGTTGTTGATAGGAGTAACAGAAACATGTGTTAGTGACACCACTAACAATGTGACAATAGACCATTTGCACATTTTCTACTTCGATTCTGAATTTTCTATTTGCTATGAAATTAACCACTGGTTAGAAATGATCCCTCCACCGCTGGTAATTCAATATGTTGGGGAAATTACATCTACCTCTGCTTGAGTGAGTGAGTGAGTGATTGTTGCTTAATGCCAATTCAGCAATTTTTCAGCTATATCATGGTGAGAACAAGTTAATTATCAATGAGACGATGACAAGGTTCCTTTGTTCTAGACCAACACGCCTAGTTGAATTTGTATAGTGCCAGCTCACTGAAACAAGAGTCTGCGGGTAGACATGTCGTTCCACTCCGGACACATTATTCTGATTCTGAGTCAACCATTCTTTGCTCTATCGCCTTAATGCTGGGTGCTTAGCGGAGAAGCAACAAATACCAATTTCATAGTCTTTCGTTTGACACGACCGGGTCTAGAACCCATGATCTACCGCCCCCGAGGCAAGCACGCTAACCATTACGCCACAGATGCTCATACCTCTTGATTGTAAGCTTACCCTGGTTAGAAAAATTGCATTCACCTGTTTGTAAAATTAACACGTTTTGAAAAATAACATCCACCTGTTTGCAAATTTAACTTGGTTAGAAAAGATGCATCCACCTCTGTTTGTAAATTAATATATACATGTAAAGAAAGAAAAAAAACAACTGCCTCCATTTTGAAGTTTCATTTCTTCTTCTCTGTTATGAAAACATTATACAAAACTTACAATATACAAATGTAAAATGTACACTACACACACTTACTTATGTAATAATCACACATTAAAATAGTTCTCCTCTCTGTACTAAATGATTTGCATACATCAGTTTCTGTTATGTAAGAAAAAAACTTGAGAACATGGATTTTAAGTTAGTATTGTTTTTGCTATGTAGGAAATTAAGGAAGGGAACAATAAAAAAAACAACTTGATTTCGATGAAGGAAATTAAGCAATACAACAATAACAACTCATAAAGTATATTACCCCCCCCCCCCCCCCAATTTATTGTTTATTATGTCACCAGTACTCTTCATATAAAAGAAAACTTAAAACAGTTTCAAAAACATTTTTACTTATACAAAGGTGGTGACCATTTTGGATTTCCATTTGATAAAAAAAAAACACAATCTTTATACAGGGTCCTGTAAAGGGCATTCTGAATATTTAGTATTTGCACAACAAATAAGGTTTCTGAGAAGATTGGATTTGAAATGTATGCCAAACAGAGCATAATTAACCATTGAAACCTCACTAAATTTCCAAATAAATAAAACATCATACAATATGTTTAAGTCAACTCAAGTAGCATAAGTTTCTTACAAGTTTGGTGCCATCTGGTCAAATGTGAAAAAATTTATGGATGAATCTTAACAGGATTATTCATATAGAAACACCAAGTTCTCTCAAATATTAACAGGGCTATTAGTATAGAAACACTTCAAGTTCTCTCAAATCTTAACATGGCTTTTCATAAAAAGAAACACTTCAAGCTCTCTCAAATCTTAACAGGGCTATTAGTATAGAAACACTTCAAGTTCTCCCAAATATTAACAGGGCTATTTATACAGAAACACTTCCAAGTTCTCTCAAATCTTAACAGGGCTATTTATACAGAAACACGTCAAGTTCTCTCAAATCTTAACAGGGCTTTTCATATAGAAACACTTCAAGCTCTCTCAAATCTTAACAGGGCTATTAGTATAGAAACACTTCAAGTTCTCCCAAATCTTAACAGGTCTATTAGTATAGAAACACTTCAAGCTCTCCCAAATCTTAACAGGACAATTAGTATAGAAACACTTCAAGTTCTCCCAAATCTTAACAGGGCTATTTATACAGAAACACTTCCAGGTTCTCTCAAATCTTAGCAGGGCTATTAGTATAGAATCACTTCAAGTTCTCTCAAATCTTAACAGAGTTATTAGTATAGAAACACTTCATGCTCTCTCAAATCTTAACAGGGCTATTAGTATAGAAACACTTTCAAGTTCTCTCAAATCTTAACAGGGCTATTAGTATAGAAACACTTCAAGTTCTCCCAAATCTTAACAGGGCTATTTATACAGAAACACTTCCAGGTTCTCTCAAATCTTAGCAGGGCTATTAATATAGAAACACTTCAAGTTCTCCCAAATCTTAACAGGGCTATTAGTATAGAAACACTTCAAGTTCTCCCAAATCTTAACAAGGATATTCATATAGAAACACTTCAAGTTCTCCCAAATCTTAGCAGGGCTATTTATACAGAAACACTTCCAGGTTCTCTCAAATCTTAACAGGGCTTTTCATATAGAAACACTTCAAGCTCTCTCAAATCTTAACAGGGCTATTAGTATAGAAACACTTCAAGTTCTCCCAAATCTTAACAGGGCTATTAGTATAGAAACACTTCAAGTTCTCCCAAATCTTAACAGGACAATTAGTATAGAAACACTTCAAGTTCTCCCAAATCTTAACAGGGCTATTTATACAGAAACACTTCCAGGTTCTCTCAAATCTTAGCAGGGCTATTAGTATAGAATCACTTCAAGTTCTCTCAAATCTTAACAGAGTTATTAGTATAGAAACACTTCATGCTCTCTCAAATCTTAACAGGGCTATTAGTATAGAAACACTTTCAAGTTCTCTCAAATCTTAACAGGGCTATTAGTATAGAAACAATTTCAAGTTCTCTCAAATCTTAACAGGGCTATTCATATAGAAACACTTCAAGTTCTCTCAAACAATGACAATTCATGTCTATTAAATAAAAGTTTTTTTGTTTTCATTATAGAGTATACAATACCATCCAGGCAGTATCAAATAATAATAAACAAAAATATACAGAACTAGCACTTTTTAAACAAATATATGACTTGAAAAAAAAAAGCTACATCATGTCACAGGGAAACAAATCTACTGCATTTTTGCCATGGTAATCGTTTTTCAATCCAGCAATTTACTCAACAATTCAAAAGAGATAATGACAGTCTGTCTATATGCTTTCATTTGTAACAGTAATGATTTTATTCCATCATATGTAGATGGCATTGGAAATTCAGAAGCCGAGTTGCTATCTGTCAAAAAAGAGAAACGTCATCTTCAGTTAATCACATTGTTTGTTTGTTTGTTTGATGATTTTGGGCCCAACAAGATAAGTATACAAAGATCTACTTAAAAAAAGCAAATGCAAAAACATGGTTGAGGAGATAAAATAAAGACGAATGAGATGGCTCGGACATGTGTTGAGAATACCACCCAATAGAACCCCTAAAGTTGCCCTACACTGGACACCACCTGGCAAGAGAAAGAGAGGCAGAGCAAGAACAACATGGAGGAGGACAATTACATCAGAGCTGGAGGAAATGGGTTTTACTATGGGCCAGGCTCAGTACGTTGCAAAGGGCAGAGGAAGATGTCGGCAAATTGTTGATTTGTTATGTCCCATCAGGGATGAAAAGGATAAGTAAGTTAGTCATTCTTGATTTCGAGACCGATTCTGTGAATTAATGGTTAGTGTGATAATCTAGAGTACAGTATTCTGTGATTTAATGATTAGTGTGATAATCTAGAGTACAGTATTCTGTGATTTAATGGTTAGTGTGATAGTCTAGAGTACAGTATATCATGGGTTCGACCCCTGGTCAGGTCAAATCAGAGGCTATAAATTATTTATAAAAATGCAGCATTAATGCACAAGAGCTAAGACTGGGAGTCAGGATAGTGTGTTCCTGTGGAACAACATGTCTGTCTGCAAGCACTATAAAAACCTGATTCAGTGTATTGGTCGAATACAGAACCAATATCATCATCATCATTACCTAGTCAAAATGTTACTTGTTCTCACTATAATGTAGTTGAAAAATTGTGCAGTTGGCGTTAAACTGCAATTACTCACTCATACTTGAATTTGTTCTTTTCGAGGTCAATTGAAATTGATAAACAATTTGCTTTGTTCAATAATATTATGAAATCAGGGTTCAATGAGATTTGTAGACTTTTTCCAAAACAGGGTCTTATGCAGCCATCTTGGATATTCTATCAGCACCAAATATGAATACTTCATAGAGGACCATCAAGCGGTCAGTCATGATCAGTAACGTTTGAATTGTCCCAGTAATTTCAGATTAGAAAATTGAAATCTAAGAAGTTCACAGACAAGTTGTACTTATTTGAACAATGATACCGAGACCCAATATTTGGTGATAGAGTGAAGAAAAACTCATAGAATATTTGGCGATAGAATGAAGAAGAACTGTCACTGAATATTTGGTGATAGACTGAAGAAGAACTGTCACTGAATATTTGGTGATAGACCGTCAATAAACAATGAATAGTTAACTAGTTACAATCAACCATAAAGTCGAGTCTACAAAGAAAAAAAAAGAGGATTTGCTAAAGACAACACACTGATCTTCAATCAAATAGAAATACCCTGTAAATAACATACTGAACATGCTAAGCTCCATCTTAAATAGTTTGAATTCCTGATATGCTCCTTCTACAAAACATATGTATTTACCACTGAAAGTCTATGGTTAAATATACAAGTTATACCAATTATCCACTAATCCGTAAAATAATATTGGCTTGATGATGCTTAAAGCCACTTTCAACAATATTTCAGTTATATAGTGGCAGTCAGTTTTATTGTTGTAGGAAACCGGAGGACTCAGAGAAAACAACCGAGCTGTCGCAAGTCACTCAGAAAATTTATTACATAATGTTGTACACCTTGCCCTGATCGAGATTCAAACTCACAACATCAATGGTGATAGGCACTGATAGCATAGGTAGTTGTAAATCCAACTACCATACGATCACGGCCACGATGGCCCTTCGTAAAATAATGTAGACGGCAGATAAGCTTTGTTGTATTGAACAATGTTAATCATCTTCACCCACAGTTAGGTTCATGTTCATGCATTCTGATTAAAATTAGATGTTTATTGTATCTTTTGTTCTTTGGCAATACACTTACATCTTACAGCATCTCGCTTGGGGTCATGTCATGTAACCTTTCATTGATCTTTCACCATCCAATTATGTGGAAGACAATTATATACATTGACCAATCGGAAAACAGCTCTTGCCCTGTACTCAAGTTTTGAAACCTAAAGATTTAGTACGCTCATACATGTAGCCAATTGGTTGGTTGAAGTATAATATGAACCCCGACGTTACATTGTTAGATGTTAAGTGTATTGTCAAAGAAGAAAGAGGTACAACAAAGATCTACTTTTAATTAGATTAATGTTTATCTGACATCTGTAGATGTGTATTCCATTTAAATGTACCAATGGACAGCACCATTGTATAAATATTGTTTGGTTTATGGTGCTTTACGCCACTTTCAACAATATTTCAGTTATATTGTGGCAGTCAGTTTTATTTATGGAGGAAACCGGAGGAAACCATCGACCTGTCGCAAGTCACTGACAAACTTTATCACATAATGTTGTATCGAGTACACCTCGCCATGAATGGGCTGGAACTCACTTTAGTATTGCACAGGTAGTTGTAAATCCAACTACCATACGATCACAACCACGGCGGCCTCAATAAATATTGTATTTTACCATAATAAAGAAGATACATATATATTTTTTCTTCATTCTACAGAGAAGGTTGGTTTAAAAGAAAGTGATTCCACTCTTAAGATCACTTTAAATGGAATAGCCCTGTCAATGCACAAAGAAATATAATTTTTACATTTTTTTGGCTTAATATTCTGTATATATATAAAAACCATGTTTTGCTGCTGTTTCAGCAGCCCAATAAATTAGAAATACATATTATAGAGCAGATACAATAAATATATCACAATTTCAAGTCACTTAAATACTGCATTTTGTTGTGTAGAAACTCAGTAACTTCCCAGGCAGATAGCTGGTAACTTTTCTCTACTTTTTTCCACATGTCCTTCTCTATGGCAACATCTTCCTAAAAAAATATTCATTGATCTGTTAAATAGCTATTTACAGTTGAACCTGTCTAATCCGACACACTAAGGGATCAGGGAAATGTATTGAATTATACAGGATGTTGGAATACTCTGGTTTTATTTTTGTTAAAAGAAATTCTATCGGACCATACATTTTTGTCGTATGTCACAGGATGTTGGAAAATTCTGGTGTCGGATTGCACAGGTTACACTGTATGTTAAATGGTTATAAAATATGGTTGATTTGGATTATGGTGTTTAAAGCCACTTTCAACAATATTTCGGTTATATCGTGGCGGTCAGTTCTATTGATAGAGGAAACCGATGTACCATGAGAAAACCACCGACCTGCAGCATTCAGAAGTAAAGTGGTTGGCTCTGAATCAGGATTATGTGTCCGAGTGGAGCAATATTTCTAGCTGCAGACTGTTGTTTCAGTGAGTCAGCGCTATAGAAATCCAACTAAATCTGATGAAAGCCGATACAAGTGTCTTATGAAAACCAAATGACATATGAAAGCCTGCAAGTCAAGGTTAACCCATATCTGTGAAAATCACATTGTTAATAGGCACTGTCATGGTCATGATTGTATGGTAGTTTGATATACAACTACCTATGCAATCAGTGTTATCACCACTGAAGTTGTGAGTTCGAATCCCTCTCTTGGCCAGGTGTACTTGACACAACATTATGTGATAAAACTTGTCAGTGACTTGCAACACATCTGTGGTTTTCTCTGGGTACTAGGCCCCAATATTGTCAAATTATATATATATTCATTACACAATACAATACACTTTTTTCTTTAGTGCCAATTAAAGGCACCCTTTCGGGCAGAATAATCACAGTAACTTCATCAATTGATTGATTGATTGTTGGCTATTCTGTTTATACTAATCTTCCCAATAGTGGAAGAAGCTTGACAACACTTCTATTGGTGGGTCCTTCAAAAAGTGGTAAAAAGCTAGATTTATCAGCAAATACCCAAATTATTTCTATGCATAGGCCATTTCAAAACTATCAACCTTCCTTCCATGGGAGGTACTTATTTTTATCCTACAGTTGTGTGATTTTGAGCACTAATAAACAGGTCAAATAAACTTCTGTGTTATTTGGTCATTGACCTAATAAAGTTGTTCTGGTACCCGATTCATTTTGAGTGACAGTAAGAAACGGTAACAGTATAATAAGTATGGATGCGATAGACTGAAATAATTAAAAACAATGGGAATGTTTGTTTCTGTTCATTTCAGACAAATCTTTCGGCAGTTGTTTTGGGCTTTTTGATATTGCAGGATAAAAAAAAATATATGTAATAAACAAAAATCAATTTGCTCTCGCTGCAAAACAAGACAGCAAAGATTACCAAAGGCTCGCTGTTCTCCCTTGTTCCTAAATCTTGTTCACATTAATTTTACATTTTCAGACAATGTAGGCACAACAGTGAGTGGTTCAGATAAACTAAGGTTTGTGAGATCAATGGATCCCTGACTTACTTCATCAACAGTGAGTGGTTCAGATAAACTAAGGTTTCCCTGATTTACTTCATCAACAGTGAGTGGTTCAGATAAACTAATGTTTGCCTGACTTACTTCATCAACAGTGAGTGCTTCAGATAAACTAAGGTTTACCGGACTTACTTCATCAACAGTGAGTGGTTCAGATAAACTAAGGTTTCCCCGACTTACTTCATCAACAGTGAGTGGTTCAGATAAACTAAGGTTTGCCTGACTTACTTCATCAACAGTGAGTGGTTCAGATAAACTAAGGTTTGTGAGATCAATGGATCCCTGACTTACTTCATCAACAGTGAGTGGTTCAGATAAACTAAGGTTTCCCTGATTTACTTCATCAACAGTGAGTGGTTCAGATAAACTAATGTTTGCCTGACTTACTTCATCAACAGTGAGTGCTTCAGATAACTAAGGTTTACCGGACTTACTTCATCAACAGTGAGTGGTTCAGATAAACTAAGGTTTCCCCGACTTACTTCATCAACAGTGAGTGGTTCAGATAAACTAAGGTTTGCCTGACTTACTTCATCAACAGTGAATGGTTCAGATAAACTAAGGTTTGCCTGACTTACTTCATCAACAGTGAGTGGTTCACATAAACTAAGGTTTGCCTGACTTACTTCATCAACAGTGGGTGGTTCAGATAAATTAAGGTTTGCCTGACTTACTTCATCAACAGTGAGTGGTTCAGATAAACTAAGGTTTGCGAGATCAATGGATAAGAAAACAGGGTCAATATCCAGGACAGATTGGTGTAGATTTTTAGCTATCTTCTCAAGTGAAGTCACATGCTGAGTGTAATTTTCAAAGGTACTGGGCTGTAATTAGAAATCATCATTAAAACATTATAATTTGTCAAATTATGACACAAAATAATATTAATATCATACAGGAATGTGCATGCATATTTTTTTTCTAAGGGGGCCAAGCTTTGTATGTTTTATACCCTAGTATCTGCCACGACAACCAAGCTTGAAGCGGCCTTAAATTTTGATGAATTATAAACATAATGCAATAATAATCAGACTGGACTGAAATTTATTGTTTGTCTCTTTGCTTGATGGTGATTAGCGCCACTTTCAACAATATTTCAGTTATATCGTGGCGGTTAGTTTTATTGGTGGAGGAAAACGGGGTACCCGGAGAAAACCACAGACCTGTCGCAAGTCACTGACAAATTTGAACTCACAACATCAGTGGTGATAGGCACTGATAGCTTATATATTCGTAAATCCAACTACCATACGATTACAGCCATGACTGCCTCCGACTGAAATTTAAAAAAGACATATGTTTTCATATAAATATTAGGAATTAAATTACCACCAAATTTCATACATTTGATTTGATTTGATTTATTGTGTTTTAACGGCACTTTCAGAAATATTTCAGCTATATCATGGCGACCAGTTTTAGTGGTGGAAGAAGCCGGAGTACCCGGAGGGGACCACCGACCATGGGCAAGCAACTGGTAAACTTGCGGCTGCGAGTCGAGTGCACCCTGTTTACAATTTACAATTTACAAAGCCGGGCGCGAACCCACACCATATTGGTGATAGGCTTGTATGAGTTGTTAGGTAATCCAACTACCTAACTCATTGAGCCACCCGGGCCCCCAAATTTCATACAAAACAGTTATACATGTACATGTATGTATTACACCAAAATCTTATCATCATGAAGCTAGTTTGAATGTTATTCTAATTTTGAAAGGAGACAGTAAAAACCATCCCTGCCAAGATTGGTCAAATCTGCACAAGAGGTTTCAATTTTACCACATATCAATATTTGTCAGACTAGACTTTATTAACAAACAGCAGAATTACAATTTTGAAAAGAAAAAGGTTGATTAATCGTTAAAAATATCACTATCCTGAATTTGAAGTAAAAGCTTAAATTTTAAGACTGCATCGGTGGCATAATGGTTAGCGTGCTCGCCTCGAGTGCAGTAGATCGTGGGTTCCAGCCCCGGTCGGGTCAAACCAAAGACCATAAAACTGGTATTTGTTGCTTCTTCGCTAAACACACATACAGCAGTAAGGAGAAACAGCAAAAACTGGTTGGCTCGGAATCAGAATAATGTGTCCGAGTGGAGCAACATGTCTATCCGCGGACTGTTGTTTCAGTGAGATTGCACCATAAAAATCCAACTCAGCGTGTTGGTCTAATACAAAGTGGACCTATTCATCATCTCATTGAAAATTAACTTGTTCTTGCCCTGATATAGCTGCAAAATTGCTGAATTGGCATTAAACAACAATCAATCAAGCTTAAATTTTAGCCTACTTCATCAACAAATACATAGAGGTTGTAATAAAAAAAAAAATCATTTATTTTTAGTAATAGTCAACCATTCTAGATGGAGAGTGGGCATTTTAGATACAAGATGTAGAAAGGGGACAACCAAATGACCATTAAGCAGAAAAATAATACATTTGGTCAAGGGAGCATCCAAGGAAAAGTGCCAGTTAAATTTGCTGTCCAATGATTTAGAGACATCAGATAAAAGAATATTATTAAATTATTTTTCTCATAGGGTCCTATGCTAAATTTGTCCTGCAGACAGGCATCTTTGATTGACAAAAAACAGGTTCATTCCTACCATGTAACAACTCCATCGCAAATGTGGTTTCTTAACAAGAATTCAATTAGTCCTGTGGCATAAAAAGCTAACCAATGCAGATGTTGATGGACACCAAGAGAGAAAAATACCCACCATAGATCTAGCCCTGTGGCTTGAGAAATCTAACGAGTAATGAATGTAGATAACGATGGACGCGAAGTGAGTAAAATACCTGACAAGGATCTTCTGTAATCTGACAGCATTATCGCTAATATTCATCATAAAATATTGAGAAGTTATTGTCATTCTAGGTCGTTATTGCGCTATTTATATTAAAGTCCTCTTGAATTAAACCGAAGTACCAGCGGGCACATATCTGAATGAAAATCACCCTAACCAAGTTGAAACTAGCAAAACCTCAAATAGTATATAGCTACGCCAGCTGCAAAATATCTTACTGGATACAACCTTACAAATATCATGTAAATATAGTTTTCCTGCTAACCCACTTGCCCGAAACCTGGTGTCATATGGTATTTTGAACCCCTGAAAATTCGACCCCCCGGGTTCAAAATACCATATGCTATATTGGACACAGAGTAAATATTTCAGGGGTTCAAAATACCATATGACACCGGGACAAGTAAAACTGGATTCGGACAAGTGAAAATTATGAAAGAATTTGTTTGAATAAATAGAAAATTTTCTAAATTTGGCTTTCGGGAAAGTAGGCGAAAAAAATTAAGGCAAAGACTGAATATAAAGCCTACAATAGTACAAAAACGACATTTTACTCACCATATGAGAAGGTGCAGCATCCTTCTTTTTCCTGCTCTTCTTATTAAAAGACGACTTTAGTGGTCTTAATATTCGATGGCATACGCCCGTTAAAATTACTACATGTGATAAGGTCTGAAACAGAGAAAATATATGATATACTTAATAGTTAAAAATCATCAATAATTACATAATCTTTAACAGTAATTACTTTTGTAAACATTAAGGTCTAGAGTGCAAAAAAGTCATGTTAATTCAATTCACATTTGCCCATTGGTCTCAGAGAAAATAATTTCATGTTTTGTTTTGGTCACAAATTAACCTCATTTACATATTCAGCAAAAATGAACAAAACTACAAAATCTGTGACAAATCTGGAATATACATTACAGAAATGTTTATCATGGATCATTTTTAAATGAGATTTTTGTCAAAATCAGCCTAACTTGCATAATTATCACAACCTGCAAAACTATAAATTACACAAAAATCACTGTAATACAATTTTGAAACAAGATATCCTTTGCGTGACTCGGGACAAGTTTGGTAAACATAAATCTAGAGGTTTCAGAGAATATTTTTGAAAAAAGTTTACAAAGGACAACAAGTGATGGCAAAAAACTCACACGATCTTTTGGATCAGGTGAGCTAAAACGTAATTGTGCTATCTACCTGCAACGGCACAAATTATACAAATCAAGTTATAGCAAACCAGTATTTTTTTATATTAAGGATGCGACAAGAATAATCATGAATAGATCGACAAATTTTCTATGATAACTTGAACTAGTTAAAAATATCTCTCAATATATTACTTACTTCAGCTAAAAAGATGAGGTTTTCTAAAACTTTGGGATTTACACATTTCCTATCATTTTCTGATTGAACTAAACTACATCTATGTTTGGACAATAACCCTGAAAGACAAAAAAAATAGTAAAAGAAAAATAAAAATCGCATCGGTGGCTTAATGGTTAGCGTGCTCGCCTCGAGCGCAGTAGATCGTGGGTTTGAGCCCCGGTCGTGTCATACCAAAGACTATAAAATTGGTATTTGTTGCTTCTCCGCTAAGCACACAACATTAAGGAGAAAGAGCAAAGACTGGTTGGCTCGGAATCAGAATAATGTGTCCAAGTGGAGCGACATGTATACCCGCGGATTGTTATTTCAGTGATCTAGCACTAAAAAAATCCAACTCAATGTGTTGGTCTAGAACAAAGCGGAATTCATCATCATCTCATTGAAAATTAACTTGTTCTCGCCATGATATGGCTGAATAATTGCTGAATTGGCATTAAACAACAATCACTCACTCACATTGTAAAACATTGTGTACCTTTTAACATTGGTCAGTCAGCTAATCATATCTACGAAATAAACACATCTGATCATACATACAGTAAATGACTTCTGTATACAGCTAAGGTTATGGTGTTAAACAACACCTTAAAAATATTTTAGCTATATCGTGGTGGTCAGTTTTATTGGTAGAGGAAACTGCAGTACCCGGAGAAAACCACCGACCTATCGCATGACACTGACAAACTTTATCACATAATGTTGTATCGAGTACACGTCGCCATGAACGGGGTTCAAAACTCTCAACTTTGGTGGTGATAGCCACTGATTGAATAAGTAGTTATAAATAAAACTACCATACAACTACAAACACAACGGCCCCTACAGTAAACGACACTTGTATATAATAAATGACTGTTTATATAGGGAAGCTTCAATTTTTCCATTAATGAATAGTGCATATAATTTGAACCTGGATATAAAAAGCAACTACAGTGCTCCCTCGGTCTATCGCCCCCCCCCGTTTTATCGCCAAAATTCTCGTCTGTCTCGATTTCTCCCATAACAAATACCCCGTTATACTGCCAAACTCAGCTACTGCCATCTGCCACAGCTTTTCAGACACAAAAGCCGTAAAATCAATTTAAATTCCCCCGTTAGTACCGCCCACAACTACCTTTTGACAGCTGTGTATTGATCGGTAATCATGGAATGTCAAAACTGGTCATCGGACATGGTCATTGATCTCATAGTTGAGGGTCGGAACAGGTGATCAGTTGTTTTGATTAGAATAATTACCTGTATTTACTTTTCTAGTGATTACATTTGTACTTTTAATCCTGAGTAAAATTTGTAATTTAATTAGTCGTCATAAAAATGTTGTGCTTGAAGAGAAAGTATAATTAATTAAACGACAAACAAAAACGTGCAATTATAAGTTATGCAAAGGAAAATCCAAAATTAACATAACAACAAATTGCCGATAATTTGACAATTAAATGGGATCTTCCAATAACCCCACAAATGAAGATGAACTGTTGCTGTCACATCTTTATAATGACCTTGATGTCTCGAGCTACAAATGACGGTTCAAGAATTTGTCAACATTGACAAAGATCTGCAAACTGTACAGGACATTTCCGATGTGAATATACATGTAATTATTCTAATTTATTTATTTATTTATTAAACATGTATTATTTATACTTATGTATTTGCACAAGTGCAAAATGCATGTCACAAAATTATCTTTTCATATGATCACATAACTTCCGGTTTTCAATGTCCCTCAGTTTATCGCCAAACTACCGACTGCACAGAAGGTGGCGGTTTAACGAGGGAGCACTGAACTCATAAAGAGCACTTTTTCAAGTTACATTCAGTGTCCTTTATATACAGGTTTGACTGTGTATTTAATTGTACTTCAAAGAAATTAATCACAAAGCAAACTTCAAAGGGACAGGGGCTGTCGTGGCCGTGAACAAATGGTAGTTGGATTTACAACTATCTATGCAATCAGTGCCAATCACCACTGATGTTGTGAGATCTAATCTCGATCAGGGCAAGGTGTACAACATTATGTGATAAAATTTGTCAGTGAGGTCCTCCGGTTTCCTCCACCAAAAAAACTGACTGCCACAATATACCTGAAATATTGTTGAAAGTGGCATTAAACAACATCAAACAAACAATCAAAGGGGCACTTTATTTACCCAGTAACAGCTGATTTTACCACTTTTCAGTACCATAAACATAAAAATAAAACAAAATTAGATATACATATTTTTTTTTCTTTTTGGAAATCTCGCTATTAACAGACATCAAATTTATGACTTGAAAAAAATTGTCCTCCGCAAATTTGAAATCCATGTATTTATGAACCCAAGAAATACTACTTTATAAAAAAAAAAAAAAATTGCCCACAAGAAATTTAAAAGACATTGACAGTATTCTCACCTTCTAATAAATCTGGAACAGAGGATTTCAGTTTTTCTTCTTGTTCATCATCTATTCTATCTGTAAAAAGTAAAATAAAAAATGTACAATTTACCACCATCTACAAATATATAAACTGTGTCAGTAATGTTTAGCATGTTTGCCTCGAGTGCAGTAGATTGCGAATTTGAGCCCTGGTCGGACCAAACCAAAGAAGACTATAAAATTGGTATTTGTTGCTTCTCCGCCAGCAGCAGTAAGGAGTGAGAGCAACAACTTGAATCAGGATAATAGAAGCGACATATCTACCTGCTAACTGTTGTTTCAGTGAGGTAGCACTATAAAAATCCAACTCAGCAGGTTGTTCTAGAACAAAGTAGACATCATTATCATCTCATCGAAATGTAACTTGTTCTTGTCTTGATATAACTGTCAACTTGCTCACTTGGTGCTAAAAAATCAATCACTCCCTACAAAATTATTTATAAATCAAGATAACAGATATCTAGTCTTCCTACTGTCCCGTTCAGAGAGGTGCTGTGGTCGTGATCAAATCATGACTGGAATTTCATCTACATGTATGTATGCAATCAGCTCCTAATGCCACTAAAGGTTGGGAGTTTAATTCCGTGCATTATGCCCGATACATACAATACGATTTCATGTGATCATAATATTTGCCAGTCACTTGTAACAAGTGTGTTGGTTGATATCAATGAAATCTCCAGTTTCCATCATCAATAATAAAAGACCCCTACGATATAACAAACGAAATTTCGTTGAAAGTAAAATTATACACCAACATTGCTCTTATCCATATCCTAGTTTTAGACAATATGATAATAATTTTTCTATCTAGTTATAAAAACTTTTTTAACAGTTAGCTGTCAGTTTAAAAATAAAATAACTGGACTAACATTACATCTCCAAAAGGAAGATTAAGTCCAATATTAAACATAATTTAATTTTTCGGACTTGTTCCCAGATGATAATTCACAACAAAAGTTGTTATAATAAGAAATTAAGAAAATGCAAGAATAAAAACAACAGGCACTTGTTTCATTCAAAAAATGTATGCCCCCTCCCCTTCCTTACTTCAAGGTAAACATCTGCCCTTTTCCCCTTCCCCACTGCACCTCAATATTTTTCGCTTATTTGTGATCCTTTCGCTGACCCAATTATATCGTTACACTCCCGAGATATTTCTGTTTACGACTACCACATTTAAATATACCTGCGGGCCCCCTCAGACGAATTGGACAAGAATATCAGCGAAAGTAGCTTGTTTTATTTTTAAATCATTGAAATGGATACAGCCATTTCCGGTCCGGTTTAAATTGATTTAGAAAATTTTAAAAAGGGTGCTTTAAGAATCAAATGTCAGTAATTTGGAGTTGAACATATTTTTATAATCTGCATTGGAACAATTATCTGTATTTTAAAGGCTTACTTTATATTTGAGAGGAGATGATCATGATGGCATTGCTACAAATGGCCAGTCTAGGGGATTCCGAATGCATATGAAAAATCCAGTGCAAACCGGAAGTGGCTGTATCCGTTTCAATGACTTAAAAATAAAACAAGCTACGTTCGCTGATATTCTTGTCCAATTCGTCTGAGGGGGGCCCGGTAGGTATATTTAAATGTGGCAGTCGTATAGAGAAATATCTCGTGAGTGTAACGATATAATTGGGACAGCGAAAGGATCACAAATAAGCGAAAACTATTGAGGCGAAGTGGGGAAGGGGAAAAGTGCAGATGTTTACCTTGAAGTAAGGAAGAGGAGGGGGCATATATTTTTTGAATGAAACAAGTACCTGTGATAAAAACCTTGTTTTATTTTGTTTCCAGGGCAATGACATTTAATAAATATACTGTTAGAGACATTGTTTGATATGGCTGAGTGAGCGAAAGATTGTTGTTTAACACAAAGTCAGCAATTTTCCCGTTATATCATGACGAGAACATGTCAAGATGATGATGATCACCACTTTGTACTAGAACACGGATAGATACATCGCTCCACTCGGACACGTCAACTTTCTGCTCTTACTCCTCAATACTGCATGATTTGCAGGTAAGCAGCGAATACCAATTTTATTCTCTTTGGATTGGCTAAACCGGCAATTTAACCAGCTCACTCAAGGCAAGCATGCTGACCTTTACACCAACAATGCAGTGAATATGGTTAAATATATGATATTTGTGCTGACAATCACTAGAAAAGCACACACAATAAAACTAGCATGGTATATTTATTATGTGATACTGTTTCACCGACAAAAATCCATGGTAACTACAGAGAAGTTACATAGTTAACGATCCAGTGAATTTTGTTTTCGCATCAATATAAATCTTTAACATGTCAATAAACAAGTCAAAGTTGTGCTGATGCTTAAGAGACTTCAGGGCTTCGAAATTTGCTTCAAAATCAACTTACCCACTGTTAAGTGCACATAAATTTTACCTACCCATACAAATTTCCACTAACCCACAGCAACTTTAGGCTTTTAATACTTATAATTGTCTAAGAAGAGTTTGAAGATACCAAAGGGGTAATCAGAATCAGTATATCGAAGAAGATGAGACAACTTACCCGACGGGAAACGACTACGATTTAAATTTCACGGTATGTTTTTTTATTTACCCCAGCCAACGGGAAATGTGAATTACGAAGCCCTGAGAGTATCACATACCAGTTTTATATTTGCTATTAGAAGACAAAAATTGTACAGCAAAAGTATGAACTATAGACATGGAAGAATACAAGTTGCCAGCCAATGACGATCTTTATCTATAAATCAAGACAACAAATATCTAGTCTTCCTACTGTCCCGTTCAGAGAGGTGCTGTGGTCGTGATCAAATCATGACTGGAATTTCATCTACATGTATGTATGCAATCAGCTCCTAATGCCACTAAAGGTTGGGAGTTCAATTCTGTGCTTTATGCCCGATACATACAATACGATTTCATGTGATCATAATATTTGCCAGTCACTTGTAACAAGTGTGTTGGTTGATATCAATGAAATCTCCAGTTTCCATCATCAATAATAAAAGACCCCTACGATATAACAAACGAAATTTCGTTGAAAGTAAAATTATACACCAACATTGCTCTTATCCATATCCTAGTTTTAGACAATATGATAATAATTTTTCTATCTAGTTATAAAAACTTTTTTAACAGTTAGCTGTCAGTTTAAAAATAAAATAACTGGACTAACATTACATCTCCAAAAGGAAGATTAAGTCCAATATTAAACATAATTTAATTTTTCGGACTTGTTCCCAGATGATAATTCACAACAAAAGTTGTTATAATAAGAAATTAAGAAAATGCAAGAATAAAAACCTTATTTTATTTTGTTTCCATGGCAATGACATTAGATAAACATACTGTTACAGAGACATTACTTGATATGGCTGAGTGAGCGAGAGATTATTTAACACAAAGTGAGCAATTTTCCCGTTATATCACGGCGAGAACATGTCAAGATGATGATGATCACCACTTTGTACTAGAACACGGGTAGACACGTCGCTCCACTCGGACACGTCAACTTTCTGCTCTTACTCCTCAATACTGCATGCTTTGCAGGTAAGCAGCGAATACCAATTTTATTCTCTTTGGATTGGTTAAACCGGCAATTTAACCAACTATCTACCCACTCAAGGCAAGCATGCTGACCTTTACACCAACAATGCAGTGAATATGGTTAATTATATGATATTTATGCTGATAATCACTAGAAAAGCACACACAATAAAACTAGCATGGTATATTTATTATGTGATACTGTTTCACCGACAAAAATCCATGGTAACTACAGAGAAGTTACATAGTTAACGATCCAGTGAATTTTGTTTTCGCATCAATATAAATCTTTAACAAGCCAATAAACAAGTCAAAGTTGTGCTGATGCTTTAGAGACTTCAGGGCTTCGTAATTTGCTTCAAAATCAACTTACCCACGGGTAAGTGCATATAAAATTTTACTTACCCGTACAAATTTCCACTAACCCACAGTAACTTTAGGCCTTTAATACTTATAATCGTGTAAGAAGAGTTTGAAGATACCAAAGGGGTAATCAGAATCAGTATATCGAAGAAGAAGAGATAACTTACCCAACGGGAAATGACTACGATTTAACTTTCACGGTATGTTTTTTTATTTACCCCAGCCAACGAACCAGTTTTATATTTGCTAATAGAAGACAAAAATTGTACTGCAAAAGTATGAACTATAGACATGGAAGAATACAAGTTGCCAGTACCTACAGTTATAAATACTGGTCTACTCTCCCAGGGCTCACCACACTTGGTAAAAAGTGACATGACTTCTCTTTCACTTGACTTCAGGAAAAAGTGAGGGAAAATCTGGGAGACTTCTGAAAAGCTTCTATATATTTTAATGTTTCTTTCCCCCGGTACGGCATGTCCCTCCCCCTAGCTTTCACAAACCAAATGTGCTGCTCAATGAACTTAAAAAATATGCAATCAACAAGTTTAGAATAAAATATTGAATATAAAACCTTGTAATGGGACATGGGACCTTCTTATGTGTGAATATTGAAGAAAAAGTAGGATGATTTGTGAAAAAATACTGACTTCCCTAGACTGACAAGAGTGACTATAACTTTGCCTTATTGGTGGGAATAGGACAATTTCATTGAAACCAGGGCCCCTTCTTCGCCTGGTTTGATGAGCCTTGCTCTACGAAATAAAATATAGTGTATACCTTCCAAATATGCTAATTATCTGACTTAGGATTCCTTTAAGCCCATTTTCAATCAAATAACTCATTTTCTTTACTCAATCATATTAACTCACAAAAATGAACATTTCACAAAAAAATAAAAAATAAATTGCACATTTAAAATTGGATGAAAAATAAGAAAGCTAAATTCAGTACTTTTTGGTCCAGTTCAGTTAAATTTATCTTGAAAACCAATTGAGATAGAGGAAATCTGTTGACGTACTACCAGAAGCAGGATTGGATGAAAAATAAAAATTCTATATTTCTTCAACATGTACAAAATTTCAGCTGTGTCAAAATACAATAGCTAAATTTCTTCAATAACACAAAAAGCTAAAAAAAAAAAAAAACTAATTTACACTTGGGGCTTTTCCAGGAAAAAATACCAGGTAGGGTCGAAACGCCATTGATTTTTTATTTTTTTTTATCTAGGTGGGGGGCGTAAAACGTATTTCTTTTCTGGGGGTTGTTGTCAAATTTCTATTTAATAAATCGCGGTTGTCGGTATTTTTACCATTTCAGTATATCAAAATAGACCTACTTGTCGGCAAGTCGTGTCACTATGTTCGTTAAAACGGTGTATAATATTCGGTTGTTCTGCGATTTTGCTTCTTTTGCGTGATTTTTAAGCCAAATTGTCAAACTAGGTATCACAGGAAAGGAATCGTCTGCTTTCGGTGGTTTCGCTTCTCCTTTTGGGGAGGGAAAGAGGGGGGGTCCTCGTTTCAAATTTAATTTCTATTTTCTAGGTGGGGGTCATTTTAAGTATTTATATTTATGTGGTGGTACCCCAAAAATAATTAAAATTCTAGTGGCAGTACCCCAAATTATTGACAGAGTTCCTACTGAAAACTGAAAATGTGCTGTTTTAATATAACAAACCTAATCCTTCTTCCTGGAGTTTGTACACATAAACAACAGTATCTACCATTTGTGTGAAAATCTGGCTATGGCTGTCGTTCAGGTAGCTTGATAATTTTGTTCGATATGGCCCCTGTGTGGGATACTGAAATCAAAATATATAAATGTACATGTGATTTTCATTTTAAATACAAACTTCTTTCAATCCATTTTCCAATAATTTCCACCCTTCTTTTTTAAATAATGATATTTTTAGTTGTACATGTTCCTGTAGAATGTTCATTAATTGTATCAGTTTATCAGTATTTAACGATTTGTTTTCATTCTAGACTTCGAAAATTCATTGGTAATTAACTTTCAAGGTGTTTCAAGTCATTGATTGATGAACAAAATAACTATAAAATCTTACAAAAATATTGCAGCATTACAAAGCAACCAAATAATTACCTTCCGGTAATAGCAATACACGAATTATTATATACCAGAACTGACAATCCAGATCGACTGATCTTAAATAAACGGTTACCTATCTTACCCAGTCATTTGTTCTTTGTCCCAAAGGTGACCGTTGAATATCAGTTTAATTGTAGTTTTCATGAGGTTAGAAAATAGTTTCCAGTAGTGATTATGGTTGAATGAATGTACAGTTAATTCATCAAAGATGTTTTAATTCAGAGATCACATGTGATTTTGACCAATCACAAAAGGCTTTCTAAATGAAAAAAAACCATAATATACAGTCAAACCAGTCTATAAAAGGCAGCCTCATTTCCCCCCATTAATGAATAGTGCATATGATTTTAACTTGTATATAAAGGGCACATTTTCAGGTTTTACTGTAAATATGTGCTATTTATTAATCACGAGTTCTAATCACAATTTATTTCAGATTACGTTATACTACAATACATATAACACCTTACCTCATATGGTTTTCTAAAATCCTGAATATTATTTAAATGATCCTTGAATTGTTTGATTAAATCGTCCAAAACTTCATTCATGGGTCGGACATTTTCGTGATCGACACCGTTTTTATTGTTTGTATTGCTATATTGTTGTCCTAATATGACACTCCCTCCTAAAATTCTCAGACTTAAATCCCTCACTTGAATCCAAGCTTTCTGTAAAAGGATAAGAAATACATGATTGATTGATTTATTGGTGTTTAATGCCAACGTCAGCAATATTTCCGCTATATCGTGGAGTGAACAAATTTTAGGTTAGCTTAGACACCTAGAAGACCATTAGAAATAAAACATACTTGTTTATAAAACAAATGGGTTACATGTACAAATAAAAGAAACATTAAAAGGATAAAACCATGTATTTAGAACGTGTTATTTAACTATATAAATACAATCAACAGGGTTGTACCATAAATGTTGTATGACGAAAGCGACTGGACATCATGTCAAGAGAAAATCTCAAAAGTAAAGTCGCTCATTTTGCATAACAAATCCTTAATGCTGCATGTGTAGTGGTGAAGCAGCAAATACCAATTTGATTTTAGTTGTTTGACCTGAACTGGAATGGAACACACGATCTACCACGACCTGAACTGTAATGGAACACACGATCTACCACGACCTGAACTGTAATGGAACACACGATCTACCACATCTGAGGCAAGAATGTTATTGATTTGAATCACTTTATTCTCCTAAATACAGTACATACTAATAGAGAATATACAAATACAATATAACATATATGAATGTGTGAAAAATACAATTAGTTTTAATGACGACAGATGATTTTCACATTGAGGGTTAAGGTTATGGTGTTTAACACCACTTTAAACACTATTTCAGTTATATTGCGAGTCAGTTTTATTGATGGAGGAAACCAGAGGACACGGAGAAAACCACAGACCTGCCGCAAGTCACTGACAAACTTGATAACATAATGTTGTATCGAGTACACCTCGCCATGAGCAGGGGTTTGAACTCACCTCAGTGGTGAAAGGCAACGATTGCATAGGTAGCTGTAAATCCAACTACCATACGATCACGACCACGACTGTCCCTTTTTTTTATATAAATTTACACAATCTTTCTAATGATGACATTTGATGGATTGAATAACTGGTCAAATATATATGATAGACTCAGATCAGCGTTCATTAATCAAATCGGTATCCACTTACGCCATCTCAAATCACGGTTCGATTTAAGGATATTCTCAAATTAGCCGATTTATTGGTTAGGGCTAGGGTATACATCAGTGACATCATTGGACATCAATTTAAGAAAGTGAGAAACAGCAACAGATTTAAGAATTGGACACCGATTTGAGAATTTGAAAAAAAGGACATAGATCTGAGGTTCAAATACCTGTGATGTAGAAATCAGACATTGATTTGAGGAATGATCGTCGATTAGAGGCTGGACGTCGATCTGAGTCTTACATATATAAAAGCTAGGATTTGACCAACAAAACTATAAGATATACTGTGTAAGTATTTTTATTCGTTGACATCAATTTTCGTGGTTTCTACAAAATGCATATATCCATGTGTTCTTGAATTCGTGGTTTCAACACTACATGCAACAGTCAATTAGAAAATTGTGTTTCGTTCGATTTTAATTTTCGCAGTTTAAGTGTACCACGAAATCCACGAAAATTAGAACCCCACAATTAATAATTATTTCACAGTACCAATATTACATTACCTCTTCCTTGAATGAATATGCCTCAGATTCTTTTATATTAAATCTGAAAAATAAAACATACTGCATGTATCACTGAACAGAACTAGAGCTCATGTGAGCCTTTATTGCTTATCAGTTTGGGCTTACTCAACTTTGTAGTTACTCAGAAAAAAAGGTTTTTCATCATATTCCCATAGTCAGAGATCAATAATTCTAAATTTATTTCCCAGTGAAGTTATTTGGGCTAAGGTCATGAGCTTTTGACACAACAACTTTACACAATATTTCAGTCTTATCGATGATATTAATTCAGTACTTTGAACGATTTTCTCAGTAATAAAATGGAAGAATATGTCAAAAAACAGGGCATTCATGCCCTAGCTTCCAACTATTATGTAAATGTAAGGCATACAGAAAATATTCAAACTTTTCCTTCCTTTCATGGTCCTGACATTGTGTATAAATTTCAAATGACTTGCTTAAGGGGAGTTTAAGACCAGAAAACAAATGTGGGACGGAAGGACGGACACGGTAAAACTTAATGACCCTGATCTAGCGACGGAGTCATTGAAAGTCGGTAATACACAAAACAGATGACAGTAGTTGTTGTCTAATGAATTACCTAACTGGGCAAATCCATGCTCTCATCAAAGACAGATCTCTATTATCACAGAGGTCTTCAAATGGCGTTTTCTCTGAAAATAAAAATATATTTATAGAAATGTTATGTTTTCAGCTAGATAAAAACATTGTTTCAAGTAGTATTCACAACCTATATCTCAATAACATGACAAAATGACACACAAATCAAACATTTTAATAACTTATGGCTGACTTCTCAGTGAGGGAGGGATGGTTGTTTCATGCCAAATGAATAATATTTCAGCTAGATTATGGCGAGAGCAAGTTACATTCTACGAGATGAAGATGTTGTTAGCTTTATACAAGATCGAGATGCTTAGTTGGATTTTTATAGTGCTATCTCACAGAAACAACCATCCGCGGATTCACATCGCTACAATTGACACAGTTTCGTGATTTCGAACCATTCTGTGTTTGCTCTGTACTTCTGAATGTTGCATTCCTAGCGGAGAAGCATCAAATACCATTTTTATAGCCTTTGGTTTGATCACACCTACTCTCAAGATCCTGATCTACTGCACTTGACACAAGCATGCTAACAATTACACCACCAATGTGTTTAAGGGGGGATTGATTGTAAGTTTGTAATAGAAAACTAGATTTGAATTTCTGAATACTTATAATATCAAAGAAAAGTTACTAAAACAGACACACCGTTATTTAAATAATGTCTAGAAATACATGTATGTATAATGCCTACCTTTGTCAGGGGCTAATGCCATATAAGATACCATTAATTCTGTTCTTTGATGCCTGTAAATAAACAAACCTCATGTATATAAAAAAGAAAAGAAAAGGGGGCTGTCATGGTCGTGATCGTATGGTAGTTGGGTTTATAACTACCTGTGCAATTAGTACTAAACTTGTAAGATCTACTACCGCTCATGGCGGGGTGTACTCCATACAACATTATGTGCTAAATTTTGACAGTGACTTGTGACAGGTCGGCGGTTTTCACCTGTTTCCTCCACCAATAAAACTGACCGTCACGATATAACTGAATACACAATAAACCATCGTGTATATAAATAAAAAAATATCTATTTTCCTTGTGATCAAGAAAGAATTTTTTGCAATGGGTTCATGGCCCGTAACTTTCAATGACAATAGGTAATTTTCAAGGAAATGGACTGAAATTCAACTACTTTTTCAATGCTCCTTGAAAACCAACCCTAAGATCATTTGTTTCTTCAGAAGACTTGTGATCTGTAGTAGCTTCATGTCTAGTTACACTGCTTGTTTTAAAAGAAAAGTTTGAAGATACCAAAGGGGAAATTAGAAGCCATAAATCAAAGAAGAACAGACAATACAATGTCCAAAAGAAAAACGACAATGATCTACAAAACACTACACAGAAAACTAAATGTTGAGTAGCATGAATCCCTCTAAAAACAGGGTGAATTCTGGAAGGGTTAGGCGTTTCTGCTCCTGTTTGTTTTTAAATGTCTCACAACCTACTGTCAGTGTTATTTTCCCCATAATATTTCCATAACTAGCAATACATTTTACCCCATCCAAGAATAACCAAGGCCAAAGTCTTTCCCACACAGATATATACTTCCGTAATTCTGTTTTTTTTTAATTAGCATGGTCATTGTGACTATTAGCTTACTTGGCAGTTTCATTAACCATGTCTAGTAACATACTCTCTACTTGAGCACTGATATACTGTAAAGAATTCTGTAATCTGTTTCTGAACTTCACAAACTCGTTTATCTAAGGAGAAAAAAAAGATTATGATAAACATGCATGATAACTGCCATACAAACTAACTAACTGAAATATCAAAACAGTCAAGATCAACAATGTGTTTGAATATATGAAGATTAACAAAAGCTATACAAACATTTTAATATATTTGTTTTAATGCATTAAGACATTAGAGGGAGCGAGTGATTGTTGTTTAATGCCAAATGAGCAATCTTTCAGCTCAACTCAACAGATACCAATTTTATTATCTTTGGTTTTATTTCACCGGAGATCGAATCCAGGATCTATCACACTTGAGGCGAGAATGCTGACAGATGTGGTTTATTTGATTATAAAAGGTATTAAAGAAATTAGATATCACACACCGAAGTACGAGTTCCAATTTTTTTTTTAATTTCCAAATATTAAAAAAGCATACTATGACCACAAAATTTTTGCTGGTGTATAAAAAAAAACATTTCAGTGAATGTCAGTATAACATTGGCCTTTGTTGATATTTTTCAACCATATTTTCATGATGAGAAAAATTCAAATTGTGTGATGCATAAATTTTAATGTCTGCATGTACCACACCACTACATACTATGCTAAACTGGTTTTTATAGTGTTCATTTACTGAATTTACAGGCAGGCATCACATTATTAGGATTCCCATGGGTCTAGAGCAAACCCCTGCCTCCACTGGACAAAAGCCAGACATCTTTGCACTGTCTCTTAAGTGTATAGTGCTAACCGTGTCATTATTTTGTTTCTTTGTTTAATTTGAATCCCAAATTGCCCACACTTCAGTCTAGTACATTAACACTTAACACTATAGAAACATAACATACCTTGTTAAATGAACCATATTTATATGATGCTATGAGGTATTCTGCTGTCTGTAATAAAAAAAAAAAAAACATAACTACTGATAAAATTTTCTTTCTTTTGTAATGACACATTTTTTGCATATATCTTTTATTTTTCTGAATATGACATTTTTAAGAAATGATAGTATTTTTGGGTTAAAAAAAGTATGACTCTTTTGGATTATGTTCATACCTTTGACAAAGAAAACAACACTTGCATGTTTCTGCTAACATTTTGGGGAGGGGGAGGGAGGTGAAATAGGGCAGGCAGGAAGGCATATATTTTTATTTTCTTTAACTTTTAGCTTTGACAATGCTAATCCAAAAATTGCAATTATAGTATTTCAGCTATAGCATTTAACATGGAACATTTGGTTGTTTTGACTTCAATAGATTTCTTTCCTTACCTCTTTGTGATTTACAGCAAAAAACTTCAACATTGAGCCGTACGTAGCACAAGCTGCCATAAAATGTCCTAACCTACTGATGTGGTTAAATATCGTGTGTCTGAAATTACATAATAAATCATTTTCTTGGTTGTTTGTTTGATGGTGTTTAATGCCACTTCCAACAATATTTCAGTTATATCGTGGCGGTTAGTTTTTATTGGTGGAGGAAACCGGATACCCGTAGAAAACCAAGGACCTGCCGCAAGTCACATAATGTTGTACACCTCCCCCTGATCGAGATTCGAACTCACAACATCAGTGGTGATAGACACTGATTGCATAGGTAGTTGTAAATCCAACTACCATACGACCACGGCCAGGACGGCTCCTTAAATCATTTAAATCTACTGATTTGGTTAAATATTGTGTGTCTGAAATTACATAATATATCATTTTAATGCACTTGTGTAAATAAATGTTGCTTTATGGAAAGAAAGTTTAAACAGTGAGTGACACAAATTCCACCAATATCAACAAAACGAACGAACAATCACCTGCCACATTACCTCATTGAATACAAAAAAGACCATGACATATGACGTTGAATTTATACAGTAAACATTATATTCTATTGCTTTGGTTAAATATTGTGCATCTCAAGAACATAGTCAATTAAAAATTAATATATTTATATGAAATAATATCTTTTTTTGATATTCTGTATTCTACTTAATTCATAATATTTACACCCTCATTTCAGACTGTGGTATAATCCACAATAAGGGGGAGGTGGGATGGCTTTTCAATGCAAAATGTAGAAAATCATAAAAATTCAATCTACTTTTCAAAGTTACTTATATCAGTTTTACTTAAATTTGAGGGCATATCAACCCATTTTCCTATGCCATCAGAAATACTTTTTCGCCGCTAAAATCTAAAATTTCATCTTCCAGTAAACATTTGGGAGTGTGAATTCCATTTCGGAAAATCTGACAAACGAAATACTACCCATTTTTGTATGTCGAATAACACATTTGCATGGATCAGAATCCAGAAATACTGAAATAGGATTCAAAATATCGATGATAATTATCTGTTTAATGAGTGAGTGAGTGATTGTTATTTAATGCACCTTCAGCTATATCATGGCGGCAAGAACAAGTTACATTGTGATGAAATAATGATGTCTCTTTGCACCAGACCAATATGCTTAGTTGGATTTTTATAGTGTTAGCTCATTGAAACAACAATTAGTAGGTAGACATGTAGCTCTCCACTTGGACACATTATCCTGATTCCTAGTCAGTCTGTGGTCCTACTCCTTAATGCTGTGTGTTTACTAGAGAAGCAGCGAATATCAAATTTGTAGTCTTTGGTTTGACCTGAACAGGAATTGAACCCACAATCTACCACATTCGAGGTGAGCA
This sequence comes from Bathymodiolus brooksi, assembly GCA_963680875.1. NCBI lineage: Eukaryota > Metazoa > Mollusca > Bivalvia > Mytilida > Modiolidae > Bathymodiolus > Bathymodiolus brooksi. The sequence goes on along the minus strand of OY804580.1, from coordinate 78,974,747 downwards.
TGCTAACCATTACACCTTACGATGCGGTTCCTTTTTAATGTAATGACAACTTACCCTAGAGTATCATTCATGATATGCTTAACTTCTAGACTCTCGTACAACGTATGACAAGGTCCATATACACCTGAAAATAAATCAGAACAGAAAACAATATAAAAAATCTTACTGTCAAAAAAACAATTAACTGGAAAGGCTAAATAAAAGCCAAGGCTCAATGGGCCCTTAAACAAGAACACCTGATATACAGAAATATTTTATATCTCAGCCAAACAGAAGTCTGACCTTTGGTGGCAGTGTCCTAATAAGAGGGAAATACTGTACAACACACAGATAATTTTAATAAGATTGGCACAAACCAAGAAGCTAAAAAAACAAGCAAGGGTCACTAGTAGTACAGTTGAAGTCAAAATTTAGATGCATAGTTTTGAGGTCACCATCATCGACTGCGATAACTGTTAAGGAACCTCTGTTGTCACAGTCGATTACAGATAAGTTTTCTTTCCTTGTTAACGACTCATCTCTGTGTTTTTCACACGAGTAACAAAACAGGTGCTACTAGTGGAGCAGGAAATACATAATTTTCAGGAGCTTCAGAGTTCATTCCTGTTTTTCAGTTGGGCTTGTGTTGCATCAATATTTAGTTTTTTGCAAAGTGTTTTGCTGACTATTGTTTGTCTTTCTGACTTTTATCTTTTGGCCATTGTAGTATTTGCATTGCTTGTTCTTTTTCGACTATGGCTTCTGATTACCCCTTGGTGTCTTCAAAATTTTCTTCTTTTATTTTCCCCACATTCAATTCCTATAAAATTTCAATTCAAAGATCAAATAGTTTCTGAAGAAAAGATTTTATTTTATATATAAATTCTCCAATCAGAAGCTATTATACAGTGGGAGTCAAACTGGAAGTAAAGTTGAAACAAAATGGCCAGGAAATTCTAAATATCATTCATACATGTACAATCAAACCGGCCTTGAAGGGCACCTCTATATAACTAATCACTATCAGTAAAGGGTAGACACATTTTCGTCATCAATAAATTTTAATCTGCTCATAAAGGACACATTTCAGATTCCCTCGAGTGTCCTTTATATACAACTTTGACTGTACATCCTTTTTGATTAAATAGACCCAATGCTTTCTGAGGGTAAGTATCCTTTTCCATATTTCGGTCAAACAGAAACTTATCCATAATACATGTACAACAAAACCTCACCAGTGAAAAATTAAAAGTGGAAGAAGATGCTTTTCCCCATTCTTTTATCTTTATGGAAAACATACCCATAATGCAATACAGTCACATCAGTAAAACTTTGAGAAACTTTTCCATATTCTTTTCTTTAACAAAAAACTTACCCATAATGCAATCAGTTAAAACCTTAATGTTGAAGTTTGAGATACTTTTCCTCATACCTTTTCCAATACATTTTTTTACCCATAATGCAATACAACCCGAGATACCTTTTCTCATTCCCTTTTTTACCCATAATGCAATACAACCTCATCAGTAAAACTTTAATGTGGAAGTTTGAGATACTTTTCCTCATTCCTTTCTCCAATGAAAAAAACTACCCATAATGCAATACAACCCGAGATACTTTCCCCCATTCCTTTCTTTAGCAAAAAAACTTACCCATAATGCAATACAACCTCATCAGTAAAACTTTAATGTGGAAGTTTGAGATACTCTTCCTCATTCCTTTCTCTAATTGCACAATAGCCTGCCATAAATATTTTGTATCATCTGTAAAATAATAATAATAATGAAATAAATATTGTACACCTATTTATTATGATAATTATGATAAATATGAATTCTAATATGACGTCCTTCTTTGGCTATATAAACAATGTAATGACTAACTGGAGGTATAATTTACTTCGCATATGCGTATCGCTGGAAAAATTATGGACATCATTCCCATGTGATTTCACGTATTTATACAGGACTGTGGTCCAAAGACATTAAAATGTTTGCATTACTTCTTTATGTATTCATTCCCCCTCCCCCCCCCCCCCAAAAAAAATACTATACATAGATAACCATTAATCGGCTTCAACATTGACACTGGGTTACCAATATATTTGATCATATTTTTAGCATTTCACTTGTTGAAGTTGCTAAAATCAAAATGCCATCAAACTGGAAAATGTCAATGCCTTAATAGCATCTAGACTTATAGAAAAATAAAACTGCAAAGAAGAAGGTTAGCGGATTTATATTTGTAGATGCATTTAAATGCAAACTTCTTCATTTCTTGTTTTGTACACATGATTATAAAATTCAACGTAAAAATATTATTTAATATCAGTTGAATTCTAGTGCTAGCTCACTGAAACAACAGTCTGTGGATAGACACATGCTTCCACTCGGACACATTATCCTGACTCAAAGCCAACCAGTTTTTGCTCTTTCTCCTTAATGCTGTGTGCTTAGCAGAGAAGCAACAAATACAAATTAAAGTCTTTGATGTGATCTACCGCACTCAAGACGAACTTGCTAACTATTACACCATCGATGCAGTTTTCTCTCTCTTTGTTACCTCCAACTATAAAAAATATAATCATGATGTCACTAAAACATTGTTAAAGCATTAAACAACCAAATGTAAATAAAAGACAGACACTAGTTTGATGTGACAGCCTTTTTTGGTACCTATGGACCTCTTGTTTGGAAATGGGTAGGGCTAACAAATTCAATAGTGAACTACACGTATATCCTGTGCACAGGATCGTTGCTTTAAAATTTCAAAAGGATTGGTCTTATATCATTTATATATGAAGAATCAACCTCTTTGTTGAAACCGACACACATACCACAATATGGTGGCAAAACATTTTCATTTTGTGGTCATATTTACCCATTACATATATAGTGTGATGGTACAAGACTTTGTACCAGGTAAAGTCTGCTGTGTGAACCAGTATCACTACGAGTCTTGATAGCATTGACGTGGTTTTCCAAGCATTCCAATGCTATGATGCCATGACAAAGTAGTTTGGCAGAGAAGATCTTGTGCAACATTGCACCATTTTTTTTATCACCAGTGTGGTGATCTCATGCAACGTCGCACCATTTTTTTACCACCAGTGTATCATACATCTTGTATAAGACGGGTTACTTTCTTAAATTTCAAAGGAAAACATACATAATGTTATGTAAAAAAAGGAACCAACCTGTTTCTTCCCATATATCAACAAGTATATACACTCCTAATAAAAGATAACTATCACTAAACTGTACATCTGTAGATAATAATTCTTTACCTGTAAATCAATGATGATAAAAATAATTGTCAATTTAATTCAAATTAATTTAAAATGTATACTTACATATTAAGCAGGGGCCATCTTGGTTGCGATTGTATGGTAGTTGGATGTACAACTACCTGTGCAGTCAGTGCCACATCAGCACAAAAGTTGTGAGTTCGAATCCCATTCATGACGAGGTGCGCCTGATACAACATCATGTGAGAAAGTTTGTCAGTGATTTGTAGCTGGTCAGTGGTTTTCTCCGGTTTCCTCCAGCAATAAAACTGACCGCCACGATATAACTGAAATATTGTTGAAAGTGGTCTTAAACACCATAACCCTATATATCTAATCTGAAAATTAATACCAATCTTGTTCTTTATATTACTTTAAAAATATTTGAGAGAAAGTTACTGTTCTACAACAAAATTACAATGAAAAATTGAGAAAAAAAACTCTAGTTTAAAACAAATAGTAATATGTATTAAACAGAATGCAAAGTGTATTAAACATTTTTAGATTTACAATGAAAAGAAATTGTAGAATATATCATAACACTATAAAAAATCAGAAGAATGGTTTGGAGTTACAGTAGTCTCCATCTTATAGTTGGTCACTAAGAGGTACGTATCTGGCTGAGGCAGGCTTCAATGTAACATTTTCAAAGGGCCCAGGTGGCTCAATGAGTTAGGTAGTTGGATTACCTAACAACTCATACAAACCTATCACCAATACCGTATGGTTTCGCACCCCGCTTTGTAAATTACAAAAAAGGATTCTTCCACCACTAAAACTGGTCATCATGATATAGCTGAAATATTGCTGAAAGTGGCATTAAACACAATAAATCAATCTGTAACATTTTCACTAAGTAGACTCACCGAAAGCTAAACCTTGTTTATGTCGACTTAGAAAGTCTTTTGTTATGGCTAATCTGTCATCTATCGACTCTCTATGATAAAAACCTAAATGCCTTTTTAATTTACATATTGATACATGTCTCTGCATCTCTTTTATCTGTCAACAAAAAATTAAAAGTGAATTTCATTTGATCAACAACTAGTGGTATTGTGTGTATTCGCGCCGTCGTGTTCATATAGCGTTTGGATTTACTGTGCTACTACCTGTGCAATCAGTGCCTATCACCACTAAAGTTGTGAGCTTGAATCCAGCTCATGGCGAGGTGTATTCGATACAACATTATGTGATAAAATTTGTCGATTTCCTCCACCAATAAAACTGAATGCAACGATATAACTGAAAAATTGTTGAAAGTGGCATTAAACACTATGACCCAAACTTTAATTGTGTGTTCAGTTTAACATTACAAACAATTAAATCAAATAAATTGTTGTTTTCGTGTTTAAACTAACACATGTCTCCCCTTTCCTTTGGCTACAGATACTATATCAAAGTTAAAAATAATTTATATTAACAGAGTTGTACAATAATATATTTATTATATAAAAGAAAAATAAATAATAAAAACCCACAAAAAATATCCATCAAAATTTTTTTTTTTTTTTTTTTAATTATTTGATGCTTATATGTATAAAGTCTGGATTTCCTTATGAAATCTCTCAGCTTTTACACTTAAGATTTTTCTTTGGATAACTTGTTTGAAATGCATATTTCACTTTTTGTACAAGTATCATCCACCTTTAATTTTTTTGAAGGTATGTTTCTAATGGTTACAGCATAATGATACAATTTTTTTTATTATTAAAATCTACTTACATTTGATGCAAAAACGATGTCGTTCGAAGAACAGATATCTAAAGTGTCTGATAATGCATTTATCAGCTGGAATAACAAAAAAAAACCAAAAAAACATTATGTTGCAGCATTAAGAGACAGATCGATAAGAAAACAGTAAGACTGAATAAAAATACAGGGTTCAATATGATCCTTATTTCCCTCCTCCAACATCCCTCTTTTTGTCAACAAATAAGGATATCCGACAGTGGTCTAGTATTTATATGCTATATCCTTATAAATGTCACAGTGTTTCACTTGAACCATTAGTGTACTAATACAAGAGTTTCTTTGGGGGGTCGTCGTGGTCATGATAGCATGGTATTTGGATTTACAATAATTGTAAAATCAGTGTCTATCACCACTAACGTTGTGAGTTCGAATCCGGCTCAGGTGAGGTGTTACTCTATACTATGTCATAAAGTTTGTCAGTGACATATGGCAGGTCGGTGGTTTTCTCCAGGTACAACGGTTTCCTCCACCAATAAAACTGACAGCCAATATATAACCGAAATATTTTTAACACCATAATCCTAATCCTATTAAGAGTCTTACCGGGTTATTCATGCAGTTTGTGTTGAGTTCAATCATGTTTTTTATAGTATTAGCTCACTGAAACCACAGTCTGATGATAGACATATTGATCCATTCACTCAAATACATTATCCCTGTTCCACTGGAGCCAATTAGTTTTTGCACCTGCTTCTTAAAGCTGTATGCTTTCTGGAGAAGCAGCAAATATGCTATAGTCTTTGGGTTGACAAGAACAGGGTTTGAACCCATGATCTACTGCACTTGAAGCGATCACGTTTAGTCATTGTCTCAGATACAGCCACACCGAACAAGGTGTGCAATTTGATTCATGAGTGTACAAAAGTGCCTCAGTGATTTCTTGTCTTTACAAGCTATAATCTTGTCACAAGACAAAGTGCTTAACTTGTATCGTAAGTGTACAAAGTAAAGTTCATTGATCTACAGTCTATAAACAATATTGTCCTATCACCAAGTTACATGTTTTTCTTGTCTTGTACAATAAGTGTGTAGTTTTAAACATATCTGGTATATTTTTCCTGCACTGTAGTCCCCCCTCTCATAGCACCACTCCTCCTGCAATGCAAAAGTGTCCATATAAGAGGGGTGGTCTCCCTTGTGGGGAATAATAAAGTAGCATTTTACTATCTCAATGCATGTGAAATCTGACCAGTTAAGGGGGGTTTCCTGTTGTGGGAGTGATCTTATAAGAGGGGGACTACTGTGTATCATGTACATCTATTCCTATTATGTAAACTAATATGGGTGAACGTGTTGTATTGCAATGACTTTACTCAATTAAACAATGTACAAACGTGGAGTTTTTCCTCTTTATCAATTTATTCATCATTTTGAAAAATACCTGTTTTTCCTCTTCATCGTTGAGTAACTCTGTGAATATCGTCAGATCTTCATGACAACAAAACTTGTCCCCAAACAATTCAAAGTATTCTATCATTAATGTTACGTAGGATTCTGAAAGTGAAATATTAGTACTGTTACCATGGTTACTACATGTATCAAAGCTCCAATGACATAAAATTAAAACAAAACTAGAATTGAGCTATTTATTGTAAAAAAATTACCTTTAATTTTGTGAAGTCTTAATTCAACTACAAATGCATCCATATCCAATTTGGCGACACCGAACTTGTTTTTTTTTTTAAGTTTACCATACAATTACAAACTTCAACAAGCAGACAATAATTACATTGGACAAATGCAAAATATGGCAATGAAACCTGTTCTAAAGAGCAATTTAAGCATTCAGATGGCCCAAAAAACCCTGCAAAATATGGCAATGAAAGACACTCTAAAGAGTAATTTAAGCATTCAGACGGCCAAAAAAACCCACAAAATATGACAATGAAAACTGTTCTAAAGAACAATTTAAGCATTCAGATGACCAAAAAAATTGCAAAATATGACAATGAAAACTGTTTTAAAGAGCAATTTAAGCATTCAGATGACCAGAATTAGTATATGATATTCAAAATATTAAACAATTTACTTGTAATAAAATCAAAATTTCAAGTAGCATATTTACAACATTTTTTTTTTTAAACATGTGTGCATTCAGAACGGGTCTAGGACAATAGCCCCCCATCCCCCAATTTTTTTATTTCATTTTTATTTATTTTTTAAATGAGAACTAAATATGCATAAACTCAGATTAAATTATTCAAATAACTTTTAAGTTGGATTTTCTTCTTTGTATATTAATCACAGGGGCTTGAATCGCTTTCATAGAGGTCACACGGCCTATATACCATATATATATATATACTAACGTCTATGAAAGCGATTCAAGCTATATATATGGTATATAGGCCGTGTGACCTCTATGAAAGCGATTCAAGCCCCTGTGATATTAATCATCAAAAGGATTATACAGCTTGGACAAGCTATGATAAAAATAACTTTCTCTTATTATTTATAGATATTTTATTTTTAGATAGAGTTTAATGATTTCCGAATTAAGTTTAATTACCTTACAAAATTGGTCTTCAAAGAAAAATTATAGAAAGGAATTTGATTAATCAATGATCAAAGCTAAGTACAAAGGTTAATAATTAAAAAGAATTTTGAGAAAAAATGATTGCAAGCTAAGTATAAGCTTAGAACTGGCTTAAATAGGAGTGTATTTTGAAGTGAAAGTATAGTAGTCCAATGGAGTTCATACAGTCAGAAAGGGGTAATCAGAAACTAAATATAAAACTGAAAAAAAATTGTGGGGGGCAATTGTCTGGGGGGCTATTGTCCTGCTCCCCCTCCGGGTCTATAGAGTCAGAAAGGGGTAATCAGAAAGTAAATATAAAACTGAAAAAAATTTGTGGGGGGCAATTGTCCTGCTCCCCCTCCGGGTCTATAGAGTCAGAAAGGGGTAATCAGAAACTAAATATAAAACTGAAAAAAATTTGTGGGGGGCAATTATCCTAGGGGGGCAATTGTCCGGGGGCTATTGTCTGGGGGGCAATTGTCCGGGGGGCTATTGTCCTGCTCCCATTCAGAACACATGAATTATACTTCTGACCATATTTCTAGTAGCATAAAGTGTGTGCGTACAATACATCAATGTGTACTATACACACATAAAAATGGTATATAAATACTGGAAAATGCTCTATTCCTGGTATATCAATAAAAAGTAAAAAAAAATTCTCTTCTTTATGAAAGGGTTATTAGAAAAGTATAAATGTGTAATAAATTTCGGTAACAAGAATCTACATTTGTAACTTACCAGGTATAGTTTTACTACTTCCTGTCTGACGTAACTGTTTGATTAATTCTAATTTGGCTAAATACGGTCCACGTAACATACGACTGTCAGCTCGCCATTTCAGAATATCTTGTATAAAAGTAAAAGCCATTTCTGAAGTGTAGTGTACTTCAGAAAAACTGTAGAAGAAAAAGAAAAAGAATTACAATTAACAACTACAACACAACACCAATTGAGCAATTTTTCAGCTATAAAAAATATTCATTTTAAGTTTTAAAAAGTAGACTAATCGCTGATTGGTCAGTTGAAAATATGACCCTGACATGACCCCAAACGGGATGTTGTTAGATGTTAGTGCCTCTCTAAATAATTTTTTTTCAAATAGATTAAAATCATTTTTTTTAATTAGATTGTGTGTTGGAAGGGATGCTTGCTCAACAATAATCATAAAAATGAAGTGATTACATATTAGTAAACCTCTATTCTGTAAAAATGACACATGCAGAGGATAACATCAAGCAAAACTGTAAATACATGTCGAAGATATATCAATAGAAACAAATGAAAGTGTTGTCCCATGAAAAAACTCCTTAAAAAGAGTTCTTTGTCTTTCTTACTTTGACCAGTATGTTAAATGATATATACATATCTTCAGCAGGCCTTTCAATAAGGGGCGGTACTTTTACCCACCTAAAGTGGTCTTTGGTACCTCCTGATTTTAAAGAGTGTTGTATAAGATATTCATGAAAATTGTTCAAATTTTAATAAAAAGTATGGCCTGTTAATAGTGAAGTACTGGTACACTTGGAAAATATTAAAAATCATGCTTAAAGCGACATTTGCGGTAGTGTATACAGATAAAATTTGTGGGCGGAGCTTATCAAAAATCCCTGTTGATATTGTGATTTTGGTAGTTTTCAGACTGATGAAGAATATTATTTTTAATAAGACTGAAAGTTTCGTAAGGAGGAACACTAGTAACCATGCCTTTAAAATATTTTGCTCTAAAAGTAACTGTGAAACTATGTATCATTGATTTTCCCTCCTTGAGATAACCGTGCTCAAAATAATGAACAATCTGAATGTTTGTTCTGCCCACAGCTATTTATACCCAAGGTTTAAGTATCCAGACAAAATGCATACCTGTCATCATTTTCTGGAGGTGTCCATCCAGCAGTTTCTAATTTTAGACATGATGCAATGTACTGTTGCCAATGTAACCAGTGATCAGGACTACAAAATGATAACAATGTGTGAGAGAAATTGCTGACATACGCATACATAACACCTGCATAATGTTTAGCTGTTATATATATTGTAATACATTTTTTACTACAAAGAAACCTCTGATTTTAAGAATTGCTTTTTTTCATATTACTACTAAGATAGTGAGTGAGTGATTGTTGTTTAACGTCAACTCAGCAATTTTTCAGCTATGTCATGGCGGCGAGAACAAGTTAATTATCAATGAGATGATGATGAGATCTGCTTAATACCAATTTTATAGTCTTCGGTTTGACCCAACCAGGGCTCTCAAACCCATGATCTACGACACTCGAGGCAAGCACACTAACCATTCAACCACCGATGTGGTTCCTCCAAGATAGTGATTTTAATGAATAGTGAAAATAAAAAAAAATAAAACATTACCATTTTTATTAGTGTAAATATTATCTATTTTCATGTGGATTATTCAATTATCATATACATCCAACTGTGTAATCAGTGCCCATCACCACTAAAGTTGTGAGTTCGAACCCTGTTTAAGGTGATGTGTACTCGATACAACACTATGTGATAAAGGTTGTCAGTAACTTGAGGCAGGTCAGTGGTTTTCTACAGGTACTCCTGTTTCCTCCACCAATAAAATTGACCCCCACGATATAGCCGAAATATTGTTGAAAGTGGCGTTATACACCATAAAACCAAACCATCTTACCAAGTTCAACCGCATCAGTGGTGTAATGGATAGCGTGCTCACCTCGAGTGTGGTAGATCTTGGTTTCGAGCCCCAATTGGGTCAAACCAAAGACTGTTGTGATGGTATTTGTTGCTTCTCTGTGCCAAGATATAACTGAAATAATGTAGAAAGTGGTTTTAAACACCATAACCCTAACCCTTAAATTAACATACAATGTTTTAGTATTGGAACACAAGTGGCACAACACTTGCATAAATTCATCTCTCATTTTATATAAAATGTCCTTCAACGTGAAGTACTATGTAAAACATATTTACTTCTCTTTTAATAATTTTTTATATGCAGCATTGGCTTCTGGCCATCTCTCCAACTTTGTGTACAATTCAGCTTCTCTCATTTCTTGGAATAAAAATTCACTGGTCAACTTTTCTGTAAATAATTGAAAGAAAAGATCAATTTAAATTCCATTTGAATGTCCCTTTGCACATTAATTTTGGACATCTTTTAAAATCTGGGTTACAAACACCATGTCATATTGAATATTAGTTTAAATGTAAATGTGGGGAACACTATATTTTGTATATTTAAGGAGGAAGACCACTTCACTTGATTACTTCTTTCCTGTTTGTAATGGCCGGAAATTATATAATTTGTACTAAATGGTATGGCTCTCTGCCAACCCTAGACTTCTTCTTCAGTAAAATAAAATACAGAGAAATAGTAGAAAAATAAATGCCTTCTGGCTAGATACTCGAGATAAACATGAACAAAATGAAATATACTAAATTAACTCTGTTGTATTTTACATTATTTAATAAATAAAACAATTTGTAGTATATCTGTTACAGTGTTCGAAATTCCCGGTTGTCCGATCGTCAATGACGACCAAAAACGATTACGGACGACCTGAATTTGTAACAAAGTTGTCCGAGTGACGACCTGAAATTTTCTTTTACCCCAATGCTGAAATTTATTCTTTTCATGTTTTGTGAGTAGATTTTCCTAAATTACCCCTTAAAATAAATTTATATAAAACTCTTCAAATAAATGATCACCGGAACTTTGGCATTGTTGATATTTGACCGGAATCTAATACTGATGCTGTATCCGGTTATTACTTGTATTTGATCAATTTCTGTTTCTCAAAAATGTGAAAGTTTGTGACCGGGGCGAAAGAGCCTCCGGCAAAAAAATCTAAAAAAGATGGCCAAAACATTTACTTCTGGGAATAGACCAACCAGTACAAAATTTTCCATTAACTATCAAACCAAAAATCAAAATTATCCTTATTGAATAACAGGTTTAGAAAAGCTGGTTTATCTGCCAGGAAAATGGCCAGATTGCATATTTTTGCACCTTTTAATCCAGAGCTTCTGGGTGCCTTGTGAAGCAAAAATTTCAGTAAAAAAAAACCCTACTATTTGAAGCTGAGATTTATGCATCAGGATATGCCCAGAATGCAGGATTTTGTACCATTTACCCCAGAGCTTCTGGGGATCTTGAGCGTCCCCCAGCTGTAAGGACCACCTCGCAAGCGAGGTTGGCGTTGGCTTGATTTGACAACCAAACAAATTTTGGGACAACCTACATTTTGATTTAGGTTGTCCAAATGACTACTAAATATTTTTGGGAGTTTCTAACACTGCTGTTATTCTATTTTCAATTTAATTTATAGTGGATGCGTTGTGTAATATTGTGTATTGTCTGTTATTGTATAATATTGTCTGTGATGTCTGTAATATATTGAAAATTTACACAAAAATAAAAACAAAATTGTGGATTGGCAGAGGTGAGATATTAGTTTTTTTTAATTCATCATTTTGATACTTACTAATACTAGGAGGGTCAGACTTTTTTTGAAAATGTGTTAAAATATCTTAAAGTACACACCAATGATCGGATCTCCTGAAGATGTTTACAGTGGTGTTTAGTTTTTTAAAATCTGTTAAGCAGTTCAAAAGTTATGACAATTTGAAGTTCGGAAAATGACCACTTATATTTTATAATGGTGGCCATTTTGAATTTTATCTGTCTTTACCAAGAAATAGAATATCAGAAATTATTTGAAAACAATAATGAAATCTAATGAAACTGTACTTGATAAATGTAGTTTAGACATTGTTCTAAAAGAAATTGCATAGTTGTAGTCTTTGTTTCATCAGCAACATGTGTTTCCAAACACATTTTTAAAATTATTTTTTACCATGCATTTCAATGGGAAAATTGAAAACGGCACCAAAATTGGATAAATTTTACCCATAAAATTGAACGTATAAATAAAAATTTAGAATTTTCTCATCAAACTGTATGAGATTATTAAAACCTAGCCTACTATCCACTACAGAAGAGTTTTACTTTCAGTCTAACTGGTCAGCAACATGTGTTTCAGGGAATAAATAGTTTCAAAATAGCGGTGCCATTTCCAAAGTTTCCATTCAATTTTGGTCGCTTCTGTCCAGTTTAAATATAAAAAAATTGTGACATATGAAGAATTTTCTCCAAACATGTGCATTATTTATTTATTTCAACATGTCACCTTTTAAATAATTCACTTTAAATAATAGTGTTCTAGTGCATTGTCACTGCAGCTGTCTTCAAATGTAAGACAGAATTACAGAATTTGCCATGGTGTAAATAAAATTGAAAAATGTCTGACCTCCCTACTAATACTATCTTGATACTTACTAATAATATCTTGATACTTACTAATAACATCTTGATACTTACTAATAACATCTTGATACTTACTAATAATATCTTGATACTTACTAATAACATCTTGATACTTACTAATAATATCTTGATACTTACTAATAACATCTTGATACTTACTAATAATATATTGATACTTACTAATAACATCTTGATACTTACTAATGATATCTTGATACTTACTAATAATATCTTGATACTTACTAATAATATCTTGATACTTACTAATAACATCTTGATACTTACTAATAATATCTTGATACTTACTAATAATATTTTGATAATTACTAATAACATCTTGATATACAGGGAAACCTGTCTACAGCAAACCTTCTTGATGTTTGGTTTATACAGGTAATTAGCAAAGATTTCCTACATTGTGATATTGTCTCAAGTTCGATTTAGTGTATAGCACTTTAAATCTCTGTTGTCAAAATTTGGCAGTTTTATAAATCAGATTTACTGGCGAATATTTGTATACAGTATATGGGAGATAATATATAGAATCTTACCACCTAATGGACTCTTTAACAAGTTCAAAGCCTCTTCATACTTCCCCAATAACTCCAGGATTATCAGATAAAGCTGTACTTCTGAAATAATAAAGTATTACAATAAAATCAAATATTTCTCCTCTGCAGCCTACATGAAACTTTTGACCCAAACAACTAGGTTTATTAAATAAAATCTATAAAACAAAATGATGCTTCAGACTAGTTCTTAAGATCTTATTAAGATGATATATTTTCTTTACCCATTGCAATCTATACTAAATTTAAATCCTTGCTGCTTGGACCCTTTAGAAATTGGGAGAGCCCATTTGTATGTTCATAAATCAACTGATAACAGGGGCTGTCGTCATCATGATCGTATGGTAGTTGGATTTACAACTACCTGTGCAATCAGTGCCTATCACCACTAAAGTTGTGAGTTCGTACCCTGTTCATGGCAAAGTGTACTCAATACAACATTATGTTGTTGAAAATGGCGTCAAACACCATAACCCCCATCTAAACCATATTAATTCATGAGTACAAAATGTTAATTTGGAACACTCAATCTTTATAAAATCTTCCATAATGCTTGCTATCTTGACTTGAACTCTTTTTCTATATTTTCTAATGTTCATACTTTCTCAGTTATCAAATTAGTGTATTACAACTACTATTCACTCTGTTCAAACTTCATATAACACGTTCATATATCCCAATTATAACATTATGTGATAAGTGTGTCAGTGAATTGCGACAGGTCAGTGGTTTTCTCCGAGAACTCTGGTTTCCTCCACCAATAGAACTGAATGCCATGATATCACTGAAATATTTTTGAAAGTGGCACTAAACACCAAAAACCTAAACCTAATCCCAAGATGTTTCAAGCATGCTCTAATATCTACTGATCACCAAGAAGTTTCATTGTTGCCAAGATTATTGGTAACTTTTAAAAAGATCTTTATAGACTTGTTTAATTTCACCTTTTAGACCCTTTCATGCAAAGATTGTTTCCATTTGGCAGAGCAGTTTCAGAGAAGATATCAACCTATGCCTTCCCAGACAGACGGACAGACTGAAAATGATGACAATAGCTCATCTGATCTAAAACAGATGAACTAAAAAGGAATACAATAATATTTATTGTTCACCATTTTGAAGATCCTTACTTAAGCTAAGTAATATCTTATCATTACATAACCACATCGGTGGTGTAATGATTAGCATGCTCCCTTTGAGTGCAGTTGATCGTGGGTTCGAGCTTCCATCGGGCCAAACCAGACAATAAAATTGGTAGCATTAAGGAGAAAGAGCAAAGACTGGCTGACTCTATATCAAGATAATATGTCCTAGTGGGGCAACATGTATATCTGTGGACTGTTGTTTCAGTGAGCTAGCACTATAAAACTCCAACTAAGCGTGTTGGTCTAGTTCAAAGAGGACGTATTCATCATTCAATGAAAACAAACTTGTTCTCGCCATGATTAGCTGAAAAATTGCTGAGCCGGCGTTAAACAATCACTAACTCACCCCCTTATCAATATATCAATGTGATAAAATAATGTCTTTAATATACTATACAGTGAAACGTGTCTAAACCGAATCCTCAATAAACCGGAATTCTATATTAACTGAACTTTAAATAAACTCCCAATGAAGAATTTTTTTTTTAATTTAAGCTATATGAACCAAACACCTGTCTATTCTAAACACATAAACTGGTCCCCAGGAGATTCGGCTTAGACAGGTTTCACTGTTCAATTACAAATGTTCCATAAGGTATATGTATAATATTTCAGTAAGAATTACAAATGTATGATATATGTATATTTCAATGGAACACCCAAAAAATTGAACCTTGTAACAAGGCTTGACATTTACTTTTTTACCAACTTGTCTAATCGGACTGGTAGCCGATGTTTTAGTTGTCCAAAAGCGGTAAATACTATACTATTCCAAATGATTTTGATTGATAAAACCAGATAGTAATCATTTTTTTTAAACAACTTCTGATTGGTAGATAAAAATATCCTATACTATATTTGAAAAGGGAAAATCCATAATGTCTTTGATAAAATCTGTCATAAAATGATTCTAATAACAAAATTTATAAAAGGACAACTTGCTACCGATGAATTTTATAACATTTTGTAAATTTTAGAGTTTTTATTTATTTTGTTCACTTGTCCCATCGACAAGAAACACAAAACATTTACTAGTGTGAACCAAACTTTTACTTGTCCCAGGCTACAGCTAATGTCAAGCCCTGTGTAAAATCATATATACATGTACATACCGGCTTCAGCATTTATTTTACCCTCATCTACATATTTCTTAGTCATTCTGTCTGCTAATGGAAGAAACATAGTTGTAGCCAGTTTTTTATCTGTGTGACTCTGTAGAGAAAAAATAAGATCAAGGAATGGCGGAGAAATAAAAGAAGAAAGTGTCCATAGGACACAGATACCTCTGCTTACATCAAATACTTAACTAAAGCCAATACAATAGTACATTTAGCTTTCAGCTGGTCAATGGAAACTAACATTAGAGCATGAAAACCACAAAAATTACCACATTTCAATAACGGGACATACCGCTGGCCCCTTTATTCCTTTAATTGGCAACTTCCGACATGACCTGTGTATTATCGTCATCACCATTTTGTAATAAATTCAAAAAATTTGGCCAAGGAAACTTAAGGTCCAGTGCAAAAATCACAAATGTGCAATTTAATTAAGCCTGGAACCATAAAAGAAATAGTACCAACTTCGAACTTTACCTGTGTATTAAAAGCAGTGATTTTCCTACTCATTTGTATCTGTGGCCCGGGGCCCTTTTAATTGAGAAAATTAGCATGTAAATGATGTGAATTGGGAAAAGATGGGAAGAGCAATAAATTTATTAGTTTGGATGTCCAGTAATAGAATAGCGATCATACTGTACCAAGGTTAATGCCAACAGTAACAAGTTCTTGTGAGGAGGAAGAATGTCCACAAAACAGTTCACAAAACTTACATAAATACCATTGGTGTACCACTCTGTCATATAGCCATGGGTATTTTTGTTCATTCTTTATTGAACTGAACACCCTGGCATCTGGTACCATGACCTCTAGAGCACAACTGTCCTAATCAGAGTAACAGTCAGACCGTGAATCATTATCAACACCACCACTATTTGCACTATTTACATGTTGTTGGATGTCATTTGAAGCTGTGTTAGGTAATAAAGAATTTGAATTTGTTGTTTCTGAAGTGACACTGAGTGGTAACAAGGCGATCCACTTCTGGGCATGGTGTATCAGTACTAGTGTTGGTGACCGGTAGAGTCCACCTAGTCCCACTTTTTAAAAATTCATTAAAGAAATCTAATATTTCAAGCGGGAATAGCTGTAATCATTGTATAAACAATGTGCAAACATTGGGACTTACGGTGTATGAACAAAAACTCATTAACTTCAGGTAAACCTTGCTTAGAGAATATAGAACTAATATATAGTAATTTATCATTTTTATTCTAATAAAAAAAATACAGATAAAAACATGAATAAGTGATATCTCTATCAATACATTAATATTTCAGCATCCATAGAACTTATTATTTATTTTTTACAGTTTAACTAGCTTTATTAACGTCATCAACCTCATTGCTCCCGGGAAATAAAAACCTTTTTTTATTAATCCAAAGGATTCAAGTTACCTGTACTTGCTTCCATTATTACTGGTAAATTTTTTAACATATTATTTAGAATTATGCAACATCGTTACATTTTTAATTCGCGTATTCCACTTCATCAACTGTTTTCCGTTTTTAATTCCCAATGAATTGACAAAATATCAAGCAACGTAAATTACAGGACATATTTACTATTTTTATGTTAATTTTATTTAAATAAACATCTTTAATATAAAATTTATTCCAAATACTACAATTTCCACTTTCGTTTTTCTGAAGCTTTATTGCAGTCCGGTACATGCCACTTTCAACAAATCAAGCGACCCAATATACTGCACTGGTTCTCTGTATCTTGTGCATAGTATTTCGCTTGCACAATCAAAACAAACAGTAACCGGGTCATAAACATGAAAATGTTCCGACTTTTAATTTCATTTGAAAAAGCTTTCATTACCGATTTTTACGAGTAATTTTATCACAAGGCAATTGGGAATTTTCCCCCATGAAATTGGGAAAAAAAAGAGCCTTTTTCACATTGGGACTGGGGCCGATATAACGCAGTCGGAAAATCACTGAAAAGACTACTAATTAACTGACCATTAAGGTGATGGTCAATTGTTACTGATGTCCTTTCATATTCAAATGTACTATGTCACATGGTACAATGAAGCACATGTCTGTTATTTTGTTTTATGGTTTGGCTCTTACACTATTTGTTCTCACTCCATGCAGATTTTTACTTTTCAGAATATATAATTTTCATAGAGACCTAATGAGTAACTTTTTTAATAATAGATCAACAATGTTGAAATTAATTGTCAGAGTTCGTACATATTATATACATCTAGACAAAATTGTTGACTTGAAAACTGGATTTTTAAGATTTTTTTTCTAGACATTTTTTCTAGATGTCAAACGAACTATAAAAATTTTTAAGTAGTAAAGATTTTCCTGTATATAAACACACCTGCATAACTATACTCATGATAGCCCAAAAATAGTAAGGATTTTTCTGTGGTTGTAATCTGTGTAACAACATGGCAGTCTGTTGTTGTTTTTTGTAGTTTCCTAATCTGACATAAGCCATAAAGAGAGCTGACAAGATTTCTTCATTATCAGGTTTACTCTTGTGTGCATTCTCATATAAATCTACTATCTGTTCCACTGAAGAAGAAGAAGAAGAAGAACGAACAATTGTAATTGTTTACTTGTAAAAATAATGCCATTTAGTCATTTTTTAAAGATGTACAGTCAAACATGCCCATGAGGTCACCTCTATTAAACAGTCACCTGTATTAAAAGGTCCCATTTTTCTTGTCGTGTTATAGTAAAGTTCATATAAATTGAACCTCTTTTAAGAGATCACCTGCCTTAAAAGACCACTTTCGCTTTGTCCTAAAGGTGACCTCTTAATACAGGTTTGACTGTATTAGCATCTAATGTGAGGGGTACATCAGAGTGAATGAGTGATTGCTCTTTAACACCAATGAACCATTTTTCAGTAATATGATATTGAGAACAAGGTACATTTCGATTAGATGATGGTGATGTCTGCTTTGTACTAGAAAAACAGGCTTATCTGGATTGTTAAAAAGTGCTAACTCACTGAATCAACAGTCTGCGGGAAGAGATGTAGTTCCACCCGTACACATTACCCTTATTCTGAGCCAATGATTCTTTGTTCTTATTCCTTAATGTAGCGTTCTAAGTAGAGAAGCAACAAATACTAATTTTCTAGTCTTTGGTTTGATCCAACCGGGGCTCAAACAGACGATGTATCGCACGCTAAGCAGATGCTAACAATTACATCACAGATGAGGTTTTGATCAACAAGCTAGCATTACAAACCTGAGCTATCACATTTATTGTAATTCTAGGTTAAAAAATACTATAGTTTTCCAAAGGGTTACAGTAAAAATTCTGAAGCATCCATGAAGGAATTTGGACAGAAACTGACAAGAGAATATTTATAGCATTAAATAAATACATTTTTACAAAATTATGTCCATGAAAGAGGGCAAAACAAAGTTGCAATTTTATTACAAAATTTTGTACTGAGTAGCTTTCCATAGTTAGCAGACAGAGTTTCAATTAAATGCAATGAACTCCTTTCGAAAGTCTTCCTATTTCTTCCTTTAATTTCAACCTTTTTAAACAAGTCATACTAACATCTAATTTGAGAGTATTGAGAGCTCTGCAAAGTATATTTGTTTAAACATTCTGTACTATAGTAATAAACACTATAAAGATCTTATTTGCTACTTCTACAAACACAGTGAAACCTCTCTATACTGAACCCTGAATAAAACTAAATCCTAAAAAATAATTTTGAATTAATGTTGGCTATTCCTAACACAAAGGGCTAGTGGCAAGGAGGTTCGGATTAGACAGGTTTTTATTATAATGTCTTACACTTGTATGTTTCTCTATAACATATACACATGGCCTGGAGTGTGGCCTCATCTGTTGGATGTTGTGCATGGATTTCATCCAGGAGACCTGTACTGTCATCATGTTTACCAATACGAAGTAAGGCCAGAGCTTTTAATATCTAAAAATTGAGAAAAATCTTTAAATTAGATTGTACATCTTAAGCCATTCAACAAAGCCCACAGAACCATTCTAGAATTTAAGTAAAATTGACCAGTAGCCCCTCCTCTTATAAAAATTGGGCCATTTAAACCTGGACAGTGGAGCAAACACAGTATCATAACAGGCCATGGACTTAAATTTGTGCCCATACTACAGTACAGAAAGCGACATGCCGTGATTGATCACTCCGAGAGACATAATTTTTAATCCTTTAGACATATCATCACAGACATAAACCCACTGTGATAGACCTAAAAAGGACCATAAAACAAGGTGGTGGGGATTAAATTTTATGGCTCTCGGTCACCTGTGCGCCGATTGATATTTTACCGCCAAGTAAGAGATTAGCGTTACCTGTTCTACCTGTTGACTTTTAATATCGTAAGCCGTAATTATTGCTACTGAAGGATGTATTTTTGACAATTAATGTTGTATCCTCTTGCTGTTAATATTTGACTGTTTGTTGCTTTTCATTGCCAAAGAATGTCTGTCTTGTTATCGTTTTCGTTTGTTTTAGAAAGTTCTACTTTATGACCTCAAGTTCTATATTAAGAATTTTGTTGAAACCGCAACTGAACTTTATCTTGTTTAATTTTAATTTCTCATTTTTTTTCTACTGTTGGGTTGTATTCAGTATGTATTGAAATATTCGTAAATACGGGCTACTTCATCAATGTATTTTTTGTTTATAAGTTAAACCGCAGTCGCGGGTTTTTGAAGCACAGACTTTGCAAGTGCGGGTTTTTAGTGTTTAGTTGGTAAAGAGCAGACTTAAAATTGATTATTGGTTTATTTTGTGTTTTGGACTTTTACCTCTCGTATTGAAAAAAAATTAACAATTCAAGTAAACTGTTTTACACACATGGCTTGTTACGTAATTTCGTTATAGATGAAAATAATTTTCTTTAAAATTGCAAACAAAAACCTATAACAATCCAAATTTACGTAGCCTAATGGCTACAAAATGAACAAAAAGCGGAAAACTATGAGCATGCTTTTAATTTGTTCCATAAACTTTGAGTTTTTTTTACTGTATTTTGTCATAAATCTATTGGGTTGAAAGCCAATTAAGATTTGAATTTGAATAAATAAATAAATAAACTGGTGACATTTGATTTTGGTCAGATACTGTGTAATGTCAAACATTTGTAGGGGTAAAATCATGATGAAGGTTAATTCCTTATTTCCTTTCACGTTTCTAAACTTTCTGCAGATTAGCCACTAATTTCCAAAATATATCCGTAAATTTAGTGACTTTTGGACATGTAGTACTTCTTTGAACGATCTGTTTATAAATATTTGTTTCGATAATTTTTAATCAAATTCTTCAATGACCGTATCTTGTTTAATTTTAATTTCTCATTTTTTTTCTTCTGTTGGGTTGAATTCAGTATGTGTTGAATTATTCGTAAATACGGGCTACTTCATCAATGTATTTTTTGTTGATAAGTTAAACCTCTCGTATTCCACAGGACTGCAAAGCTTTTTCTGTTATTGTCCATTTAATGATTGACACGTTATGAAACCAAGTTCTATTCTTAGAATCATTATTTAATACATCATTTTTTATTTTTTTTGGTATTCTTTATTTATTCATGTTTTTTTCTGGGTTTCCTATGAAGATTGAAATAAAAAAAATTACTGAACGTATAAAAAATATTCTTGAACTAAAATGTAACATTGACCTGGATTGGAAATACGCTTTAAAACGTACAAATCACGCACATGTTTATGAAACTTCATTTGTGCACAAGCCAAGTCACGTGGTGTACGCGTGTCAATAAAATACTAAGTGTAGATACTCAATACACAGCCAAGGTTAAAAATCTTTGAAACAAATTTGCACAACCCATGATTTCACTGAATTGAAGTTGAATAATCATTTATTATTTACATTTTATTCATCAATTCAAATGAACTCCGTTCTCGTGCTATTTTCTCGATCTCGGGAGTTCATTCCCGGGATTACGTTCAAGGATGTTCAACGTTTTGAGGAAAGAAATAAAAATGTTTTTTTTTATTCTGAGGGGAATCTGACAGTACTTGAAAATAATATAAAATTGGCGATATAAAAACGTAATTTCACCTGTACAGCTTGTCTGACTAGTTTACCTGTAAAACGACACACTTGATTACAAGATTAACACCTGGTGTTTTTTTGCCCCCTGATCACCGACATGAAGTTAAAATTTTAATCCCCATCACTCTCCTAGACATGACCACTATCACAGTGATTGATCACGGCATGTCGCTTTCTGTACTGTAGCGTAACAATATTGCTAAAACGTGCCAGATAAATTATAAAATGAGGGAATATGGTGGTGCACAGTCTAGAATGAACTCTGCAAAACGAGCGGATTTAAAATAGGAACTAGTTTCTCCGATGCATGGTAAAAACCCTCAAAATGGGACACCTGCTAGTTTTGTAATACAAAATAAATAAACAACTGATCCTTGAAATGGGCTGCAAAGGAAAGTAGTATTTTCTAACATATTTATCTATAACAATTAAAATTGAAGCACAAGTACTACACACTTAGGAAGGGAAATAACTCTTGTTATCGCTATTTTGTTTATTTTCCCTTTGATGTTTAAAACCGATATATTTCATATCATGTGTTGCGAGAAAATAAAGTTCTGAGTGAGTGATTGTTCTTTAACACCAATTCAGCAAATTTTCCTGGCGAGAACAAGTTAATTTTCAATGAGATGATGATGAGGTCCGCTTTGTTCAAGACCAACACGCTGAGTTGGATTTTTATAGTGGTAGCTCACTGAAACAACAATCTGCTGGTAGACATGTCGCTCTACTCGGACACATTATTCTGATTTCGAGCCAACCAGTCTTTGCTCTTTCTCCTTAATGTCGCGTGCTTAGCGGAGTGGCAACAAATACCAATTTTATAGTCTTTGGGTTTGACGCTAACCATTACGCCACCGATGCGGTTCTAATAAAGTTCTGCAACAGAACTTTTTATAGATAAATCAACACGATATACCTTAGCACACTGGAGATCTTTTTGTTTCTTTAGTACTTTATCAGCTTCTTGTATAGCCTTCTTGTTATTTCCATTGTCCAGACAGTCTGAAATACAAGACAAAAAAAATCAAAACTATTTCACTTGAGGAAACATGAACGTAAGCTGATATTAATTATAATGATATTAATTACAACTTAAAATACAGGGTTTGACATAAGCAGATGCTTATTATTTAATAAATTTGGGCATGGTAACTTCAGAAGATCAAAATAATGTTTTGATTAATCGCCATAGACTTCTATCTGTTGTCTTTCACTTCTCCCTGTTAGCTCTTTGAAAGAAAAGTCACTTCTTCCTCTAATTTGAAAAGTTGTAAGAGCCCTGATACACAGTCAAAAGTTTACTTATTTCTGTGGCCACAAATAAAAGTGGAATTAAAACTTTGCTATTATATAGATAGGTGTGAATTATGGGGATTTATCTGTGAAATAAATTCCGGTATCTCACATGTGAAATATCAGTTTTTTCCCATCAGAACTACTTTTACATAACTATTTGTGTGGTGGTTACGCCCCTTGTTGTGCTACGTTGAATACACATGCGATTGTAAACTGAAGAAATTCTGTTAAATGGCATTGACGACTTTGGTACATACCAACATGACGTCATTAACGTCATATGTAGACTTCCAGTTTGAGACGTAAAGATTAGACGTTATTTGGCTTCGTGTACACTTCAATTTTGATCAAATTTAACTTAAACAAGTTTTCAAGGTAAGCATTTTAATTATTTTTGTGCATTGTTGTAAATATGACATGTAGGATTTCACATTTTCAAGATAGCAGAACATTCCAGCTGTACCCATTAGTATCATTGCTCGTAAATTCATATGCGTGGAATGAAATATACAAATAAAAAAATAATAAATACGAAATTTAGAAAGTCTATTTAATAAACAGTATAACTAAATCAAATCATACATTTTGAATATCAAAATAAGACCACTCGTGACCGAATATGCATTAATGATTAAACTCGTCGGCGGAACAAGTTCCGCCCACTCGTTTAATCCTTATGCATACTTTGGTCTGTCATGGTCTTATTTTGATATTCAAAATCTATGATTAGTTATACTATATTTAATCATTTATGCTTTATTTAAGTAAGGAATAAAAAAAAAACCTTTTTATTACGTAGTACTGATATTTCAATACAATGTGCATATGAGCAAGAATATGGTATTTGAAGCATTTCTGATAACGATAGAAAACTGATAAAATTTGATATTTCTTTGATATATGTTGTAATTCTATGGCCAATTGGTTGGTTGGTGTGTTAGATGAATGGTGACCATTGATATATTGTAAATATTTTATGAATAAAAAATATTTTTAATGTCCATCTTCGTACTTTTATGCGTCGTTTCTTATCGTTATTTTCGTCTCCGAACTGTGTAACGGAGTTGGATTTCCACACAACTGTGACATACAAAAATGTAAGCTAGCCGTTAAAATATTGACAAACATTGATAATGAAGAATGGAGAGAAGAAAATTTTGAGCAGAGTAAGTATTTCTGTTACAGGTGTCATATATTGCACGTTACATTGGTTTCCGATTTCTTAATGCTATTTTAAGTTGTGTTATCTCCTTTTTGTAACAGTCGCCATAACAACGATTAGCATAAATAAACTCTTGTGAGATGTTTAAATAGATTAATCACGGATGTTTACATTTAAGCTTTTCATTTTCTATTCAATCATCCACCTGTTCCGTTATGCGTTACATGTCATCCAAAAAGAAACGTTAATTTAAAGATTAAATAAATTGGTATGATTTACAATTTCCGCCCATTTGAACTTCCGGTCACAAGTGAACCACATGTAATGGAAGTGTGATTTTCGGAACATTTATACAATTTTTGTATGATAATATTATAACTCTGATACAGTACTTGTGGTATCCTGTCGCGATAAAAAATAAAAAAAAATATACTACTTTAATATTTAAAATGGTATATAAATGCATTAAATAACCAAGAAAAAACCCAATTGGTCTTAGATGGTGCCGTTTCATACATTTTTATCATGACAGGAAACCAAATGTTTATTACCATAACTTGTAATAAACATTTGGTTTCCTGTCACGATAATTTTTTTTAAAAAGATGGGTAAATATTTTTCCCTTGATATCACTTGTTTCTTTTGTACAGTGTTGATATAATCATATTCCACGTGTGAAATATTTAAGTTTTAGTATTTAACCATTTGGATACCAAAAGAAACCAAAAGTTCAAATACCATATTCTTGCTCATATGCATGTAGATATAGACCATTATGCATAGATATCTAACCCTGTCAACATGTTCACAGGTCGATCACAATTTTAACAAGATGCAGGGGTTAACAAATCCCCTAGCCCGATGCCCGGGGCTAGAAATTTCCACATTTGTGCTAGCTGAAATAATCAGCTGTATGCCCGACGGGCTAGTAAAAATATATATCGGATATTGACAAACTTGCCAATATTCGCATATCTATTTATATTCATATATGTTATATGTTGCTTGATCAGCAGCAATGTTTTATTTATTCAACCGCTAGCTTTTTGTCGAAATTGAGAGCAAAAAAGGCAGAAAAACTGCGTATTCTCGTCATAAAACAGCTTCAACAAATGACGGCTTACCGGAAATTTCGAAAATGAAATACCGGAATCTGATTCCGGAACCAGGAACGACTATTTCCGGTTTTGCCGATAGTAAAAAAAAAAAAAATTAATGCCAACCGCCCCTAGATTTTTTTGACATGTGACCATAAACACACATATTTTTTTTTTGGTCTTACAGTGACCTGAACTGTGGAAAATAAGTGAAAATAAAAGCAATACCAGATCTGAAAAGAAAGATAGTTAAACTAATATACATTGTACAAGGGTTCAAGTGTGCAAGTCGGATTCATGAAATCACGGTATTGACCAGGACTAGTGGTTCATAGATTCGGGCTAGTAATATTTGGGAGTATGCTAGCCCTGGGCTAGTGAGGTGGTCCAAGATTTTTTAACCCCTGAAGATGGTTGAGAAAAATAATTGAAAAATTGTTTGATTAAAAGTAGCCAACGTTTCCTGTATCTCTGTGTATGATTGTTCAACTTCTGACGGAGCCATTTTTATTTATCATTGATAGAATAAAAAGGTTTCTTTGAATCAAAATGGATTACTTTTTAAGAGATTCACCATCATAACTTATCATGAATCAAATGGATTTCAATAAAGACAATCTCACCATTTACATTCATGACAGACATGTGGCAAAAATACTAAGGTGACAGAGAGTAACCATTCAAAAATGCAAAGTGACTGGCATTTTGCTTGTTTGCAAACAAGAAAGCAAAGCCAACCTTCGTCCTGAGCGAGAACAAGTATGGGGAGTTGACTGTAAGTTCAAAGATTCAAATCTTACCGAAGAATTCCACTTAAAATTTATTAAAGAAACACTTTGGGTGCACTGCAAAGCATCCAATGTTGGATGTAGAGCAGAACTTAATAGATGACCTATTCATAACAAAATAATTTATTTTTTCAGGAGATTTACAACATGGGGCAAAGATCTCATTATGTTAAACAGAAATGACAGGGCTGCTGTTTGTAAAATTTGCATATTAAGTGCACATTCTTTAATGATTGAAAGAGGAAGGTACTTCAACATCAATAAAAAAGAAAGACACTGTCCAATATGCAAAACAGGACAGGTAGAAGATGAAAATCACTTTATTTTAAAATGCAAAAGATTTGAACAAATCAGACTCAAATTTTATGACAAAGTGTCGAAAACACTGAATTAATTTTTTTTTAATAATGTTGAGAATAAAATGAAAATTCTATTAAATAACAAATCATACCCCATTTTAAAACTTACTTCCTCTTTCATCTCAAATTGTTTAACAATAAAAAAATCTTTATTACTGTAACTCATACTCCATGCAGATAATTTGTATAACAATAATTATTCATGTTCATTTATTTACATGTTATGTATAATTTGTATCACATTTTATTATGTAATTGCCTAAATTGGGCTATACCCATATCCCGTTGATGAGTTTGTGCCAATAAAAAAGAATTTGAGTAAATGCAAATGAAGTTCAAATTTTTCACATGTTCAGTTAGTTTAACCTTCCAGTGGCAGTTATTTGTTAGGAAGCATATTCAGACTGCTTTAAAAAAAATTATTGTTGCAGTCCTGGTGTTTTTATTCCCACTGGCATTAAATTGATTAATTAATTGTGACCGATTGTCCTGTAACACCTTCGGCTTCGTCTTCATTCAATTCTATCTACGATTCGAGTCTTGCCATACAACTATGAAAAGTGAAGTTGTTAGGAAAATACTGTTCTTATAAAACTGAAACTGTGTGTAGCTTGCGATCTAGATTGAAAACAAATTAGGTCATATAATTAATAGTCGCTATGATGAATGTTAATACCCCAGAATTTTTTAATAATGCTGCGAGTGGGAGGGGCCAAAAACATTTGTATGTTCGCTATGGTTATGTATGACGGAAAATATAATGGCTATATCAATAGAATAATATTTTATCTGAGCCGATTGCAACTGGAATAGGGAAAATATATCTTAACAAACCATATATAGGTCTGAGACGCCTTTCGTTCACATCCACATGGCTACGAGAAGCCATTTTCAGGCAATTCTCGCTGAATATGTACTTCTCGCGTTATTTCATATCTGAAATTAATACACAGCTATAATATTTATTTTCTATGAAAATTTAGCCGTTAGTATCCTGAAATATAGTAAATATTTCATTGTTATGTAAAAACATATCAAACAAGCATTTAATGGATTTTTAACCTGCAACTATATAATGAGCGTGTTCAAAATTCTACCAAAGTCACCTTTAAAGCATTAAGGAATTTGGCTTGAATTTTAGCAGCTCATTGTTTTATTTTCATTTTCCTAAATGTGTTTTATATATGTAATGTATATATTACAACATGTTTGTCGGTTAAAAGCACATTAGAGCATTTGTTTATTGGTTCGCCAAAAGAAGTTTAAACAGTGATGCCGATGGTCACACATTCAAAAAGAAGAAGAAAACTGGTGACCATCAAAGCCAAGAACAGTATAGCAATCTCAAACATCATACTCAAAAGATAACCAGACAGGCGTACTGGAAATACATTGAAAATGTAGTAACACCAGATGAAAGCGAACCACGATCAGGGATGAAAAAGTTCTGGACATATATCAAACACAAACGTAAAGACATAGTAAAAATGGATGGTAAACTGTACTGTGACCCAGTTACTAAATCAAACATATTAAATCGTCAGTTTAAATCGGCCTTCTCTGAGAAAACATCCTATACCACTGAGGAATTCCTGAATTCAAACCGTATGAACTCCACAACCACACAACATCCTAATATGATATCTTTTGATATCACCTGCAACGGTATTACAAAATTACTAAAGCAGTTAAATCCATACAAGGCACCAGGACCTGATAACGTATCACCTAGGATTCTAAAAAAACTAGCTACAGATATTTCACCACTACTGCAGCTTATATTCCAGAAATCACTAGACACTGGTGTAGTCCCGGATGACTGGCGCATTGCAAACGTCTCGCCTGTATACAAAAAAGGTCAAAAGACGTTAGCTGAAAACTACAGACCAATATCCTTAACACCAGTCTGTTGTAAAACTATGGAGCATATATTTATTGGCCAGTAAAATCATGAAACATGGAGAAGAAAATAATATCCTGTATCCGCTACAACATGGATTTCGAAAGGGCCACTCCTGTGAAACGCAACTCATTGAATTCGTGGATGACATCTCCAAGAACTTACAAGAAGGCCAACAAACAGATATCCTCATATTGGACTTTGCTAAGGCTTTTGACAAAGTCAACCATAGTCTACTCATACACAAACTGCAGCATTATGGTATCATAGGAAAATCAGTTAGGTGGATACAAAACTGGCTTGCAAACAGAAAGCAATCTGTAGTAATTGATGGATCTACCTCTGACGCAGTCAGTGTGGACTCAGGAGTTCCCCAAGGCTCCGTCCTAGGTCCAGGGCTCTTCCTCTACTACATAAATGACCTCCAATCAAGACTAACATCAACAGTAAGACTCTTTGCCGACGACACAATAGCGTACCTGACAATATCCAATAACAACGATGTTGAAACCCTACAAAAAGATCTAGATAAGCTGGGACATTGGGAAAATGAATGGTGCATGCAATTCCACCCTGATAAATGCACAGTACTCAGAGTAACCAACAAAAAGAAAATAATTGATGCCAAATACCAACTCCACGGGCATACGCTAGAGTCAGTTACATCCGCCAAATATTTAGGCCTCACGTTCACAAACAAATTACAATGGGACCAGCACATAAATTGTATTACCAGCAAAGCAAATAAAACTCTTGGCTTTCTGCGTAGAAACCTGAAAATCCCATCTATCAGGATAAAAGAACAAGCATATTTCACTCTTGCACGCCCACTAGTAGAATATGCTAGTACAGTCTGGGACCCATATACACAAGCTGATATAAACAAGGTGGAGGCAGTGCAGAGAAGAGCGGCTAGATATGTAGCAAACAATCACAAAAATAGATCTAGTGTAAGTAACATCATACAAAGACTAAAATGGAAACCACTTGCAGACAGAAGAAAGGACGCTAGACTTGTGATGTTATATAAAATCGATAGAGAGCTTGTAGCCATCAACAAGGAAAACAGGCTATTTCCAACAGGCCGAAAAACCAGAAAATCACACAACAGGTCATTCCAGATACCATCCTCCCGTATTGACACCAGGAAAATGTCATTCTTTCCAAGAACGGTACGAGACTGGAACCTACTAGCTCCAGACATTGTTGAATTGGACACACCTGAGGCCTTTAAGGCAAGGATCGTGTCCCTATAGTCCAGACAGTGACAACTGTATATAGTTTTAATTGTAAATTCAATTTGGTTATTATTACTTAATATTATCATCTACTTGGAAAATTATTTAAACTTTGGCTTCACTATTCATTGGGCATGCCGCACAAAAATCAAAATTGCATAATCTTCAATATGATGAAGGAGGCAATCATATGGCAGAAACAGAAACAGGGGCTCGCAGTTATATTTTCACATCACCAGGTATGTGTTAAAAGAAACACATACCTGGTGATGTGAAAATATAACTGCGAGCCCCTGTGGATGGTCATCAATCAAAACAAACAATCACAAATACAAAATATTGTCTATCTTGTTATAGGAGAGTATTTGCATAGACCTAGTTAGTAAGTAAGTAAGTAAGTAAGTAATGACTTTATTTCAAGAGGGTAACACAGTTATATAGCCTGTTGTTCAATCCACTTGATGTCATTAATGAAATATTTGAAATTGAATAAATAATCACATATGATATTGGAAATTCAAATCCTGGCTTGGACAGGCACAAAATTGGGGCAGCTTAAACCGGTTAATGAGATTCAAACCTCCCCTCTTGGTATATTCAAACCTGTTTTTCTTCACTTAACAATAGAGTAATTATAAATATCTCTCATATATTATATGCGTAACTCATATGAAAAAAATAAAGTAACATTAGGTACAGTACTCATAGTTGAAAATATTATCAATGGGTGGACATTTTTTTTTATATTGGTGACCCCAGGGTGAGTTTGGTAGAACTCCGGATGCGCCCATTGTTTATAAAGATGTTGATATGCACTTCCGGTTTCACTTTCACTTTATTGTGCAATGACAAATTTTGATTCTTTTCTTTCCCAAATATTGATATACTGTTTGCTTCAATCCTAAGCTCAACATCAGATAATGGCTTGTGTTTCTTCAGACGACGATGGTAAGGGAGAACCTCAGACAAAACTTTCTGATGTAAATTGTTTACCATGTGAAACGCAGAGTCAAATCCAAACCCAAACTCAAAGTCGCAATCTAAGTCAGAATAAAACGCAACTCCAAGAAGAAGACGACAAATTAAGCGACGAATCTAACATGGCACGTGCTGTAGATTATGGTAATTTTTCATTACCAAAAGGGATTGATGTAGTAAAATACATATTTCAAAAGGAACATTGGCCGAAAGAAGGAAAACACATTCTTGCACAGTATGACGATAAGACTGTGATAGTTTATCAAGCATTCAAGCCATCTATTGCAAAATATGCAGTAGAAAATCAAAGGTAATGATAAATTTATAATGATTAATTTTGATATGATAATTATTGAACCAAGTTTAATAATTAAGTCGATTTTAAAAGCTCATTATAGCTTGCGCTTGTGTATATAGTACTATATACACAATGTATGTATGGGCACCTGGACAAAACGGCACTTAGACTAATCGACACTCAATAATATAGACAAATCGGCACTTGGCTCGACAGATCGGCACTGATTATAAAAATAAAGTTTATTACAAATTATAGATACAAATACATTTATTTTAAAATACAACTGATTAAACCAAATTATGGATGATGAAATTTGTAGTGTAATACATAATTAATATTTGTAATGATAGTTAATTAATTATTTCACTTGATCAAAAGATTGTAAACTAAACATTTTTATTGTTTGTTTTCTTTAGTGTGAGCTTGTTTGTGAAAAAGTCGGAATGAAAGATATATGTGAAAACTGTGTTTAGACATGAGTGTGATTCATGTGCTGTAATTTTAAACAATAAAAATGAAAAAAAATATAGTCTTGATTATTATTAAAGTAGTCATAACAGTTTATTAATGGGCCTAAGGAGTTTCAATTGAGTGTCAATCAACTTATTAAGTAATAATAAAAAAGGTGGCAGACCGTGAGAAAATCGTTGACTGTGAAATATCTCCTACAATGGGCAAACAAATTGATCTGTCCTCATTAACAAGTATTTGTCTATTTTTTACTAAATGTAGAATAAACATGAAAATACATTAAAATTTTTCCAAAGTGCCGATTTGTCAGTAAAGGTGCCGATTTGTCCAGGTACCGATTTGTCTTGGTGCCGATATGTCTTGATGCCGATTTGTCCTAGTGCCGATATGTCTAGCATTCATATGTATGCTATGTATTAGGTATGTCACATGACGCCATTTTGAGATCGGATTTCAAGAACATTAAAATAAAATCTCATTTTCAAATGTCCGTATCTTTGAATTTTGAAAAAAGTAGATAGAAAAAAATAGATGTGGTGAAACACTGTACCCCCCTGTGTATTTGTGCCTACTTTCATAGCCTTTTATGGTTTTAACAGATTTTGCTCAGTATTTAAAAAATAACGTTCACACGTACATTGAAATCTATCGTGACGTCCGGTTCAAATTTTACGTCTTCGCGCTGGAATCAGTGGATTTCGCGGCTTCGTCGCAATGTGAGCCACTCGTCATTTGCAATAAGGATGCAGCTCATTTGAAAGCCGCGGTTTCGTACTTTCAGGTGATATAGTTTTCGTTGAGTTTTTCCGATTTTTTACGGGTTTAAAATCGATTATTATTCAAGTTTCGAATTTTTCAAACGGTTCCCGACTGAATATTTCTTTGAAAAGTATGCCATTCGAAAGCTGAGATATTTTTCTTCAAAGTTCAATTGGAAATTCGAAACTAAATATGCTGGCTCACAATGCGAAATTGACCTTTATGATGTACACCCGTTACTAAAGACGCCAGAAAGTTTAACGTCATATATATAGACTGAACATGGAACGTCGTCAATTGTTGGAGCGAGGAATATTTACATGATTTGATCAATAAAAAGATGAAAATCAGGTAAGATTAAAATTTTAATTGTGTAAGAAATGGTTCAAAGAAAGATTGGATGGTCTCATGTCTTTATAAATGGGACCTGCCCCCCAACTCTTTCTCCCCTTTTATTATATTTATTTTGTTGTTGCTAAAATAACCCTCCCTTCTGGCCTGGGACATTTGGGATGGGGGCAATATAGAAAAGTGATTATATAGGAGAAGTGCTGCTCAATTTTTTTTTTAGAATTGGACTTAGTTTTTTTCCCAGTGAATTCCAAAAAAGGGTTACTTACTTGTATATGTATACAAACCATAGTCATAGATATAAACTACTGTTGCTAATTTTACACATTTTTTTGTGTCTCTTCACTCAGATTCACATAAGAAATATTAATTGAGTCACCGCTCAACAGAATATTATGAAACTTTATTACATAGTGCCATTGTCTGTGCACTATCTTTTTATCAAACAAATGGACTTAACCATATGACGGCAGATAATACAGATCTTCTGAGGAAGAAAGGCAAATCATTATCTTAAGTTTTGAAATATGAGAATTGTATATTTTCTATAATTTAATTGAATAATCTTTGAACTGTATCAAAATATTTTGCTCTCGTCATAAACATGATAAAGTAAGCTTTAAAATTCTTTTCCAGGTGTACAGTTTATCACCAATGCACAATATGCAGTTATCTTTGCAACCCTACAAGAAATGGACTGTCCTTTATATGCCACCCTAGAAGATGTCTTGCATAACTGTATGCCAGCTGTCATCATTCTAAAGAAATGGGCCAACGTCACATATTTGTTACATATATATTATATATTTGATCGTTCCAAATGAGTAGTTATATATCATTTAATAGATAAATGACATGGGACAAATTTCAATGAGACAAGTTTTCAAAATTAGTAAACAAAGCAAAGGCAATTTAACAAACACAAATCTATTGGTGATTTTTTTTGTGTGTTTTAACGCCACTTTCAGTGGTGGAGGAAGCCGGAGAGAACCACCGACCATGGGCAAGCAACTGGTAAACTGTATCACTTGCTGCTGTGAGTCGAGTGTGCCCATTTTTGTAATTTACAAAGCCGGACGCAAACCCACGCCGTATTGGTGATAGGCTTGTATAAGTTGCTAGATCCAACGACCTAACTTATTGAGCCACCCGGGCCCCTCTATCGGATCTATTGGATACTCATGGTTGAATTATATTTCAAAATAAGAAAATATATGTCAGTGTTACAAAATGTCATATAATTGTGCATAATAATATGGATTAATTTATTGTTACTTAGGTTACAAGGTTTTATCTTGTTGCTATTAACTAATTTGATGATTATGAAATACTCATTAAAAATTAAACCATTTAACATGTTTTAAAATGTTCGTCAGACTATTAATGGTATTTACATACATGCATGCATTTGTATAAACCAAGTCAGGGCAACCATAACTTGTGCTGAACTTGCACCTAATTGAATATGCATGTATAAATATAAGAGATGACATTAATCTCAGAGAGACAAAATCCCTTCACCAGACAACAATCAAAATATGTCACCCAGAGGTCTTCAACACAGTGGTATATCACAATGTATAAATCATTGGACACCACACAATGTCAATTTATGTGATTAAACTAAAAGGTATAACGGGAGACAAAAGAACTACTGGCCATAGTATTCCTGACTTAGGACAGACGCATGTAAAATGCGATGTTTTTACTGAAATATGCCCAAAAAATAGTTGCTATGACAACAGAACACATATAAGTCATCAACCTACATCAGTTTTGATACTTCTAACAGAAAGGACATACCGTAAAACCCCTGTATGCAAAAAATTATGAAGAAATCTTCATTAATAAAAAAGTTATGGCACTTTTTATGAAAAAAATGTTCGACTTTGTCATTTTTCAAACACGGGACACATTGATCGAAGGCCTCAGATACCAGTTTGCAGTTTGAATATTTTCTAGAAATGATAATGATAGGGCCTAAGAAATTCTTATCAAGCAGATATCCTGCCAAATATGAAGTACAGTACTTTTCAGGGTAATAGGTATATCATTTTCAGAAATATGAGACATTAAAATTTCAAAATTTTACAATTTGGTGGCCATTTTGTTTAATCGATCCAACAAGTCATCAGAATTTGAAGCCTTGTTTTGGTCATAACTTTGGAACCGCTCAAGATATTGACATGATTCAAGCACCAATTTCTTTCTTTTTCCAAGCTCTTTCTGATGGGCTAACTTTTAGTTAAGCTTTGTGGCTTTGAAAAAATAATGTGTCATACCTA
This sequence comes from Bathymodiolus brooksi, assembly GCA_963680875.1. Taxonomy (NCBI): domain Eukaryota; kingdom Metazoa; phylum Mollusca; class Bivalvia; order Mytilida; family Modiolidae; genus Bathymodiolus; species Bathymodiolus brooksi. The sequence continues at coordinate 78,940,033 of OY804580.1, read as the reverse complement.
TATGTATCGACTTTAAATAAAACTTTGAATTGAATTGAATAAAATAAAAGTGTAGAAAGACTTGTAGGGCACTTTTTATTGTTGCACTCCCTTGCACTATATAACTTCAACTATTAAAAAAAACCAGTTTCTCAATCTACCCATATAGGGTTGATGGAGATTATAAATTCTTATCTGTTTAGGTATGTAAGTGTGACTATCATTTGTATATTTGACGTATAGTTTTATACAACCTAAAATTTTGTTTCCCAACCGTTCAGGTCTTATTGGGTGATTATACATGTCGTCTCTGATAACTGATCAGGCTATAATACTTTCCATTAGACACACGTGGGACTCTTGAAAGAAAGTTGATTGTTTCATACTCATAGTTGTCCTGTTACTTATATGGTTATACAGCTAATATTTGTTGAATTTGCAAATTAATCTGACATTTACAAAATATACCAAAACCAATGCATAAAAAACATTCAAATAAAATTACTTATTAAAGTAATGCCATGTCATCATCTTGGGATGTGTCACAGTGGTATATATGTATGAATTTTTGAGAAATAAAATTGAAATGTACAAAAATAAATTGTCACAGAATTTTGACTTGTCATATCAAAGCTATGATCTTGAATTTATTATGCCTGCAGTCTCCACCATATCTGTCACCAAAGTCCAGTACATGTTGCAAAGAGGGGAACTAGCTGTGTGCACAAACAATAGGACAAGGGGTCAGTCTATCGCGGCTTGAATTACCATAGTAGACATAGCTAAAATGCGAGCAAGTTTTAACAATTTATTTTACATAACAAATATATTCAAATTATAATAACAATTTCAAAGCAAGTTCCAAATAAAAAATAATGTTTATAAAGTTCAAATACTAAAAGTATAATTTAATTCCGAATTTTAAAAGTAACTAAAAATTTAAATAGATATTCGAAATAAATTAAAATGTCAAAGATAAACAAAATAACCCAAATTTTGCATCAGTGTTTCCCGTCCATCATAGTGGCTGACTGATTGACAGTCCTTGTACGCCAACTAATTCTACAGGGTAAGCATGATCAAAAATGCTACCCAAACACTGACTCCTAACCTAAAATTTTGACTCTATTTATACCAAATTATAAAAATACTCAGATTAACATGTCATACAAGAATTACTCTAATTAACACAATAAAATATAATTAACTCATGAATATCAGTCAGATCTAAATAATTGCAAAAACTTAATTAAGACAACTTTGAATAATAGTAAGTAATGATCAACAAGTTAAATTGATTAGAAAATGACGATATGGCATGTGCTCCTAATTGAGTCAAAAACTTTTAACAAATTAATGCAAATTAATAAATGTCTTTCTTTTAAACAAATTATGTTTTTAAATATTTCTCTTAATAATATTAACAAAAAGTTAATAAAATACAAAAAATACAATCTCAAAAATTTATACATATACTGGTATATACCACTGTGACAGATGTATAGTGAAATCTTAAGTTATCAACATGAATTTATACATATACTGGTATATACCACTGTGACAGATGTATAGTGAAATCTTAAGTTATCAACATGAATTTATACATATACTGGTATATACCACTGTGACAGATGTATAGTGAAATCTTAAGTTATCAACATGAATTTATACATATACTGGTATATACCACTGTGACAGATGTATAGTGAAATCTTAAGTTATCAACATGAATTTATACATATACTGGTATATACCACTGTGACAGATGTATAGTGAAATCTTAAGTTATCAACATGAATTTATACATATACTGGTATATACCACTGTGACAGATGTATAGTGAAATCTTAAGTTATCAACATGAATTTATACATATACTGGTATATACCACTGTGACAGATGTATAGTGAAATCTTAAGTTATCAACATGAATTTATACATATACTGGTATATACCACTGTGACAGATGTATAGTGAAATCTTAAGTTATCAACATGAATTTATAGTTGTTTACAAATGTCTTTCCTATTTTTCAGATTTGGAGGTCCAGAATTTAGTTATGAACGAATGTCGTGGATTAAAACCAATTTTCTTTGGATGACCTATAGATGTGGATGGGCTAGTAAACACAACCAAGAGAGAGTATTAGCAGTGAAATTAAGCAGATATGGATTTGAAGTTATTTTGGCAAATGCTTACACTGTATCAGTAAGTATCCAGTTTTAATGCTATGCTTACTTAAAACTGTAATGTGTGTAATATATGTACTTATATATGAAAATCATAGCTGAAACCTTTGTTATCCTCCTACAGATTTTGGGGTTAGGAGTTATGGTGTTTAACGCCACTTTCAACAATATTTCAGTTTTATTGGTGGAGGAAACCAGAGTACCTGGAGAAAATCACTGACCTGCCGCAAGTCACTGGCAAACTATCACATACTGCTGTATTGATTACACCCCACCATAAGTGGGATTTGAACTTGCATAGGTAGTTGTAAATCCAACTACATTTACCATACGATCACGACCACGACAGCCCCTACAGATTTTGGATAAACAAAAGCTCACACAAAAATATGATATGAGATGCATATGTTTCAGATATGTGGATAAATATGCCAGCTATATCATATCATAAAACATTTTGTGTTGCCTTTAAATTTGCACCATAAGTGGTGTAGGAAGCTGTGGATTGGGTAAAAATACACTAAATTAGATATATATACATACTATAATTATTAATTGACAGTTGGTTAAATTTTCGCAATATTTTTACTAACCACAGTGGTTAAATTTCTGCATGAGAATTATACTGCCAATTTCCTTTTTAACTACCATTAATGATGAAAATTAACAATTTTAGAATATTTTTGACATTTTATACATAGGAGAAAGAGATTCTCCTTCTGCTGGTAGTGTATTATGAGATTTCTCCACTCTGGGTAAATAGATTTTCAAATTTTAAAACTCTTTTTAAAATTCAGGCTTAAAAATTAGTAAATTTAACCATCCCGTGTGGAGAAATATCGTAATCCACTGGTAGCAGAAGGATTTTCTATATTTATCATGATTATGCCTGTAATTAATATGAATTTAATCAATTATCTTAATTAACTTTTAGCTACAGAAAGAGTGTAATTTACAAACAAAAGATATAGGAGTCAGATTACAGTGGGACCCTGATCATTCTCCTAATTATGCTAAATTAAACAGGAAAGCAATACAGCTAGGGTTAAAGGGAGAGGTAGGTATAACAGTTCCTCTATACCTGTTACCTCAGTTAGCAGCATCTAGGGTTAAAGGGTTATGGTTATGGTGTTAGACGCCACTTTAAACAATATTTCAGTTATAACATGGCTGTCAGTTTTATTTGTGGAGGAAGCCAGAGGACCCGGAGAAAAACCACCAATCATCTGCAAGTCACTGACAAACTATTGCATAATGTTGTATTGAGTAATTCTCACCATGTGTGGGATTTGAACTCACAACTTTAGTGGTGATAGGCACAAATTGCACAGTTAGTTGGAAATCCAACTACCATGCAATCATGACCATGACGGTCCTAGAGAATAGATGAATTCACGGTACAATATGTTAAGTTAGACTTCCAATGTTGAATAAGTTGTGAATAAATAAATTCACAGTACAGTGGCCTAACTTTGCATTTTTTATGCAGTTACCAGCTGGTTTCCCTAAACTTGACAACTTTAGTAGCCCAGCAAAATTTCTTTAGGAACAACAACTATCGTTGCACATAAAATATTTACAATCTCACTAGCCAGCTGCAATGCTGTATCAAAAATTTCATTGGACCACGTCAAATGTTAGTAATAAGTCTTGGGTTAAGTACTGGGTTGCTGTTAAGTTTTATCCTTGTAGTATGTGTATGTGATGTTGATTAGACTTCCAGTGACATCTTGACAGTTCCTACTGGATGAATTACTGGTTTATAACCAAATGGATGCCAGTATTTATGTCTAATAAATAAACGTTAGAGAATACCGAAGGGGCAATCTAAGTTCTTTTCAACTTTTAACATGTTTAAAGACAACATTAGGAAAGTAAAAGTTTAATTCCTACATTCTGATGAGGATTTGGAACAAACACGCTAAAATGTGGATTGAAAAAAAAATAAAACAGTTTTCATTGGGGTTACATTTGGGAAGCTTGAGAAGAAAAATATATAGTTTTGTCTAATTTACTTACACTCTTTAACGTGTTTACAGATATTAAAGAAATATGGAACTGAATGGATACACAGTATTACAGATATAACAGATTTTGTAAAATCACAGAAGAAAATACTAGACAGAGAAGGACAAAAAGAATTAATGACTCCCAGGGAGAGGGTGTACCAAGTCCAAAATTACACAACAACTAGTAGAATAAGCTTAGATGTGTTTGATGTATCTGTAAGTATCTGAATTGTGAACACAATGTCAATGATCCTGGTACTGAATAAAGCTTGGTATTTTGGGTATTGTAATTCTACCTGTTTCCAAACAATATGCCATAAAGTGATTGTGATGAATGGAAAAATAATTTGAAATGATAATAATTTATTAACGTTCTGGGGATTTAAGAAGGCATTTTTCAGTTGAAATTGTCACCTGTCATTCTCAATCAAAGTGGTTACTCGTAGGCAAAGAAGACTGGACAAACTTCCACTAAATCTTGCTACCTATTTGACGACTAAATTGTATGAGTTGGCAGCTAGGTATGTACATGTAGCTAAATATCAAGATCATAATGTATTGTCTGAAATACCTGAATATCATAACAAACAAATACATTTATTTATTTTTAGAATCAACCAGTGTTTACACAAAGGCGAGAGTTAGTAGTGTTTCATCTAGATGAGAATATAAGTGACAAACTCTTAGCAGAAACATTTAAGCAGTATGGTCCTCTAGAAGATGTCAGAATTTTACCTAATAAACAGGTAAAGCAGAAAATTTTATGCTACAGTGAACTTCATTTAGACCAACGTTTGTGTTCGGAATAGACAGGACTTTTGTTTTTTTATTTAAATTATATACATTATGACTATTTTAAGTTCGGTTTATACAGGATTTCAGTTTATTCAGTGGCTAATACATAAAGGTTTCACTGTATATGTTCCTCTAAATGACACAGAATTATACACAAGAAACAAATAACATCATATTAAAAAATTGTTTTTGTATGTAGAGTCTATAACTCTTTCAACGGATTAGGTAGTATTTCTTAACTTAAGATTATATTTTAAATCTCCAGGTCAAAGGACCTTGTTGGATTTTGTCATTAGTTTGTGTCTGTGTCATCATCATTAATGTTAACTTCTTTTTCCCAAAACTATTCGGCCAAATGGAAGCAAATTTTATAGCACTACTACTTTAGGTCATAAAACTTTTGAGCATGAGTTAATGTACTCATACTAAAAAAAAATAAATCAGAACTTCATATTGAATAGATACAGTGTTCTGATTGGACTATGTTATAAGTATGAGTTCAAAACCTGTACTCTCAAGAAGAGTTTGAAGATACCAAAGGGGTAAACAATCCGTAAATCGAAGAAGGACAGACAACACAATGGCCAGAAAAAAAAAGACAAACAACGATATGCAAAGCACTACACAGAACACTAAAGATCGAACAAAACAAACTCCACAAAAACCAGGGGTGAAATCAGGTCCTTCCAAAGAGTAAGCAGTTCCTTAAGAAAACTCAACACTTTATGTGGGTATTGGGGGTGTGAATCCATGTCAACGGTGCTAGGCTTTTGGTCAGAATTCAACGACTATAACCGCTGTCACATGCTCTTCAAGTATTTGGTGATTGTAACGATCGGAAAAGTAAAGTGGTACCAACTTCATTTCTGTTTGTATATTTCCAAGAAAGAGAATCGTTGTAAAATCTGCCACAAATCATGAAAATTTCTAGTAGACTTAAAATTTAGTCAATATTTTGGACCAATTCAGGACTGGGTTGCACAAATGTCAAATAAATTTAAGTGTCAATTAAACCTTAAGTGTTAATTAATTTTATGTACATTTCAAGTAAATTTAAGTGTCAATTAAGTTTTAATTGACACTTAAATTTAAGTAAGGTTTGTGCAACCCAGTCCTGGACTTTTACTCATCTTGTAATTTGTTTGCTTTAATAAAAGACAAACTAAACTCCATTGTACAGGGACATTAATGTAGGGTGGGGATCTTATTAAGAAGTTTAACCCTGCCAGCTGTCCCAAACCAACACCTGGACATTAAGAGGTTTAACCCTGCCAGCTGTTCCAAACCAACACCTGGACAGTAAGAGGTTTAACCCTGCCAGCTGTCCCAAACCAACACCTGGACATTAAGAGGTTTAGCCCTGCCAGCTGTCCCAAACCAACACCTGGACATTAAGAGGTTTAACCCTGCCAGCTGTCCCAAACCAACACCTGGACATTAAGAGGTTTAACCCTGCCAGCTGTCCCAGACCAACACCTGGATTTCCAATGTCATATATCATAGTCTTTTTTTATGTTCATTGATTTGAGGTGAGAGGTGATTGTTTCTTTTGTTGATTATGGTGGAATTGTTGACCATCACAGCTGTCAACACTTTTTTTTCATTATAATACATACCATTATTTTTATTTGTAGACAGGCTTTGTCAGCTTTAAGAACACAGAAGATGCTTCACAGGTAAAACAGACCACTCTCCATGCATTCCTTTAATGAAAATCTAAAACTGCCAACTAACATTTACAACAAAGAAGAAAGAATACTATACAATCAAAATGTCAGTGTAAATAAAAACTCATTTTCTATGCTACATTTAAATACATCTATGTACCCAACTATCTTTCTTCCTTCTAAGTTGGGGCGGTTGTGGCCATGATCGTATGGTAGTTCGATTTAAAACTGCCTATCACCACAGATGTTGTGGGTTCGAATCCCGATCAGGGTGTACAACATTATGTGATAAAGTTTGTCAGTGACTTGCGACAGGTCAGTGGTTTTCTCTGTGACCTCCGGTTTCCTCCACCAATAAAACTGACTGCCACGATATAGCTGAAATATTGTTGAAAGGGGTGTTATACAACATAAAACCAAAGTTCAACCGCATCAGTGGTGTAATGGATAGCATGTTCACCTCGAGTGTGGTAGATCGTGGTTTCGAGCCCTAATTGGGTCAAACCAAAGACTGTTATGACGGTATTTGTTGCTTCTCTGCGCAGCATGCAGCATTAAGGAGAAAGAGCAAAGACTCGAAAAAAAAGCAAGCTCAGAATCAGGATAATGTGTTCGATTGGGGCGACATGTCTATTTGCGGACTGTTGTTTCAGTGAGCTAGCACTATGAAAATCCAGCTAAGTGTGTTGATCTAGTACAAAATGGACCTCATAATCATCTCATTAAAAAATTAACTTGTTCTTGTAAGGATATACAAAATGTAGCTGAATAATTGCTGAGTTGGCATTTAACAACAAACACTCACTTCTACTAAATTTGAGCATATTTATTGGATAATGAATGAAGCACAAAAGAATGTATTTTTAATATTGGGTTAGTTAAAAAAAAATATCTGGTCATAATATCGACCCATGATAGTATATCAACCTCAGACTTCGTCTTCTGTCAATATAAATTTCATTTGGTCTATAATAAAATATGTTAACCAGTCATCAAAAGGCTATAATTGTGAAAGGGGCTGTCATGGTCGTGATTGTATGGTAGTTGAATTTATAGCTAAATTTGTGAGTTCGAACCCCGTTCATGGCGAGGTGTTCCCGATATAACATTATGTATGTGATAAAGTTTGTCGGTGACTTGCAACAGGTCTGTTTTCTCCAGTGTCCTTGGCCAATAAAATTGACTGCCACGATATAACTGAAATATTGTTGAAAGTTGCATTAATCACCATAAATCATATAATTGTGAAGTGTAACTTATACAGTCAAATCTGTCCTAAAGGTCACCTTGAATTACCGGTCACCTGCTGTAAATGACAAATTTAAAATCCTCCAGATCTGATTTGCATGTTATTTTACTGGTATCTCAAATAATTGGTCACCTCACTTAATGCAGTCAGTGGTCACTCGAAGTTTATCTCATCGTATCAGTTCACAGGTATTTAACGGTCAGTTTTCATTCTAGAAAATTCATCGGTAATTAACTTTTGAGGTGTTTGTCAATACAATAATTCTATATAATATATCAGTCTAGTTTTAAATATTTGTCTCTTCAGGCTCGGGCTAGTTTAAATGGTACCTTTATAGCAGGAAAGAAAATCAAGGTGGATTATGCTTCTCAACGTAATACTGATGGTATGTTTATACATATAGAATAACAGCAGTTTTGAAGGTCGAGACAGACATTATCACTAGTATCAGAGAGAGAGTCCGAAAGGACTAGCTTTGATGCTAGTGATAAAAGACAAGGACATCAATTTGATAGACTGTTGGTTATTGAAAAAAAATGTTGTTACTGTTAAAATTTATAATTATTTACATCTTTACATTTAAAAAAAAGTTATAATATTATGAAAATATTATTTTTATTTAACAAGCAAACAATACCTATGTTTCTGTATATAATAATCCTGTGTTTATTTATATGTTTATTATAACATTTCATTTGCACATGCTAACACATAGTGTAAATTATTGTATTTCGTGAGAATATTATATAAGTTGGAAAAACTTGTGTACAATCCCAATTTGTTATATCTAAAAAATAAAATACAATCAACCCTGTATATAAATGCCAACCAAGGGAATCTGAAAATGTGGCCCCTTATATACAGGTTAAAATTATATGCACTATGCATTAATGGAAAAATGATACTGCCCTTTATAGGCAGTGATTTGTTATATAGAGGTGCCCTTTAAGGTAGGTTTGATTGTATGTTTAAATTGAAAAACAGAACAGAAATGTGTTTTTATTTACCAAAAAAACCACGTATTTTAAATTTGCTGTAATTTATTGACCAACGTTCATGCTACTTACATTATCAATAGATTTTGTTCCACTTCCAGGTGGTTTTAAAGATAACGTATCTACTGGAGCTACACATTTTCAAGATTTGCAAATCAGTACTACTGTAAGTTGTAAATAATTACACAAATATGTAAATTAAGTTTCAACACAAATATGTAAATTAAGTTTCAACATAAATATGAAAATTTGCATATGAGAGAAATCACAATCAGATACAAACTAATTAAATCTTGATGTTTGGTGTCTCTTTTTTCAGTTTATCGGTAATTTTAATTTTTTTTTTCTTTTTTCTGATTGAGTGATAGTCTTAGTATCAACAGACTGACTCTGATACTGGAAAAAATTCTGTCAGTGCCTGTGTGATGTCACATTATGACGTTTGCATATCGATAAAAACAATAACGACAGTTTTGAAAGTCTAGACATACATTATCCCTTGCATCACAGTTTGTCCTATCAGACTCGCTGAATATCTCCGCACTTGCTCCCTATTTTCGATCAGTTACTTTGTAGTCATCACGTAACAGCCAATAGATTATAGGGTGCAAGTGCGGAGATCTTATTTTAATTATATTGTTTATCATATACATGTAGCTTCTTCAGAGGCTCAAACTTGATATATTATCTCCCTTTGGTGTCAGTTATGACTACAGATTTAAAATGTCAATATTCATTTCAATTATACTTATTTCAGAAAAATTTGTAAAAGAAGTTTGGAGGACTTTTCTTTTTAACAACGATGATACTCATCCATTTTTATTACTTAAACACCCACGACTCTTATACATTTTTATTGGCTACGTCGTGGTCATGATCATATGGATGTTGAATTTACAACTACCTATGCAATCAATGCCTATGACCACTAAAGTTGTGAGTTTGAATCCCGGTCATGAGTGGTGTACTTGATACATCGTTATGTGATTAAGTTTGTCAGTGACTTGTGGAAGGTCGGTGGTTTTCTCTGGGTATTCTGTTTTTCTCCACCAATAAAACTGACCGCCAAGATATAGCTGAAATATTGTTGAAAGTGGCATTAAACAACATAACCCTAACCCTAATCCTAAATAAAAACACAGATATCTAATGTAGTGTGCACGACATGTTTCTCAAAAGATTGGAAAGCCAGACAATTTCAAAGTCTTTGGGAGCAAGTAAACTAAGGGGCCTACTAAACAGGATAGCCAAAAATGAATGTTATTGAGGCATAAATATTCAATCAAACTACTTTGTAAAGAATACCGCTTAGTTAAAATTGAATTATTAAACACACACTATGCGTACATGTATGTGTTTGATTGAGTTTGTTTCATTATCATTTACCTGTATTTATTATTTATAGGTCAAACAAAAACCAACCCCATCTAGGAAGGTATGGGTATCTGGACTGAGCCCTAAAGTTGAAATCACACATTTAAAGGAGGTCTTTTCAAATTATGGACCATTGGAAGGAGCTCACATCATGCATGATAAAATGGTATGTAAAGTAAACATTAAGTCCTTATGGTGCAATAAGTGCCTATCACCACTAACGTTGTGGGTTTGAATCCCATTCATGTTGAGGTGTACTCGATACAACATTATGTGATAAAGTTTGTCAGTGACTTGAGGCAGATCGCTGGTTTTCTCCAGGTACTCCTGTTTCTCCACCATTAAACTGACCACCATGATATAACTGAAATATGGTTAAAAGTGAAATGTGACTGATTATTGATGTACTATTTTATTATACTTTATAGACAGGAACATCCACGGGATTGGCACTGATTGAGTTTAAGACAAAAGAGGATGCAATACAGGTATTATCATAGTGATATTTCTAACTGTTCTGATGATGTTCGGTAGTCTACAATATGATTTGTCAAAGTTCACATGTTTCAGCTAGATTATAGTTTCAATTAAGAAGCTGGTTAAATGTATTTACTGGTCTCTGCATCAGTATTGTAATAGTTAGCATGTGCACTTTGAGTACATTGGCTCGTTCGTTCGGTCAAACCAAAGACCATAAAATTAGTATTTTGCTGCTTCTCCGCTAAGCACTCAGCATTATGGAGTAAGAGGTAAAAACTGGTTGGCTCTGAATTAGAATAATGTGTTCGAAGTGGAGCAACATGCATGTCCTAATTCCTGAACTACATGTGAAATGGCACTAATGTTTACACTTCAGCATAAGTTTGAATTCTTAACGCTTCCTCTTAGTCATGTTTGTGGTCTTTGTTAATTTTTGTTTTATTATAATTTGCCAAAACTTATTTCCTCTTTCTTTTTCTAGCAGAATCAGTTCAAATTCTCGTACAACCGCATGCATGTTTTCCATCGGCAGACATTTTTGGTGTACAGACAGGAATTTATGTTCAAGATGGTTTTCATGAAAATAAAAGAGAATGAATGGACTTTTACTTTAAAACTCGATAATTAGTGTTAATGTTTTTAATTTACTCCTTGTAAAATATATCTGGACAAAAAAAATCATCAAAATCAACGACATTATACCATTAAATCATATTCCAATGAATATAAATTATTATTTTGTTCTAGTTAATGTTGGAAATATGTATAATCAAACTTTTAAATGATACTCCAATAATTGCAGGCAAAAGAACAATTGGATGGGGGTCAGATTGATGGACAGGAGGTCAAAGTTCAATTTACAAAACCACAGAGTATTGCAAGTGGTAGGTTAATACTTATTGACTATACAATATACATATATAATACATTTTTCTGGTTGTCCCAAGCCAAGACCTGGATTTCCTAAATAATGTAATTCTTAATAAAAACTCCCCATCACTCAGGCATAGGTGGCCTTGGAGCCGTCGTGGCCATGATCATATGGTAGTTGGATTTACAACTACCTATGCAATCAGTGCCTATCACCACCGATGTTGTGAGTTCGAATCTCGATCAGGGCAAGGTGTACAACATTATGTGATAAATTTGTCAGTGACTTGCGACAGGTTGGTGGTTTTCTCCGGGTCATCCGGTTTCCTCCACCAATAAAACTGACCACCATGATATAACTGAAATATTGTTAAAAATGGCTTAAGCACCGTCAAACAAACATAGGTGGACTTAGCCGATTTTGGTTATCCTATTTTGGCCTTTTGGTTTTATTGCTCACAAAAGTTTGAATTATTTGGCTCTCCAATCTTTCCATTTTGAGCGTACCTGAAGAAGGTCATTCTAGAAACATGTTGTGTGCACTAAATTTGATATCTATGTATTTATTTCAATGCCACGTGTTGTGATTTTTTTATGTTCAATGAGATATGATTTTTTCGTTATGTTGATATTGGTGGAATTGTGAACCATCACTGTTTAAACTTTCTTTTCATAATTACATGTACTACTAAGAATGATATTTGTTTTTTTTAATTTCACCATTTTAGAATTGGCTTCTACGTATATTGTGTGTTTTGTGAAAATTTAATTCTGTGAAAATAAAATGTCTTTAATCAGATTATCATTACATAACCGAGAGGGGCCTTCGTGGCCGTGATCGCATGGTAGTTGGATTTACAACTACCTATGCAATCAGTGCCTATCCCACTGATATTGTGAGTTCGAATCTCGATAAGGGCGAAGTGTACAACATTATGTGATAAAGCTTGTCAGTGACTTGCGAAGGTCGGTGGTTTTCTTCGGGTCCTCCGGTTTCCTCCACCAATAAAACTGACCGCCATGATATAACGGAAATATTGTTGAAAGTGGCATTAAACACCATCAAACAAACAAATCAACATAACCAAGATTATGCGTTGAATGTTATAAATTGTCAGAATCTGTCGTCTTATGGTTAGTTGGATTTACATCAACCAATGGAATCACTACCTATCACCACTAATGTATGTGAGCGATTCCGACATGTGTGATTAAGTTTGTCAATGACAGTATAACTGAAATTTTGTGGGAAAATACTCTTGCATAACAAGATTTTTTTTTTACATAGAAAGCACTGTAAATTAATATAAAATGGGAGATAACTTGGAAAACTTTAAAGAAGTTATATCTATATAGGTACACTCCAACCTGTATTAAGAGGTCACCTCTGGGTGAAAAAAAATTGGTCTTTTCAGACAGGTGACCTCATAAATTAGGTTAACTTCGTATGTAATTTCCTATGACAGGACAAGAAAATGGTGACCTTTTAATACAAGTGACATGTCACCAATAATACCAAACAAAATTCTATTTTTTTTTTTTTTTTTTTTTTTATTTGTTTCTTCAATAGTCAGGAATTTACATTCATATAAAAGCCCATACATTACCACCTGACATGGATGTACAAGGATTTACAACATAATTATTATGTGACTATTGCATTTTTTTAAAGTTAATTAATAAGCAAAATATGACATGAATAAATAAATCAATTGAGACACATTCATTCTTTCTCTCCCTTTCATAAACAAAACACCCATTCCTTTACAATATCTGTCTTCTATTATTTTGTGACTTTAGTAACTTACTCCTAATTGATACAAATAAATACATAAACATAAATAACGTAGTGTACCCAGGTACCTATCCATAGTTAAAAATCTGGAAAAACATGTTTCACTGGGGTCCAGTATTTTTCAAAACCTTTTAAGTTGTTGTTCTTTATGGCTATATATTGTTCAAGTGAATAGTAATTTTTAATTCGATACTTCAATTCTATGATATTTGGAATTTTTTCTTTTAGTTTACATTTATATATATAATTTTTAGCTATAAGGATCAGCAAGTTAAGAGTTAAACTTTCTTCTTTAAATCCAAGCAAAAATTGTTCTTTGTGAAATTCAATATTGTGAAAATAGCGTTTAAGACAGTCATAGAAAGCTCTCAGGAAAGGAAATATCAAAGGACAATTAAAAAATAAATGTTCAACCGTTTCGTCTTCAACATTGCAAAATGAGCACAATTTTGTGTGTTTAATATGAATTTTGAATAAAAAGGTATTAGTAGGTATAACTCTATGTAAAAACTTATACTGAAAATTGATCAGATATGTATTCCTACAACACTTTTTAAGAATTCGAAAATATATAGACCAGTCTGCAATGTCAATCCCAAGTATTTCTTCCCATTTCAAAAATTTTTGAATGGGAAGATGAGTTAATGTCTGCAGTAAAGTAATATATACAAACTTTAAACTTTTTGTATATATTAGTCTGTCTAAAAAGTCATCTTTTGGATGAAAATGTTCTGTATTGATATTATCAATGTTATCCTTTAAGCACTTTTTAATATCAGTAGGAATGTTTGAGATTAATGTGTAATATCGAATGAAATTGTTACTTTTAATTAATGTTTTAATCTTTTCAAAAGTCAAGAAATTTTTTGTAACAGTATCCATCATATGATTTAAGTTTGTTACACCTGCATTTTCCCATCTCATATAAAAAGGGAAATCATCAATCGATACAAAGTTAAGTAGATCAAGAGATAAACACTCCTTTATATTCAATTTTACAAGTGGCTTTGCTAAATACAAGCTATAAAAGACATCTTTCCAAAATGGGTTACTGAATATTTTAGAAATTTCAAGGATCTTTTCCTTTTGTAAGGAAAAAATTCTTTCACCCCCATAATATTTTATATTCTTTGCCATGATTTTTTGCCAGCCACCTTTCAAATTGGAAAAGAATCTTTTTATCCAGCTTATTTTGAGATAGGCATTGAACTGTTGTAAATGTATCATTTTTAACCCTCCATCTTCAAAATCAGCTATGAGTGTATTTCGTTTGATTTTTTCTGGTTTTCCATCCCATATAAAATTAAAAAATAGTTTATTTAGATCATTAAACAGTGATTGTTTTAAATTTGGCAGTGAGGTAAGTAAATGAATAAGTTTTGGAAGTGCAAGTGTTTTTATCACGGTTACCTTCCCAAGAAGGGTGAGTTTTCTATGTTGCCAGCTTTTTAATATTTTTGAAACATCTATAATTTTCTTTCTAAAATTTAGGTCAGGCATAGAACTGAGATCAAGAGAAAAATCTATTCCAAGTAGTTTGAAATTGGATACAGACCAGTTCAATTTGAAATCTGGACAAAGAATTTGATTGGAATACCTTTTATTTCCCACCCATACTACCCTTGTTTTAGATGTATTAATTTTCAGACCTGACGCTTTATAAAAGTTTTCAAAACAAATCAGGGTCTCCCTAAGTGATGTCTCACAACCATCAAGTACAAGGAATGTATCATCTGCATATTGACTAATGAGTGATTCAGTATCATTCACCAATGCTCCTTTTATTTTGGGATTTGATTTAATTTGTAGGGAAAGCAACTCAACACCAATAATAAATAAATAGGGAGATAGTGGATCGCCTTGACGACAGCCTCTTTCCAGATTGAAAAAGTTTGATATATGTCCATTATTTATCACACAACTTTTAGAGTCTACATGAAAAGTTTCAAACCATTTGCAAATAGAAGGACCAAAATTAAAACTATTTAAAGCTTTCTGTAAAAAATTTCATTCAATAGAATCAAAAGCTTTTTCGAAATCAACTAATAATAATAACCCATCCATATCATTTTCTTCTAAATAGGGCATTAAGTCATAGAGAAGACGAGTATTTTCACCCATGAATCTGTCTTTCATAAAACCTTTTTGAGTATCACTAATAATACCACCTAAAACTTGTTTAAATCTATTTGCAATTGCTGCAGAAGCTATTTTTAAATCTGTATTTAGTAAACTGATTGGACGCCAGTTGCTCATATATCGCCTATCTTTATTCTCCTTAGGAATACAAGTAATAACTCCTTGAGTCTGAAATTGAGAGAAATGGCCTGTTTCATAGCCAAAATATAATGACCGAAAAACAAAAGCACCAATATCGTTCCAAAAGAATTTATAGAAATCTACTGTGAAACCATCTGACCCAGGGCTTTTGCCATTTTTCATTAATTTAAGAGATTCACCACATTCCTTGAATGATAAATTCCCCTCCAAAGAGTTTTTTTGTTCATCACTTAATTTGACATCATGCTGGAAGAAAAAATCATTATCTACACATAAATGATTGGATGAATACAATTTCCTGTAATATTGTTCCTGTTCAAATAGAATTTTTGATTGTTCTGAAATATGATTACCTTTTTCATTGATAAGTTCAGAAATGGTTTTGTTGATAGAGGACTTTTTTTCTAATTTACAAAAATATTCAGAGCATCTTTCCCCATTCTCATGCCAATTGGCCCGAGATCGAAGAAGTAAACCCTCTACTATATCCTGCCTCCGATTTTCTAATTCCCCCTTTTTCTGATTCAAAGATGCCTGAATAAACTCAGTAGGATTCAAATTCATTTGATTTTCTAAAATTTGTATGTCATTCTCAAGTTTTAATGTTTTTTCCTTTTCATCTCGAGATTTTCTTATACTGTAGGTTATGGAAACACTTCTGATTTTCATTTTCAATATTTCAAAAAACACCTGATCATTACATAATAATTCAGCATGAAGAAAATCATCAATATATCCAACTGAATAGTATTCAGATAATGTATCTCTAATGCATGTTTTAACTATATCAATATAATTTGAGTCCCTCAATAATTGGGAATTAAATTTCCAGTAGCCCTTTCCCCGATTAGCAGGAGAGGCAGAAAAACTAAAAACAATGGCAGAGTGGTCAGTTCTATAGCCTGGAATTATTTTGGTATACTCCATGAGAGAAAAAATATCTTCTGAGACAAGAAAGTAATCAATTCTGCTTTGTTTAATAGGAGAGGTTTGACGCCATGTGAACTTTTTATCCACAGGATAACAAGTTCGCCAAGGATCTAATAATTCAAATGTTTCTTTAAGTTCCTCTATTTTCTTACGTGCATTTTGGTTTCTGTCATGTATTACATTATAAGTATCATCAGATTTATTCTGTACTACATTCCAGTCACCACAAAATAAAAAACTAGTATTAGCAAATCCTGCAGACTTTTGCAGTATTTCAGTAAACAATTCAGGTTTGTCAGTGTTGTAACCATATAAACAAACTAGTGTTAAATGTTGTTCATAAACAGTTAAATCTAAAATAATATAGCGACCATTCTGATCTAATATAGAATCATTAACCTTAAAATCAAAACCATTTCTGAACATAACACTTACTCCGGCACTTTTACTATCACCATGACTAAAAAAACATTTACTACCCCATTCGTCCTCCCATTTGACTGCTACATCTTTGGTACTATGTGTCTCCTGAAAACAAACTATGGAGATTTTCTTTGCCTTGACCCAATTAAATACATCTGACCTCTTTTTAGTATTTGAAAAAAGACCCCTTACATTCATAGACAAAATTTGTATATGGTTATTCATTATGTTATATTAACATGTTGATATACCAATAGGAGCAAGTTACAAGTCAATACAACCAAGAACACAGATACACAAACCATACCACTACACTCATTCATACACTTAAGATAGCACATTTTATACATGTAAATAATTGAAACACGAGGGCAGTCAATCTGATATTTTACATATACATTTGAAAAAAAGAAAATTAGCACTGATTTTTAAAACCAAACCAAAAAAAAGAGTTATACATTTTGTAAATTCATAGTTTTAAAGTATTTATTTAATCTTACGTAGAATTAATAAATTACTAATAAATGAAAATATCCAATATTAAAAAATAAACCGTTTTGAAAGGTTTCATTTGACGATTAGATATTTTTAGGGTACAGCACAAAATTTAAGAGATTCATTGATTGGTAATATGATTTGAGTTATCTCCCTTTGGCTATAAAAATGATAACTGTAATTTACAGGTACATGTATTACAATTTTATGCTCACAATATTTGTATTGTATATAATATAAAAGAAGTGGATTTGAAAATGTTTAATTTTGATGATCATTTAGTGTGTTAACAATAAAAGATATTTTACTAATTTAACTTATCACCCTTTTTTACATTCATAAACAACAAAATTATATAATTGAAAAAAAAAAAAAATGTAAATAAAATTACTGTTTATTGAATAAAAGTTCACTGTATTCCTTTATAGTACATATAAATCCAGAGCAAATGGTTAATTTAGTGTCTTTTTGCAATTTTGTTGTTGATGTCATCAAAAATATCAAATTTTATTCTCTTTTCGTCAAAAGTTTTACCATACACAGAACAATTAAAGTACCAGGCACTTTCAAGTTCTTTACAATTTCTCAGTCTTGTTATAAAACTGACCGCCATGATATAACGGAAATATTGTTGAAAGTGGCATTAAACACCATCAAACAAACAAATCAACATAACCAAGATTATGCGTTGAATGTTATAAATTGTCAGAATCTGTCGTCTTATGGTTAGTTGGATTTACATCAACCAATGGAATCACTACCTATCACCACTAATGTATGTGAGCGATTCCGACATGTGTGATTAAGTTTGTCAATGACAGTATAACTGAAATTTTGTGGGAAAATACTCTTGCATAACAAGATTTTTTTTTTACATAGAAAGCACTGTAAATTAATATAAAATGGGAGATAACTTGGAAAACTTTAAAGAAGTTATATCTATATAGGTACACTCCAACCTGTATTAAGAGGTCACCTCTGGGTGAAAAAAAATTGGTCTTTTCAGACAGGTGACCTCATAAATTAGGTTAACTTCGTATGAAATTTCCTATGACAGGACAAGAAAATGGTGACCTTTTAATACAAGTGACATGTCACCAATAATACCAAACAAAATTCTATTTTTTTTTTTTTTTTTTTTTTTTATTTGTTTCTTCAATAGTCAGGAATTTACATTCATATAAAAGCCCATACATTACCACCTGACATGGATGTACAAGGATTTACAACATAATTATTATGTGACTATTGCATTTTTTTAAAGTTAATTAATAAGCAAAATATGACATGAATAAATAAATCAATTGAGACACATTCATTCTTTCACATTCTCTCTCTCCCTTTCATAAACAAAACACCCATTCCTTTACAATATCTGTCTTCTATTATTTTGTGACTTTAGTAACTTACTCCTAATTGATACAAATAAATACATAAACATAAATAACGTAGTGTACCCAGGTACCTATCCATAGTTAAAAATCTGGAAAAACATGTTTCACTGGGGTCCAGTATTTTTCAAAACCTTTTAAGTTGTTGTTCTTTATGGCTATATATTGTTCAAGTGAATAGTAATTTTTAATTCGATACTTCAATTCTATGATATTTGGAATTTTTTCTTTTAGTTTACATTTATATATATAATTTTTAGCTATAAGGATCAGCAAGTTAAGAGTTAAACTTTCTTCTTTAAATCCAAGCAAAAATTGTTCTTTGTGAAATTCAATATTGTGAAAATAGCGTTTAAGACAGTCATAGAAAGCTCTCAGGAAAGGAAATATCAAAGGACAATTAAAAAATAAATGTTCAACCGTTTCGTCTTCAACATTGCAAAATGAGCACAATTTTGTGTGTTTAATATGAATTTTGAATAAAAAGGTATTAGTAGGTATAACTCTATGTAAAAACTTATACTGAAAATTGATCAGATATGTATTCCTACAACACTTTTTAAGAATTCGAAAATATATAGACCAGTCTGCAATGTCAATCCCAAGTATTTCTTCCCATTTCAAAAATTTTTGAATGGGAAGATGAGTTAATGTCTGCAGTAAAGTAATATATACAAACTTTAAACTTTTTGTATATATTAGTCTGTCTAAAAAGTCATCTTTTGGATGAAAATGTTCTGTATTGATATTATCAATGTTATCCTTTAAGCACTTTTTAATATCAGTAGGAATGTTTGAGATTAATGTGTAATATCGAATGAAATTGTTACTTTTAATTAATGTTTTAATCTTTTCAAAAGTCAAGAAATTTTTTGTAACAGTATCCATCATATGATTTAAGTTTGTTACACCTGCATTTTCCCATCTCATATAAAAAGGGAAATCATCAATCGATACAAAGTTAAGTAGATCAAGAGATAAACACTCCTTTATATTCAATTTTACAAGTGGCTTTGCTAAATACAAGCTATAAAAGACATCTTTCCAAAATGGGTTACTGAATATTTTAGAAATTTCAAGGATCTTTTCCTTTTGTAAGGAAAAAATTCTTTCACCCCCATAATATTTTATATTCTTTGCCATGATTTTTTGCCAGCCACCTTTCAAATTGGAAAAGAATCTTTTTATCCAGCTTATTTTGAGATAGGCATTGAACTGTTGTAAATGTATCATTTTTAACCCTCCATCTTCAAAATCAGCTATGAGTGTATTTCGTTTGATTTTTTCTGGTTTTCCATCCCATATAAAATTAAAAAATAGTTTATTTAGATCATTAAACAGTGATTGTTTTAAATTTGGCAGTGAGGTAAGTAAATGAATAAGTTTTGGAAGTGCAAGTGTTTTTATCACGGTTACCTTCCCAAGAAGGGTGAGTTTTCTATGTTGCCAGCTTTTTAATATTTTTGAAACATCTATAATTTTCTTTCTAAAATTTAGGTCAGGCATAGAACTGAGATCAAGAGAAAAATCTATTCCAAGTAGTTTGAAATTGGATACAGACCAGTTCAATTTGAAATCTGGACAAAGAATTTGATTGGAATACCTTTTATTTCCCACCCATACTACCCTTGTTTTAGATGTATTAATTTTCAGACCTGACGCTTTATAAAAGTTTTCAAAACAAATCAGGGTCTCCCTAAGTGATGTCTCACAACCATCAAGTACAAGGAATGTATCATCTGCATATTGACTAATGAGTGATTCAGTATCATTCACCAATGCTCCTTTTATTTTGGGATTTGATTTAATTTGTAGGGAAAGCAACTCAACACCAATAATAAATAAATAGGGAGATAGTGGATCGCCTTGACGACAGCCTCTTTCCAGATTGAAAAAGTTTGATATATGTCCATTATTTATCACACAACTTTTAGAGTCTACATAAAAAGTTTCAAACCATTTGCAAATAGAAGGACCAAAATTAAAACTATTTAAAGCTTTCTGTAAAAAATTCCATTCAATAGAATCAAAAGCTTTTTCGAAATCAACTAATAATAATAACCCATCCATATCATTTTCTTCTAAATAGGGCATTAAGTCATAGAGAAGACGAGTATTTTCACCCATGAATCTGTCTTTCATAAAACCTTTTTGAGTATCACTAATAATACCACCCAAAACTTGTTTAAATCTATTTGCAATTGCTGCAGAAGCTATTTTTAAATCTGTATTTAGTAAACTGATTGGACGCCAGTTGCTCATATATCGCCTATCTTTATTCTCCTTAGGAATACAAGTAATAACTCCTTGAGTCTGAAATTGAGAGAAATGGCCTGTTTCATAGCCAAAATATAATGACCGAAAAACAAAAGCACCAATATCGTTCCAAAAGAATTTATAGAAATCTACTGTGAAACCATCTGACCCAGGGCTTTTGCCATTTTTCATTAATTTAAGAGATTCACCACATTCCTTGAATGATAAATTCCCCTCCAAAGAGTTTTTTTGTTCATCACTTAATTTGACATCATGCTGGAAGAAAAAATCATTATCTACACATAAATGATTGGATGAATACAATTTCCTGTAATATTGTTCCTGTTCAAATAGAATTTTTGATTGTTCTGAAATATGATTACCTTTTTCATTGATAAGTTCAGAAATGGTTTTGTTGATAGAGGACTTTTTTTCTAATTTACAAAAATATTCAGAGCATCTTTCCCCATTCTCATGCCAATTGGCCCGAGATCGAAGAAGTAAACCCTCTACTATATCCTGCCTCCGATTTTCTAATTCCCCCTTTTTCTGATTCAAAGATGCCTGAATAAACTCAGTAGGATTCAAATTCATTTGATTTTCTAAAATTTGTATGTCATTCTCAAGTTTTAATGTTTTTTCCTTTTCATCTCGAGATTTTCTTATACTGTAGGTTATGGAAACACTTCTGATTTTCATTTTCAATATTTCAAAAAACACCTGATCATTACATAATAATTCAGCATGAAGAAAATCATCAATATATCCAACTGAATAGTATTCAGATAATGTATCTCTAATGCATGTTTTAACTATATCAATATAATTTGAGTCCCTCAATAATTGGGAATTAAATTTCCAGTAGCCCTTTCCCCGATTAGCAGGAGAGGCAGAAAAACTAAAAACAATGGCAGAGTGGTCAGTTCTATAGCCTGGAATTATTTTGGTATACTCCATGAGAGAAAAAATATCTTCTGAGACAAGAAAGTAATCAATTCTGCTTTGTTTAATAGGAGAGGTTTGACGCCATGTGAACTTTTTATCCACAGGATAACAAGTTCGCCAAGGATCTAATAATTCAAATGTTTCTTTAAGTTCCTCTATTTTCTTACGTGCATTTTGGTTTCTGTCATGTATTACATTATAAGTATCATCAGATTTATTCTGTACTACATTCCAGTCACCACAAAATAAAAAACTAGTATTAGCAAATCCTGCAGACTTTTGCAGTATTTCAGTAAACAATTCAGGTTTGTCAGTGTTGTAACCATATAAACAAACTAGTGTTAAATGTTGTTCATAAACAGTTAAATCTAAAATAATATAGCGACCATTCTGATCTAATATAGAATCATTAACCTTAAAATCAAAACCATTTCTGAACATAACACTTACTCCGGCACTTTTACTATCACCATGACTAAAAAAACATTTACTACCCCATTCGTCCTCCCATTTGACTGCTACATCTTTGGTACTATGTGTCTCCTGAAAACAAACTATGGAGATTTTCTTTGCCTTGACCCAATTAAATACATCTGACCTCTTTTTAGTATTTGAAAAAAGACCCCTTACATTCATAGACAAAATTTGTATATGGTTATTCATTATGTTATATTAACATGTTGATATACCAATAGGAGCAAGTTACAAGTCAATACAACCAAGAACACAGATACACAAACCATACCACTACACTCATTCATACACTTAAGATAGCACATTTTATACATGTAAATAATTGAAACACGAGGGCAGTCAATCTGATATTTTACATATACATTTGAAAAAAAGAAAATTAGCACTGATTTTTAAAACCAAACCAAAAAAAAGAGTTATACATTTTGTAAATTCATAGTTTTAAAGTATTTATTTAATCTTACGTAGAATTAATAAATTACTAATAAATGAAAATATCCAATATTAAAAAATAAACCGTTTTGAAAGGTTTCATTTGACGATTAGATATTTTTAGGGTACAGCACAAAATTTAAGAGATTCATTGATTGGTAATATGATTTGAGTTATCTCCCTTTGGCTATAAAAATGATAACTGTAATTTACAGGTACATGTATTACAATTTTATGCTCACAATATTTGTATTGTATATAATATAAAAGAAGTGGATTTGAAAATGTTTAATTTTGATGATCATTTAGTGTGTTAACAATAAAAGATATTTTACTAATTTAACTTATCACCCTTTTTTACATTCATAAACAACAAAATTATATAATTGAAAAAAAAAAAAAATGTAAATAAAATTACTGTTTATTGAATAAAAGTTCACTGTATTCCTTTATAGTACATATAAATCCAGAGCAAATGGTTAATTTAGTGTCTTTTTGCAATTTTGTTGTTGATGTCATCAAAAATATCAAATTTTATTCTCTTTTCGTCAAAAGTTTTACCATACACAGAACAATTAAAGTACCAGGCACTTTCAAGTTCTTTACAATTTCTCAGTCTTGTTATAAAACTGACCGCCATGATATAACGGAAATATTGTTGAAAGTGGCATTAAACACCATCAAACAAACAAATCAACATAACCAAGATTATGCGTTGAATGTTATAAATTGTCAGAATCTGTCGTCTTATGGTTAGTTGGATTTACATCAACCAATGGAATCACTACCTATCACCACTAATGTATGTGAGCGATTCCGACATGTGTGATTAAGTTTGTCAATGACAGTATAACTGAAATTTTGTGGGAAAATACTCTTGCATAACAAGATTTTTTTTTTACATAGAAAGCACTGTAAATTAATATAAAATGGGAGATAACTTGGAAAACTTTAAAGAAGTTATATCTATATAGGTACACTCCAACCTGTATTAAGAGGTCACCTCTGGGTGAAAAAAAATTGGTCTTTTCAGACAGGTGACCTCATAAATTAGGTTAACTTCGTATGTAATTTCCTATGACAGGACAAGAAAATGGTGACCTTTTAATACAAGTGACATGTCACCAATAATACCAAACAAAATTCTATTTTTTTTTTTTTTTTTTTTTTTTATTTGTTTCTTCAATAGTCAGGAATTTACATTCATATAAAAGCCCATACATTACCACCTGACATGGATGTACAAGGATTTACAACATAATTATTATGTGACTATTGCATTTTTTTAAAGTTAATTAATAAGCAAAATATGACATGAATAAATAAATCAATTGAGACACATTCATTCTTTCACATTCTCTCTCTCCCTTTCATAAACAAAACACCCATTCCTTTACAATATCTGTCTTCTATTATTTTGTGACTTTAGTAACTTACTCCTAATTGATACAAATAAATACATAAACATAAATAACGTAGTGTACCCAGGTACCTATCCATAGTTAAAAATCTGGAAAAACATGTTTCACTGGGGTCCAGTATTTTTCAAAACCTTTTAAGTTGTTGTTCTTTATGGCTATATATTGTTCAAGTGAATAGTAATTTTTAATTCGATACTTCAATTCTATGATATTTGGAATTTTTTCTTTTAGTTTACATTTATATATATAATTTTTAGCTATAAGGATCAGCAAGTTAAGAGTTAAACTTTCTTCTTTAAATCCAAGCAAAAATTGTTCTTTGTGAAATTCAATATTGTGAAAATAGCGTTTAAGACAGTCATAGAAAGCTCTCAGGAAAGGAAATATCAAAGGACAATTAAAAAATAAATGTTCAACCGTTTCGTCTTCAACATTGCAAAATGAGCACAATTTTGTGTGTTTAATATGAATTTTGAATAAAAAGGTATTAGTAGGTATAACTCTATGTAAAAACTTATACTGAAAATTGATCAGATATGTATTCCTACAACACTTTTTAAGAATTCGAAAATATATAGACCAGTCTGCAATGTCAATCCCAAGTATTTCTTCCCATTTCAAAAATTTTTGAATGGGAAGATGAGTTAATGTCTGCAGTAAAGTAATATATACAAACTTTAAACTTTTTGTATATATTAGTCTGTCTAAAAAGTCATCTTTTGGATGAAAATGTTCTGTATTGATATTATCAATGTTATCCTTTAAGCACTTTTTAATATCAGTAGGAATGTTTGAGATTAATGTGTAATATCGAATGAAATTGTTACTTTTAATTAATGTTTTAATCTTTTCAAAAGTCAAGAAATTTTTTGTAACAGTATCCATCATATGATTTAAGTTTGTTACACCTGCATTTTCCCATCTCATATAAAAAGGGAAATCATCAATCGATACAAAGTTAAGTAGATCAAGAGATAAACACTCCTTTATATTCAATTTTACAAGTGGCTTTGCTAAATACAAGCTATAAAAGACATCTTTCCAAAATGGGTTACTGAATATTTTAGAAATTTCAAGGATCTTTTCCTTTTGTAAGGAAAAAATTCTTTCACCCCCATAATATTTTATATTCTTTGCCATGATTTTTTGCCAGCCACCTTTCAAATTGGAAAAGAATCTTTTTATCCAGCTTATTTTGAGATAGGCATTGAACTGTTGTAAATGTATCATTTTTAACCCTCCATCTTCAAAATCAGCTATGAGTGTATTTCGTTTGATTTTTTCTGGTTTTCCATCCCATATAAAATTAAAAAATAGTTTATTTAGATCATTAAACAGTGATTGTTTTAAATTTGGCAGTGAGGTAAGTAAATGAATAAGTTTTGGAAGTGCAAGTGTTTTTATCACGGTTACCTTCCCAAGAAGGGTGAGTTTTCTATGTTGCCAGCTTTTTAATATTTTTGAAACATCTATAATTTTCTTTCTAAAATTTAGGTCAGGCATAGAACTGAGATCAAGAGAAAAATCTATTCCAAGTAGTTTGAAATTGGATACAGACCAGTTCAATTTGAAATCTGGACAAAGAATTTGATTGGAATACCTTTTATTTCCCACCCATACTACCCTTGTTTTAGATGTATTAATTTTCAGACCTGACGCTTTATAAAAGTTTTCAAAACAAATCAGGGTCTCCCTAAGTGATGTCTCACAACCATCAAGTACAAGGAATGTATCATCTGCATATTGACTAATGAGTGATTCAGTATCATTCACCAATGCTCCTTTTATTTTGGGATTTGATTTAATTTGTAGGGAAAGCAACTCAACACCAATAATAAATAAATAGGGAGATAGTGGATCGCCTTGACGACAGCCTCTTTCCAGATTGAAAAAGTTTGATATATGTCCATTATTTATCACACAACTTTTAGAGTCTACATAAAAAGTTTCAAACCATTTGCAAATAGAAGGACCAAAATTAAAACTATTTAAAGCTTTCTGTAAAAAATTCCATTCAATAGAATCAAAAGCTTTTTCGAAATCAACTAATAATAATAACCCATCCATATCATTTTCTTCTAAATAGGGCATTAAGTCATAGAGAAGACGAGTATTTTCACCCATGAATCTGTCTTTCATAAAACCTTTTTGAGTATCACTAATAATACCACCCAAAACTTGTTTAAATCTATTTGCAATTGCTGCAGAAGCTATTTTTAAATCTGTATTTAGTAAACTGATTGGACGCCAGTTGCTCATATATCGCCTATCTTTATTCTCCTTAGGAATACAAGTAATAACTCCTTGAGTCTGAAATTGAGAGAAATGGCCTGTTTCATAGCCAAAATATAATGACCGAAAAACAAAAGCACCAATATCGTTCCAAAAGAATTTATAGAAATCTACTGTGAAACCATCTGACCCAGGGCTTTTGCCATTTTTCATTAATTTAAGAGATTCACCACATTCCTTGAATGATAAATTCCCCTCCAAAGAGTTTTTTTGTTCATCACTTAATTTGACATCATGCTGGAAGAAAAAATCATTATCTACACATAAATGATTGGATGAATACAATTTCCTGTAATATTGTTCCTGTTCAAATAGAATTTTTGATTGTTCTGAAATATGATTACCTTTTTCATTGATAAGTTCAGAAATGGTTTTGTTGATAGAGGACTTTTTTTCTAATTTACAAAAATATTCAGAGCATCTTTCCCCATTCTCATGCCAATTGGCCCGAGATCGAAGAAGTAAACCCTCTACTATATCCTGCCTCCGATTTTCTAATTCCCCCTTTTTCTGATTCAAAGATGCCTGAATAAACTCAGTAGGATTCAAATTCATTTGATTTTCTAAAATTTGTATGTCATTCTCAAGTTTTAATGTTTTTTCCTTTTCATCTCGAGATTTTCTTATACTGTAGGTTATGGAAACACTTCTGATTTTCATTTTCAATATTTCAAAAAACACCTGATCATTACATAATAATTCAGCATGAAGAAAATCATCAATATATCCAACTGAATAGTATTCAGATAATGTATCTCTAATGCATGTTTTAACTATATCAATATAATTTGAGTCCCTCAATAATTGGGAATTAAATTTCCAGTAGCCCTTTCCCCGATTAGCAGGAGAGGCAGAAAAACTAAAAACAATGGCAGAGTGGTCAGTTCTATAGCCTGGAATTATTTTGGTATACTCCATGAGAGAAAAAATATCTTCTGAGACAAGAAAGTAATCAATTCTGCTTTGTTTAATAGGAGAGGTTTGACGCCATGTGAACTTTTTATCCACAGGATAACAAGTTCGCCAAGGATCTAATAATTCAAATGTTTCTTTAAGTTCCTCTATTTTCTTACGTGCATTTTGGTTTCTGTCATGTATTACATTATAAGTATCATCAGATTTATTCTGTACTACATTCCAGTCACCACAAAATAAAAAACTAGTATTAGCAAATCCTGCAGACTTTTGCAGTATTTCAGTAAACAATTCAGGTTTGTCAGTGTTGTAACCATATAAACAAACTAGTGTTAAATGTTGTTCATAAACAGTTAAATCTAAAATAATATAGCGACCATTCTGATCTAATATAGAATCATTAACCTTAAAATCAAAACCATTTCTGAACATAACACTTACTCCGGCACTTTTACTATCACCATGACTAAAAAAACATTTACTACCCCATTCGTCCTCCCATTTGACTGCTACATCTTTGGTACTATGTGTCTCCTGAAAACAAACTATGGAGATTTTCTTTGCCTTGACCCAATTAAATACATCTGACCTCTTTTTAGTATTTGAAAAAAGACCCCTTACATTCATAGACAAAATTTGTATATGGTTATTCATTATGTTATATTAACATGTTGATATACCAATAGGAGCAAGTTACAAGTCAATACAACCAAGAACACAGATACACAAACCATACCACTACACTCATTCATACACTTAAGATAGCACATTTTATACATGTAAATAATTGAAACACGAGGGCAGTCAATCTGATATTTTACATATACATTTGAAAAAAAGAAAATTAGCACTGATTTTTAAAACCAAACCAAAAAAAAGAGTTATACATTTTGTAAATTCATAGTTTTAAAGTATTTATTTAATCTTACGTAGAATTAATAAATTACTAATAAATGAAAATATCCAATATTAAAAAATAAACCGTTTTGAAAGGTTTCATTTGACGATTAGATATTTTTAGGGTACAGCACAAAATTTAAGAGATTCATTGATTGGTAATATGATTTGAGTTATCTCCCTTTGGCTATAAAAATGATAACTGTAATTTACAGGTACATGTATTACAATTTTATGCTCACAATATTTGTATTGTATATAATATAAAAGAAGTGGATTTGAAAATGTTTAATTTTGATGATCATTTAGTGTGTTAACAATAAAAGATATTTTACTAATTTAACTTATCACCCTTTTTTACATTCATAAACAACAAAATTATATAATTGAAAAAAAAAAAAAATGTAAATAAAATTACTGTTTATTGAATAAAAGTTCACTGTATTCCTTTATAGTACATATAAATCCAGAGCAAATGGTTAATTTAGTGTCTTTTTGCAATTTTGTTGTTGATGTCATCAAAAATATCAAATTTTATTCTCTTTTCGTCAAAAGTTTTACCATACACAGAACAATTAAAGTACCAGGCACTTTCAAGTTCTTTACAATTTCTCAGTCTTGTTATAAAACTGACCGCCATGATATAACGGAAATATTGTTGAAAGTGGCATTAAACACCATCAAACAAACAAATCAACATAACCAAGATTATGCGTTGAATGTTATAAATTGTCAGAATCTGTCGTCTTATGGTTAGTTGGATTTACATCAACCAATGGAATCACTACCTATCACCACTAATGTATGTGAGCGATTCCGACATGTGTGATTAAGTTTGTCAATGACAGTATAACTGAAATTTTGTGGGAAAATACTCTTGCATAACAAGATTTTTTTTTTACATAGAAAGCACTGTAAATTAATATAAAATGGGAGATAACTTGGAAAACTTTAAAGAAGTTATATCTATATAGGTACACTCCAACCTGTATTAAGAGGTCACCTCTGGGTGAAAAAAAATTGGTCTTTTCAGACAGGTGACCTCATAAATTAGGTTAACTTCGTATGTAATTTCCTATGACAGGACAAGAAAATGGTGACCTTTTAATACAAGTGACATGTCACCAATAATACCAAACAAAATTCTATTTTTTTTTTTTTTTTTTTTTTTTATTTGTTTCTTCAATAGTCAGGAATTTACATTCATATAAAAGCCCATACATTACCACCTGACATGGATGTACAAGGATTTACAACATAATTATTATGTGACTATTGCATTTTTTTAAAGTTAATTAATAAGCAAAATATGACATGAATAAATAAATCAATTGAGACACATTCATTCTTTCACATTCTCTCTCTCCCTTTCATAAACAAAACACCCATTCCTTTACAATATCTGTCTTCTATTATTTTGTGACTTTAGTAACTTACTCCTAATTGATACAAATAAATACATAAACATAAATAACGTAGTGTACCCAGGTACCTATCCATAGTTAAAAATCTGGAAAAACATGTTTCACTGGGGTCCAGTATTTTTCAAAACCTTTTAAGTTGTTGTTCTTTATGGCTATATATTGTTCAAGTGAATAGTAATTTTTAATTCGATACTTCAATTCTATGATATTTGGAATTTTTTCTTTTAGTTTACATTTATATATATAATTTTTAGCTATAAGGATCAGCAAGTTAAGAGTTAAACTTTCTTCTTTAAATCCAAGCAAAAATTGTTCTTTGTGAAATTCAATATTGTGAAAATAGCGTTTAAGACAGTCATAGAAAGCTCTCAGGAAAGGAAATATCAAAGGACAATTAAAAAATAAATGTTCAACCGTTTCGTCTTCAACATTGCAAAATGAGCACAATTTTGTGTGTTTAATATGAATTTTGAATAAAAAGGTATTAGTAGGTATAACTCTATGTAAAAACTTATACTGAAAATTGATCAGATATGTATTCCTACAACACTTTTTAAGAATTCGAAAATATATAGACCAGTCTGCAATGTCAATCCCAAGTATTTCTTCCCATTTCAAAAATTTTTGAATGGGAAGATGAGTTAATGTCTGCAGTAAAGTAATATATACAAACTTTAAACTTTTTGTATATATTAGTCTGTCTAAAAAGTCATCTTTTGGATGAAAATGTTCTGTATTGATATTATCAATGTTATCCTTTAAGCACTTTTTAATATCAGTAGGAATGTTTGAGATTAATGTGTAATATCGAATGAAATTGTTACTTTTAATTAATGTTTTAATCTTTTCAAAAGTCAAGAAATTTTTTGTAACAGTATCCATCATATGATTTAAGTTTGTTACACCTGCATTTTCCCATCTCATATAAAAAGGGAAATCATCAATCGATACAAAGTTAAGTAGATCAAGAGATAAACACTCCTTTATATTCAATTTTACAAGTGGCTTTGCTAAATACAAGCTATAAAAGACATCTTTCCAAAATGGGTTACTGAATATTTTAGAAATTTCAAGGATCTTTTCCTTTTGTAAGGAAAAAATTCTTTCACCCCCATAATATTTTATATTCTTTGCCATGATTTTTTGCCAGCCACCTTTCAAATTGGAAAAGAATCTTTTTATCCAGCTTATTTTGAGATAGGCATTGAACTGTTGTAAATGTATCATTTTTAACCCTCCATCTTCAAAATCAGCTATGAGTGTATTTCGTTTGATTTTTTCTGGTTTTCCATCCCATATAAAATTAAAAAATAGTTTATTTAGATCATTAAACAGTGATTGTTTTAAATTTGGCAGTGAGGTAAGTAAATGAATAAGTTTTGGAAGTGCAAGTGTTTTTATCACGGTTACCTTCCCAAGAAGGGTGAGTTTTCTATGTTGCCAGCTTTTTAATATTTTTGAAACATCTATAATTTTCTTTCTAAAATTTAGGTCAGGCATAGAACTGAGATCAAGAGAAAAATCTATTCCAAGTAGTTTGAAATTGGATACAGACCAGTTCAATTTGAAATCTGGACAAAGAATTTGATTGGAATACCTTTTATTTCCCACCCATACTACCCTTGTTTTAGATGTATTAATTTTCAGACCTGACGCTTTATAAAAGTTTTCAAAACAAATCAGGGTCTCCCTAAGTGATGTCTCACAACCATCAAGTACAAGGAATGTATCATCTGCATATTGACTAATGAGTGATTCAGTATCATTCACCAATGCTCCTTTTATTTTGGGATTTGATTTAATTTGTAGGGAAAGCAACTCAACACCAATAATAAATAAATAGGGAGATAGTGGATCGCCTTGACGACAGCCTCTTTCCAGATTGAAAAAGTTTGATATATGTCCATTATTTATCACACAACTTTTAGAGTCTACATAAAAAGTTTCAAACCATTTGCAAATAGAAGGACCAAAATTAAAACTATTTAAAGCTTTCTGTAAAAAATTCCATTCAATAGAATCAAAAGCTTTTTCGAAATCAACTAATAATAATAACCCATCCATATCATTTTCTTCTAAATAGGGCATTAAGTCATAGAGAAGACGAGTATTTTCACCCATGAATCTGTCTTTCATAAAACCTTTTTGAGTATCACTAATAATACCACCCAAAACTTGTTTAAATCTATTTGCAATTGCTGCAGAAGCTATTTTTAAATCTGTATTTAGTAAACTGATTGGACGCCAGTTGCTCATATATCGCCTATCTTTATTCTCCTTAGGAATACAAGTAATAACTCCTTGAGTCTGAAATTGAGAGAAATGGCCTGTTTCATAGCCAAAATATAATGACCGAAAAACAAAAGCACCAATATCGTTCCAAAAGAATTTATAGAAATCTACTGTGAAACCATCTGACCCAGGGCTTTTGCCATTTTTCATTAATTTAAGAGATTCACCACATTCCTTGAATGATAAATTCCCCTCCAAAGAGTTTTTTTGTTCATCACTTAATTTGACATCATGCTGGAAGAAAAAATCATTATCTACACATAAATGATTGGATGAATACAATTTCCTGTAATATTGTTCCTGTTCAAATAGAATTTTTGATTGTTCTGAAATATGATTACCTTTTTCATTGATAAGTTCAGAAATGGTTTTGTTGATAGAGGACTTTTTTTCTAATTTACAAAAATATTCAGAGCATCTTTCCCCATTCTCATGCCAATTGGCCCGAGATCGAAGAAGTAAACCCTCTACTATATCCTGCCTCCGATTTTCTAATTCCCCCTTTTTCTGATTCAAAGATGCCTGAATAAACTCAGTAGGATTCAAATTCATTTGATTTTCTAAAATTTGTATGTCATTCTCAAGTTTTAATGTTTTTTCCTTTTCATCTCGAGATTTTCTTATACTGTAGGTTATGGAAACACTTCTGATTTTCATTTTCAATATTTCAAAAAACACCTGATCATTACATAATAATTCAGCATGAAGAAAATCATCAATATATCCAACTGAATAGTATTCAGATAATGTATCTCTAATGCATGTTTTAACTATATCAATATAATTTGAGTCCCTCAATAATTGGGAATTAAATTTCCAGTAGCCCTTTCCCCGATTAGCAGGAGAGGCAGAAAAACTAAAAACAATGGCAGAGTGGTCAGTTCTATAGCCTGGAATTATTTTGGTATACTCCATGAGAGAAAAAATATCTTCTGAGACAAGAAAGTAATCAATTCTGCTTTGTTTAATAGGAGAGGTTTGACGCCATGTGAACTTTTTATCCACAGGATAACAAGTTCGCCAAGGATCTAATAATTCAAATGTTTCTTTAAGTTCCTCTATTTTCTTACGTGCATTTTGGTTTCTGTCATGTATTACATTATAAGTATCATCAGATTTATTCTGTACTACATTCCAGTCACCACAAAATAAAAAACTAGTATTAGCAAATCCTGCAGACTTTTGCAGTATTTCAGTAAACAATTCAGGTTTGTCAGTGTTGTAACCATATAAACAAACTAGTGTTAAATGTTGTTCATAAACAGTTAAATCTAAAATAATATAGCGACCATTCTGATCTAATATAGAATCATTAACCTTAAAATCAAAACCATTTCTGAACATAACACTTACTCCGGCACTTTTACTATCACCATGACTAAAAAAACATTTACTACCCCATTCGTCCTCCCATTTGACTGCTACATCTTTGGTACTATGTGTCTCCTGAAAACAAACTATGGAGATTTTCTTTGCCTTGACCCAATTAAATACATCTGACCTCTTTTTAGTATTTGAAAAAAGACCCCTTACATTCATAGACAAAATTTGTATATGGTTATTCATTATGTTATATTAACATGTTGATATACCAATAGGAGCAAGTTACAAGTCAATACAACCAAGAACACAGATATACAAACCATACCACTACACTCATTCATACACTTAAGATAGCACATTTTATACATGTAAATAATTGAAACACGAGGGCAGTCAATCTGATATTTTACATATACATTTGAAAAAAAGAAAATTAGCACTGATTTTTAAAACCAAACCAAAAAAAGAGTTATACATTTTGTAAATTCATAGTTTTAAAGTATTTATTTAATCTTACGTAGAATTAATAAATTACTAATAAATGAAAATATCCAATATTAAAAAATAAACCGTTTTGAAAGGTTTCATTTGACGATTAGATATTTTTAGGGTACAGCACAAAATTTAAGAGATTCATTGATTGGTAATATGATTTGAGTTATCTCCCTTTGGCTATAAAAATGATAACTGTAATTTACAGGTACATGTATTACAATTTTATGCTCACAATATTTGTATTGTATATAATATAAAAGAAGTGGATTTGAAAATGTTTAATTTTGATGATCATTTAGTGTGTTAACAATAAAAGATATTTTACTAATTTAACTTATCACCCTTTTTTACATTCATAAACAACAAAATTATATAATTGAAAAAAAAAAAAAATGTAAATAAAATTACTGTTTATTGAATAAAAGTTCACTGTATTCCTTTATAGTACATATAAATCCAGAGCAAATGGTTAATTTAGTGTCTTTTTGCAATTTTGTTGTTGATGTCATCAAAAATATCAAATTTTATTCTCTTTTCGTCAAAAGTTTTACCATACACAGAACAATTAAAGTACCAGGCACTTTCAAGTTCTTTACAATTTCTCAGTCTTGTTATAAAACTGACCGCCATGATATAACGGAAATATTGTTGAAAGTGGCATTAAACACCATCAAACAAACAAATCAACATAACCAAGATTATGCGTTGAATGTTATAAATTGTCAGAATCTGTCGTCTTATGGTTAGTTGGATTTACATCAACCAATGGAATCACTACCTATCACCACTAATGTATGTGAGCGATTCCGACATGTGTGATTAAGTTTGTCAATGACAGTATAACTGAAATTTTGTGGGAAAATACTCTTGCATAACAAGATTTTTTTTTTACATAGAAAGCACTGTAAATTAATATAAAATGGGAGATAACTTGGAAAACTTTAAAGAAGTTATATCTATATAGGTACACTCCAACCTGTATTAAGAGGTCACCTCTGGGTGAAAAAAAATTGGTCTTTTCAGACAGGTGACCTCATAAATTAGGTTAACTTCGTATGAAATTTCCTATGACAGGACAAGAAAATGGTGACCTTTTAATACAAGTGACATGTCACCAATAATACCAAACAAAATTCTATTATAGGTGCTGGCAATAATAAACCTCCCAGGTCTAAGGATTGGACGTGTCAAAATGGGTAAATATGTATAGTAGTTAAATATAAACATAAAGAGTTTTGTGAGTGAGTGAGTGAGTGATTGTTGTTTAATGCCAAGTTAGCAATTTTTCATCTATATCATGGCGAGAACAAGTTAATTTTCAATGAGATGATGATGAGGTCTGCTTTTTACTAGACCAACACGCTGAGCTGGATTTTAATAGTGCTAGCTCACTGAAACAAGAGTCTGTGGGTAGACATGTCCCTCCACTCTGACACATTATTCTGATTCCGAACCAACCAGTCTTTGCTCTTTCTCCTTAATGCTACGTGCTTAGTGGAGAAGCAACAAATACCAATTTTATAGTCTTTGGTTTGACCAGACCGGGGCTCGAACCCACGATCTACCACACTCGAGGCGAGCAAGCTAACCATACACCACAAATGTGGGTAAGAGTTTTGTGTAGATGGAACCATTGTTGCTATTTTGTATAATGAGTATTTGAGAATAATGGTAGTGGAATGCATTTTGAAATCTGTAGGGGCTGCCGTGGCCGATTTACAACTACCTATGCAATCTGTGCCTATCACCACTAAAGTTGTAAGTTTAAATCCCACTCATGGAGAGGTGTACTAGATACAACATTATGTGGTAAAGTCTGTCAGCGACTTGTAGCAGGTCTTTGTTAATTTAACCTGGATAAACCGAACACATGTCTATTACGAATACAAAAGCTGGTCTTAGGGAGGTTTGGCTTAGACAAGTACATGTATCAGAAAATGTTAACCAATATTTAATTGTGTACTTGAACATATTATTCTCCCTGGTTACCAGTACATTATTAGAAGGCTGTCCATGCTGTTATGATATGGTGTAGTTAGATATATATCTACCAATCCAATCAGTGCCTAGCTGCACCACTTAAGTTCTTCCATTCCCACCTGTCATTGTACTCAAATAACCTCATGTAATAAACATGGAGAGAAACAGCATCTTCTATCAAAGCACTTCAAGTCTTTCTGAACCGTTGCCTCAGAAGTATCTTGGGAGTGAGGTGGCCAGATACCATCAGCAATAAAGAACTATGGAGAAAGACAAACAGCAACCAATCAACTTAACAATAAGATCAAGACGATGGAAGTGGATAGGGCACACACTGAGAAAGGCAAATAACAGCATTACAAAACAGGCCTTAGAATGGAACCTCCAAGGAAAAAGAAAGAGAGGTAGACCAAAGAACTCATGGCACAGAGGTATTATCTCAGAGCTGCAGGCCATAAATACAACATGGGGAGAGGCAAAGAGGAAAGCCCAAGACAGGATGAGGTGGAAAGAAACTGTGGTTGCCCTATGTCTTTCATAGGATGAAGTGGAATAAGTCAAGTAAGTCAATAAAGTTTGTGAGTGACTAGGAGCATGTCTGTGGTTTTCTCTGGGCACTCTAATTTTCTCCACTAATAAAACTGACCACCATCATATAACTGCAACATTGTAGGAAGTGGTGTTAAACACCAATAGCCTTAACACTCATTACATCAGATTATATTTTATAACTTTTTTCCCGTAGTGATTGTGGAAATGTCAATTTCTCTGCAAGGAAAAGATGCAGTAGATGTAACAAACCAAGATTCGACATGGTCAGTGGAAATAGCGGAACAAGTTACCGACAAGAAGAAACTTGTGGACAAGTTTTAATGGACGGATGTGAAGCAAAAAATGATGGTGCTCCTGTGATAGGAGATGTTGGTAAAACAGAAGAAAGATGTAATGATCAAGGTATGGTAGTGCTATTTTAGACTTTTCTTATATACAGGGAAACCTGTAAATAAAGGGCCCTCAAGGGAAATGTGCCCTTTGTGAGCAATTGCCCTTTCTGTACATGTTAAAAGTATATGCACTATTTTATTAATGAGAGAAATGAGACTGCCCTTTATAGATGGTGATTTTATATATATTACTGTTAAGCATGTTGATCTGCAGTCTATTGTGAACACACTTTCAGGTAGTACTTGAATTTTACATTCACACAGAATCTGTATTAAGAGGTCATCTTTAAGAAAAAGAAAAGTGGCTTTATAAGACTAGTGACCTCTTGTAAAATGTGGTGGTATTAAACTGGTGTATAGGATCCTATCACTCCACCATTATAAGTTCTCAAAGGTCAATGATATAAACAAACAATAATAAACCTGTACAAATTTACTTCCTCACAAAAAGACACAAAAATGAATGACAAAATAAACGTAAACAATAAAATAGTAGTGTCAGTGAATGCTCATAGTTAAATGACTACAAGCTAAATAGGTAGAATCTGTTGGTTAAAGTAATAAAGACCATTGCTCTTAGGACAAAAAAAATTAACTGTATACCAGTACTTATATTTTTATATTTTTGATAGGAGAGGAATCTCGTACAGAATTCTCAGTTCCAGATGAACTGCACATTCCATCAGGAATGATTACAGTAAGTTCTACAATATATATACCATTTTATGTACATCATTAAAACTTTATACAGTTAAACCTGTATTAAATGGTCACCATTTGAACAAAGAAAAAGCAGCCTTATCAGATAAGTAACCTCTTAAAAGAGGTTCAATTCATGTGATTTTTTTTATGACAGGAAAAGAAAGGTGTGACCTTTTAACACGTGAGCTCATGGGCAGTTTTGATTGTACAACATTAAGTGTCGTTAAGGAATATTGACACCATTCAACAAATTCTGAAAGGGGTCTGAAAATTATTATTGAGGAAATCTACAGCATCATTGATGTAAATGAATCATCAAACCCTTATAGGATACAATATCTTCAGCTAAAATCATCATCACCGTAAAAGTGATATTGTTTTAAGAAAAAATCTGTTATTTGTCTGAAAACTTAATATTCATTTTCATCTTAAATCACCTTGATTTTTATACGACCACAAACATATTTTAGTCGAATTATGTTATGGGTCTGTTATTTTTCATCCAATTTTTATGCATTTCCCTGCAAAATGCTCATTTGAGTCAATAGGTAATGAGCTTTTCTCATGAAAAAGGGGGGCTAAAAGGAGAAAAAATTCTGAAATTTCTCATATTTAGAAGAAATACACGATTTACATTTTCATCTAATTTTGATTCATTTTTCCCCCTTTTAATTGACTGTGACAAGAGCTTCAGGCAGTAATCTTATCGATTTTCTCTATCAGTTATGGTTTTCAAGTAATTTAATCTGACCGCATTAAAACTGATGCTGGAAGAACACCATTATGGACTTGTTGCGGTCATATATCATGCTGCGACTATCATACCCTTTATTACTTCTAATTATCAAAGAAACGACCCACCTGAGTTCAAGATAAAAATGTAGGTATCTTATTTAGTGTAGACGGCCCGATTGACGTTAGTTTTCTCTGAGTTCTCCTGTTTCCTTCACCAACAAAACTGACTGCTACAATATAACTGAAATATTGTTGAAAGTGGCGTTAAAAACCATAACCATAACGTTTGATAGCAGATGAATATCTGACATTCGAGCACCATCTAATTTCTGTGATTATCTACCGTTAAATTTAACCATTGCAATATTTAATTTTGTGTTGTAGCCAGAAACTGCAGATGAACATTCTTTAATAGAGAAAACGGCCAAGTTTGTTGCAGCTAATGGAATAGGGATGGAAATACAGATCAAAGCAAAACAAGGCAGTAATCCTAAATTTAGATTCTTGAACCTACATGACCCTTTGAACTTTTATTATAATCACATGGTGAAGATGATTAAAGCTGGCAAATATACACCTAGCTAAAGATTAACCAAAGTAAGTTTTCAAAGGTAAGTAAAACAAAAACTCTGCAAATAATATTTACTTGTGTCCGCCATTTAAAAATTAAGGATGCGATAGCAAGATGAGGAAAATTACTTATGTTCTTGTTCTTTCTTGCAAAACAAGGCATCCATCCAATTTCATAGTATTTGGTTTGACCCAACCGGGGATTGAACCTATGATCTACCACACCCAGGGCCCGTGTGGCTCAGTGAGTTAGGTAGTTGGATTACCTAACAACTCATACAAGCCTGTCAACAATACGACGTGGGTTCACGCCCGTCTTTGTAAATTAAAAAAAGGGGTGCACTCGACTTGCAAGTGATAAAGCTTACCAGTTGGTTGCCCATTGTCGGTGGTCCTCTCCGGGTACTCGGCTTCTTCCACCACTAAAACTGGTCGCCATGATATAGTTGAAATATTGCTGAATCGGCATTAAAAACAATAAATCAAATCAAATCAAATCTACCACACCCAAGGTGAGCACACTAACCATTACATCACAGATCTGGTCTCTAGCTGGAAGTGGGGGCATCCATGTTCTTCTCTTTTGTTATTTCTATAAATTTACTTTACTCTAGTTATTAAATAGATAAATATTTTGGATACAAGGGTCATTATAATTTTATTCTGTGTTTTCTCACTTTCTACATACATGACTGCATACTACTAAATTAACTACATGTAATTCAAAATAATATATTATGAATTTTATCTATACACTGGTATTCATGTTCATGTAAGAGGGTCAATTTTCTGTAGTATAATTTTTTTTACAAATATTTCCCAATTAAATGGATGGGATGTTATCTTTTATTGAACAAAATACAACATTTCAGTATTTAATTTGTCCCACACAACCTCAGGATATCCATTTTGGAGAAGTGATTTTCACATGTCAAGCAGTTGTTGAATACTATAGTTTATGGTATTTAATGTCACTATCAACAATATTTCAGTTACATCATGGCAGTCAGTTTTATTGGTGGAGGAGTACCCGGAGAAAGCCACCGACCTGTCGCAAGTCACTGATATACTGTATCACATAATGTTGTATCGAGTACACTTCGCCATGAACGGGGTTCAAACTCACAACTTTAGTCGTGATGGGCACTGATTGCACAGGTAGTTGTAAACCCAACCACCATACGATAACGACCACGATGGCTCATCACATGTCATACAGTTGTTGAATACTAAACATTATTAATTAAGAAGTTAAAATTTTAAACATTTTTTTCGTATATTTTTTTTTCAGATGTTGATGCACTACAGTTCATTACAATAAGGCACATAGTATCCAGTGAAAGAGAGAGGGGAGGAGAGAGGGATAGGGAGAGAGAGAGAAATTATATTAAAAATTAACATCAAAGGGAGATAATCAACAAAAAGAATTTTAAATGTTTCAAGTATAAATTGAAAAGGATTTTTAAAACATTTGTTTAACTTAAATAAAATCTTGGAGGTAGTATAGTGAAGGTTAATCAAATAATCAGGCATGCAAGGAAACATGTACCTTTTTATACGCCCGTCTCGAGACGGGCCGTATTATGCGATTGGGTATGGCGGGTAGGTGGGCGTCCATACAGGTTTCTGCACAATAACTTTAGTTCTGTATAACGGATCTTTACCAAACTTGGCCACATGATTGCCTTGTGGAAGGGGACGAACCCTATTGATTTTGGGGTCATTAGGTCAAAGGTCAAGGTCACCGTTACTATACATATAATTTTTGACAACAGGGTCGTTTCTGCACGATAACTTTAGTTCTGTATATTGGATATTAACCACACTTGGCTACGTGATTCCCCTGTGGAAGGGGAAAAACCCTATTTATTTTGGGGTCATTAGGTCAAAGTCACCATTACTATAAATAGAATTTTTGACAACAGGGTAATTTCTGCACGATAACTTTAGTTCTGTATATTGGATCTTTACCAAACTTGACCACATGATTCCCCTGTGGAATGGGAAGAACCCTATTTATTTTGGGGTCATTAGGTCAAAGGTCAAAGTCACCATTACTATAGATAGAATTTTTGACAACAGGGTCGTTTCCGTATAACTTTAGTTCTGTATAGTGGATCTTTACCAAACTTGACCACATGATTCCCCTGTGAAAGGGGAAGAACCCTATTTATTTTGGGGTCATTAGGTCAAAGGGCAAGGTCACCATTACTATAAATAGAATTTTTGACAACAGGATCGTTTGTGCACGATAACTTTAGTTCTGTATATGGGATCTTTACCGAACTTGGCCACATGATTCCCCTGTGGAAGGGGAAGAACCTTATTTATTTTGGGGTCATTAGGTCAAAGGTCAAGGTCACCGTTACTATAAATAGAATTTCTGACAACAGGATCGTTTCCGCACAATAACTTTAGTTCTGTATATTGGATCTTGACCAAACTTGGCCACATGATTCCCCTGTGGAAGGGGAAAAACCCTATTTATATAGACAGGCGTATTTTGTGATGCACACATTTCTTGTTGTCTATCTTGTGTGATAAGACCTTTGGTTTTCTTGCTCTCAAAGACTGTTAAATTATTTGGTTTTCAAATCATTGACTATGAGCATACCTTATGAAGCTTATTCCAGAAACCTTTTGATGTGCAATAAATTAGATATCAGTGGCGTTTTTTTTTATTATTATAGTAAGATGATCATGCGCCATAATGTTTATTATTATTATTTTATGATGAATTATACTAATGTTTGCATAATGAGGAGTAAATAATGATATTATGGTATTACTGTAACTCAAATACAGAAATTTGAACACACCTATACATATTTTATTGTCTAATATTTGTTTTTTTTTACATATCTCTGTGATAAAATTTTATACTGCTGTGATAAATTTGATGTTGTAATAAAAATAAGTTTTAAATTCATTGTTTATCAATTTTATATGATTTCTATCCTTCTACACAACTGTTATTTGTATATTAATGTAATCTGTTGTGTACTTTCCTTCATAGGGGTGACCGCATACATGGTTTGGTCGTTTGCTTGCCTCGTGTGCTGTAGATCGTGGGTTCAAGCCCGGATATAGTTAAACCAAAGACTGCTGCTTCTCCACTAAGCACGTAGCTTTAATGAGACAGAGCAAAGACTGTGTGGCTTGAAATCAGCATAATGTGTCTGAGTGGAGTTACATGTCTACTACTCCCGGACAGTTGTTTTGGAAATCGACCAATCAGAAACAAGAATTGCCTGTGGCGGCTAAGTTTGTTAATGAATCGGGACGAAATGAGCAATCTTTATAGAGAACCTTCCAAGGATGCTTCCTACCAAGTTTTGATTCATTTGGGCAGGCGGTTTCAGAGAATGGCTTGTGGCGGCCATGTTTGTTAACGGATCGGGACGAAATGAGCAATCTTCATAGATGCTTCCCATCAAGTTTTGGTTCATTTGGCCAAGCGGTTTCAGAGCAGAAGATTTTTTTTAAATCGGCCAATCAGAAACAAGAATTGCCTGTGGTGGCCATGTTTGTCAATGGATCGGGACAAAATGAGCAATCTTTATAGAGGACCTTCCATAAATGCTTCCTACCAAATTTCAGTTCATTTGGGAAAGTGGTTTCAGAGGAGAAGATTTTGTAGAAATCAACCAATCAAAAACAATAATGGCCTGTGGCAGCCATGTGTGTTAACGGATCGGAACTAAATGAGCAATCTTTACAGAGGACCTTCCAAGGATGCTTCCTACCAAGTTTTGATTCATTTGTCCAGGCGGTTTCAGAGAGAAGATTTTTTTAGAAATCAACCAATCAGAAACAAGAATTTTGCCTGTGGCGGCCATGTTTGTTAACGGATTGGGATGAAATGAGCAATATGTATAGAGGACCTTCCATAGATGCTTCCTACCAAGTTTTGGTTCATTTGGCCAAGCGGTTTCAGAGCAGAAGATTTTAAACTAGAGGCTCCCAGGAGCCTGTAATCGCTCACCTGGGTTCATTGTGGCAGCCATGTTGGATGGCCGATCAGAACAAAAAGTAACAACACTTGATTAGGACCTTGTAAGGAACATTTCTGCCAAGTATGGTTTCAATAATCCCTTCAGTAGTTCTTGAGAATTTTTTTTTATCATATTTCCCATAGGGTCATACATTAAAATATGACCTGACGTTGGCAGCCATCTTGGATTTTCGATCAGCCAAAAAGGTAACAACCCTTGGTTAGCATCTTGCAATGATCAGTCTTGACAATTTACAATTCCATCCTCCATGTAGTATCCGAGAAGAAGATCTTTGAAATTTCGGCCAATCAGAGGCTTTTATGGGCGCTGGCAGCCATGTTGGATGACCGATCAAAACAAAAAGTAACAAAACTTGATCAGGACCTAGTAAGGAACATTTCTACCAAGTATGGTTCCAATACATCCAGTGGTTCTTGAGAAGAAGTTTGTTTTACATATTTCCCATAGGGTCGCTATGTTAAATTATGTCCCTCGCTGGTGGCCATCTTGGATTTTCAATCGGTCCAAAAAGTAACAACACTTGGTTAGCAGCTTGCAATGATCATTCATGACTATTTTCAATTCCATCCTCCATGTAGTATCGGAGAAGATCTTTGAAATTTCAGCCAATCAAAGGCTATTATGGTCCCTGGCAGCCATATTGGATAACCGATCGGAACAAAAAGTAACAACAATTGATCAGAACCTTGTCAGGAACATTTCTACCATGTATGGTTCCAATACATCCAGTGGTTCTTGAGAAGAAGTTTGTTTTACATATTTCCCATAGGGTCGCTATATTAAATTATGTCCCCAGCTGGTGGCCATCTTAGATTTTCAATCGGTCCTAAAAGTAACAACACTTGGTTAGCAGCTTGCAATGATCATTCATGACAATTTTCAATTCCATCCTCCATGTAGTATCGGAGAAGAAGATCATTAAAAATTTCAGTCAATCAGAGGCTTTTATGGCCCCTGGCAGCCATGTTGGATAACCGATCGTAACGAAAGTAACAACACTTGGTTAGAGCATGCAAATGAACATTCATGCCACGTTCGGTCCCATTTGCTTCAGTGGTTCTCTAGAAGATTGAAATGTTTACGGACAGACGGACGCCAATAGCTTCGGGTCAGGTGAGCTAAAAATCGGCCAATCAGAAACAAGAATTGCCTGCGGCAGCCATGTTTGTCAATGGATCGGGATAAAATGAGCAATTTTATAGAGGACCTTCCATAGATGCTTCCTACCAAGTTTCAGTTCATTTGGCTGAGGGATTTCAGAG
Source organism: Bathymodiolus brooksi (assembly GCA_963680875.1). Classification (NCBI taxonomy): domain Eukaryota; kingdom Metazoa; phylum Mollusca; class Bivalvia; order Mytilida; family Modiolidae; genus Bathymodiolus; species Bathymodiolus brooksi. The sequence continues at coordinate 78,895,737 of OY804580.1, read as the reverse complement.
AAGATTAAAATGTGAAAAGTTAACAGACGACGGACGCCAAGTGATGGCAAAAACTTACCTTGCCAAAGGTGAGCTAAAAATCTGCAAGTCACAATTAATATACAGTTAAACCTGTATATAGAGGCCACTCAAGGGAACCTGGTAATGTGGCCTTCATGAGCAGTTGCCCTTTATATACAGGTCAAAATTATTTGCACTATTCATTAATGGCAAACATGAGACTGCCCTTTATAGACGGTGATTTGCTAATAGAGGTTTGACTGTATTACTCAGTTCTTATTTTAATTATCAGCTACTTTTTACATTTTTCATAAAAATTCAAACCAGCAGAGCCTACATACCAAGGCTTTTTTGGCATCCTATAGATACAATGGCATAGGAGTGGACTGGAAAGGGGGAACAAAGTTTAGGAGAGAACCAGACAGTAAAGTGGGGTGGCAAGTTTTAGGAGAGGATCGGAAGTGTGGGGTCCAAGTTTTAGAAACGGAAGACCACTCCAGCCCCTACACCCCTGAGATAATATTTTGTAATTATAAATTTTTACCATCGTTCTCCAAATTCTGTTAAAATTTTATTCAATTCTGTAGAATTTTGTTTAAGGTGACACATATTTACATATAAAATGTAGAAATTTCGGACATTTAAAGATAATTTTTTTTATTTTTTCGTAACAAGTCTTGGAGGGAAGTTATGGATGGTTAATATCACTTTCAACATTACAGTGAAACATGTCTAAACCAAACGCTGAATAAAAACGGAATCTTATATGAACCAAAATTTACATAATGTCTGAAAACCTGTATAAACTGAACAACTGCCTATTCCGAATACAAAAGCTGGCCCTATCGAGGTTCAATTAAGACAGGTTTCACTATAGAGGAACCCAGATAAAACCAATCGGCATGATTCTGAGTCGGCAAGATAATAATCAGCCAAGGTGAGCCGATTGAGAAAAAACCATGACCTGTCGCAAGTCCATGATAAACGCAAAAAGATGCTACAAGTGATAAGTAAAACTCACAACTTTATAGTACTGATAGCATATACAGGTAAATCCAGCTAGTATACAAGAATGACCACGACAGCCCTTCTGGAATGGATGCAGGAATTTTTTATACCAGTACATAATATTTCGAAGGAGTATCCCAGCCTAATTGGTCTAGTTGTATCAGGAGAATTATATCATCTTTTTTTTTTTAACAATTCTCAAAACTGACAATCATGGATCGAACCAAAGACTACATTTGTACTGGTTCAGTCCTCATGAGCTTTGGTCCTCCGGTCCAATACCAGTAAAACTTTGTTTGGACTAGCAAATTTTTCAGTTTTTATTTAGATATATACAAAATAACTTCAAGAATTTGATTCGGACCAGAAAATTCAAATTTTCATTTCGAGGACGGCTGGTTGCTTAGTACACAGCATTTTAGTATTAAGATGCAAGAACAAAGGCTTGATGACTGGGAGTCAGGGATAATGTGCCTGGTGTCGATTGGAGCAACATGTCTTTCTGTGAGCTGGTTTTTTTTTCATTCTAGCTAGACTAGTGTATAAAAATCAAACTTGGTGTGCTGCATGATCCTGTACAAAACAGGTATTATCGTCTCAACAGAAAGTTATCTTGTTCTCGCCATGATATATCTTTAAAAATTGTTCACATGGCCATAACCAATAATCATTCGCTCACTCATAATTGATAAAACTTGCAAAATTACATATAAATAAATAAGATTTGAATCAGTCTTCACGCCAAACTACTTGCCCGAATCCCTGGACAAGTAAAACTGATTCCGACAAGTGAAAATTATGAAAGAATTTGTTTGAAAAAATCGAAAAATTTTCAAAAATTGGTTTTCGGGCAAGTAGGTGAATAAAATTAAGGCAAAGACTGTTGAACTGATAAAAAACCAGATATAATCACAAAATATTAATTATATAAATGTACATTTGATATATATTTATAAAACAACAATATTTTTTTTATGAATTACATACATGTACAATACATTGTATAAGTAACATAACATCTTTATATATTCTTAAACATTTCTATTTACATTTTGCACAAATGAACATTCTCCATGTGTACAAATTTTTCCAAATAATAAACAATTTTTGCTTTTAAAGGCCTAATAAACTGATAGGCATTTTTTCAGTTAACAATATAACCAACAAATTGTGTTTCTGCTGATTCATAAGACCTCCAATAAATAATTGCTTGTTTGTTTACGTCCCTATCCACGATATAATCTGCCCCCATCAAATATTTTCATTGTACACATTAAATTTGACCACTTTCAACAATATTTCAGCTATATCGTGGTGGTCAGTTCTATTGGTCGAGGAAACAGGCGTACCCGGAGAAAACTACTGACCTGCCGCAAGTCACTGACAAACTTTATCACAGAATGTTGTATCGCAATCAATAAAAAAAAAACATTTGATATTCATTATTTGGTAACTTCTACTCTATTTTTCGTAATCAAAAATGTTGTTTTAGTAGTGGATACAGTAATGAAAAACTGAAATAAATTCCTGTCCCACAGTAACCACTAAAAAGTTGTGAGTCTGTATATACGAAATTTAATTTAGGCTAAAAAAGCACTTGTATTTCCATGGAGATGAACTTATATGTTAATTATATGTCTATTAAACATCTATTTCTGATTGTATATTTGTACTACATCATTATCAATCTGTTTCATCATCCCATCATGTGATAAGATGTACGTCATCATGTGACAAGATGTATATATATATACATGCCATCATGTGACAAGGTGTACAATTCTTGACCCATTTGAAGTTCAACTGCACCTCATAAAAAGTTGGTATTTTCTCTTTCAGTCTTTCACATTATAACATAAATAATTTTCCAATAAATTTCAACCTAATATCTTAGTCTATGTTAAGAATTTTGTCCCTGCATTTGTTCTTGTAATTTTTTGACAGTGGCTTCATCCTGTTGCGACATGGATGTCAATTTCTTTCCTATATTATCATGCATTTCCAAATATTTAGATACACATCTATCCAAACACACTGATTCACCTTTGGACAATTCGGAGTCATTATACTTTGGTGGTATGCACTTTTTCTGACAGGCGTTTGTCATTCTGAAATAAAAATCAAATAAAGTCAAGGATGTCACCGCCGGTTACTTTTTCTCTTTAAAAAAAATAATGAGAGAAAATTTATCTAGTATCAGCAATATAACGTACAATGTGTGTATCTACTGATCAGCATGTTTACGTTTGCAGATCTTTACAAATAAACATTGCTACATATCCTCTAACCCGAATAATATCAGTCGTTATTTTGGTTTCAGGTCGTTCCGGCCCAAGTCGATCTGGCCCTAAATTATAAGTCGATTCGGCCCCATTTGAAATTAAATACTTTTGAACTGAAATACACAAGTGTTTATCATTTCAAAATGTTTTTTTTATCAATTTTAATTTTAAAAATTCAAACATTAGAATTGTTTGTGTGTAATCAAGAAATCAATGTACTCGTTAAATAAATATTTTTTTATTCACAAGATTATCCATCATTTATCCATGCATCGATCTCCATTGAAAAAAGTAAACAAAAGTGTTGACTGTTTTGATTGCAATTCCCAGTTGATCATTTCTCAATATTAATGGCTTTCATTATGTAATCCATGTTTACGATTAAATTGCGACACCTGGCAGTTGTAAAATAAATTAGTTATCTCCCATTTATCGTTCTGAGCCCACTTTCAAAACAAAAACACAATGTGACAAGTATATACGTTCAGGTTTATTAGTTTATAACGTAATATTTATAGGAGGGCCGAATCGACTTGGGGCCGAACTGGTTTGAGGCCGGATTAACTTGAATAATTCAAGCCCTTTCCATCTCCGATTCTCTCCGCCTTCTGTGGTTAATGAAGCGATCGATAGAGAGTGGAATATAACGACTGGATTATTCGGGTTAGGACCGGATCGACCTGATACCGTTATTTTCCGCTCATCGGAGATGAAATCGTAGACGGAGAGGGACTGAATTATCCGAATTACATATTCTCGGTTTTTTTCTAATTTTTTTAGGAATATTGCGACGTGTTCCGAATGACGCTTTACAAAATTATAAACGTTTCTCCTATACAGGAGCACCCTTATCAAACACGCTATGATGGCGCCAAGCAAAAAAAGATGTAAACAAGGTTCACTGGACAGCTTTTTCAAAAAGCAAAGAATAGACACTCAGTGATGCAAAATAAAATGAAAAGCATTATAAAATGAAAGAGTGCTCAGTTTTCAATGAAATTTTGAACTAAAACTTCAGAATCATTTTCATCACCATACTGAATTAAACTATATTTATAGTTTGTTAACTGTTCTGTTTTTTCAAGTTAAATTGCATTAAAGAAATAAAATCTTAATACATCTTTGTAGTCAACAAATTGAAGTGCCTGAATCACTGCCACAATATAATCAAAAGTAGAAAAAAAGGGTCTTTTATCTTGAACAATTGCTGAAAATATGAGAAAAATAGTACAAAAAAATGAAGTTTCAATAATGAAATTAAGTGCCAGGAGAGGCCTAGAATGCAGGATTTTGCACCATTTATCAAAGAGCTTCTGGGGGCTTTGATTGGCCCCCGGCTGTAAAGCCGTCCGCATCGATTTGCCTGCTACTTTTCAATTTTCTCCTGCTACTTCAAAATCTATTGACATCCCTGAAAGTAGTTGATTAAAGTATATGGATACAAATTACAATGTGTAAAACATTGGACTTTCAAATAATTTTTTATGCAAACACAAGTTTCACTTAAATATGACTTAGAAATTGAATGGATGAGCTACAGTACATGTGTATGTCTTTTTCATAACAATTGTTAAAAACTTTTTCTAACTTTCATGAGGGTTAAGATTATGCCATTTATGGTGTTTAATGCCACTTTCAACAATATTTCAGTTATATCGTGGCAGTCAGCTTTATTGATGGAGGAAACCGGCGTACCCAGAGAAAACCACCGACCTGATGCTAATCACTGACAAACTTGATCACATAATCATGTATCAAGTATGACTGGCCATGACTGCATGAGCGGAATTCGAACTCACGTTAGTATATTATATATATCCATTGTGTTATGGGGCAAGATTGCTTTGGCAATGGGAAGATTGTCAGTCAATGGTGAGCTTGATCTTATGCAACAACTAATTAATACAATAATAGCCCAATGCATTAGCCATTAATGGCATTATGCAGGCAGACCATTAAAAGGCATTATTATTAATACATAATGACTGTCGGTCCAGTGAGACTATTCTATTGGTATACGGAAAAAAATGAATTTAGAAACAAGCAGGTGACTTGGCAAGACTAAAGCGTAAAGGCTAAACTAAAGCTAACACCAAAGCCAAAGGCAAAGGTCAAATATTGAAATAATATGCGTTTTAGTTAGAATTTAGGATCAATATTAGCACCTGTTATACATATCCGCCATCATCTCCAATTCTAGATCTGATACCAATTTTATCTGTGCTTCATTCAAAGACGTTGCCATTGTTACAAACTGTTCTGGCTTTTGAGTAGATAGAGGTTATTTTGTAATTTACCAAACCCACGTGTAGGTAACCGGCTTAACCGGAAGTAGAATCAGAAGCGAAATATCAACTCCAATAACATAACCAATTAAAACCAAGGTCTGAAAATTATTGGCCAATGATAGTTGGTGTTACATTTGCCACAAGTGCTGTCAAAATGTTTTGTTGACAAGACTGTTCATAAAAATAGGAGTGAAACTTGAAAACTTGTTTGAACGAAGAGAAAATGACAACAATTCACAATGTCTAAAAGAATACAGAAATACGTCTTTCACCCCCTTATTCTCCGTTAAAATGGTTAATTGTTATTTAGTCGTTTTTCGAAGATGATTCATTCATAGAATTGATATTCAGATTCCATTGGTGACCAAGCAACTTTCAGTTTCACTATCGTCGTAGACAAAATGGCCGAAGATACAGCTGTAGAAACGAAATTTTGCAAAAATTGGTAAGGAGTAAATATTATACACATAGATATGGTTAAACTTGAAAAGTAAAACATTTTTATTGACATGGTGAAACTTGATTCATGAGGAAACAAAAAAAAGTTTTTGGGCCACTTATAATACTTGTTTTTATTTATCGGGTGCTTACTTAATATGGTTCTGTGTATTCATATGTCATTTCAATCAATTTTCACTGCCAAATTTTTTTATTTAACTACCACGGTACTAGTGGTGTTCCGATGGTCGATTTTAACCGATAATCAGTTGGTTGGTGTCTTAAACTATGCACTCGAGCCCAAGAATCTATTTACCTGGTGTAGAGGTCATAAATTAGGGCTAGTTAGCCCCTGTTGCTCTTCTTGATTTGTCATATCCATTTTCCCGATTAATCGAACAATTCTACTTTCACTTTCACTTTGATTTTCTGGAAATCTTGTGACGTATAAATTAAGCAGAAAATAACAGTTTCATATTTCATCAAATCGTGTTAAATAGTTGTTTTTTTTTATATTTGCAAATGAAATTATATTTCTAACGTCCATTAAAAGTATAATAAGTACAGTGAAAACTAAAAAAAAATCGTCAAATTTGTAGATTTCTGACCGAAAACAAATATGCATTCGCGGCTATGACATGGTGCTGCTCGAACTTATACTGACCTAACAATACTGCAGTGATGGGGAAAAATGCAGCTTTCTATCCAAGATTAAGCATTTTAACCAAAAAATATTTTGCCATTCCAGCATCGTACATCATGTATGTACCCTCAGAAAGAGTATTTAGTATTGCGGATCATTTAGTGAACAAAAAGAGGGCTCGCCTCAGTCCTTCAAATATTGGCAATATCATTTCATGAATAAAAGCATGGAATAATACTGATAACTACACTATATGAGTGTGGATGACAATGTTCTGTTTTCTATGGACTGTTCAATCAAATTTATTTATGTTTGATAGTGTTTGTCGTTTGTTGAATTTTTCCCAGAATTTATTAAGTTTGTTCACTGTCTATGGATTTATAATCTAATGTGATAAAGGAAGTCAGTTACCACTAATTATTTAAGGTACTGTACCTCTGATCAATCTAATAATGAAACATAATATAAAAACAATACATTAATATATTCCTTTATTACAAACAACCTTAAAATAAACATGACAAAAAACATACACCACATTACATAAGAGGTATAATGTAAAATTTGCATAAAATAGGTCGTTTTCAACAAAACATCCTTTTTTCCAATTATAACTGATAATTAGTTATTCATGTGAAACCGATGTTCGATTATGAAATTCCTTCCGATTCCCATCACTACACGATACCATATGACCCTGATATATAGATTAAACATTACTTAAGTTAGCAGTCATGTTTTATAGTAAAAAGATATACATGTATGTGAGAGATACAGTTCACCAGCTGGTTAGTGGTGACTGGTGGTACAGGATACCTGTTCATTGTTACATTGTATCATTTTATTTTTGTCATTAGTTATGTCAGACAATAACATTTTTTTTAATTTTATTATTTATATAAAAGCAAGCCGTGCAGAAGTAAAAAATATCAATGACATAATAATCTAGACTTTTTACTAAAAACAAACATTTTAAATAATATAAAAAAGGACAAATTAAAAAATATCAGAAATAAAATAAATGGATAACTTACCTCATGCTTTCCACATGACCAATTTATCAACATTTAAATGTCTATCGGAATGATAATAATAAATAATGAATGAATACTTATTCAATTTTTTTCATAATTGTTTATATATCTAATACAGAAAATGTATTAGTACATTTTACCTGTTTTCTCTGTGTGTAATGATTTATAAATATATGATGATTTTCATTGAATACATTGTAAGTTACATGTCTGACCATGTGCATGTAATCTTTTGTTGTAAAACAGGGGCCTTCGGTTGAACCTGGACGACCAAGGTGCATTGTTAACAGGTAATGATGAATAAATGACAATTATGTATGTATGATAAAAAAAAGAAAATGACACATAAAATATAAACTTTGGGATTTAATCATGTATGTCATTTGCATCCATATATATAGGGATTGAAGAAAAAATGATAAAGAATGTCTTAAACTTGAACTGAACAAAGAAGAAAATTAGCTGAAGAATGACAGCATTTGCCCAAGTTATTTTTCCAGTAAAAATAACCACCCAAAACTAACAAATTAATAAACATATGAATTTAAGTAATTTATTAAAATTTACAATTATGAAAAGTGAACTTCAACAGTGATAGTCAACAATCCCACCAATATCAACAAAATGAATAGTCTGACACCAAACACAAAAACAAGTTACATTCGATGAATTGATACTGTTGGCCACTTTGTACTAAAGTAGACCAACACTCTTCGATGGATTTTTATAGTGCTAGCTCACAGAAACAACAGTCTGTGGATAGACCTGTCGCTCCACTCGGACACACTATCCTGATTCCATGCCAACCAGTCTCTGTTATTACTCATTAACACTGTGCTTAGCAGAGAAGCAACAAATATCAATTTTATAGTCTTTGGTTTGACCCGATCGGGGATCGAACTCATGATCTGATGCACCCAAGGTGAGCAAGCTAAACATTGGACCACGGATACAGTCTCAATAATTGACATATAATGAATATAAACAGCATATATATGCAGGTGATTTTTTTTTTCTATTTTAGCAAACGGGACATCAGTGCTGTCAACTTTGTGATGCACGAAATGCATTGTATGCGTAACATTGCACTATGCAAACATTGTAATGAACCAGTACCAAAGGGAGAAATCGATCAACACTTTGAGGATACCCATGCCAAGATTGCCTGTCCAAAATGTGGAATTCAGGTTGAGAAAAATGATCTAGAGAAACATGAGGTATGAAATTGTTGATAAAGATTCCACATACCCATAGCAATAAATATACAATATACGTACATTGTCGGTAAATATAAAATTTATTTGTACGAGCTTTAGACCCAGGCAGAATAACGAGCTTTTCAGGCCTGTTTCGCAGCGAGTACAAATGAATTTTATATTTAACGACAATGTACGTCTATTGTGTTTATCCTGCAATGTCAAAAAAGTCGGAAAACTTGTCAGATTTAAGCAAAAAGGACAGAAACAAGCGTCATTCCTCGCCTTTCATAAATGTTGTCAAGGGTGTCTTCTTCGTGGTCCGCGTTACATTAGTACCAGTTTCATACTTGTCTGCACCCTCCGCTGTACATAGCTACAAGGTACCAGGAAAATTTATTCGTAGGCTGAAAAGTTTATTCATATAGTACGAAAAGTTTATTCGTCTAGTACGAATAAAGCAAAAATTTATTCGTATAGCATATTTGTACAGCAAATGTACTGATTGCAGGATAAATATATAATACATCAGTCCTCTTATAAGGTCACCCCCAAGAAAGGTCACCCCTCTTATCAGGCCAGATTTCAGAAGCACTGATATAGTAAAATGCTACTAATTTGTCCTCCTCAAGGGAGGCCACTTTTTCATTGTGATCGTATGGTAGTTGGATTTACAACTACCTGTGCAATCAGTGCCTATCACCACTAATGTTTTGAGTTTGCATCCCTCTCATGGCGAGGTGTTATGTGGTAAAGTTTGTCAGTGACTTGTGACAAGTCGGTGGTTTTCTCCGGGTAGTCCGGTTTTCTCCAATAAAACTGACTGCCGCAATTATAACTGAAATATTGTTGAAAGTGGTATTAAACTCCATAACCATAAATTTGTTATTGCCATATATGGAATGTGTCAGAAAATATGTTTTATCAGTTTGCAATATGTCAGAAAAAAGTATTTCGTGGTTTATGCAATATTTCAGAAAAAAGTGTTTCACCAATACATGCAATATGTCAGAAAAGTGTCCTGTCATTTTATGCAATATGTCACAAAAAGTCTGAAAAAAAAAGTGTTCTATCAGTTTATGCAATATGTCAGAAAAAGTTTTTTTTTCAGTTTATGTAATATGTGAGAAAAAAGACTTTTAAGTTTTATAATCAGTTTAAATGCAATATGTCCAAAAAAAAGTGTTCCATCAGTTTATGCAATTTGTCAGAAAAAAGTTTTTCATCAGTTTATGCAATATGTCAGAAAAAAGTGTTCTATCAATTTATGCAATGAATATGTCAGAAAAAAGTGTTCTATCAATTTATGCAATATTTTAGAAAATGTGTTTTATCAAATTATGCAATATGGAAAAAAAGTGTTCCGTCCTTATCAGATTATGCAATTTGTCCAAAAAAAAAAGTTCTATCAGCATTATCAGTCTATGCTATTTGTGGGGTCTGGCCAGATATCACAAATAGTCATTAATTTGAACTAAATTGTAGGTTGAAAATAATATAAACGGTTATTATGCTGATTCTAGAAGATTATAGAAGGTTAAGAAATGATACTTATTTCTCTGTTCTTCATCTCACAGTTACCAAGATGGCATCAATGTTTTTTTTGGTGTTTTAATGCCACTTTCAGCAATATTTAAGCTATATCATGGCGACCAATTTTAGTGGTGGAAGAAGCCGGAGTACCCGGAGAGAACCACCGACCATGGGCAAGCAACTGGTAAACTTTATCACTTGCGGTTGCGAGTCGAGTGCACCCTTTTTTGTAATTTACAAAGCCGGGTGTGAACCCACGTCGTATTGGTGATAGGCTTGTATGAGTTGTTAGGTAATCCAACTACCTAACTCATTGAGCCACCCGGGCCCTTGGGATGTATTGAAATCAAAATGTATATATAATATTATAATGTAGAAATTAAATTTGTATACCTTTTAGGAAGAAGAGTGTTCAAAAAGGTCAATGAAATGTTTATATTGTGAACTTGAAATGCCGAAGGCCGATTTAGACACACATCTAGGATATTGTGGAACACGGACAGAAGAATGTGTAAAGTGTGGACAGTTTATCATGAAAAAAGACGAACTGAAGCACGATGAAAGCAATTGTACATACCCAACTCCGAAACCGTCCACAAACAATACAAACAGAAACCCATCCAATGGTTTTCTGGTAAACAGTCATCTTGGTGGCAACAGTGTTTTACTTCCCGATGAAATTTACCATACAGAACCGAACTATGATCCATTTATGCTTGACGAAATGCACCGACTTTTAAATACAGAGGATATTACAGGTGCTGCAGGAGGCACTAGTAATCCTATTGTCAACGATACCAGACGAGACAAAATGAAATTTACAAAAAGTAAAACAAATAAAAAATCAGAAGTTAATAGACAAAGAGGTTAGTTAAGTATATATATACATGTATCTACATTCTTCAAAAAATTGTGATTGATTATGTTTCTAGACTTTTCATCATCATTTCAGCATGCTATGATATAGTATTTGGTCTTTTTTTTTTTTTTATCTTCAGTGATTTGATGAGAGAGGTGCACACATAGGTGGTTGTTTGTTTCATTGATATTGGTGGAATTGATGATCATCACTGTTTAAACTTTCTTTTCATAATGTATTGTTAATTTTGAGAAATTTAAGAATAGTCAGTACTAGAGGTTTCCTGATACATTGTAGTTCCATGGGACCTCTGCTTTTTGTTGTAAGGGACCAGGTTTCCTTAGAGCTTTTACTTGGGGTTTTTGATTTTTGTTTTAAATTAATATATGCAAAAAAGTGCTGTTTAAGACATTTTCACGTTTCAACCAAATTTTGTTGATATTCTTACACTCACATTCCGAGATCTCTTCATTGGCTACTGATAGAATGGGCTGATCATGATCCGATTGACATTTTACTTTCAAATATACAAACGACATTATATTTGAAATTGCAAGGTACCGTTAAACCTGTAACTCAAACCTCATTGGGACCAGCTTTAGTGTTCACTATAGTCAGGTTTTCGGGTTATATTTGTTAAAATTGACAATATTACCTACATGTAAATTTGGTGTTTGGTTTAATACAGTATTCTGCATTATTCAAGGTACGGTAACCTGCAGGTTTATAAGACTGGTTTCACTGTATTTATGTTGTCAACGATTACCAACCAAAAATTATTTGTCTATGATATTTTCCCATATTTTCATATTATATATAAATGTGAAATTTTAATTTTTGTTTACAGAAAGAACAAACCAAAGCAGGTCAGAGCCTACTGGTAATGTCAGTCAGGAGGAACAAGACAGGTTATTGGCCATGCATCTAGCCCAGGATCTGAATGAAGAAAACAACCTTCAAAACATGATACGAGAGTTTGATAAACCATCACTGGTACAAAGGGGAGGCAATTCATCATATATGATGGACAGAAACGTAACCGATAGTTACGACATTGAACCTGACCTTGCAGGTTTGTAGAAGCATACATTACAGTGAGGTTTTATATCAAAATGAGTGATGAAAGTGTACATCAAATAATTACTAGACCAGACTGGACCCTGAGCCTGAGACAGTCCATAGCATATTATTGGTTCACAACATGACAGACCCTGAGCCTGAGACAGTCCATAACATATTATTGATTCACAACATGACAGACCCTGAGCCTGAGACAGTCCATAGCATATTATTGGTTCACAACATGACAGACCCTGAGCCTGAGACAGTCCATAATATATTATTGGTTCACAACATGACAGACCCTGAGCCTGAGACAGTCCATAACATATTATTGGTTCACAACATGACAGACCCTGAGCCTGAGACAGTCCATAATATATTATTGGTTCACAACATGACAGACCCTGAGCCTGAGACAGTCCATAACATATTATTGGTTCACAACATGACAGACCCTGAGCCTGAGACAGTCCATAACATATTATTGGTTCACAACATGACAGACCCTGAGCCTGAGACAGTCCATAACATATTATTGGTTCACAACATGACAGACCCTGAGACAGTCCATGACATATTATTGGTTCACAACATGACAGACCCTGAGCCTGAGACAGTCCATAGCATATTATTGATTCACAACATGACAGACCCTGAGCCTGAGACAGTCCATAGCATATTATTGATTCACAACATGCCAGAGCCTGAGACAGTCCATAGCATATTATTGATTCACAACATGACAGACCCTGAGCCTGAGACAGTCCATAGCATATTATTGGTTCACAACATGACAGACCCTGAGCCTGAGACAGTCCATAACATATTATTGGTTCACAACATGACAGACCCTGAGCCTGAGACAGTCCATAGCATATTATTGGTTCACAACATGACAGACCCTGAGCCTGAGACAGTCCATAACATATTATTGATTCACAACATGACAGACCCTGAGCCTGAGACAGTCCATAGCATATTATTGGTTCACAACATGACAGACCCTGAGCCTGAGACAGTCCATAGCATATTATTGGTTCACAACATGACAGACCCTGAGCCTGAGACAGTCCATAACATATTATTAGTTCACAACATGACAGACCCTGAGACAATCCATAACATATTATTGGTTCACAACATGACAGACCCTGAGCCTGAGACAGTCCATAACATATTATTGATTCACAACATGACAGACCCTGAGCCTGAGACAGTCCATAACATATTATTGGTTCACAACATGACAGACTCTGAGCCTGAGACAGTCCATAGCATATTATTGGTTCACAACATGACAGACCCTGAGCCTGAGACAGTCCATAACATATTATTGGTTCACAACATGACAGACCCTGAGACAGTCCATGACATATTATTGGTTCACAACATGACAGACCCTGAGCCTGAGACAGTCCATAGCATATTATTGATTCACAACATGACAGACCCTGAGCCTGAGACAGTCCATAACATATTATTGATTCACAACATGACAGACCCTGAGCCTGAGACAGTCCATAGCATATTATTGGTTCACAACATGACAGACCCTGAGCCTGAGACAGTCCATAACATATTATTGATTCACAACATGACAGACCCTGAGCCTGAGACAGTCCATAACATATTATTGGTTCACAACATGACTGAGCCTGAGACAGTCCATAGCATATTATTGGTTCACAACATGAGAGACCCTGAGCCTGAGACAGTCCATAACATATTATTAGTTCACAACATGACAGACCCTGAGACAATCCATAACATATTATTGGTTCACAACATGACAGACCCTGAGCCTGAGACAGTCCATAACATATGATTGATTCACAACATGACAGACCCTGAGCCTGAGACAGTCCATAACATATTATTGGTTCACAACATGACAGACTCTGAGCCTGAGACAGTCCATAGCATATTATTGGTTCACAACATGACAGACCCTGAGCCTGAGACAGTCCATAACATATTAATGGTTCACAACATGACAGACCCTGAGCCTGAGACAGTCCATAGCATATTATTGGTTCACAACATGACAGACCCTGAGCCTGAGACAGTCCATAACATATTATTGATTCACAACATGACAGACCCTGAGCCTGAGACAGTCCATAGCATATTATTGGTTCACAACATGACAGACCCTGAGCCTGAGACAGTCCATAACATATTATTGATTCACAACATGACAGACCCTGAGCCTGAGACAGTCCATAGCATATTATTGGTTCACAACATGACAGACCCTGAGCCTGAGACAGTCAATAACATATTATTGATTCACAACATGACAGACCCTGAGCCTGAGACAGTCCATAGCATATTATTGATTCACAACATGACAGACCCTGAGCCTGAGACAGTCCATAACATATTGGTTCACAACATGACAGACCCTGAGCCTGAGACAGTCCATAACATATTATTGATTCACAACATGACAGACCCTGAGCCTGAGACAGTCCATAGCATATTATTGGTTCACAACATGACAGACCCTGAGCCTGAGACAGTCCATAACATATTATTGATTCACAACATGACAGACCCTGAGCCTGAGACAGTCCATAACATATCATTGGTTCACAACATGACAGACCCATCTAATCTTTTCCTACTCTTAAGAAAGATATTGAGATTTATTTTTTTTATCTTAGTTATTATGCCTTCCCAGTATTTGGTTTCTGTTCAATAACTTGAGTTCCCTTGAAGCAAATACTTCAAGCTTTGTGTTCAAGATCTAGGGCTATAAAAGGAGGCTGTTTGTTATCAGACTTGACCACTTTTCCCATTCTGGAGTTATGCCACTTTAGTTGGAAGCGGGCTGGGGGCATCTGTGTGCTATGGACAAATGATTCTATTTTCCCCCAGTTAAGGTAAGCTTATACTCGATAAAAATTACTTTGCATATCTACTTATGCTTTTTAAAATTCAAAAGTCAGGTTACATCATAGCGCACACTAAATTTTATATCTACGTTTTTTTTTAACTATCACTGGATTGATACCTCTGCTTCGCACTGACATGGTTTATTAGATATATTTATATTTTACTAAAATTTACAGTTCCTAGATAATGTTATTATTAATAAAGCTAAGGTTCTCCTCCCTCAGGCATAGGTGACCTGAGCCGATTTTGGCTATCCTGTTTAGGCCCTTTGGTTTTATTGCTCCCGAAACTTTAAATCATTTGACTTCCCAATCTTTCCATTTTGTGCGTACCTGATGAAGGTTATTCCAGAGACGTACCTGATGAAGGTTATTCCAGAGACGTACCTGATGAAGTTTATTCCAGAGACGTACCTGATGAAGGTTATTCCAGAGACGTACCTGATGAAGGTTATTCCAGAAACGTACCTGATGAAGGTTATTCCAGAAACGTGTTGTGTGCACTAAATTTGATATCTACGTTTTTATTACTGCAAATAATATTTTATATTGCCACAAATATTTTTGGTCAGATCATGTCATGTGTATGTTGTCTATCATCTGTCTGTAGACACAATGGTGTCTATGCGATAACTTTACTTCTAGTTGACTGATCTTTCTGAAATGAATTGCTCAGGAAAGTATCTTTCAGAAAAATGTAAAAACTTAAAGACTTGTTATGTATCTATTACTGTTTGTGTAATATGCGGACCGAAAAGGGGGAATTAAAAAAAATTGAACTTATTTATATTTCACCCCATTCTAATCCAAAATTCTGGTAGAATGTGGACAGATTTCCCCTGTCCTTTAAATTTACAGTTTATGAGATAAATTGAACTGAAATGGTGCCAAAAAGTGCCAATTTCCAACATATAAGCATTTTTTTTTTTTTTTTTCATTCCACTAATACATCTCCCTCCCAACTATTTGTTTACCTTCTTAAATGATTGCAGGGAATATCATTCAACTTGTTGAAGACATTCAGTATTTGGTAGAAGGGACGAATAAATATTTTATTTTTGAAGATACCAAAGGGGTAATCAGAATCTGTATATTGAAGAAGAACAGACAACACAATGGCCAAAAGAAAAAGTACAAAAGGATAAACAACGATCTACAAAACATACCTATAAAACTAAAGATTGAGTAACACGAACCCCACTAAAAACCGGGGGTGAACTCATCAAAAACCATTAATTATAGACAAATCTCTTTTTTCAACCTATGTATGTGATGTATAATTTATGAAATATATCTTTCAGATATATCATTTTTACCATGTGAGTTTTGTAGAGAAGCTATACCAATAGATGATTTAGTAAATCACCAGGTAATGTTATTTTTTTAACATATAGCAGTCCTCGAAATGAAAATTTGACTTTACTGGTCCAAATCAAAATTCTAGAATTTATTTTTATATACATTGTATTGTAATTCTAAATATAAACTGAAAAAATTAATGGTCCGAAATTGTTTTTAACTGGTCTTCGGTCGGAGGACTGTTGTTCATTGTGAGGACTGATATAGGAGACAGGATCCAATGAAGACGTCCCCCATAAGTAAATGTCCAATCAAACAATTCAAGTATCTCTGTTGAAAATATAGTATAAATGTACATTGTATTTCATACCTGTTTTTTTTCTTTTATTAAGGAGTATTGAAATGAACATGTTACAATGAAATTATATTTTTATGTTACTTCAATATTGTAATTTAATCACATGAAAACCTGGACCAAGGTGATATAAGTTAACAGGCAAAATATGACAATAAAGAGATAAAAAAAGGAACAATTTTTTTGGTAACGTAAGTGGAACACAGTGTTATGTATTTGTCAGATTCTAACTTTCGCAATTTAATGTTTCAGATTGCTTTTGGTCATTATTTTTTTGCCATCAATACACTTGAAACACATGGCAACTCGTGGAAGTTATTTTTATGATTTTGAAAAAACAATAAACGTTAAAAAAAATTGTATAAAGCCTAAACAAATATTTTCCAGTCGGTAACCATTCAGATCAGTTGGTTTGGCAAGTGTAAACAAACTTTATTTTTATTTTGGTCTTGTGCTAAATGCTACTTTTTATTGTAGAGCCATTGTACAGATGATCCTCTTAGCTCATTGATGCCTCAGATAAACAATCGGGAGGACCCGGGATGGAGTTCTGGACGGTTGGCTGAGGAGTCTAATCAACAGGAAAACAACATTGACAACCGATTCAGATCTCAAGATTCCACTAGGCAACAACCCTCTGTGATAAATAACCTGGACTATAGTGTAGTACAAAATTTCTGGGCTGGGTTAGTATATTTAATATACCACTAGACAACTAGCGCTCCGTGATAAATAACCTGGACTATGGCGTAGTACAAAATCTCTGGGCTTGGTTAGTATATTTAATATACCACTAGACAACTAGCGCTCCGTGATAAATAACCTGGACTATGGCATAGTACAAAATCTTTGGGCTGGGTTAGTATATTTAATATACCACTAGACATCTAGCCCTTCGTGATAAATAACCTGGACTATGGCGTAGTACAAAATCTCTGGGCTGGGTTAGTATATTTAATATACCACTAGACAACTAGCCCTCCGTGATAAATAACCTGGACTATGGCGTAGTACAAAATCTCTGGGCTGGGTTAGTATATTAACATACCACTAGGCAACAGCCCTCCAAATTTTCACTCCACACGAAAAATATGACTTAACCATGGTAAATTCTTCAATAATTCATGGGCTTCCATGATTATTCATGCTTTTATGTGATTTTTCGCTCACCTGAACAAAGGTCATGGGAACTTTTGCCATCACTTTATGTCTGTCATATATCATAAACTTTAGCATTTAAATCTTCTCCGCTGACACCACTGAACCAAATTAAACCAAAGTTGGCTTCGATGTTCCTTAGGTGGTGTCCTTTCAAAATTTTGTCTGACAGCCCCATTTTCCATTCAAGATGGTGACAGTTACTAAATATAAAGAATTCTTTAATTGTCTAATCCTGCTTTGTTATATTATATAAGTGAAAATAAACTCAATTTTAAGTGCAGCTACATGGCAATGAGTAAACCAAAATATCTCCCAGAAATTTCTGGGAATTTTTTTTCAGTAAATTTACAGTGATTATGCATATTATTAGAAACAAAATCACTTTAAAATATTCTGCTCTGAAATGTACTTCGTTAGGTTTACATACAAAATTATGTATGATACCTCCATCCAAGATGGCTGGCATTACTGTTAGTGGTATTCCATTAATATGGCCACAAAAATGGCTGAAATTGTTCAATAAGATTCAGAAGTCAAATTGAAAACCAGGTGAGAGATTACAGGCCGCCAAGAGCCTCTAGTTATATTTAACTTTTGACATTTTCATATGACAGGGACAGTGAGAATGTAGATGTCCATGGATATGACAGTGGTAATATTATGCTGCCTTGTGAGTTTTGCGATGAACTTTTCCCACAAGATGTGTTAGTACAACACCAGGTATGTAGGTTAAAAATACCATGTTAGTGGGAAGGGCCTGGATCCCAATAACCAGTTTAACACTGCCACATTTTTGTGTCTGTCCCAAGACAGGTCATGGATTTTCAACATTATATGACATGGTCTTTTTTTATATTCAGTAATTTGAGATAAAAGGTGATTGTTCGTTTTGTTGATATTGGTGGAAATGTTGGCCATCGCTGTTTAAACTTTCTTTTATTAATTTATCAGAACTCATTGTCTAAATAACTACGGAGATCTGCATCGGTGCTCGGGTGTGGTAGATCGTTGTCATTGAGACCAGGTCGGATCAAACCTAAGTCTATAAAAGTGGCATTTGCTGTCTCTTCTCTGCCAAGCATGCAACATTAACATTAAGGAGTAAGAGCAAAGACTTAGATGGCTCTGAATCATGATAATGTGTACAGGTAGAGCTACATGTCTACCCACATACTGTTGTTTCAGACAGCTAGCACTATATAAAACCCACGTTAAGTCTAGTGGTTATATAGCTTAAGAAAATTGCTGAAAGTGACGGAAGCGACGAAAAGCCTCAATAACATTACCATCTCAAATTCATGCTTTTTGTCACTGAAATTTGATATTGAATTGAAAAGGAGAGGATTTCTTTATACAACTAATAGAATTATCAAAGTATTGAACATATACCATGTACCTGTAATTATTTTATTAATATAAATATAAAACAACAAGACTAAAACATTCATACATACATATAACAATGAAATTGTCTTTAGTCCTAGAAAGTTTTCTAGACCGTGCTGCGTCTTATTTAAAGGGGTGACTTGTGTATGTACAAAAGCAAAAAAGAATCTTTTTTTCGACCATGTGTCTTAAATAAAGAAGTGACTTTTAGTGCAAAAAGTATGGTAGTATGTATACATATTGACATCGCATAAAAAATTTAGCTTAATGGATTATAATATTGTTAATTATTTTATGGTAGCAATTTTGTTGTTGTTGACAGGCTGTTTGTGAACCCGGTAATTCAATGACGCCAAGAGTTACATCCCCTGCTGTAAATCGTCAACCAAAAAAACAGAATGTTGAACCATCATCAAGTTCCCGTTCTGACAGGTATCAACCAACCGCAAATTTTGATGAACTTCTACAAAACCATCGAATATCAAATAGCCAAGCAAGCAGTCGTGCTAGTAGAGATGAACCTCCATCAAAACAATTGAGAGAAACATTACATAAATACGGTGTTGATATGAAAGAACCAAAACTTCCCCAATCAAGAAGATATTCATCGACTCTTGACAGCGATGAAGAAAATTACAGTACTCCTAGAAGACAAGTTCAACCTAAACCAAAAGACAGTTCGAAAAGGACAAAAACTACGCTGGAAAGTTTACTCCACGATCAACCTCCTCCACCATTTGATTTTTTAGGACATATAAATAGCAATTCTCAACGTAAACAGAGTAAAGATAACATAAATGTGTCAAGACAGAGCCATACATCAGGTTATACACCATCTGCTGCTAGAGGTAATTCGATTTAATAATTTTTTATATAGAATTAGACCTTCCTGGGTAGAAGGTTTGGGTTTAGGTGTATGGTGTTTAATGCCACTTTCAACAATATTTCAGTTTCATTGGTGGAGGAAACCGCAGTACCCGGAGAAAACCACCGACCTGTCGGAAGTTAATGACAAACTTTATCACATAATGTTGTTTCGAGTAGACCTTGCCATGAATGGGGTTCCAACTCACAACTTTAGTGGTGATAGGCACTGATTCCACAGGTAATTATAAATCCAACTACCATACCAACAGGACGACCCCCTCTTAGGTAGAAGGAACTGATGATTTGTTAACGAACGACAATGTTTGTATATACAATCAAATACAGTCAAAAACAGTCACCTTGATTATCGGTCATCTGGTGTAAGCAGTCAGTTTAAACACTCCAGACCGGATTTACATGTTACTTTAACTCAAATAAGCGGTCACATTACTAACGGGGTCAACAATTACTCCATGTTTGTCCCATCGTACCATTCTAGACTTTGAAAAATCATTGGTAATTAACTATCAAGGTGTCCTCAAAACATTATTAAGCTATCAAATTATTATTTAACTAATTTAATAATTTAACAAATAATTAACTAATTAACTGTAAATCTTTACAAAAACACCTGAGAATTACAAAGCGATCACCATTTTTTCTAATAAAATGCATTCTGGTAATAGTAATACCCAAATCATTGCAGACAGGAACTGAAAATCCAGATCAGCCAATCTTAAATAGCATTTATTCATGTTATCTGGTCATTTTTCCATTATCCCAAGGTTGATCGTTGAATACAAGTTTGACAGTATTCTGTTTTTTCACTGAATGACTTGGTGCTTTTTAGATGAGAAGTCATTGTGTCTTTCATTGCTTCACATATTATTTATTAAATTAACTAGCCATAGGATTCATTGTTAGCTCTTCTAATAGACTGGGGGCCGTCGTGACCATGATCATATGGTACTGTAAATTCAGAAATTATTGTGATGTTTTTATTTATGCGAAAAATGTGACAAGACGTCTGTCGCATTAATAAAAATTCGCATTTTTTATTTTTCGTTGTAATGTTCTATTAGAACATTGGCTGGAATCGCATTAATTAAAACTCACATTTTGGACAGTCGTCAAGGATTCGCAATAATAAGTGCACGCATTAATTTCTGAATTTACAATGGTTGGATTTACAACTACCTATGCAATCAGTGCCTATCACCACTGATGTTGTGAGCTCAAATCTCGATCAGGGCAAGGTGTACAACATTATGTAATAAAGTTTGTTAGTGACTTGCGACAGGTCGGTGGTTTTCTCCAGGTCCTCTGGTTTCCTCCACTAATAAAACTGACCGCCACAATATAACTGAAATATTGTTGAAAGTGGCGTTAAACACCATCAAACAAACAAACAAACATCTAATAGACTGATCTTGAATAAAACATATTGTATTGCTCTAATATCAGCAGTGGGATTGGGCATTAGTTCTAACAACATGATAAACACCCTCTCCCTACAATGTGGAATTGGGCACCCAATTCTAACAACATTATAAACACCCTCTCCCTACAATTTACAACATAGCATAAGACAGTCAAACATGTATTAACAGGACACCTTTGAGACGAAGAAAAAGTGGCCTTATAAGACAGGTGACCTCTTAAAAGAAGTTCAATTCATATGAAATTTTCTAATACAGGACAAGAAAAAGGTGACCTTTTAATGCAGGTGACTTTTTAATAGAGGTGACTGCATGAACAGGTTTAACTGTACATGGCAAAAATCTAAAAAAAAATATATATATTAGAACAATGTATTTAAGTGAAATTAGCCATATTATACACTATACATAAATTTGTACTTGCATTTAGAGAGAAGAAAAGGTAAGATTTTACAATAAAAAATAAAAAAAACCAACAGAATGACATGACATATTATGTCATAACCCATGAAGGTAACACCAGCTACAATCAATCAAACCTATGACTGTCATGTATAGATTGCTTTTACTGTTTTAGGTGATACAAAACCTAACAAATCCACAGTTTCCAGCCGGAATGTTAGACGAGATCAAGAAACGGTTGGTTCCTTTGTAGATCCTAGAACAAATACTACAAGGTAATTGATTGTTAAAAACATTTGCTGGAGAGAAAAAAAAATCAGTCAAGTCATGTACGTGTATACACATGTGCGAAACAAGGCTTATGGTGTTTAACACCACTTTCAACAATATTTCAGTTATATCGTAGCGGTCAGTTTTATTGGTGGAGGAAACCGAAGTGCCTGAAGAAAACTACCACCCTGCTGCAAGTCACTGACAAACTTTAACACATAATATTGTATTGAGTATACCACACATCACCCGGATTCAAACTCACAACTTTAGTGGTCATAGGCACTGATTGCATAGGTAGTTGTAAATTCAACATTCATATGATCATGACCATGACGTAGCCAATAAAAATGTATAAGAGTCGTGTGTGTTTAAGTAATAAAAATGAATGAGTATCATTGTTGTTAAAAAGAAAAGTCCTCCAAACTTCTATTACAAATTTTTCTGAAATAAGTATAATTGATATGAATATTGACATTTTAAATCTGTAGTCATAACTGACACCAAAGGGAGATAATCTATGACTTAAATCATTATGTCATTTCATGTCCAAGTTTGAGCCTCTGAAGAAGCTATATGGTAAACAATATAATTATAATAAGATCTCTGCACTTGCTCCCTATAATCTATTGGTTGTTACATGATGACTACAAAGCAACTGATCGAAATCACACATGTGTGAAACAAGATATTTTTTAATATGTACATATACTTTATAAGCATCAACAAGGTCTACAAAAAGTCTTTTCAGAAATAAATGACAGGTAGTTCCTGGTTAAATTTTCATGAACAGAACCTTATCCCACCAATTTCTTTACTCTGTTCAAAAGATCTGCAATTTTTCTACAAAGAGACTTCTGAAACATTCACTCCATTTTTTGTCCGTTCTTTTTTATATAGATTTTTGTTGATTAGATACTTTTTTTTTTGACAAACCTTTAGGAGGTTGAAATCCCTCAATAAAGTTATGAAGAAGATTGTGGATGTTCCCTCTAATTTGAAAAAAAAACTAAATTGGAAGATCATGGAAAATAGCGCCATCAGGATGTTCTTGTGAAGTACTTTTTAACCTTTCAAACAATGGTATGATAACCACTTCTCTGTATTCTACACCATTGTAATAGATAGATTCAATTCCACAAATATAGGAACAAAGGTATAAAGACCCATTAGCCTTGGACAGAATTCATGGGCCAATAAAAACTAGTTACGACAACTTCAATAAATTTTCAACCTTATGATAACAGTTGATGATCAACATAGCGGTTGAAAATGAAAACAGGCAGCATAATTATAATGTTTTAATTTATATAGGGAAAATATTCTCTAACTAATTTGTCTCCATATATTTTTCTTCTATTATAGACCTCAGGCCAGTATAGCAGGGTCTTCAAGTAGAACAAGGACACAGGCTGGCACAACTCCATCCAGGCTGACAGGGTTAGGGACATCAGGTGTTACTGCTTCTAGATCTACAGTGATAGGGGCTTCAGGGAATACTCCATCACGATCAGCAGGGTTAGATGTACCAGGCAATAATAGGAGAACTCGTACCACACCGTTTGATTATGGCACAAGCAGAAATCAGGTAAAATAAAGATTTAAATGTTGAAAACTAATCTGTATATTCTTTCATATCAAGGCACATGCCACAAATGTAGTAGTCCATTGATTGATTTATTGTAATTAACGCTACTTTCAGCTATATCATGGCAGCCAGGTTTAGTGGTGGAAGTACCCGGAGAGAACCACCGACCATGGGCAAGCAACTGTTAAACTTTATTACTCAAGGCTGCGAGTCGAGTGCACCCTTTTTTGTAATTTACAAAGCCGGCGTGAGCCCACACTGTATTGGTGATAGGCTTGTATGAGTTGTTGGGTAATCCAACTACCTAGCTTATTGAGCTTCCCGGGCCCCTCAGGTAAAATAAAGATCTAATTGCTTGCAAATTTCCCAGTATAAAAACTAATCTGCATTTTCTTTCATATCAAGGCACATGCCACAAATTTAGTAGTCCAAAGTTTCATTGAATATTGAATGGGATGAATTCATCTGAAGGTCCCTCCTCTACAAATAGAAATTTCTTATTTATACTAGGGGGGAGGGTGTGGATTTGTATTTTTGCCTGTATTATTAGAGGTTAATGGTTTAGGTGTAGGGTGTTTAATGCCACTTTTAAGAATATTTCAGTTATATCGTGATGGTCAGTTTTATTGAAGGAGGAAACTTGAGTACCTGGAGAGAGGCACCAACCTGCCGCATGTCACTGACAAACTTTATCACTTAATGTTGTATCGAGTACACCTCTAGAGATTAACACTTGTAGCCTATTTCACCAATAATTCAATCTTTTAATTGGAATAAGCAGATTATTTTTATGTCAGGATACTGTATTGCTTTTTCATTGAAATATGGGAATTAAACTTTTTATCCAGAATATGTGAATTATACTAATGAAAGTTTTAATATGCAACAGGTCATATCTTAGAAAATTACTGTTGCAAGTAAAGGCATAAGTTCAGCACCAGATTCTACTCCCGCCCCCGTCCCCTTCCACGCGTCAATATCCTGCTTCATATAAAATATATTTGATTAGTAAGAAAGATATGGAAAATGAACATGAGAGACTTTACAATATTACACTTTGGCACAAATTAAGATGAAGAAACAAACTTTTATTACCGTTGTACACTTTTATACAGTCACATTAGTTTCTTCAATAAGGAGCATAGCTCATACACTAAAATAAGTGTAAAATTTCCCCTAGCCTGCAATTGAGTAGCAGTGTGCGAAGTTAGCAGTTAGGTCAAGGTAAAATAGAGATTGGTCTATGATACCACAAAATTTAGTTTCAGACACTATACTCTTTGCTTCTGCCAATATGTATTTCCACACACAAATTGCATTATCATGTCAAAATGTTTTATATGCATTGTATTTTTATTTTGTTTACATTGTAGAAGAAATCCTGATCAATTATAACATTGACATTGGAAGGAGAGGAACCATTTACAGAAAAAAATACAGAAATATTAGTTGTGATTTTTTTCTTTTAAACTTGAGAAAAAAGCATCTGATAAGAAAGAATAATTTATTTAGAAATTACCAAACAGAAGCCATTTCCAGAAGTATTAATTGTTTTTTTTTTAAATTTAAGACTTAAAGAACATCTCATATGAGCGACCAGTTTTTTCGGAAAATACAAAAAAGTCTTTTACTTTGCTTCACTTGCAATAAGAGGACTACAACTTTAACTGAAATTTAAATTCAAAGTATTTTCCTCTTCAGAGTTTAAAAAAAAAGATTTTTAAGATCCTTAAAAAAACTGATAATCATTGTACATAATTTAAAAAAAACGAAATATTGCAAATTGTTTAATTTGTGTGTTACTGCAGCATCAATTTCGTTGTTAGATGAATTATATTTTTATATTTGTTATTCTTTTGTCAATATAGGTGAGGTTCATCTTCTGTGCCGTGAGGTTCATTTTAGGTTCCGTGGGGTTCATTTAGGTTCCGTGAGGTTCATTTTAGGTGCCGTGAGGTTCATTTTAGGTGCCGTGAGGTTCATCTTAGGTACGGTGAGGTTCTTCTTATGTGCCGTGAGGTTCATTTTAGGTGCGGTGAGGTTCATTTTAGGTGCCGTGAGGTTCATTTTAGGTGCTGTGAGGTTCATCTTCTGTGCCGTGAGGTTCATCTTCTCTGCCGTGAGGTTCATTTTAGGTGCCGTGAGGTTCATCTTAGGTGCTGTGAGGTTCATCTTCTATGCCGTGAGGTTCATCTTAGGTGCCATGAGGTTCATTTTAGGTACCGTGAGATTCTTCTTAGGTGCTGTGAGTTCATCTTAGGTGCCAGCAAGTTCATCTTAGGTGCCAACAAGTTCATCTCAGGTGCCATGAGGTTCATTTTAGGTGACACGAGGTTCATCTTAGGTGCATTGAGGTTCATCTTAGATGCCGTGAGGTTTATTTTAGGTGCCGTGAGGTTTATCTTTGGTGCCAGGAGGTTTATCTTTGGTGCCAGGAGGTTCATCTTAGGTGCCATGAGGGTTATCTTAGGTGCTATGAGGTTCATCTTAGGTGCCACGAGGTTCATCTCAGGTGCTGTGAGGTTCATCTGAGATGCTGTGAGGTTCATCTGAGGTGCCATGACGGTCATCTTCAGTGCATTACCGATTTAGATCTGTGTTCCACATTGTTTTATGACATCACTATCTAGAGGATTCTCCACAATAGCTGAGTGATTGTTCTTTCACGCCAAGTGAGCAATTTTTCAGCTATATCATGAGAAGAACAAGTTTTACATTTGATTTGACGAAGTGGGGATGATATCAGCTTTGTACTATACCTACACGTTTAGTTGGATTTTTATAGTGCTAGCTCACTGAAACAACAGTCCACAGTAGACATGGTGATCCACTCAGACACATTATCCTCAATTAGAGCCTTCCACAATCTCCGCTCTTTCTCCTTAATGCCATGTTTTTAGCAGAGAAGCAGCAAATACCAATTTTATACTCTTTGTGTTGACTAGATATACCACATGCCAGGTGACCATTACACCACCGATGCGGTTCACAACAATAGGTGACATTTATGTTCGGTGCATCACCGATTCAGACTTGTGTTCTACATCATTTTATGACCTCTTATACCAGTAGGTTCACGATCAGGATTGCTGTTTTTGTTATTACTCATTAAACAAATAATTTTACACGACTTGACCGATCTCGAATTTATTTTGCCGTTGTCTTCAGTTATATTTAGTAATTACTTTTAGCAAGCAATTATGCAGATCTAACAGATTTCTAAAATATGTTTCACAGTATATCTTTCCCTTTGCTCTCTGTTGTATGTGGAACCAGTATAGAGGAAAAACTTATAAATAGAAACAAGTAAAACCAGAATTTTCCACGATAAGCACCTATCTTGGAACTTGCCTATTTGATTCTATAATATTGAAATGGATTACATAATGTTAAAAAAATCATAAATTTCATTGTCTTTGTAATCTGTATGATTTTGTTTGTTAATGCTAATTTTAGAAAGGTTGCTTTTTATGTAATTTTATGTAAAAAGTTTTTTTTGTTTTATTTTCGAAAAGAATATTAATTGATGAAAACATACCTAAAAATATTGAATGACATAGTAGAAGTTTGAGTTTCGTATTTAAATATTTTTTTTCTGCTGCGTAAAATTGGAATCTTCACAAATGCATACTGCAAAACATTACAGCTAATTTTAAAGAGTGTTATAGGCCTAACAGGACAATCAATGTCTTTTTTGAAAATACACAATTATATTTGAAACATTAATACACTAAATGATGAACCAAGTTAGCAGGAACTGCTTTCCCTTCCGGAGCACCTGGGATCACATCCTGTTATAGTCAGTTTCATGTTGCACTGTCTTTAGTATTCTGTGTAGTGTTCTGTAGATCATTGTTTGTCCTTTTGTCATTTTTCTTTTGGCCATTTGTATTGTTTGTCCTTCTACGAATCATGGCCTTTAATTACCCCTCTTTAATACCATTCTACGTGTTGAAATTGGCACTCTAAGCAATTGTACTGTTCACGGTTTTACATCATTAGCACACAAATGTATTCTCCACAATATACATCATAAGCACACAATTATTGTTTGACATTAGTTAGTGATTTGAACCATGTAGTCAGCTTTCCACATTTTCTAAAAACAACTTAAACTTTTCTTACACTTTCATTCATTTCTTTTCAAACCCGTACTTCAGAGAAAGTGTCTGAAAAATATGGAGTATTCCTGATGATATTTGTCATTTCTACAACAGAATGAATCTTCGAGAAAATAAAACTTTTTGACGAAAACCAGTTGAACAAAAAGGGAACCAGTTGGTCATCAAAATAAGTTTATTAGGAGAAAGTTGGAATAAAAAACAGAAACAATGAAAGTAGACCTTACAATTAACTAAATATTTGAATCTGAAATCTGTAGGTCTTATTCTGAATGTAATGTTCTGATTGGTCAATTTTTTAGCATTAGTGCAAAAATCGTGCTTGAAATTTTTATGCAGTCACGGTTGGCTGGATCAGTTGGCGGTTATAACAAAATATCATCTTTATCATCGAGGCAAGTTGAATTCATTTAATTTGAGATTTGAAAAAAAAAATTATCATTCTTTTTTGCTTAAATGTTGGAATAACAATATTCTACAGGATAGATGAAATTGACACAATGTTAAAGAGGAAGATAAATATAGATTGGGGTTTTTCCTTTATGATTAATTTCTATTTAAAGAGTTACTTGCTTTAATTAGATTGTTATGGTTTTTGTTTATTATTATTATTATTATTTATCATTTGAAATGACTATTTTTGACATTGAATGTCAGAATTTATTTTGTATTTCATGATATACAGCTTGTTTGTTCATCATTGTGAAATAAAATGTGCTGCATTGTTCAATACTGTGTCTTCATCACTAGGGCGTATGAGAGGGAGGTTCAGTTTGTACATCGGTCCAGTCCCCGGAGAGCCAAGAAGGCCTGTGAATCTCTGAAGGGCGCCATAGCCTTAACCATTGACTTTTTTTTTTAATTTTTTTTATTTGTTTTGGTATTTTCAACTAATTTTAGTTTATTTAGAAAAATAATTATGTGAAATTCACTTGGACTTC
This sequence comes from Bathymodiolus brooksi, assembly GCA_963680875.1. NCBI lineage: Eukaryota > Metazoa > Mollusca > Bivalvia > Mytilida > Modiolidae > Bathymodiolus > Bathymodiolus brooksi. Next base: position 78,866,668 of record OY804580.1, on the reverse strand, counting down.
TGATGAAAGTATACCATGAATGGTTTATTGCACCTCAAATCCTCAATTTTGAGAGAGGTCTCAGCCTGTCCCCAGGCCCTAAAGCAGTCTTGTTTTGCCTTGCAAAATTTCACTTGGAGGCCCTGTTCATCACCATATTGAATCAATATGATGAAAAGAAATTTTAAACAGTGAGGGGCAACAATCCTAGCAGTATCAACAATCACTTACTGAAAGCAAAAAAAAGATCTAGACAAATGACCATGGAAATCCATGTTCAGCTTCAAATATTAGTGCAATGCATATTTAGGGTTAGGGTTATGGTGTTTTAACAGTTTTATTAGTGGAGGAAACCAGAATATCAGGAGATAGACAGGGATCTGTCTCAAGTAACTGACAAACTTTATCACATATTGTTGTGTCTGCCTATCATGTACACCTCACCATTAGTGGGATTCAAGCTCCCAACGAGAACAAATTGAGCAATATACAAAAAAATTACAGACATATCGTAGGAAGTGTACAACTGGGGCAATGATTTTTGACTGCCACTGGAAAAGAACTTGCTGGGGAGGACTGAAAAAAGGAGCGTTTTATAGGGGCTACTACATTTACATTTACTGGAATACTGTGAAAGGCCGTCAAACAGCATCAACTCACAGGAAAACTATTGTGGCGTGGCTTCCACACAAGGCCGTTAAAAGTTGTCCGTATATACAGTTTAAAACTATTTACAGCACCACTTTACCCTACTCTTCAATAAAACTGTGGAGTGAGGTATTGAATGTCTCCACAGTTTTCTGGCTGACGACCCTCTGGTAGGTTGTTCCATTCCAGTAATGTCATTGGAAAGTAGCTGTATTTGTAGCTGTCATTATTACAGCTAATTGGAATAAAGCTGTTACTGTTTTGTCTTCTTGTTGGTCTTACGACATAGGGTGGTATCTGCAGAGCGTTTATGTTGTTTACGCATTTGTAGAGGTTTACCAATCGCTGTTCTTGTCTCTGTTGTAGAGATGTCCATTTCAGCTCCTGGAGCATCGACGTGACACTGGTAGCGATTGTACTGACCAGTTACAAAGCGGGCAGCTCTACGTTGGACCATTTCAACTGCATCAATTTGATATTGGCGGAAAGGGTCCCATACAGATGATCCGTATTCAAGGTTTGGGCGTATGAGTGTTGTGTACGCTTTCTCCTTGACTTCTTTGCTGCATTTATTGAGGTTCCTCCTAAGGAATGCCAAAATGCCATTTGCTTTGGTGGTAGTCTGGTCAATGTGGTGGTTCCAGTTGAGGTCATTCCCTAGTTCCACTCCGAGGTATGGATGGTGGTCTACCTCCTCCAGTGTGCTCCCATCAATGTTATAGTTGTTAATAGAGACGATGTTTTGTCTCGATCGTTTGAGTCTCATGACTTGGCATTGAATCTCATTAGCCATTTCTTAGACCACTCTGTCATTTTGCTAAGCTCTTCCTGTAGCTGTTTGGTGTCGCTTTCAGATTCAATGGTTCGATAAAGTAAGCAGTCGTCTGCGAAAAGCTTAACCTCTGAGTTTACTCCTTCGCCTATATCATTTACATACAGTAAAAAAATATCAGGGGACCCAAGACAGTGCCTTGGGGTACCTCAGAGTCGACGTGGACTTCTGAGGAGGCTTCACCATCGAGAACTACTCTCTGCTTCCTGGTTGTTAACCACTGTCTAATCCATTCATAGGTATGATCTCTTATCCCATAGTGGTCTACTATGCACCTATTCTTTTTCCAAATCTGCCTAATGTAATGGAAGTGAGCTTGGCTCTCTCCAAACACGTCATCCACTATGGTCCAACGTCAAGATTTCAGAATAACCTTCGAGATGGGGACCCCTATACGCCACCTGGGAACGTGTTGGACAGCTTTGTGGGTCGAACCCGGGGAACCTTATACCAGTACCAAGTTAATTGAAAAAAATCAGTTATCCTCAATAATATTTTATCTCAGTTGAAATGAAAAAAGAAAATTCCTCGCCATTGTTTTTCTATGGTGGGAATGATGTTCCATAATTGTACTAGGTTTAAGCCTTTCACTTGTATACTTTCTTACTTTATTTAAAATGTCATTGACAAAGGCTATAATTTTAACAATAATTGCTTCTCTCGGATGAATTTTCTTTACTAGTGCTATAAACAGTTTGATGGTTGAATTAGCAGGTCTATCCTTATATAGGAGCCGTGGTGGTCGTGATCGTATGGCAGTAACTATTACCACTAATAAAATATAACGTGAGTTCGAATCCCACTCATGACGAGGTGTACTCCATGCAACATTATGTGAAAAAGTTTGTCGATGACTTGCTTCAGGTCGGTGGTTTTCTCCGGATACTTCGGTTTCCACCAACAATTACACAGACTGCCACGATATACTAGTAGCTGAAATATTGTTGAAAGTGGTGCTAAGTACCATAAACCAAACATAAAACTTGCTAACTGTTGTCATAAGCACTTATTTAATTTCAACATTTTGATGACCTTTTTTCACATCTGTTCTCTCACGAAGACCATTGAATAGTTGGGTGTTTATTAGTGATTAATATCAAATCTATAACTCAAATTTAGTGCATTGCTTGGTGTCTATATATATCTTTATTTCTCATAACCAATTTTACAAAGGTACAGAGATAACAACAATATAACACATAGTATTACATTTAAAGAAAGATAGAAGGTGGATCAACCTGGAGGACATACCCTCATATTTACAATTCTGATATATTTACACATATTACATAAAACGCTAACTGATTTTGAATTCATCAGATTACAAAACTTAAGTATATTTGGTCTATTTATAAAGTGTGGTTCAAAATACTTCTTACGTTCATTTGACAAAGATGGACATTCAAATAGATAGTGAAATTCATCACCTATGTTTCTTCCGATGCATAGGTTACAAATCCGATTTTCCCTTTTTATATTACGCCAACGCCCAAATTCTATCGGTAGCCTATGGTTTGAAGTCCTAAATTTAACAAGTAAGAATTTGTCCTTATCATCTAATACATCCAAATAATCTTCAAATTTTAAATCATGCTTAAATAACTTATAATTATCCCCTTTTGATGAATGTTCAATCATTGAAGTCCATGTTTGTTTAAATTGATCCACTAAATTATTTTTAACTACTAATTTCAACCATTTATCAGAAATACAATTCTGCATGTTCCAAATATATGACATACCACAATCATTCAAAATACAACGAATTCTATTTAACCAAGCACATGTAACATTTTTATTTTGAAAATCTTTTATATACAATAGTTTGTATGATAATGATGAAATTTTTGACTGATTTCCTAAAATGAGTTTTGACCAATATGAAATCATACGAACTTTAATGTCAATGTCAATTGGATATCGACCCAATTCCCCATAGACCATAAAATTTGGTGTGGATGTTTTTACATGCAAAAGAAGCTTACAAAATTTTAGATGAACTCTCTCAATAATATCGTTTTTCCCAAAGCCCCAAGTTTCACAACCATATAATAGTATAGGTTTTACTGTTTTATCGAAAATATCCAGTTGACATTGTATTGACAAATTATGAAGTCTACCTTTCTTCAATACTTCATACATAGCTTTCGTACCTTTATTTACAAGATCTTTTTTTGCTGCATTGAATGATCCAGACTTTGAAAATGTTATACCAAGATAAGAAAAATTTGGAACAATTTCCAAGTCTCTATTGTTATAAGTAAATTTTAAATTTGCAGGTAATCTACCATTACTAAATACAAGAACTTTCGACTTTTCAGCATTTACTTTGAGATTCCATTTTTTGCAAAAATCATTAAAAACATTTAGCTGGTTTTGCATATCTTCTTTTGATTCCGACATAATAACAGTATCGTCGGCATATAAAAGTACAAAAAGTTTTAAATATACATCTAGTTCAATTTCAAAATCCTCAGTAATAGATGTTAGACCGTTGACATTTCGATCGTTTAAAAACTGTTCCAGATCATTTAAATACATCGAGAAAAGGAAAGGGGAAAGATTTTCCCCTTGTCGCACACCATTATTACAATCGAAAAAATCTGACACTGCGTTATTATATACAATTCTAGATTTTATATTCTGATACATATTATAAATAACTTTATACATCTTCCCATTTATATTATTTAAAAGTAATTTACACCATAAACCATCCCTCCATACCTTATCAAAGGCTTTTTCAAAGTCCACAAATGTAACAAATAACTTTTTCTTTTTTAATTTTAACAATTCAAAGAAGGCATATAGAACAAAAATATTATCAATTGTCGAATAACCCTTCCTGAAACCACTCTGGTTTTCATTCAAGATAGAAAATTTTTCAGAAAAAGCATTTAATCTTGTCAGCAATACTGCTGTAAATAATTTGCCAAAACAGCTCAAAATCGTGATCGGACGAAAATTGTTCGGGTCTAAATGATTTCCTTTGTTCTTGTAAATGGGCTTAACATTACCAGTTAACCAGCTCTCAGGGATAATACCTGAGTCAAATATACAATTGAACAACTTTAAATAAACGGGTAAAAAGACATCAATTGATGATTTGATATACTCATTTTTAATAATATCATCGCCACAAGCTTTCTCATTTTTCAAATTTGTAACACAATGTAGTATTTCTTCACTTGTAATATGCCCATTAATTTCTATGTTTAGATTGTTAACCAAATTTTCGTTTATTTCCGGTAGTACAGTTGCACCATCGCCATCATTTGTTGGGTTTTGATTCAGGGTCTTAAAAAAATCAAATAGAGTGTCGATAGATATATTTGGCTGTTTTCGATATGTACCTTTTCTCATCAGCTTCCAAACTCCTTGCTGATGTTAGATCTTAAATTTTTAATCTTTTTCGTCATTTCCTTTCTATGTTTTTTTATACTTACATCCATTTGTTTCTTATAATATTTCTCAGCTTTTTTCATTAATTCTCGTGTTTCCTCAGTATTGTTAGTTTTACTTCTCCGTTTAAGTTTGCGGTAATGTTGCCTCGCAAATTTGCAATCAGCTCCAAACCATGGTTTTGAGCTAATACATACCTTTCTTTTCTTATTCTTAAATGGTTTACTGGCTATTCCAAATGTTTCCTTCGCAGATGATACAAATATTTCTCCTAGCTTACCTACAAGAGTATCTATGTCGGACTGTACAACGTTCTCAATATTTAAGTTTTCCAATTGTATTTTCAAGTTTTGTATACTATCTACATCAATGTTATTTACAAAATCTACCTTATATGTCTCATCCCATTTTTTAGGTTTCTCACGACAAGCTTCTGCATCAATACTTACATTTTCAGTGACCATTATCTCATCTTTATTTTCACATGTCAATGACAGCGATATTGGTGAATGTACATCGGAAAATAGTTTACTAAATTCACAAATACTAAAATTTACAATATGTTTCAAAAAATCAACGGACGAAATAACATAATCAACAACACTACTATTCTTACAAGTCAGTTTACCAATACCTTTGTCATTTCCAATCCTTCCATTTATGATAAATAAGTCATTACCTTTACATAAATCTAACAATCTACTACCATAATGATTTTTGACACTATCTTTATTAATCCTACCTACAGGTATATTTAATGACTCTAATATATTTACACTATTTACGTCTGATAATTCGAAAAAATCTATATTATCATTATTGTTTTCAATATAGATGAAATCAGGGTCTTTCGCTGTTCTGCTATTAAAATCCCCGTTTAGAAATATATATTTATAATTCCTCTGCAAAGCCAAATATTCATTTTCTAATTCACTAAACGCGTCTACAAAGGAATAAACCGTATACTCCGGTGGAATATAAACTATACCACAAACAACATCCTCATCTAACCCAAGTAGCTCTCTAGATATTCTAAACCAGAATACATACGAACTATCAGTGGGAATGGGATGTATAAAACTATCATATTCTTCCTTAAAACCCAATACAATTCCCCCTGATTTTCTATTTGAAAAACTTTTACGATTTTTCATCTTTATCAAAAATCCCGGTAAAACAATTTCATCTAAATCGTCAGTTTTTGATTCAACAAAGCAAAGAATATCAAAGGTATTAACAAACTCATGAAATTCTGGATAATTTAGTTTCGATTTTAAACCACAACAGTTCAATGACAAAAGATTTAACCCTTTATTTACACAAGATTTACGGTTATAGTTCGAATTATCACATATATTATCAGAATTGTCTTTAACAATACTACCACTAATAAGTGAACAGTTTTTAGAATTTTGTTGATGTACATTTACAGTTTGACCTCCTAGGTGATCCTAGTATGTAGGTCGCTCGGGGGTAGATCCAATACGAGGACGTTTCTCTGGCCGGCCGTCACGATGGGGGGCCACAGGCGTGGTCGACCGTGCCTGTTTAAAGTTCATGCTGGTTGCTGCTGGCAATGTTATTTGCTCTTCTTCGGGTACATATTCCTCATTGTTTATAAAAAGTCTTTCTCGTACAAGTTTTACCCGTTTTCCTCTGTTTTTTGCCTCTTTCATTACCGGATACAACGACCGTCTACGGTTTTCAATCTCTGCAGGGAATTGCTGGTTTATTCCGTATGGCTTCCCCCTTAGCCGCTTCGCACATTCGAGCACATAAGCCAAATCGTTATAGTATAAGAAGCGAGCTACTATAGGGCGAGGTCTTATTTCAGTCCCGTTGGTGTTATTCTGGCGGGATCCGAAACGGTGCACATTACCAAACTCAATGTAGTAATCAATATTGAGCTCACATCTTAAAAAGTCCCTCAATTTAACTTCCGTTTCCTCACCTGCGGTTTCCCTTAATCCTGTGAATACCAGGTTGTTCTTCATTGAACGACATCTTAAATCCAGCAGTGTGCTTTTCATTTCATTCCGTTCTAATTTAAAAGCTTTCAGATCTTCCGCCAGTGACTCCATGTGTGTGCAAATACTAATATTGTCTTGATCAAGTTCCTTAATAGCTTTGCTGTTATCTGAACATTCACTTCGTACGTTATCAAAAATGTTACTCATGCCTTGTGTATGTGTTTCGAGATCGACATATTTCTTACTGAGTTCCTTGACTTCATTTTGAACAGTTGTTACAGTACCAGAAATTGATCGTACTGTCTTTTTTATATCGTCTAATTCACCCACTGACTTTGTTACATTAGTTTCTATTGTTTTTAATCTGTCATCAAGTCTGGTCATAAATTGGAAAAACATACTATTAGAAAGCGAATCATTTGGCCTATCTGTACCATAAAGAGTTTCTCTACTTTCATTTAATACTTCAGACGTTTGTTTCTGTTTGTCCTTGTTTCCACTATTCCCCCTATTGTGTGGCATTTTTAAGGCGCCTCGTATAGGCCCTCAATAACACTGTCGCAGTTCGTTCACTTACGCATTCATGCATGCATGAATACGCTTCAATACACAACTTCAAACAAAGGGTTTCAGGTGTCAGGGTTGGCGTTCAAAACTTCAAAATTACAAGTCTAATGATAAAACTAAGTCGGGGATCAGGACCCAAATACATATCTGAATTCAGCTTTCAAATTTTATCTATTAGAAAGTTATATTTACGTCAAAAATCACAAAATTATCAGCCAAGTGAAAATCACACCTTCCATACTTTCTTTCGGAACTTGATTAATATCAAATCTATAAGACCTATCAATTTACATCTATCTTTCATGTTATATACAAATGAATTGGGAATAAAAACAACAAAAATACCACACTCGGAACAGTTATAAAATACAAGAGTAGAATTTTAATTAGAGGCAAAATCGATACTTCAAACACATATACACGGCAGCACACTTTCCTGCCATTGTACAGGCAGTTTACTAAACAGTTGTGGCGTTAAACTAGTTTTATAGGCTTAAAACTGTCCTCTATGAACAATATATCAGCCATTACATATAATTTCACTCTCATGGCAAGGTGTACTGCAGCAACTTTATGTTACTTGTGGCAGTTTGGTAATTTTCTCTAGGTACGCCAGCTTCCTCAACAATAAAACTGACCTCCATGATATAGCTTATATATTGTTGTTGGAGCTATGGTATTTAACGCCACTTTCAACAATATTTCAGTTATATCATGGCGGTCAGTTTTACTGATGGAGTAAACCACCGATCTGCCGCAAGTCACTGCCAAAATTTTTATCACATAATGTTGTACGAGTACATTTCACCATAAGCGGGATTCGAACAACATTAGTGGTGATAGACACTGATTCCATAGGTAGTTGTACATCTACGATTACGACAACCCTTAAATATTGTTGAAAGAAGCAGGATACGAGCATAACACCCTATGATTCCAACATTAGTCAAGTAGTTCTGGATTACTGTTCAACATTTTGTTTTAATTTTCAATCAAAATATAGTTCGCCATGAGAATGCTATCTAACGAAAATGCTTTGCAAGTACGGAATGGTCTTATGGTTGGATGATGTACAAACCTTCAGTAGTAATAACAATTGAAAATACGATTTCATGGGTGGTTTACAGGGACATTCAATTTAAAGTTTTATTTTAAGTCGATATTCATTAAACAATTACAAACATACATTTTTCCGCAAGAAAAAGAGAATCAACAATATCAATATTATGTATGGAAGAAACATCAAATGCCTAATGAACGTCATTCTAGAAACGCGTCATGCGCACTAAATTTGATATCTACGTTTTAATAAACAGTATTTCCGCTCGTGGCGTCAACAAATTATATATCTTAATTTTCTCAACTACAAGACATTTTGAAAGAAAACATCCTTGTTTTTAAAACAATCCGGTCAAATAATACAAGAATATCACAATCTTAGATTTATTATTTCTCCATAAAACTGTTGTCTTAAAAGTAACTATTTTTTAACCATATCGTACAGTCAAATAAATCATCAGAAAATGATAAATACGTTTCCCTGGTACTGGGTTATCCGTGTCTGCATTTGATAGTTGGTTCCAAACTCTCCATTAATAGGTATCGTCTCTTATATCATACATATATGACAGAAAATCTTCCATTAAAATGGATAAAATATACAGAGAATATATTTCACGAATGTGGCTCCTCCTATATATGGGATGGTCAAAATTTTCCGCACGAAGATTGGTTAAAGGCACTCATTAAGCAGAGGTTAATATATCTATTTATACAGAACTGGTTTTCAAAGCTCATTGATTCACCAAAAGCCATTAACTACAGAATATTTAAAACAAAGTTTGAATTTGAAGAATATTAAAATGTTTTAGAAGGAAGTCACGTCCCTTGGTTTGTCAAGACTCACCCGAGAGAACAGCTCCAGCAAAAGTTAAATTTAAAGTATTTCTTGTTCACTATGGAAGACATGAGTACGCGCAGTGGTAACAAACTGACTGAAGAACAAATTGAGCAACTAATAAAACGACTCAGGAGTGTAGAACACATAGAACCCATTGTTACAATCGAAGATTCAAATGTAAACAATGAAAAAATGGCGACGTTCGCCGAGGTAGTTAACAATCAGAGCAATAATAAAAACAATACAGACGAATCTGATAGTAAACACGGGGAACAAAATAAAGATTACGCATCTGGTGATTCAGTAAAGCCCCTATTTTTAGTCGATCAAGACGTGTTTGGTTCCACCAAACCCGATAGAACTCACTGGCTCACCAACGTAGAGATATATAAAGCGGTAGGCTCCAAAGTCCCAGCCGAATGCATACAGGGGATACAGCGTATTAGAGATATGTGGAGGATTTATATGGACAATACAGAGGATAGAATTACTCTAATTGTGGAAGGTTTAAATCTACGTGGCAGGAGGGTACCCCTTCACACACAAAATCCTCGGAATCCTCAAAGATTTCGACCTGATACCATCCGCATTAAAGTCAAAAATATCCCTCTTTCCGCTGATGACGGCCAAATTCACCGTACTTTGACTCTAGAAGGCTGCAATATTGAAGGTATTTTTAGGGAAAAACTTAGAGTGGATGGGAGATTAACTAACTGTGATACAGGTGACAGACTAGTCATCAGTAAACCACTCCCACACCCACTTCCAAGGAGTCTTCAAATAGGCAAGTACTGGGGGAGGATATTCCATCCTGGTCAAGTAGAAACCGACAATCAAAGCAGGGAGAATAATAAAAACTGTCACAAATGTCTCAAGCCAGGACACTTCATGTATCAGTGCACAAGTGATTGGGTGTGTAGGTCATGCAATCAGCAAGGTCATAGAATGGTTGACTGTCCTCATGATCTTGTTTTCCCTGATCCAAACATAAGTGTACATGATGGTGTTGAGGAGGAAAATCTGACTGAGCATGATGAGGATGATGATGCAAGTCAAGCTGAAGTTTCTCAACCCCACAACAGAGCTGTAAAATCAATTACAACAGACAAGGAAGACAAAGACATAGAAGCAAAAGGAAATAAAAAAGTGAAAATCATTGAAACTGATAAATCAGAAAATAAACAAGTTAAAGCTGGTCAAAAAACTATGGACAATTTCATGAAAACTTCAAACAGGCCTAGTGCAATTCAAAGGACTCCACCAACTCCTACTGAGAAATTACATGATCAACAAGGAAGCAGTAAAGGTCGAAAGAAGTTAAAACCAAGCAACAGGAAAACTTAATCATCATTTAGTGTGCTATTTGAAATAAGTTTCTTTTTATCTTAAATTAAAATTTAAAATTTTTTGCAAAACTACTAATGTTATTTAAGCTCCAACAAAGAGTAAAAATGTTGTATATCATTAAAAACCTAATTGAGGGTTATATGATGTTTAATGAAGATATAAGAAGTAAAAAATCATTACAACATAAGAAGTATACTATTAATAGATGTACCTTTATATTGATGTTTTTTATGATAAATCTGACTACAGATTTATACTATTATTATGAATATGTAAACATGTATTTAGTGTGTACATATAACATGGCTCGTTACTATTTTCATATTGTTATTCTCTCAGTTTTCCTTTACAAAACAGTATGTATTTTCTTTACAAAGCAACACATATTTATTTATCCCATACAATTACAATTCAGGTTTCCACCTAATCTATTTTTAGCCATCGTTAATACACATGAGATGTGTCACGCCAAATATAGCACGTGGTTATACATATATATTCCTTATAAATATAAATGTAAACAAAAGAGAAGCGCTAATAAAACAAATTGGCTATAGCCAAGTGTCATATAAAATATATAAAAAAAAATACTTACCAGTGGGTAAAACATCACAGATACTTCCTTTAAGTGAATTATTTGTTTTCACGATCACTGCATTTAAAATATTTTCAAGCTTCTTAATGTTTGTACTAATGTTACACTATGAACCAAGTTTATGGAAAGAATATTATCCACATGTTAAATATAATCCTGTCTGTATTGAGTCGCATAAATGTACTTTTAAAGGTCGGATAGTCTGTATTAAATATAGGTCGAGGCCAGTACATGAGATGTTAAAAAATATATTAGGATACATACACCGAAAAGTTCGCATGCTATTTACGGGTATAGAAATATGTAAAAATAATATTAAATGTTGCATATTTGTAATATTATGTAGATATTGTAGATTAATTATGGTTTTTTTTCTATTTGACAAAATTAGAATTGCTATATATATAAAAAAAAAATATGATAGTGTGTAAATATGGGATATTAATGACCCTTTTGTGGTTAAAAAAAAATAGAATTGTTACATATCAAATACAAATCTTATCTCATAAAAAATGTGTGTCAAAAATATGATAAATTTGTGTAGCTTAAATGTGAACGGTTTGCAAAACAGAGAGAAAAGAGGTCGAGCTATAGAATGGGTCAAGTCAATGAAATGTGATATAGCTTATTTTCAAGAAACACATTTCGATCAGAATATTGGAAAACGAAATAAATTTCAATACAGATTTTAACGTTTATGGTAGTATAGGAACATCTGCTAGTAGGGGGCTAGCAATATTTATTAATAAAGCAGTCAATTATAAGGTCATTGACAAGGTTACTGATGAAAATGGCAGAATTGTTTTATTAAATGTACAGACAGATGATGCAGTTTTTTCGTTAGTATGCATTTATGCACCAAATAGCAAAACTTTAAGAAACATGTTTTTTAAAAAGGTAAGTAATTTCTGTAAAGAACATGGGACGGGTATTGTTGTGGTCGGGGGAGATTTTAACGAGATAATGCAAGACATAGATCGTAGAAGTTTACGTACAGGTAATGTTTGTAAACAATCGGTAAATAGTTTAAAGTCCTTTATAAAAACTAATAAGTTAATTGATGTCTGGAGGATATATAATGAAAACAGACAACAGTTTATATGGCGTAGGAAAGACAAAACACAAGCTAGTCGGATTGATATGATTCTTTTAGGAAAAGATTTTTTATCGCTTGTTCAAAGCTGTAAAATTAAACCTGCGGTCATACAGTATACTGATCATCAAAGTGTAGTTTTAACCTTTCGGTCGGGGGTGTCTGAAAAGGGAAGAGGGTATTGGAAAATTAATAATTCTGTAATACAGGAATATGATTATAAACAGTTGATAAATAAAGTAATTGATAAATATTTAATACAGTATCATAATAATAAGATCGACATAAGATTATTATGGGACGCAATAAAAGTTGAAATTCGAGAAGTAACCACTATGTATTGTAAAAACAAATCAAAATTAACTAGAGAACTTAGACATAAATTAGAAAGTGAATTAGAAAAAAATATTATGGTAAGGGATAATCAAAGCGAGGAAAACGATAACTTAAATAAAGTTATTCATAATATTGAAATAGAACTTGTAAAAATATATGACCAAAAAGCTAAAGGGGCACAAATTAGATGTCGTGAGAAATGGGTGGAATATGGGGAAAAAAATAACTCATATTTTCTAGGTCTGGAAAAACAGAGGCAAATTAAAAAGTCAATAAACAAATTAATAGATGAAAACAATGAAATAATAACTGACCAGATGCACATTCTTAGTACTATTAAATCATATTATGAAAAATTGTATACTACAAAATATCCTGATGAAAATCTAACCAGTAATTATATTTTTGATACAAAATTAGAAAACAGGCTTCAGGATCAGGATCAATCAATTTGTGATGGAAAGGTAACTGAAGAAGAGTGTTCTAATGCAATAAATAATATGAAATCAAATAAAGCCCCAGGTTTGGATGGACTAACAGTAGAATTTTATAGAGAATTTTGGGGAAAAGTCAAATTTTTTTTAATTGATGTTCTAAATAAAAGCTATGATGAAAAGCTACTGAGTTTTTCTCAGCGGACTAGTGTTTTATCTTTATTGTTTAAAAAGGGGGATCCCTTAGTTCTAGATAATTATAGACCTATTTCTCTTTTAAATGTTGTTTTAAAACTTCTTTCTTATGTTCTAGCACAGCGTTTAAAAAAGTTTTAGAAAAAATTGTAAATAATGACCAAACTGGATATATTAAAAACAGGTTCATTGGCTTCAATCATAGACAAATACAAGACATTATTGATTTTGCTGAATCTTATAATGTTGAAGGGGCAATAGTCTTTGTTGATTTTAAAAAAGCGTTTGACTCACTTGAATGGACATTTATCTTGACAACTTTAAAACATTTTGGGTTTAATGAATCGTTTATAATTTGGGTTAAAACTTTATACAGTAATATTCAAACTTGTGTAATGAACAATGGCTGGATATCAGAGATTTTCAAAAACTCGCGCGGAATACGTCAAGATTGTCCTTTATCTGCTTTGCTATTTGTTTTATCAGTTGAAATCATGGCTCTTCGAATAAGAAATAATAAGGATATCAAAGGTTTTCAGATAAAAATAGATGAACAAACACATAGTATAAAAATTTCGCAATTAGCAGATGACACAACACTATATTTTAACTCTAAAAACGATATATCCGTTGCTATGAACGAAATTGAAATTTTTGGTAATTTTTCAGGTTTAATGATAAATAGAAATAAGACAGAGGGGTTGTGGATTGGGAAACTAAAACACAGTAAAGATACGGAAGAAAATATTAAATGGACAAACAAACCAATAAAGACCTTAGGTATTTATTATGGTCATGATTACATAGAATGTGAAAAACTTAATTGGGGAAAAAAATTTGAAAAAATGAATAGCTTATTTTTGTCATGGTCAAAGCGAAATCTCTCAATATTGGGTAAAGTACTAATCATTAAAGCTTTGATTATACCTATTTTTACTTTTATTGTTAGTTCCTGTGTTATTCAAGAAAAATACAAAAAAGAGATAGAGAGTAAGTGTTTTAAATTTATATGGAATGGGAAACCAGATAAGGTAAAAAGAAATACATTGATAGGAGATTTTGAGAAGGGTGGGCTGAAAATTATAGATATAGAAAGTTATTTTATATCTTTGAAGGCATCATGGGTAAGTAGATTAGCTGACTCAAAATATTCGAATTGGAAATTGATACCACTAAAATATTTAAATGTATTTGGGAAAATATGGCTTATTTTTAAAATGAACATAGATGTGAAAAAACATAAACAGTTTCTAAATAATATCCCCGAATTTTACAAAAATGTTTTGACCAGTTGGATAAAAACAGGTGGTGGTCAATTAAGTTCACCATTGACATTCAGTAATGTAAGAAAGCAAATTTTATGGGGAAATAGATTTATTACATTTGAAAAAAAATATTTATTTTTTAAAGAATGGATTAATAGTGGAATATTTTTTGTTAATGATATAATAGATAATAATGGTAAAATTACGCAAGAATTTATTCTTCACAAGTTAAAAAATAAATCTAATTGGATATCTGAATTTAGTATTCTCAAAAAAGCTTTTCCAAAGAATTGGATAGACATTTTAAAACCAGAAAGCTCAGTTAAAAGCATTGTAAATATCAAAAAAGATTATTTCATCTGGAACAATCAGTTTATTAATTTATCTACATTGTCTAATAAGTTATTATATAATAAACTGGTGAATGTTAAATTTTCAAACCCTATTGGTACACATTATGGATTAATTATTTAGTGTTGTCTGAAAAACCAAATACAAGTAGTCTATATTTTTTCATTTTCAAATTTCTTGACGAAAACAAACTTAAAATGTTCAGATGGAAACTTTTTCATTTTATTATACCAAATAAAGTTTTACTTTCCAAATGGAAAATTGTTGGGAATAGTTTATGTAATTTCTGTAAATAAGATGAAGATTACTCTCATTATTTTATTACTTGTACCTTTCTAAAAGAGTTTTGGACAAAATTTCAGAATTTAATGAAGGGTTTGAGTATCGAAAACAAAATTACTTTGAATCATATAGTACTTGGATACAAGATAGATGATAAAAACTATCTTGCATTAAATTTGTTGATAACAGTTGTAGGGTTTTCCATCTACAAATCGTACTATATATCTGAACAGAAAACAAAGTATATTGATGTTTATAGAATTTGCCAATGAATATATTAAAAGAATAAATGAAAATAAAACACTTCAAAAGTGTTCTTTTTTAATGAAAGTAAAAAATTATATAATAAATGCAAAATAAATAAATGTTTTCAAAAGGTATTAAATAGAAATTGTATATATATTTCATGTAATTCTGATTATAGCCCTGGATAATCAGAACAAGATGTAACAGGGAAACACCAAAAGGAGCTTGGACTTTTGGCGTGTTAATTGTAGCAAGCATTTGAATAAAATATATTACGTTGTTAAAAAAAAAAAAAAGTATTTTTGTGTTAATAAAAACACATTTAAACACAAAAAAAAAAAAAAATGTTTTAGAATATAAAAATGCCGTTTTATTATGTAGATTTCGAACTTACAATACAAAGTTACCCATTGAAACAGGCCGCTGGTTAAATATTCCCAGACTGGATAGAGTATGTATCCTATGTAACAATAGAAACATATATACGAGAATTTTTGCTGATTTTGCTAGAAAAAGAAACAGGAACTTGGACGTTTTGGCGAATTATAATAAAACAAGAATTAATATATATGAAGACCACCAACATGACCGTTGGATGGAATTGAAGGAAGCGTTGAGAGTTCAAACTCATGCTGAAGTGTCATTGCGCATGTACATGTAGTTCGGAAATTGGGACATGCATAATTAATGATGCTGCGAGATAAGCTGCACACACAACCCCCCTCCCCGAAAATATACGTTTTTTGGTCGAATCTCGACAAAAGACCTTTTATATTCATGTTTTCAAAGTATATATTAACTTTCAACGCAAAAACAAGCATTCAAAACATTACCAAAATCAACGACATTATTTATACTTTTAAAACATTTGGAAAATGCAATTTTTATAAAAAATAAATGAGACTCTTAATTAACAGGAATATCATTTCAATGGTTACGTGTAAATAATGTTTGGAGAAGTCACACGTCTCTTTGGTTTACAAGTTTATCATCTGTGAAAATGATTTACGAAGACGAATTTACAATACTCCTCCTTAAAGATAGGTTCCCGAAACTTTTACGACATCTGTCATAAAACATTTAGACATTAACACGATAAAAATAGCATCAGACGACACAACAATACAGTAATATATATTACACAAATGTCATCTGATATGGAAATTATGTTGGACACCAGTAGTAATAAATAAATACTACGCTATTAACACAAATAAAGCATGAACCTCTTACTCAACTAAATAGGATATAAGACGAACAGAACATGGACATTACAACGATGATTCCATGATTCAGATAGTTAAGTTAGTAAACAAAAAAGAAGAAAAAAAACAAAACAAAACAAAACAAAAACAAAAGAACCAAACAAATCAAATTATTCCTTTAACATAAAAGTGAAATAAGTATTAACGTATATCAATGCTGTATAGCGTGTATTTGTGTACTAATTAATGTGAAATAAGTATTAACGTATATCAATGCTGTATAGCGTGTATTTGTGTACTAATTAATGTGAAATAAGTATTAACGTATATCAATGCTGTATAGCGTGTATTTGTGTACTAATTAATGTGAAATAAGTATTAACGTATATCAATGCTGTATAGCGTGTATTTGTGTACTAATTAATGTGAAATAAGTATTAACGTATATCAATGCTGTATAGCGTGTATTTGTGTACTAATTAATGTGAAATAAGTATTAACGTATATCAATGCTGTATAGCGTGTATTTGTGTACTAATTAATGTGAAATAAGTATTAACGTATATCAATGCTGTATAGCGTGTATTTGTGTACTAATTAATGAGAATTTTTAAATTCGCCAGCCTACATGTATCACCATACAACGGGATAGAAATGCAGAGTAACCAACTTCGAAGGGGGTAAGCCAGTAAAGAGACGTTCCACATGCAAAACATTGTCTGTCCCTTATCGATTTACAGCTTCTGATTACCCCTTTTATATCTTCAAACTTTTATTCTATCCAAACACAAAAACGTACACGCATCAAAAGAATATAATAAAAGTGCTAAAATATCCTACAAATAGATCAGGTGCCATGGATGGGTACGTAATTATCCTCAGTTGTTGGGTTGAAATGAACTTAGAGTGCTCACGTTAGATGTGACCTTAGTATTGTTTAGAGTAGACATGCGTGATTCCTCGCGTTCTACTATGCATCCAAACAGCATCCAAGCATAACTTTGAATTTAGCATTGTAATTACTACTGGTTTTGAAATAGATTGGGAAATTTACAACAGAGTTGATGAGCAGAATCATATAGGTCGAGGTACTGGCAACCTCAAACATGTTGTTCCTGTATTGAAAAAGTGTGCTGTCCGGATCCACAAATAGGTACATACGCAGTATGGTATCTGGCATCTGGCAGAGTATGAAAACAAATGTAATAACAAGCAAAGTCTTCGTGACCTGATTCTCTTGTCTGGATGCTTTCGATTTGGTATTGACATCTGCAATCATAGAGCGACGTCTAGCGTTAACTTTAACAACTACTACACCTGTTATAGTGCTTGAAATTGCAACACCTAAAACAGGAATGAACCGGACAGTCGTTTCTATGCCAATATACAATGCGTCCGCTAGTTCGACGTTATTTCCAAGTGACGTACGCTTCACTATTGTTACAAACTGCTCGGTTGTATTAGAGTAAAGTGTGTGCGTAGTATACATGAACATATACGGTAAACATGTTGCCGTAGATATCACGTAGCACAGTATCACAGCAATTATCGATGTAGAATATTGTCGTATCTGCATGGGGACCAGGACACTAAACATCCTTTCCAATGATATTAATAATGTTAATAGATTCCCAGCTCCTGCAGGAATGTTACTCAGGAATGCAACGAAGTATGGTATTGATTTCAGTTGTTGTTCATCTGTGAACGGAATCCCATACCATAGCGAGGTGTACATTAATGAATTAATTCCGGCATTTATGACTATAAGTATGTCTGTTATAGACAGTCCTAATAATAGAATGACCGTTGCCGACTTCTTCTTAATCCTGTAGAACAATGCACAACAAAATGAGTTAAAAAGTAACCCAATAACAATAAAACACGGTACCAATGCTAGATTACATATTTTCTTGAATATCAAAACAGTATCTTTGGGAATAACATAATATGACATAATTTGTATGCTCTGCAAACTGGTCGTTATACTGCCAAAGTCCTGGGTTGTTTCCTCGGTACGGTTCATGACTATTGACGTTGCTAATAGTACTATTACCTTGTTGCAAAATAGATATCTCTGCTGCATTTCCATGCATTTTATATAAACTATCCGTAATATTAGTGCATTTTGATTGGACCAAATGAAAATATGAGGTAGAATGTGATTTTGTTGTTATTTTCCAGATTTCAAAATAATCCAACATAAAAAGCAATTTCCTATGTATTTACATGATTAAGATGTACCCAAAATGTGTGTTTTTGCAAAAAGAAGGATTTCTGCAGAAATTCTAAAAGCATTAAAACATCAAAAACCGTCCTCTTTGATTATATTATTAAATTTTAACAGAATTTGAAATATCAAAGACTTTTTCGTTTGATTATAACTAATACCTTGTGATCAACAAAATGATGCTTGCAAAACATAATATTTTAATCGCAGATTCAAAAGGTAATGTTAAAATTGAATATCCTGTGATGATGGAAATTGACGTTACCCATCCAGAATAACATTTATATATATTAACAGGGTCATTAAAAAACAATTACGGATTGTAAAAACACAATACAATTTAGCGTGTTTGTCGACTTTAACGTTAATCCAATTATCGAATGAAATTAAGTCCCATGGGAATAGATAATCCAATTTTCAGTAATGAAATTCATGTCTTGCGAGTTGTTATGAATACTTTGATCTTGATATCGATACATGTCAATTTAATTGGGGATTGCTTCTATGTATAATATTTAACTTCATACGACCAGTTTCTTTATATGAAAAAAAATAAAGTAGTAATTTCTCAGTTTCTCCATCCATTGAGCTCAATATCTTCCAGATTTATCATTCCTTTGCAAATAATTCAAATGTTTTCACGCCAGTCGACACAACTCGGTCGATTCCGTTCCTCAGTCATCTAAGGCAAGCAATTAACGGATTCCCCCGAGGTTTGCCATTTGTTTTCGCACAAGAATATCGAATTTCGAAATATCGAAATAAAACGGAATTAATCGGAACAGAAATGAATTTAATAGTGTTTGGATGCTACAACGTTCCGACTATGTGATACTAAAAATTTCAATCGTGTATTATAACGAAATAATCGTGAAAATAATCAGGCAATATTGAAATCCGTCATAATAAGTGTAAGATAAATATATTAGTCAACAAAAGAAACGATACACAGATTTTTTTGAAATACAACATTGTATATTTTTTATGTTAAAACCAAAACAATTGTTTATTATCATTTACGTCAATGTTTGAAACGCGTTTATCCTCACAAAGCAAACAATAACATCCTGCTCCGGTACGGAATAATTCCGGAAAATAAATTTTCCGTCCCATGATCGAGTTTGCGATTATCGAGTTAGGCATTTTTCACCTGTGGTCATTAATTGTAAACAAGTAAACAATTTGTCATTCTGAAAATTTGAATTTTCACAAGAACGTCGACGCCACGGCTCCATCAAAATGACAGTGAGCGAGCGGTAGGTATGGTTCAAGCTGGCATGACTCACCAGGCCGTTGCAGACCACTTTAATGTCTCTAGAATAACTTTTAGTTTTCTGTGTAATGTTTGATAGATCGTTGTTTGTCCTTTTTTATTTTATGAGGATTGTATACAGCCAGAGGCTGCTAGTCGTTCTTCCCATTGCATTGTCTGTCCTTCGATTTACGACTTCCGCTTACCCCTATGTCTGGTATCTTCAAACAAGTGATGTTCCAATGCAGCTATTATAACGTTCCTAATTTTTACTTAGTTTGCATTATTCATCTCAACTTTATCAATGAGGATTTCAGGACGGGTTTCGAGGATAAGACAGGTGTTTAGCTGGGGACACGTATTGTTCGATTGTTTGCAGTTATTTTTATTTTTGATCATGAACAGTGATAGTCAACAATTCCACAAATATCAACAATACTAAAAATCACCTTTCCCCTCAACTTACTGAACACAAAAAGACAACGAC
Organism: Bathymodiolus brooksi; assembly: GCA_963680875.1. Classification (NCBI taxonomy): domain Eukaryota; kingdom Metazoa; phylum Mollusca; class Bivalvia; order Mytilida; family Modiolidae; genus Bathymodiolus; species Bathymodiolus brooksi. The sequence continues at coordinate 78,846,055 of OY804580.1, read as the reverse complement.
ACATTACGTTGGACATACAGGCCCTGGTTTGTAATATCAAACCCCTCTTGATAATAAATGTTATGTTTGCCCTAGGGCTGTATTGTCTAACACAGTTGTGTATTGATTTCGATCGTATTCCTGCCATCTGATAGCATGTCCTTGATACATTTGGTAAACGAGATTAACTTTTTTTTACAATAACTGACCTCTGATTTCTACAGACAGTTAGGAGAATGAACTTTCATATACTCTGTTAACACAATAAAAATAATGCCGACGTTGTAGAATATGGTAATGGGGTGTTTGATAGTAGTAATGGCACTAATGGGTAGAACTAATTGACAATGTGCATCTCCGATTGATCTCCATACTGCTATAAATCGTATCTGCTAATTGGTTTATTAATGACAGTCACAATCTTTAATTTGTCACAAACCTAATTGTTAAATGTACACGGTGAGCAGTGAATGTTTTAATCTAAGATTTAGCATTTTGCATACACTGTTGATGTTACCTGGTGTAAATTTTATTTTATTTTGAGGAAACCATTGCTCACACAGTATAAAATATAAAATGTCTTTCTAATTTGTTGCCTTTGCAGTTTAATCCAGAAAGGCGTCATGCACACTAAAATACGTTTGTATTACACCCTATTTAATAAAAACAGTATTAAGCTTAAGATAACCTAGGGGTATCCACTTTGCTTGCGTTTTCACGATGGTCCGACTAGATTTTGGAATTGTGCGCACAGTGTGTTTTAAATTTTATTTAACTTTATTAATTGTATATCCATAGACCATAGCTTAGCTTTGAATGGCTATTTTTTTCTTTGTTCCTACGGAGATGCTTTCTAAAACAACTTATAGATTTAAATCTGACACTCATATTCGCATTAATTTTTTTACAAGATCCTATTCGGAAAACCTAAGATAAACCAATAACGGCAATTCAGTTTTCATGGCATACTTTCTGTACTAGAGGTATAGACAATCTTATAGCCGAGTTAACAAGTATATCTTGTAAATAGGTAAATACATAAAGTCTCTCGTTCAGGGGCCGTCGTCGTCGTGATCGCATGGTAGTTGGATTTACAACTACCTTTGCAATCAGTGCCTATCACCACTGATGCTATGAGTTCGGCGGGTACTCCGATTTCCTCCACCGATAAAACTGATCGCCACGATATAACTGACATTTTGTTTAAACCAGAACCCCACCATGTCTCTCGTGAAGACGTTTGATATCCTTTAATGTTAGTTGCTACATAGTTTGACATTACATCAGTCAGAAGAATCAAATGTATTGTTTATTCTCAGAAACAGACATGTACATTCTACAATCTCAGCTAATGCTCAATCTTTTCTTTGTACTGTTGTGTTGTTATTGTAGAGAAGAAGTTGAAGATATCAAAAGGGTAATCAGAATATGTATATCGAAGAAGGACAGACAACACAATGGCCAAAGAACAAAAGGACACACGATCTACAAAACACTACAAAGAAAACTAAAGATTGAGCAATACGAATTCCACCAAAAAACCGTGGATAAACTCAGGTGCTCCGGAAAGGTAAAACATTATGTGATCGTTTTTTGATTTTCCGTGTATTTTTTAATTTTGTTTTTGTATTGCTTTCTTCTTCTCTGTTTTAGTTTTTGTATTGTGTTTTTGTATTTTTGCTTTTGCTTTTGTTTGTTATTTGTTTGGTTTTGTTTTTTGTTTTTTGTTTGGGGGAGGGGGGGGGGGGGGGGGTGGTAAATATCTGGCTGAAAGATATCCAAATATCAAGAAGGAAATAGTTCATCTGCTCATAAGCTGTCCGTGTGGACATAGTTTTCCATCGGAATTAGTTATTGTCAATACTGTGTATAGGGGTCTGCGGTTTCTATTGTGTGGCTATAGCTATGTTATAGGTCAATACTTTTGAGCAGGAACTGATTACCATTCCGGAGCACACGAGTTCACTCCGGCTTTTAGTGTGATTCGTGTAGATCTATCGTTGTCTTCTGTGTAGTGTTTTGTAGATCGTTGTTTGTCCTTTTGTCCTTTTTGCTTTTGGGCATTTTGTTGTCTGTCCTTCGATACAAGGCAAGCAAAAATCGTACCCCTGCTCGCTTCGAGTACATTTATTGCACCTTATTTCCATTATGTCATTCAAACTAGGACATGTATCCATTCCTAAAAGACGCATCTTTTTGCCCCTGTTTTTGCTTTGTGCATACGATAGCTCAGTTCTCCATAATTTTAAGATTTTCACACATTTATTGCCAAATTTTTCGTATAAGGACCCACGAATGACGGAAGTGACGTACCACTGCATTAACCTCAACGATAGGGTCAGAAAAGTTCCAAAAATGCCTTGTGGATTATTATAATTTATATAGGGTCGACACATGCAATTTGATGTTACATAAGATCGTATGAATATTGACACGAACAAGTTAAAATAAGGAAAAAATGATGAAATAATAAAGAAATAAAGAAATTTTATTGAAAATAAATTTGTAAACAGAAAGTTAGAAAAAAGAGGGGTGATAAGTCCGTGCCACGAGCGCCTGTGATTCCAATTACCCCTTTGGTATCTTCAAACTCTTCTTTAAGCCTTCTATTTTCAAATATAGATATGTGTTGTGGCATAAATATTTAAGTTATCTGTCTGTATCCATTTTATCTTTAGGACATGAACAGACAGGTATAGGACGTAGTTAATTTACATATATATTTGAATGATTCATGTTAATACCAGAAATGTCAAAATAAGATAAAATGGAAAACGGACCCAATTTTACTCTTTTCGAGCGTTTTTTCAAACTTTATGTATTTACATTTGATACTTGTTCAGTACATGTATTTCAATTTTATCGATAAACTAATAAATGCAATTTAAAACAAATCAAAAGGATGTTTATTGCAAAAAGACATATATTACTATTTCGAAGAACTTGAATTAGATCATCGTCCAATACAGCATCTGAAATTAAGATACATAATTTAGAAGTAGCAACAAAATAAAGTATAAAATGTTGGTGTATATACTATAAAGTTGTTCTAAAACTTTATAGTATATACACCAACATAATCAAAACAATATGTTCTTTATAAGGAGATTCTGTAAGAAGAGATTGAAGATACCGAAGGGGTAAACAGAATCCGTTAATCAAAGAAGGACAGACAACACAGCGGCCAAAAGAAGGACAGACAACACAGCGGCCAAAAGAAGGACAGACAACACAGCGGTCAAAAGAAGGACAGACAACACAGCGGCCAAAAGAAGGACAGACAACACAGCGGCCAAAAGAAGGACAGACAACACAGCGGCCAAAAGAAGGACAGACAACACAGCGGCCAAAAGAAGGACAGACAACACAGCGGCCAAAAGAAGGACAGACAACACAGCGGCCAAAAGAAAAAGGACTAATGAACAAACAACGATCTACAAATCACTACATAGAAAACTAAAGGTCGAGTAACACGAACTCCAGTAAAACCGGGGCAAGGATGAACACAGGTGCTCCGGAAGGGTAAGCAGTTCCTGCTCCACTAGTGACACCCGTTGTCTTGTTCCAGTTACAAACCCGGTTGTCTCTAACGCGTAAGGAGCTTAGAATGCTGTGTCCTAGTTTAACACAGCGGGAAACCATAAAACATTTCAACGATATCCTTGATGACTAATACTATTATGATGATGCATTTTAGAGCTGTATTCTCTTTAATTTGTTAGGATAATATTCTTTGATCAATGTAGCCTCGTTTGTGGTCAAATGATATATCGTTAATGTTAAATATGATACTATACAACAGATATTTACTGTTTCTCTGATTAGAACACTGAAGGAGAAAGAGCAAAGACTTGTTGGGTTGTAGTCGTAGTCTGAAGGGATCAACATGGCTACCTTTTATACTAAGCGTTACACAGAACTGCTTAGGTTTGTTTCGCTTATTCAAAATAATTCTTGGGTCTTTTATAACGTGGTTTAGTATGTCACGTTATTTCGTTAGCAATACCTATGCAATCAGTGCCTATCACCATCAACGTTGTGAGTTCGAATCCCGCTCATGGCGAGGTGTACTCGATACAACATTAAGTGATAAAGTTTGTCAGTGATTTGCGACAGGTCGGTTGTTTTCGCCGGGTACTACGGTTTCCTCTACCAATAAAAACTGACCGCCACGATTATAACTGAAATGTTGCTTAGAGTGGCGTTAAACACCATAACACTAACCCGTTAACAATAAATTTCCATTTTTACTTCGTAAAATGGCTATTCGAGTTTACTATTCAAACAAATGGTCTTAAATAACAATACTGTTCTTCAGGTAAAAACTAGAAAGTGAAAATTACCAGCATTTTTCGATGTTCAAAGGAGTTGCCATCAGTTCGTTTTTAGATAGTGAACCATTATCTACAAAATGAAATTAAAACGCTTAAGTAGAATGAGACATACAGAGATGATACTACAATTTTCGTGTTGGTGTAGTCTTATAATTTACATTATTTTATTTTATGACATATTTTTAGTTTTAGTGTTGACTAACAATTTGCATTATTCTATTTTACACTTTAATCATTTCTATTTGTTTTAAATGTTTTCTTAAATGGAGAGTGATTGCAGGTCTGTGTTCCGTGTGTTCATGTAGATTTATTTTTTCGTTTCGTTGCTGTTGTCTTCATTTCATCTTTGTTTTTGTTTTTTTCCATAGCTGTTGTCGTTGTCAATCCAGACACTGGTCTTTTCAATAGTGTTATTTTTTTCTGTTCAGTTTCTGGCTCGATTTTATGCTTCATTTATGCTTTATTTGTCTATCCAGAATCTAAATTTATTATGCATCATTGGAGCTGTCTATCAAGTACCTGATTTATCGTTTCATTGATGTCGTTTTTTGTTTATTCAGCTTTATTCTAATTTACAGTTTGATTAGTGTTCTTTCTATCTATCCGGATTGTGATGAATTCTATCGGTCAATATAAATGAAATTTGGTTTTAAATGTGAAAATAAATTTATATAAGATTTGACTACATCGACATAAGTAAAAGCCGGCGAGAGCGTTTTAGTTTAATTTTTAGATTAAACATATTTCATTTGCTCAAATGTGCAAAAATGATAAGACACAAGTTAAACAAACGTATGAAGTCTTCTCCTATGTACAATAAGTTACAACAATAATTGATAGAGAATGCATGCAGATGAATATTTCTTACATTAATATGTGTAAATTGAGCAAGAACATAGAATGAAGAACGGAATGAGAGAGAGGGGTTGATGATGATGGTGTGTGCGACTAATCTGTTGGTGAACTACTAGACAACAAGAAACTTTTCAGATCTCTTTATATATTCAAACATGTGCTTAATTTGTTTTTCGCTCTGTTCATTTGAGAGCGTTGGATTACCACGGGTCAAAAGTTTGAAAGCGTTATGAACTGCAACTATTTTGTCTACCTCAGATAGTGATTAACAAGCAAAATGAAATACAAAAAGGTCATTAATATATAGCAAGCTATTTCAGGATATATGAGTATCAAATATATGTCTACTTACTATCCATATCAATTTGTTGAAATATAATTTCTGTGTTTTTATCTTCCATTTTTGCATGACCAGTAAATGCAAACTCCTCTATTGTTACTATCCCATCCCTGTTCATATCCCAGGCTCCAAACTTACAAGGTAGAATCAAAACAACAGCGTTCTTCGGTAAGCTTCGTCTTCTCTAATATGGAGTAGGCATTGCCTAGATGCGAGCACAGCATTTCTGTCTGGCCAGTGTGTATATATTTGAGTGAAAGTTGAATATCACAAAATAATATGAGTAGGCATGGCCTATAGAGAGGACATTAGTATTTGAAATTAAATGATATCCCCTATGACATCCATTGGAAAGTTAAATGAAATAGAATAGAAAAGTATGAGAAAAAAGTATGGAATCTGTTATTGTTGGACTAGGGACAGTGCAAACATTGAAGACTAACTAGTACTAGTACGCGGGTGGTATCAACCATTATAAAGCGTAAAGGGGGTAGTAGACGCCGGTGTCTGTAAAATGAAAATATGGTCTTTTAAGTCATAAGAAAAGAGTTTTATTACGAAAATATCAATTAATGCAACCAACATACATAAGCAATATTGGTCTATACCATGCTATGTACAGCCGATATATATTCATGAAGTGTAAATGATGAATGACGTACGGTCAGGGCCGTCTTGTCAGCAATATAGGCCCCGGTCAAAGCAGTGCACTGAGACCCATATCTATACAAACACTTCCAAGAAAATCAGTGTTTAAAAATAAAATAATAAGGCGGATACAACATACATAGATTAGCATGGGGTTCATTTGCTTGTGGGACCACCGGGCAACTGTCCATTGTGCCCATACATAAGACCGCACTGCGTACGGTTACTTTAATACTGATAATCTTCATTTCGACATTTTAAAGTATGTGTATTTGGGCCAATATTATGCTATCTCCAAGTGAACAAAATAGTTTTTAATTTTAAAAGGATTATATAGGTACCGCTTTCATCAGACATGTCTCTGCTTTCACATACAAAATATTTATCAATATTCAATATTTTTTTTATTGGAAAAAGCACAGTAGAGGCGTGATATATATATTAAGGCAATATTCAGTATCGAAATAATACTCTTTAAAATTATCTGTGACAAGATTATACAGACATATATTCCTTCTTGTGTAATGTTATTACCTTTTAAAGTTTCAACAACAAGCTGGTTAATAATTTTATAGCATTTATTTTAGAAAGACTGAGTTTAATAAATAATAACAGATTGTTTGATACATATAGTATGAACGGCATAATTAATAGTTAAATAAATAAAATTCATTGTGTCTTACTATTCTAAACCATTGTCGGCAGATGTTGGTAGTATTCAAATATTTTGTAGGATCAGACTGACGGAAAATTTAAGATGAATAAACAAATGGGTACTGATAGAAATAATTAACACTAACAGAAATAAGGAAAAAGTCATGCGTTCCTTGTTCCTTGCAAGCACATCATTGTTAGAAAATGTTTGTTACTTAGCCAAAGAAATAATAAATGGTGGCCAGATTCGTTTTTATTTACGCATTTATTGTAGAACTTTAGGAATATTGTGGTACATGTACAAATAATCTTGGAGACAGGAATTGTGTTTGGATTTCTTTTAAACTGGTAAGTCATATATACAGTAACGAAATGTCAATATAAATCTGGAGTTCGACAGTGAAATGCAGTTGGGCGTGACATGAAATGGGCATACGTCAACAAATGACCAGATTCGTGTTGTCTTAAGAGTCATTCACAGTGAAAATATTGTAGTTCAAAATTAAGTCAAATTTATTCTATAATTATCCGTGACTGCCAACTTTTATCAACTTCCGGACGAAAGGATTTCAATCTCATCATAAGGAAGATTGTGTATTCAGTTCCAAAGACCGTTTAATAAAGGAGCCTAAGGATTTCACTTGTAATGTAATTTTGATTCCCATATTTTGTAGATGTATTGTGTGTGGAATGAACATTAGAGAAAACCGAATTGGTAATCAAGAATGGACAACCAAGAGACACAGGCAACATTCAAAACATACATTCAATTTGAGTTATTTTGAATGTAAACATAGCATATGTGCTATCAATGTTTAGTCTTGTGCGAAATGATTCTGTACGGTTCACAGGTGCCCGTAGACAGGACCCCCATATGGTACCCCATGTCGTGGTACCGCCCACCAATTTATTTTCGTTTATTTTCTTATTTCTGATATATTTCGCTTGGAAAATATATGGGAATACTGACAAACAGGTTTTCTGACACGTCCGGGTCGACTGATGTATATATAGGTAGAAGGTAAGTCACTCTCGTTTTGTTTATCAGAGGTACCACTTGGTTTCAAACTCAAAAAAAATAATTATAACTTTCCAATTATCACATGTCTGTGGCTTCCTTCCTTTCAATAATGAATATACTCCTTAGAATCGGTCACTTTTATCCATTCGAATCACAATTGACGGCTCCGCTGAACGATTTTATCCTTGAAAACACTCGTTGACTTCGACATTTTGATTGATGCGAGTAGAAATGACGGAAGTGGTGTAAGTGCGACCTCTAGCGGCCTTTCGAGATGTTCAGAATTTTGCCTGAAACAATAAAAAATACCGAGAATTACGAACGAAAAGTCCGGAAAATTAAAAGAAAACAAACAACGATGGATGAAGATCAAAAGTCGGCTTTTAATTTGGCTATAAATGGCCACAATTTGCTTATAATAGGACAAGGGGGAACAGGAAAATCCTTCCTTGTAAAGATAATAATTAAACATTTAAGGACAAAGGTAAATAAAAAGGTGGCAATAGTGTGTTCCACTGGTATAGCTGCAACAAACTACACTGAATTTGGGGCAAAAACTTTACATAAATGGTCTGGTATTGAGGATGGCAGGCATTTAGATGAAGAACTTATTCATTTAGTTAAAACTGATGAAAGGTTTCTTTCTGCTAAAAACAATATTGAGACTGTTCAAACACTTATTGTTGATGAAATATCTATGATCGGTGCCAAGGTTTTGAACCAAGTACAATTGTTGTGTAAAACAGTTCGAAATTCTCCTCACCTCTTTGGAGGAATCCAAGTTATACTAGTTGGTGATTTTTACCAACCGAAGCCAGTTGAAAATGAACTGTATGGGGATTCTGGAAAACATTGCTTTGTTTTGCCTTGGTTTGAAACCTACTTTCCACACAAAATTAATTTGAACATAATACACAGACAGGATAACCCTATGTTGATTAAAACTATAAATGAGCTTGAAACTGGTGATCTTTCAGATGACGGTAATGCATTTTTAAAGTCTATGGACCGTCCAATTCCTAATGAGGAGTCAAGTGTTCACCTATTTGCTCGAAATTTAGAAGTTGATGTGTATAATTATCATAAATTACAGTCCCTGGAAGGAGAGATGAAGGTATATCATTCATAGGATGAGGGATCACAACATTATTTAAATAAATTTGTTGCTCAAAAAAATTTAGGATTGAAAATAAATTGTCCTGTAATGCTTATTCGTAATTTGAGTGACACTTTAGTGAACGGGCTTCGTGGTGTAGTAAGACAATTGGATACAGATTCCATTGAAGTTAATTTTTTGATAAATGAAAAGCCAGTTTTTGTTAGTATTTCAAGAGAGAATTTTACAACATTTGACCCAGTTGAAAAAATTGTTATTGCAAAGAGAGTCCAGTGTCCCTTAAAAGCCTGCTATGGTATAACCATACATAAATCTCAAGGAATGACACTACCAGAACTTGTAGTTGATTGTGAGAATTGTGTTCAACCAGGACAACTTGGTGTTGCGGTAGGTAGGGCAGTATCAGTTGAAGGATTAAAAGTTGTAAACTTTAAAAAACACCTATGCAGAAAGCATCCTTCATATGTGTATACTTTTCATGGAAGCTTTTCAATTGGAGTTGTCAAAAATGATTTAAGTTGTTGTAACAATTCATATGAAGTTTGTTCAGATAATCCAAGTGAATATGGTGATGATGATATTGCTAGTGATGATGATAATGATCACCATGACAATGACAATTTAGATGAAACTTTGATTCTGGATGATTCAGATTTTTTTTATTCTGAAATAGACAAAATTGATTTCATAGAAAAGCATTTTGATTTGGAGCCTATTGCTGATGTTTTTTTACATTCAAGGAATGTGCTTGATTCTGTTTTACAAACATTTAAGGATACTCCTGTGCAGGACAAAATTGTAGCATTTAAAGATGCCATTTTGAAAAATTATAAACTGTATGATGATTGGTTCCAGTGTCAATCTTCTATTATGGATGATATAGGACTTAATTGTTTTCCAGAAGGGGAGATAAGTTATTGTCAGAAGCATAGAAATGACTATTTCAGGAAATTCAATAAATATATCAGTTCTGATGAAAATGAAGAAAAAGCAGTTTCATTACTTAAGAAGTATCAACAAGATGTCAAAGGTCCAGCTTTTCAGGTTTTAACTGCAGTAATATTTAATTTGGAAAGAAGTTTTTTCACAGAACTATCAACTTACATCAAACTTTCTGAACCCGAGCCTTTCCAAAAACTGCCTGAGAATATTGTTTCAGCTGGAAATGCAAAATTGAGATATGTTAGTGGCTATGTCCTAGCAAAACTAAAATACAATTTATCCAAAAAGATTCGAAATTGTGTATATGTCAAGGGTAAGGAAGTGGACCTTAGCAACTACCAATGTGAAATGAACATTTTGATCTCTTTATGCTCATCATATGTTGAATTGATTGCTTCGACAAAAAATCCAGGCACTTTATCTGAAGTGAAAAGAAAGCAAAATGAACGAGAAAGTTTAACAAATATATCAGATTTTACTTTTGAATTTTTCAAAACTTTATAATTGTTTTGCCGGGAAAGACTCACTCATAAAAGATTAGTAGATATGGGCCAATTTTTGTTTAGAGTGGTGAAAGATGAAGTAATCACTGATTATGAACTTTTTCAAGCTTGGGTCAATTGTGTTACAAATTCTAGACCCCTATGTCAAATAGAAAGGAATAATGATGATATTTCTGAAATGTTGGATGACATAGTAATGTCCTGTGATTCTTATATTGTATTATTTCAATGTGCTGTCATACTATATCTTAAGGTTAGCTTTAGCCAATTCATGAAAACCTATTTGACATATCTAAAAAAGGAAAAAGGTATTGCCTTAAGAAAAAAAGTCATGAAAAAAACCAAACAAATGCCTAAATCTTTCAATATCACATTTTTTAATGAAGATAATTCTAGTAATAAGGAAGTTTCAATGCTAAGGTTGAAATCAGAACTGATGCAAAACAGAATTTTTTTAAATGAACACTCATTCACAAAGAAGGACCTTATATTGATATGTCAGCAATATAAGATTAAAGTTAGTGCTCAGCAAATGAAAGATGCAATTATTAATGTTCTCGTGAAAGGAATTTTAGATTCAGTAAGCTTACATTCACACGAGGAGGAAACCCCAATTGATGGTGAACAGCCTGGACCAAGTGGTATACATCCCCTTTCAATTCCTGAACCCCTTTCGCCTACTAATACTGATTCTACTGCACCTGTACCTGAAAAAAGAAAACGGAAACAAACTATAACTATCAGATGATAATGATGAAAACTGTGCCATCTGCAACAAAGCATATACATGTATGGATGGAGAGGACTGGATATGCTGCAATTTGTGTTCCCTTTGGTACCATCGACAGTGTGCAAACTTAGAGGATGAGTCTGAATGGTGTCGTCTTTCTGGTGACGAGCCATTCATCTGTGCAATGTGCCAGTAAAGGTAAAAATACATTTCTATAATAATAAGGGGGCTATGAGGAAAAACAAAATTATACATGTATATGCCGAAATGAAGAGAAATACAAGACATGTTTTAGAAAATAATATGGACGCCCCCCTTTTCCTAAAAAAATTAATATTATGAGATAAAACTTGTTCTGAACATATGAAAAAAAAAATAAATGCATGAGCACCCCACAAAAATTTCAAGTTATAGAAATATTGTATGAGAATGTCAATATCATATAAGATTTTCCTCATAGCTACCCATGAAACTACAATGTAATACATGTAAGATGCTCCCATGTGAATTTTTAACTAGAACTTGATACATAAGACACATGTACATTTACTTCCTCTGTGTTAGTTGGTGACATATTTGTAAGTTCAACTACCAGTGAATTATGCAAAATTAAGTAAATATCCTAATCTTAAACAATACTGTATATATGAACATCTTGATTTATGTAGAAACATTTATCAGTTTTGCATATCTTGAATACAGGATTAGGTATGATTAGGCCTAATTGACCCTCATTTTCAAATATTATTGAGATACCTGTATTTCATTTGTCTTGATTTTTGGTCTTCAAGACTAAAAATATCAAGGTTTCCTAAAAAGATGAACTTAAGCAAAATGAAACTAAAATTTATGTCCCAAAAACATCTGAAAGAGTAAGGGGGGGGGGGGGGGGGGACAATATACTGGTGTAGGAGCTGTTGTGTTAAAGGGGGGGGGGTGATAAAATGAGGAGATATCGAATAAATGATAACAAGACACCAGACCACAAAAAAAAAAATTATACGTCGTACAGAGATTGGCATACAGTCTTCAATGATGAACCGTAACCCATTCTGTATGTCAAGTTGTGTATGGCCCTAGACAAAGTGAATACAAGCGGATGATCTGTCAATACAGATTTTATAACATCCCAACGAAGACCCTGCTCCAAAATAAACATTAATAAATAAATTCCTTTCTTTTGATTGGACAAATAAATTAATTCCTATGCCACTGCAATGTTTTGGCATTATAATACTTTGTTCTTAATAGCCATTTCTTATCTTTTCAGACATCTCGGGTAAGCAGGCACCTGCTGCACCACCAGTGTTTGACTTTCTGGAAACTGAAGCCTGTCCGAGAATTACAGAGTTCATGGTGTGGCAGTAGCCAAGGTATGTAGATTGGCATTTACACCATTATGCATTGTCCGTTGCTGACAGAAGATGTTCTCAATAACATCACTATTTACTCTATTGGGTATGATACTAGCATTTGGTTTTTTCAGTTTATAGGTACATAACTCCTCGAATCCAAGTATAGCAGAAATAATGTCTTGACGTGTCTGATGTGAAATCAAACATTTTTCTTTGTTTCTGATTTTTTCATTATTTTTTACACTATTTTCCCATTGAATGAACCAACTCATAGCATCATGATTTTGTTTTAAACGGTCATCACTTGTGTCAGTAATAGGTCTAGGATTCCTGCAGAAATTAATCAGAACACTTGTGCACTTGAGCAACTCAATAGTGGCATTGAGAAAAGCGCCTTCATTGCCAAGATTGTTTTGATAAAGTTCCATCAAATGTAACATGTGACTATTAAGGATATCTTCAGCCAAGTGGTTTCTCATCTTGGCCTCAGGAGTTAAAAATATGTGCTCCTGTGTTAGTTTATGATGAACAGGAAAGGGGTGACTAGCTATATCCCACAAATATGCCCGTTTAAAATGTTCCCATTCTATGTATTTGTCATCAATCATCAAATGTCTCTTACAATGAGAAACTTTTCCGCTTTTCAATATATTATTGCGAATTTTTTTAACCACATGAGAAATGTCCATTATGAAAAATATTTTGGGATTGTCATAACAGTAAATATTTTTGAATCCACAAGTTACAGGTGCTAGTGAGCAAAAATCAGGTATCAAGAGCTTAAACAAATCTCTGTTGGATTGTGCACCATCCATACTGATATATTGTACTTTGAACCCAAAACTAGATAACATATCAACTGCTTCCCAAAGCAAGAGATAAAGCTCATATCCTGATGCGGTAGTTGATGGAAAATGGGCACATGGGAATCTAAACCCAGTAAATCCTAGGAACAGAAATTGAAGTGCATGGGTTGCCAGTATTCTCTGCTTTTTACCTGATGAAATTTGGTCAAAGACAAGGGACTCTGGGGTACATTCAGCAAAGCCTATTAACTGTATGTCTCCACCTCGTTTTTTAAATTGAAGGTCAGGCTGAATTGACATCTCATCTATGATGAGCCCCCCTTCATATCCTTCTGGAGGAATGTTCATAAGGGCAGCCTCATTTCTCATCCAATGCAGTATATCTTTTTTGAAACCTGACTCTTGGTCCACCTGATTTTTATACCTCTGCAATAGTTTTTGAGAAGGTAGGAACACAAATTTGCTGTTTCTTAAATCAGTATAGCCATGAGGGCTCCTGCACCAAAGACTTAAACACAAGCGGACAATGTCTCTGTTCCACCGACGCCCATTTGGATGCCTCTCAAGTGCCATATTTTGTGAAAACAGAAAGGTCTTCATTTTATCAGGACAATCAGGAAATATTTTATTCAAAATTATTGACATGTCATTATCATCATTTTCACATAATGTAACATCATTCTCATCAGGGAGGGCCTTTACACTCAAGGAGTTACTTACTGTTACTTGTTGTATACTTTGAATATCTTGTTTTGTGTTGTCAACAGTACAAGTATTCTCTGTTTCACTTTTATTTGACTTTTGTAATTTTTTACAGTAAAGACAAGTATCTGAGATGATGTTTGCAGTTTTAAATGGCAATATTTGTGTGCAGCTGTTTGACCGGAAGCACACTTCTGAGGCGTTTTCATATCCCACTTTGGATATAAAGTCCTTAAGGTAAGCCAAGTTTTCCTTTGATTTTACAACTTCAGGAACTGCCCTACAGTATTTCATTTGGCGAACAATTTCAAACACTGAATCTAAATTATATAATTCATCAACACCTATCTTTCCCGGGTTTACTGTTTTCCCTCTTATCAGAACTTTCCAACTTTTATTACTGTTTAAAATGATTTCTAGAAGAACTTTACTACCATTTACTATGTCACCAGTGAAATACCCTATTATAATGCTGTCTGTAAGTTTTGACAGCACAAACAAATCATCTGGGATCACTGAAGAAATATCACTGAATGCAATATGTGAATTGCTTTGGGATTTCCAATTAATACCATAATACCGTTTTGTCCTTTTAGTCCAATCATGCTTAGCACGACCTTGCTCAACTTTGACATTACTGAATATTTTTTTTAAGGAATTTCCTACCGAAAGTCCAGAAGCCTTGGCTTTATATTTTTTATTTATTTCAGTTAAATCAACATATTCTGTATCTTGTGCAGATTCTAAATTTTCAATAAGCCAATTTATCAATGTTGGGGCGATAAAATCACTCATATTTGGATGTAAACAGGTATTCCGTAAGTATCTTCTTTTCGCAGTTTTTTTGCACTTCAAAAAAGTCCGCCTTTTAATTTCCCGGATTTTTCGTTCGTAATTCTCGGTATTTTTTATTGTTTCAGGCAAAATTCTGAACATCTCGAAAGGCCGCTAGAGGTCGCACTTACACCACTTCCGTCATTTCTACTCGCATCAATCAAAACGTCGAAGTCAATGAGTGTTTTCAAGGATAAAATCGTTCAGCGGAGCCGTCAATTGTGATTCGAATGGATAAAAGTGACCGATTCTAAGGAGTATATTCATTATTGAAAGGAAGGAAGCCACAGACATGTGATGTTTGGAAAGTTATAATTATTTTTTTTGAGTTTGAAACCAAGTGGTACCTCTGATAAACAAAACGAGTGACTTACCTTCTACCTATATATACATCAGTCGACCCGGACGTGTCAGAAAACCTGTTTGTCAGTATTCCCATATATTTTCCAAGCGAAATATATCAGAAATAAGAAAATAAACGAAAATAAATTGGTGGGCGGTACCACGACATGGGGTACCATATGGTCCTGTCTACGGGCACCTGTGGTACGGTTTACCTTTTTGCTCTACCTTTCACCTATTCTGTGCGTGTTACACCAGTTTGTTAGATTTTCGCTATATTTTGATAAGGGATCGTCGCAAAATATGACAGTTTTTTTCAAACGAAGTTAGTTTCGTTTGGTAGGTGGGTGGTTTTCAGCTGTCACGTCTGGAAAAAAACCAAAATCGCACATTGAGATTTGTCAATAAATCTTTAAAAATGCACTTAAAAAACGGCATAAAATTGAATGGAACATCGTTTTAATTTCTTTCGAGTCTGTATATTGTACTGTTTCTTTAGTACTGAATAAGTAATGGGTGTATATGTACACAGCTCTGGTTTCCTGTTTGCGGTACAACTAAATATCATACGCAACGAAAAGCAACGGTGTTCTTTTGCAAATTAAAAAAAATAATGTTTTCGATTCTTGGAACGTTTTATGGTTCACATGTATAGAAAGGGCTTTAAATGGATTTCTTGATATACAAGATGCATTCACTGCTCCACAAATAATAAATAAGTGGTCCAGATCTTTGCATTTATTATAAGAATGAACATTACAGTGATATCCATATTAATCTATAAATATCATTTTATTGGTACAGTATGTTTGTTGAATTATATTTACACTTGGATGAAATAAAGTGTCTGTGATTTTGAAAGGATAAAGATTCATAGATAGACCCTTTATCATGACATGCATATGGAGAATACATGGTTCTAAACCCAATATTGTTAGGTGGAGTTTGGTTTATAATACGGGTACCTATAAAGTGCGAAACGAAATAGAAACGAAACGAAACGAAATCAACGAAAACGAAACGAAACGAAACGAAACGAAATCAACGAAAACGAAACGAAACGAAACGAAATCAACGAAATGGAAACGAAATGAAACAAAACCAACGAAATAGACTGATATGAAGAAAATGGAAGGAAAAAAATAAAAGACAAAACGAAATAAAGAAATAAAAAAAAAAGATAATTCGGTTTTTTAAATACAATAATTTTGATTAATTATAACCCATCTTGAATGTCTGTCCGTTACAGTACTCCTCACGTACATTACCCGCAACTCAATCCAAGCCGGGTTTGCTTGCCGACAAACTTTCAGAAGTTCAAATGTCATATTTTTATTTGTGTTTGTGTGTGTGTCAGTATTTATGAATTATAAAGTTTCTGGAGTGGGCATATAGAAAAAAATGGGGGATATGAGGGGGTATGTTCATAGATTGGGATATTGAGGGTTCATTATTCGTCTGATTTTATTACGTTTTTCGTTTGTATTCTACATAAATTTGCCTATTCGGAAACCAAACAGGATGGTCTTGAGTTTCAGATTATTTGACTACTGGATTTTCCCGACTTGTCACGTTTAATCCCCATGAGCTTCTTATCGGTTTTGTCTGTTTTTGTGGACTTTCCCTTTTGAATGCGCCTTGGCGTACGGTACCATTGTTATTACCTTTATTCGGTAGTGTGTCAACAGATCTGGCGTAATGTCTTACCGTTGTTCTTTCCGAGATATACAGGGGTCAAAAAGACCCAACACTATAAACTTTTTATTTCAAATCCTATTGTTCTATTTTGAAGAACTGAAAAAAAACCAACAGCAACATAGCAGGACGTACAGTGAGCGCCCTCCTTACAGAAGAACTTCTGGAAAAAATAATGCTTGCAAAAACTAAACATAAGAAACTCTGGAAGTTTTATTGAAATCCATTCTGTTGTTTAGGAAGAGTTATGGATAACGCAACAGTATCCTCTCTCTATTGTATAGCCTCGTATGACAATTACATAGCCTTAAATGACAAAGTCCAAAAGTGAAGAAATTTTAGCAAGGACTGTTAAAATGGGAAAACAAAAATAGAAGGTACTAAAGAATTCATGAAATTAATGAACCTTGCCATATGGTATTAAAGATTTCCTGTAAGATTCATTCAATTCCATCAAGTTGTTAAGGAGGAATTGCATAGGCAGTGAGGGAAGCACTCACGGACAAACGGACAGCGGGGGGTATAACAATATGTGCCGTATCAAATTTTATTAATACCGGAAAAAAATTTGGAGGGGAGGTGATTTGGGTTTTTTTAATATGAAAAGGGATCAAAGGGAAAAAAGGTACTTTTACAAGATATGTAGATTTTTTTTAAATTTCTAAAGTTAATTTTTGATAGGATTTGTATACCTCCGCCAAAAAAAGATTGGGGTATATAGGACTTCTGCTTTTGTCCGTTCGTTCGTTTGTCCTTCCCGTCGTCACACTTTTTCGTCTCTCCGACACACTTTTAAATTTTGCTCGGACGGGGATATTTATTAGTGAACTTTAACTACTGCATTTCTGTTATTTTAATTCCTCTCCTTTCAATAGACTTGACGTTGCTCTTATGGTTCCCAAATTTAAAAGAAGCCACTAAGTGAAAAGGACAGACTCCCGCTGAATAAATGCATAGTATTCTTGTTCAATGGTGATCAAATCATTTCCTCTCCTGGTGAAAGACACTGAGACATGTGTGGGAAGTAGTCTAGCATCGTATTTCGTTTTGTTTTCGTTGATTTCGTTGGTTTCGTTTTATTTCGTTTTCATTTCGTTGATTTCGTTTCGTTTCGTTTCGTTTTTGTTGATTTCGTTTCGTTTCGTCTCGTTTCGTTTACGTTGATTTCGTTTCGTTTCGTTTCGTTTCTATTTCGTTTCGCACTTTATAGGTACCCTTTATGATAACATCAGTATTCTATTTTTCACACTTTCATTTGGAGGGGTGGGTGGGTGGTCTGAGCAAAATGAAACTAACTTCATTTGAAAAAAAACTGTCACATTTTGAGACGATCCCTAACCACCAAATTCTGCTTGACGGTCATTAACGACGGAAATTAACAACTTAAATTTATTTTTACATTCAGGTTATAGGAGAAACAGATTCTTCTTCTGCTACCAGTGGAATAGGATATTTCTCCACTCTCAATAGTTAAATTCTCAAATTGTATATATAGCAACCGCTAAAGCTCAAGATTTAAAATTTGAAAAAAATGGAGCAATATCGCAATCCTCTCGTAGCAAAAGGAGAATATATATCTATCTTGTAACATGAATACATTCTTTTCCTTTGATCTTTTTATGGTTTATATACCAGAATGTAAGCAACAGCTAAGAACTATGAAATAATGCATACAGATATTATACATTTTACATCTGGGCTGTAGTTTTATTACTCTGAATGACCTAGATGTGATATTGCACGGCTTCGTGTTACAAATCATTTATCAGTTATATATCACTTTCGTCAAAGAGCTCCGATCGAAAATGTTTGGTCAACATCCGGGATATTTTAAAGCAGACACGGATAATTATCGTAAGTATTTATAAATATACTGTGTATATAATGTTTTGAATTATGATGCTTTATGATTGTTATTATTATTAATTTCATTTTTTGTCCAAATATCATTTATTTTTGCAGTGTAAAATTAGATTTTTCTATAAGTTATAAGAAATCGGCTTCAAAATCATTACAATCAACTGAAATATCGCTATATCTTGCATTTACGAATGAATTAAATGTTGCCCAAAAAGAAAAAAATATTGATGAATGATTGATTTTACTTAAAAATATTATTTTGTTGATGAAAAGTCAATTAGTAACTAGTTATGCCCTAAAACATGATGTCAACAGATGTTTTTGAAATCCGGCTTGGTCAAAATGTAAACATGTATACAAACCGGTTGGGTCATTTATAAATAACCGGGTTTGTCAGTATGTAAATACCACTGATCTTATTGTTATTGAGCATTATATTGCAATTTAACAATAGTTATGATTAGGAAATATCTCAATGGCGATAAATACTGATCCATAGTTTGAATATTCGCCATGGCTGCTAATTTCAGCTACTTTGTACAATAAAAAAAAACGTTGTTTCTATGTTAAATTGCTACTGTCGCGAACACTTGATTTTTTTTAAATGCTTTTTGTGGCACTGACATCACGGTTGGTGCTCAATACGCTGCACTCACTTTAAGTAGCTGTCCAGGCGCATCAATTGAGTAGTGGGAGATTCTTTTTATAACGCATTATTTTAATTTTATACTCGTTGATAACGAAGTAAGTTTGTTCACAGTATAATGTTTACATTAACATTACAGATAAGCAAATTAACAAAGGCTGTAGTATTGAATTCCTTTCCGCACGGACGATTTTGGCAGTTTGTATACAAAGAAAATGTTAGGTGTACTCGATTAATGCAACGTTCGTTACAAGTTGTAATACGACAAAAGTTCGTTCTTTGGATGTTATAGTCCCCCGCCCATCCACCAATATTAATGCCAAAAGAATTTCAATCACTGGTATATATTTTGCATTTTGGGGGGGGGGGGGGGAATAGAAATGACAGACTGAATGAATTTGTTATGTTGATATATATTTATAATAAATGCTATGCGATCTTGTAACGAACGCACAACCCTACACTGTGTCTAGTCTTATTTATATTACATTATTTTAGTTAATAAAAAAAATATTTTCTGAGGAGTGAAAAGAGGGAGAACAAAAATAGACAATATATATATACATTGTCGAAAATATAAAATTTATATATACGAGTTTTTCTTACCTGTTTCGCAGCGCGTGGAAATGAATTATATAATTTCCGACAATGTACGTATATTGTATCTATCGCCCCAAAGAAACTGTCAAATTGTCTAAAAAGAGCAGACACAAGCGTTGTTCTTATCATTTTTGATCGTGTCCTCTGTGAAGTCCGCGCTTACAAGTTTATTAGCTTATAAGCATAAATTCTGTTACTGTTTCTAGGTGAGCTAACAACAGTCATTAGGTAGATATGTCGCTCCACTCAGACACATTATTCTGATTCCGAGCCAACCAGTCGTTGCTCAGTCTTTCTCTTTAATGCTGCGTTCTTAGCGGAGAAGCAACAAATACCAATTTTATATTCTTTTGTTTGACAAGACCGCGGCTCGTACCCACAATCTATCGCACTCGAGGCGAGCACGCTAACAATTACGCTACCGATGCGGTTCTCTATTTTTATTTAATTTTTATTAATTTTTTTAATAAAAATTTCTTATTGTCCTTCAATATATTATTTGAAAACAAAAATTAATCCAAAACAATAAGAGTTACTTGATATCTATATAAACAGTGAGAGTTCCTACTTTTGATCAAACACTCTTTGAATATTACAATAATTCAACTGCATAGCAAATAAAGAAAACAAAATACAAGTTCTATACAAATTCATGACCATTCTGTCGAAGGTGACTTGGCGAATGCCAATTCTGCACAAACCGTTTTGTATTTCAAAACATCCACATGTAAAATATTTTGACTATGTGCTGTTGTTTTTTTTTCACAACTTTTATTCATTGAAGACATTTTTTTGTTTTTCTTTCTTTTTATCAATTTGCAAGTCGAACATACCCTTGACAAGTGTTATAATGAATCTTAAATAAATTACAGAAAGGAAACATAATTGTGATATTGAGCTGTTTTCGCTATTCTTTCAATTTTTTACATAGACAAAACCGGTTCTACTGAAACACAATTTTTGCGACCCAACCGAAAAGTAGTGGCTGACAGAGCCGGAACGAATGTACGTAAATAAGCATTGTGTTTTTTACTGTAGTAAGTCTAAAACTATTCATGGTGGCACGCCAGTGCAAACTATCATGTATATAAGCATTACAAAGGGTTTGTGTACTTTAATTACACATATAAACTACTTTTTATAGCTTTATTTGATGATTTCAATCTTATTATTAGCATTTGTCATTGTTTATGTCCATCATTTTCTAAACCAATAACGAAATGTGAATTTGAATTTGAATTTTGTTATACCGTGGTATAAATATTACACATTGAATGTATCTGATACATACATGTACTGAAGGATTGTGTTATTATACCATTTATTCAGTATAGCATTTTACAATATAAAATAAGTTCCATTATCGCCAGAAGACGTCTTCCATGCTTCAGCATAGTTGTTCCTTTTAGAGAATTTAATTGTTAATATAGAAGAAAAAAATATACATCACATGATATACTATTGCTGCCGATCGAACGAAAAACACAACGGGATTATTGAAGTAAATTGTAAAATTCTAAATGTATATTTTAACGATAAAAATAGAAATCCCTATATAAACGATAAAATCCCCAAAAATTATGTAGAGTTGCAAAATTTATGTTAATTAAAAAAAAAAATTAGATGAAGAAATTACTTATGGCCATTGTGATGTCTGTCCTTATTTACCGATTCTTTGGTATGTTCAAACTCTTCTCATGAAAACACTACGGTTTGATTGGGCAACACATTATATTTTAGCATACCGGTATGCAAAATTAAACTACATAATTATGTAGAGAGGCATAGGTGTAAACGGGAAAGGGGCGGAGCTGTAGGGATTTACCTGAACATGTGGCGATGATCCAGCATTGGGAGACCATCGGAAAGCAAGTGTGTTTAAGGACAAGCTTTCAAAACTGACAAACAATTTCTTAAATGTAATTTGGCTTCTAAGCATGCATTTGTAGCCTGATATCTCGTGATTTTCTGCAGATTTTCTGCTAACATGTTCAAATTTCATTTGTAACTAATGTTTTGCCGAACAAAGCGAGGGAACAAAACCATAGTATTGCCCCCCACTTTTGAAGATGGGGAGGGGGAATACATGCCCTCCTTGCCCGCAGCGACTCTTACTCCCTTGTCCTAATTCAGTATATACTGAGATAATTGTTGTACATACATAATTCGAATTTTTTATACACAAAAATATTTTTGTATTAACAATTTACATGTACCAATTTTTCACTATTTTTTCATGCCCCGATACCTATTTCAAGTGTTATGGTTCCCTGACACCAAGGCCGACAGTTTTAGTTATATCTGTCCAGGTATCCCCCCCCCCCACACATCCCCCATCAAATGAGTCCGATAGTCACATTGCAGCTGACAAAAAAACTTGAAGTGAGGATAAATACAAATACCTCAGTTCAACTCCCAACTGGGATGCATAATAAATATTTTAATTCCAAAATTAAAAAAAAGTCATTCTTACCATGTTATCAGTTACGACAGTTGATAATGTACTTAGTATTTGAAAGGTTTATATAATACCATAACAATATCATTTAATGATTTTCTCGGAACTCAACCTGGCATAAATCGCAGAAATAACATAATAAATAATGACTGCACTGATTCGAGTCAGACTACATGCCTATCATCTTACACATACATAAATTGTTCATACTGCAATGATGCAATGATTAAAACGTAGATATCAAAGTTAGTGCATACAACGCGTTCTGTAATCACCTTCATCAGGTATGCTCAAAGTCGACAGATTGGAAGAAATACGAGTCGACTAAATACAATGTTGTAATTAATCTTAATTATTTTCGTTTTTGGAGACTGAACAGTTTGAAGATACCACATGGTAGCCAGAAGCCGTAATTCTAAGATACCACATGGTAACCAGCAGCCGTATTTCTAAGATACCACATGGTAGCCAGAAGCCGTAATTCGGTGAAGGACAGACAATACAATGACAAAGAGACAAACAGACAAAAGGAACAACAATCATTTGATTTACAAAAACGCTACACAGAAAACTAAAGATCGAACAACACGCTCCCCACAAAAATGTCGGGGTGATGACAAACTTTTATCACACAATGTTGTATCTAGTACACCTCACCATGAGCAGAATTCGAACTCACAATGTTAGATGGTTTTGATAAGATAAATGTTGAATATCAAATCTGTTTGAATAGAAATTGATAACGGGAGGCGTCCACTAATATATGTATTACCATAAATGTTGAATAACTAACATTTTGGAACAGTCAATGAGATAGACAAGGGAAGGTATTGGTGTTTGTAGTCAATGTCAGACAATTTTCAGCTAAATCGTGTTTATCAGACTTGAGAGGGATGGAAACTATGGCAAACACAATTAAATGAGAAAATCCAGCATGTAAAATATCAACAGCTAAGGGGGTAACGGGACTCGCTGAAGTTAAGAACCTCAACCATTCGGTTACCTAGACCTCCATTCCAAAGCAAAATTTTATTTTATGATCAATGTTGAAAAATGATCACAAAAACACAGCATTTGACATCACAAAAATAAACATATATTACATCTTTAGATAAACATGTGACATTTTTGAATAAACATGTTACATCTTTTGGAAACCATGTGACATCTTTTAATAAAACTTGTTACCTCTTGACCTAAGCATATATCATCTTTTAATGAACATGTGGCATCTTTAGAAAACCACGTAACATCTTTGAATAAACATTTTACAACTTGAAATGAACATATATCATCCTTAACATGTTTCATCTTTAGAAAACAAAGTGACATCTTTAAATAAACATGTTACATCTTTAGATAAACATGTTACATCTTTAGATAACAATGTGACATCTTTAAATAAACATGTTGCATCTTTAGATAGACTTGTTACTTCTTTGGATAAGCATGTTACCTCTATATATAAATATGCAATCCTTTCATTTTTGTGACGACATGTTGTCGATATGTACAAACCAATAGTATTTTTATTATTAAATATATTATGTTGTTTTACCTAGATATTGCGTGCGAACAGTGATTTGATGAAATATTGCTAGAAATTCCGATACTAATTACATTATATAATAGTATAATATTTTTTTTCAAATAGAAAATGTCAAGTTGTTTCCCTTTATAAATATTTTCTAAATACATGTAGTTTTATATTATCAAATGCAAAATTAATTGATTTCATAGAATCATAGTTGAAGTTTTATTTTTACCAAAACCTTCAATTAAATATCGATATCTAGGTATAAATTTAAATATTTCAAATCTCATAGACTTACTTTATATCCTAATTTGAATCTAAATAGAATAAAATAAGATGCTTTGTTCACCTTTTTATTTATGATACATCTGAATCTAGATAAAATTAGATGTTGTTTAACTCTTTTTGGCGATGCACTAGTAACTACATTAAAAAAAAAAAAAAAATTCAGTTATATCGTGGTGATCAGTTTTATTGTTGGGGGAAAACGTACTACTCGGTGAAAACACCGACCTGTCGCATGTCACTGACACACTTTAGCACATAATGTTGTATCGGGGATAAAAATAGTAAACATGAGTGTGAATGTTGTATTGAGTACACCTCACCAAGAGCGGGATTCGAACTCACAATTTTATATGGTTTAGATAAGATAAATGTTGAATATAAAATCTGTTTCCATATAAATTGATAACGGGAAGCGCCCAATAATATATATTTTACCATAAATGTTGAATAACTAACATTTTAGAACAGTAAATCAGAATACTTCCAAAAACAAGGGAAGGCATTGGTTTTTGTAGTAAATTTAAGCAACTTGTTATCTAAATCGCGGTTATCACACGTATGAGGGATAGAAACTATAGCAGACAAAGCGAAATGAGAAACTCCAGTCTGTAGATTATCAACAGCTAAAGTGGGTAACGCGACACGACCCCACGTCAGTACTGTTTACCTTGAGGACAGAAGTTAAGAACCTCAACCATTCGGCTACCCAGGCTTTCGTCCAAAAAGCAACATTATATTTTATGATCAATGTTGAATAACGTCCACAAAAGTCACAGCATTTGACATCATAAAGATAAACATATATTACATCTTTATATAAATATGTTACATCTTTAGAAAACCATGTGACATCTTTAAATAAACACGTTTTATCTTTGGGAAACCATGTGGCATCTGTTAGTAAAACGTTTTTTTTTTCGTTTTTTTTTAACAATATAATAATTTTATTTATTCTGAATTCTTGCTTGTTACAAATCTAATCAACAGTCCAAGCTTCTCTTGATGTACCCTGTAACACTCCACTGATTATCCAGGGAATTAATCAGCTGGTATAAATTTAAATACATTTTAAGAATAAAAATAATAATATCTAAGAACTATTTATTTTCTTTTTCATAGCATACAAAAAACTATTATTCATACTATGATTTTTATCTTATCAATTCTTTTATTTAAATTGTATATAAATTTTTTATAAACATTTACATTTTTTGTCTTCTGTTCAGATAAATAATATGATTTACATCTTTTAATAAACTTGTTTTATCTTTAGATAAACATGTTAGATCTTTAGAAAACCGTGTGACATCTTTAAATAAACACGTTTTATCTTTGGGAAACCATGTGGCATCTGTTAGTAAAACTTGTTACATCTTGAGATAAGCAAATATCATCTTTAAATGAACATGTGACATCTTTCGAAAACCACGTACCATCTTTGAATAAACATTTTACATCTTTAGATTTTAAATAAACATGTTTCATCTTTAGATAAACATGTTACATCTTTAGACTTGTTACATCTTTAGATAAGCATGTTACCTCTTTAGATAAACATGTTACATCTTTAGATAAACATGTTACATCTTTAAATAAACATGTTACATCTTTAGATAAACATGTTACATCTTTAGATAAACATGTTACATCTTTAGATAGACTTGTTACATCTTTAGATAAGCATGTTACCTCTTTAGATAAACATGTTACCTCTTTAGATAAACATGTTACATCTTTAGATAAACATGTTACATCTTTAGATAAACACGTTACATCTTTAGATAGACTTGTTACTTCTTTAGATAAGCATGTTACCTCTACATATAAACATGCAATCCTTTCATCTTTGTGACGTCATGTTGTCGATATGTTGAAACCAATGGTATACATTGTTTTTATTATTCAATATACTATGTTGTTTTACCTAGATATCACGTGCGAACAGTGATTTGATGAAATGTTGCTAGAAATTGCAATACAAGTAATTGCATTGCATAACAATTTAAAGAAAAATCGAAAACATCAAGCTGTTTCCATTTATAAATATTTTCCAAATACATGTAATTTTATATTATCAAATGCAAAATTAATTGATTTCAAAGAATCAAAGTTGAAGTTTTATTTTTGCCAAATAACTTTCAATTAAATATCGACATTTAGGCATCAATCTAAAATATTTCAAATCTCATAGACTTACTTTATATCCTAATTTGTATCTAAATAGAATGAAATAAGGTGTTTTGTTCACCTTTTATTTATGATACTAACTACATTAAAAAAAAAAAAAAACAAAAAAAAACAAAAACAAAAACAAACAAACAACACCAATAACAACAACAACAACAAACAAAGCAAAACAATTCAACACAAAACAAAAATGAAACACACATCTCATTTAAATTAAGATTGATTACCCTCATAGACTTCTAACATGAAGCGATACCAAATGTGGTTAGATACTTAGTGAACACCAGATTAAACGATAAATAAATAAAAGAACAAACATTTCATCTTGATTATAGTAGATATAATTAATATTATAATATACATGTAGTATCAATTATTTATTATATATTTTTACCAATTTTCCTTTTTCTAAAAAGTAGAACAATTCCGAAAGAGGTAAACATATTGCATCTTGACCGATATTGCATTCCATTTTTTCTCCTTCAATGGAAAGGCCTGGGTAAGAAGCAGCTTTCTGAGTCAATAGTATCATTTACATCAGTAGGATGCATAATATACAGAAAATCACTGAATAGAGAAAACAAACGGTATTTGTTGTTTCTCCGGTACACATGCAGCATTGCGGAAAAAGACAGACGTGTTGATTCGGTATCAGGCTAATGCGTCCTAGTGGAGCGACATGTCTACTGTTATGTCAGTGATTTACAAGTTGAAAAGTGTTCGTCTAGCAAAACGGACATCATGATCATCTCATCAAAACGTAGTTCGTCAAGATATATCTGGCGATAAAATTGGAAATATCTAATTGAATGCAGGTGGTACGTTTCTTCAATAATCCACTTCAGGTACCCTTATAGACAAAAGATTGGAAAGCTAAATAAAATAAAAGTACATGAAGACAAGCACAAAAACCGAACGGTCAAAATGAGATATGAATACTGATGCTTGATCGAAATTGATGTTAGATTAGAACAAAATGCTCATTCGGCGTTAAACGCAGTCCTCAAACAGCAAATTATATAACAAGTCAATTTTGTTTTAGCATGAATAGGAAAATACAAATGGCATGAGTATAACAAAAATCGATTGTCTAGAGAAGTCTCAATCGATAGAGAAGAAGAGCATGTTGTTGTTTGATGTATGATCTCAGAGTTATTATGATAATTTCATTCTTATTGACGCCTAAGAATGCGCGTAAACCAAAGAAAAGTCATAATAGCTTGAAATTTGAAACGCTCCTTGTTTTTTTTCCTTTTTCCAAATCTCAATGAAACCCTGCACTTGTAAAATTACGGTGAAGGTATTGTATTTAAGAAATAATTCATAGCAGGCATAGAGTTGTGCAAATTTACACATGAGTTGGACCTTTATATTCTTAAATTTTACCCCGAGCGTAAAAATTTGCACAACTCTATGCCTGTCATGAATTATTTCGATTCTAATAGGACAGAAACGGTAATTTTTAACCATTCGTGAACTGTATACACACGGCATTTGGTGGCTGTTCCATTTACCTCCTTCAGAAATTTTGAATTGATTTTGAATTATTTGTTTTTGAACGAGATATTTTAAAACAAAGATATGGATGTTAACACGAAAAACATATATATTGTGTATTTTCCAACATAGATTCGATTGAACAATTCCTGCGTAAAAATATTTTTAAAAAAGTCGGAGTTCATTCGTTCATTATTTTGAGCGCTAACAAGATGGCGGAGCGGAGTTGTCAAACATAATATCGAACACTTGAACAGTTGTTAATAATCGACAATTATTGTTAGATATGAAATAAAAAAATAAATGCCAATGAAAAAAAGCTTGTATTATATTGTTGACATAAAAAAAAATCCGGAAAAAATATTTAAGACAACCATCTATCGACTTTGACTTTTGTAATATATCGTTATCCTGTAACGTTGTTTACAAGGGACGCTGATTGACACAAGCTGGTTACTGATTTATTTTACGATTTTGTGAGCATTTTACTTGTTTGAGTAGCAAAATTCAAAATGCCATCAAGTTGGAAAATATCAGTAACTTAATTACATCACCATCTAGTTATCAATGTATACGTAGGAAGACATGGTTAGTGCATTTTGTTATTCATGGCCGACACATATCAATGGAATGTATTTGATATGTGTGCGTACTGGGGATCCCCAAATGTAAATTTTCAAAACCAATGATAACAAAATATTTAGTTAGAGAATATATATTTATAAATGAGGGGGGATTTTTATTTTAAGGATTTTAAAAATACCCTATATGCCGGTGTTTTGTTTGCTTACACTCGGTCGTCACGGTAATTTCACAGCGGGAGTTACATGGAACAGTCGGATTTGTTGTGTACCGCACCTAAATATAGAGATATTGAGTATTATCGTGCGTGCCGTTTTATAAACGTCATATTAGAATAAATGTTAACAGTGATACCGTAAATATGTTGATGAAGCAAACAAATGTAATAAGCAACATAATTTAGATCATACAATTAGTTTAACCAATAATTAACAGCATTTAGCTCATAAATAAACATTAGAAAATACCGAAGGGGGGCAATCAAAAATGGACAATCCAAAGAAACTGGCAACATAGGGTACACAAGACAGAAAAAACCAAAACACAACACAACATGTGTTGCAAACCACTAAACGTAAACAAACAAAAATAACGTAAATAAAACATGAGTACTCCTACAAACAACTGGAGATAAATACTTATCCTAATTCCCCCACTTTTTATTTAAGTGCCCGTGGCATGCTAGGAACGTGAGCGGTCGTGCATTCACGTGTTAAGGGTATTGATTTTTCCTCTTTCCACGATTATTCGATTGTATTTTGGAACTGTTCTGACAGTTGGTATGTTTGTTTTGTTATTAGCTCTATAGAGTAGTGATACGATTGTATTTTGGAACTGTTCTGACAGCTTGGTATGTTTGTTATGTTATTAGCTCTATATAGTAGTGATAAGATTGTATTTTGGAACTGTTCTGACAGCTTGGTATGTTTGTTATGTTATTAGCTCTATAGAGTAGTGATACCATTGTATTTTGGAACTGTTCTGACAGCTTGATATGTTTGTAATGTTATTAGCTCTATAGAGTAGTGATACCATTGTATTTTGGAACTGTTCTGACAGCTTGGTATGTTTGTTTTGTTATTAGCTCTATAGAGTAGTGAGACGATTGTATTTTGGAACTGTTCTGACAGCTTGATATGTTTGTTATGTTATTAGCTCTATAGAGTAGTGATAAGATTGGAATAATAAATCTATTATTATGCAAATAATATCTTGGAATAAATTGTCATTACAAATAAAAGGCCAATAAAGCATGTTGTTAATAAACCTGGAAAAATTTGAAGATGCCAAGGAGCCGTAAATAGAAGAACAAACAACACAATAACTAAAAGAAGAAAAAGGATGATCTACAAAACACTACACAGATTGAGCAACATGAACCCAAGAAAAACCAAGGTTAAACTCAGGTGATTATGAAGGGTGTGCAGTTACTGCTCCATTGGCTTTATTGTTAGTTGATTGCAATGATGAAATAAATTTCTGATTTTTAAATGGCTTTCACTATGCTATCATCATATTCGAGTAAGCTTATTTCGATGTATATGTATGCAAATTGTTGACACATACTCAATCTTGAGTTTTTTTGTGCAGTGGTTTGTAGATCATTATTTGTCCTTTTGTCCTCTTTTTTGGACCATTGTAATTTCTGTTTTCATTTCATTTACGGCGTATGATTTCCCCTTTGATTTCTTCAAACTTCGCCAATATATAGTTGAAATACTGCTAAACTTGGCGTTAAACACTAATTAAATCAATTAATCTTCATACATTTTTATGACTAAGGAATAAAACCAATACATCACTCGCATATATCAGTTGCAGGCCTCTCTTTCGTTACTTTAATAGACACTCGTGGTGTATTGGCCTCCTGTTCGACAAGGATAGTAATAAATCGTAGATATCAAACTTAGTGCACACGACACGTTTCCGGAATAACCATAATCAGGTATGCTCAAAATCGAAAGAATAGAAAGCCAAAAAAGAGCTTGGGAGCAATAACACCAAAGGATCTAAACAGGATAGCCAAAATTGGTTAAGGTCACCACTATCTGAGGGAGGAACCATATCAGTGCTGAAACACTGACTACTTGGCGGTAACCAATAGTCCAACAGCAGAGGTATCGACATAGTGATAGTTGTGTCTGATGACAATAGATATCATCTAGCTTTTAGTTGTTATTGTGTATTTGCATCAATGGACACATTATATATGAAAAAGAAGTAAGGATATGTTTTCCTTTAAGACAAAAACAATCATTTACAGTATAAAAGAGAAATAAACTGCACAAGCCGTGTTCACTTTCCAATTGAATACAGGTTATGCTAGATTTATGGTGTTTAACGCCATTTTAAACAATATTTCAGTTATTTCGTGGCGGTCAGATTTAATGATGGAAGAAACCGGCGAAAACCACCGACCTGGCGCAAGACAATGAACAACTTTTCGCATAAAGTTGTATAGAGTACACCACGACGTGATCGGGATTCGAACTCACAATTTTAGTGGTGATAGCCACTGATTGCATAGGTAGTTGTAAATCCAACTACCATACGATAACGACCATGATGGACCCAATTAAATACAAAACAATGTAAAACAATTTGCAATTTTACTGTCAATATATAAAATGAGCATATCAAATTTGTACACACTATTTACATTATTATGACATTGTACAACTTTGTGGCTTATTCATAGATTTCATTAACGTCGAGGAAGACACAGGCATAGACATTCTACGACGGAGTACTGACGGTGACAAGTCATGTGGAAATTTAGATTGGCGTAATAATTCCTGAAATATTCCAACAATATTTGTATTGTCTTTAGCGGATGCTTCTACAAATCCTGACTCCCAATCTAAGCATGCTATAGACTCAGCTGTTTCCTTATGACTAGGTGGAATGTCTGAACTGATATCAGCTTTGTTTCCGACAATAACGATAGGCACTTGATTACGATGAGAAAGGATATCCTCTCTTAATTGTTTCACCTGTTCAAAGGAGTCACTATCCGTCATAGAATACACAAGAACAAACACATCACTTGTTGAAATGGCTAAATCCCTCATAGCTGGAAATTCGTGGTGTCCAGCCGTGTCAAGTATATCTAAGGTCAGTTTAACTCCATCGTCAAGATTATATTGTCCTCTATGTAACTCCTCTACCGTTTCCTTGTACTCACTGTTAAATCTGTCGTATAGGAATTGTGAAATAATTGAAGATTTGCCCACACCAGGGGCTCCTAATACGACCACCCTGTAGTGAACATCCTTGTCTGCTCCCCCGTGACTGCCAGATCTGTGCCGTATCCCGGACATTTCTACAATACCATATAAAATTAAACATTATTTATTGTAATAATTATAATAGGAAACACACAAGATATTATATCATAATAAATGCACAATAATGGAGCAGGAACTGCTTACCCTTCCGGAGCACCTGAGTTCAACTCCGGGTTTTAGTGGGGTTCGTGTTACTCGATCTTTAGTTTTATATGCATGTTTTGTAAATCATTGTTTGTTCTTTTGTCCTTTTCCTTTTGGCCATTGTGTTGTCTGTCGTTCGTCGATATACGGATTCTGATTACCCCTTTGGCATCTTCATGCTCTTCTGAAAAGAGGAGAAGGTGTCATTTTATGTAATATGAAGTATCAGAATTATAGATCGTCATATCTACCAATTGTTTTCTCTTATATATTTAAATACAATCACATGAATATCCCCGCCATATTTTTGTGCCTGTCCCATACCAGAATCTGGATTTCCAAAACCATATGTCGTGATCTTTATGTTGTTAAATTGTTTGAGGTACGAGATTGTTGTTCGTTTTGTTTATACTGGTAGAGTTGTTGATCATCACTGTGTATGCTTTCTTTTCATCTTATTGTTGTAGCCGTCAGTGCATTGAAAAGTAATTCTATGATGACGATTGTATGACGATAATAACTTTCACGTTAATATATCTTGCTGTTTCAAATATATATTACAGCTATCTTTATGAGGTAAAGAAAGAGGAAGTGTTGTACCATTTAAAAAAAGTAACTTGCTATCTTATCGTTTCAAATATATATGCAATATACACGTATACAGCTATTTGCATTAGATGAAGAAAGGAGAAATTGCTTGTCCTGTTTTAACAAATTAACTAGCTATCTTATTGTTTCAAATATGCATATGCATTCTACAGCTAGACAACTATTTGTATTAAAGGGGGAATTGTTTATATCATTTAAAAAAATTAACTGAAACAATTATTTCGAATTTACTGTGTGACAAAACAAAATGCATTTTGCAAAAACGTAGAAAAACCTATAATTAGGTAAACAATATTTTTAAATTAACACTAGATTCACTTTGCAAAATTTCAAAACATGCTATACATGCAGCAGGCATGTAAGTATGACATATCAAAATTACACGTAGAAACAAGCGAAAAGCAGCTGTCTTAAAAGCAATTTCTATCATATATTGTATAATTATCCAATCCAATGCATGTGTCTTATTGAATATCAAACTTATCTTCACATTATCAAAATTAAAAGCAGAAATAAACGAAAAGCAGGTTGTAGCATATATTGTGTAATTATCCAAAGCATATTGCTTAAGAATATCAACATTATTTTCATATTACTTATAGCAGGAAACATTAAGCATAATGGAACTTACAAATAAGAAATTATCATCCACAATTAACGACAATATCATCAGAATTGAAGCTTCATATTTTGCTGGCGACAATATATACCCTCGTGACATCATCAATCAGATATTTCGTTCCAGGAAACAGCACGTGACTTTGTATTGATATTATCAGAAAATATGACACTGACCAATTGCATTGATTAAGGAACTGATATCGCCTTAAGTAGACATATCAGTGGTAAACAAACACACAGAGCTAGACAAACAAATATTAAGATCTGATTTTATTCTATCAGAAAAAAACCCCAACAAATATAATTGAGATCTACTGAATACAATTGATGTGTGCCAGGTCACTTACCAGGCTTGATACAAATATAAATAGGGTTAAAGCAGTTTAAATGAATGCGGCTATAACTATGTTATATTTGCCTTTCAAATATTACACCAAACTATTTTGTGTATATAAATTCTGGTTCCCGTAGGAATCTTGCCTTAGGGTAACAAAACATAATCTAGTGCTTTCCGCTGGAGGATACAGCCCTTTTTTCCCGAAAGAGGTGTTAAATGGTTGAACGAAAAATGGAAAAATACACAAATGGCCCGTCAATGAGTCCCTCGTTGTCCGTGAATGACACACTCCATACACGTACATGACAACTTGTAGCAGAGTCTAATGAGCAAATTGATCGCCGAAAGTCATCTATAATGGACGGTTGGAAGACCAAATTGTCGCGACTAATTGTAATTTCTTTTACTACATAGAAACCTCAATTCTAATTTGTCTCTAAGTGTAAAAACGGATGGTCTCTTATGTTCATATCTTTTCTTGCTAATACCAATAGGCTCATTACAATACCAAAATTTTGCCAACAACATTTATTGTAAATTTCGCATGAATAAAGCTGAATTTGATGTTTAACAACAATCAATCATTCGATAAATAAAGATAATTTTTACATTGGAGCTCAAAATTCGAATATCGTAAATGGCGAGGTGTCCTCGATACAACACTATGTGATAAAGTTTGTCAGTGACTTGATTGATTGAGTGATATTTTGTGTTTAACGCCACTTCCAGCAATATTTCAGCTATGTCATGGTTTTAGTGGTGGAAGAAGCCGGAGTACCCAGAGAGAACCACTGACCATAGGCAAGCAACTGGTAAACTTTATCACTTGCGGCTGCGAGTCGAGTGCACCATTTTTGTAATTTACAAAGACGGGCGCGAACCCATGCCGTATTGGTGATAGGCTTGTAACGTCAGTGACTTTGCAGAAGGTCGGTGGTTTTCACCGGGTGTTAAGGTTGGCCTGTTACTTACATATGGCATGCAGTTGCCTGGTACCATCATTTTATTTATAGACGAGGATTGGGCCAATAAAATTTGTTTACCCCCAACCTTTTATTTGAAGGCAGGACAGTGTGCTGTCTTGTATATGTATGCTTTGGGGTATCGTTTACCCCTCTGTTTCTACGATATTTCGATTAGATTGTGGAACTGTTCTGACGGTGCGGTAATTTTTGTTTGTTTTTCCTTTCTTTCAATGTTTAATCAAGCTGCTTATATATTAATTTTTACAAATATTGTAATGCAGCTTACGGTTCAAAAGCTTGATAAATAATTTAATATATTAATATAATCGGATTCTCTGGTATCGTGTGTTCTATGGTTCCGTGCATTCGCGTACTATTTCAATCAATTCCGTCACCAGGCCATACTTTTAATTCATCTACCATGGTACCATAGAAACCCCAATATATATGATGTATGCCAAATTGGTATGGTTCAGGAGACAATAAGCTTAGAAATGACACATTTTATATATACAAGGTGTGTTATATTACTGTTTTCATTATGTGAATGTGCTTTCATTAGGTGAATGTGTTTTCGTTAGGTGAAGGTTTTCGTTAGGTGAATATGTTGCCTGTGTCTATGTACTACCCATTCGTGATTTCACCTTCGGTTTTTTCTAATGTTTATGTATTCGACAAACTATAAGCATATATGTGCATTGTACCATTACATGACTGCTGGTGTCAATTAAATGGTCAGCAACAATGTACAGGTGCAAGATCAAGTACCTTATATAATTAATTATCTATACATAAATTTATATGTAAGAAACATACTTATACATATATATGTAATTGATCGATAAGTAAATGGCCGACGACTTGATTTACCACATGCCAGCAAAACATTATTACTTCCGTTGCTGGAAGGTTAACTATACCACAATAACATAATTTCACTTTCTAAGTAAAAAGTACAGG
Source organism: Bathymodiolus brooksi (assembly GCA_963680875.1). Taxonomy (NCBI): domain Eukaryota; kingdom Metazoa; phylum Mollusca; class Bivalvia; order Mytilida; family Modiolidae; genus Bathymodiolus; species Bathymodiolus brooksi. Next base: position 78,810,623 of record OY804580.1, on the reverse strand, counting down.
TGGTAGTGTTCCGATAGAAATAAAGGAAAACACAATGTACTGATAATGTATCATAACAACAGTGATTTAGTACTAAACTGCAAAATAAAAACATAACTAGAAAACAATATATACCATTCCATTTATAATGTGCTAGGTATGACACAGGTTAAAATATTTGTTCATCCACAAAGAACTATTTTACGAGCACCGGGGTTCACCTCCCGTTTTCATGTAGTCCATGTTATTCATAAGCTTTCCGTATTGTGATTTTGTTTGTATATCATTGAGCATTCGCTGTCTTGCGCCCGTAATTACCTGTGTCTCTTTTGGATTGCCCTTGTGATTTTTTAAAAAGTTTATCGTACAGAAAAACAATATCATGAACATAAATTTTAATTCTTAATTTGCCATTTATAAGCGTTGTAAAAACCACAGACTGAATATTACAAATGTTAGCTATGAGCAGATTTATTTCAATAAAAATGGTTTAAATTAAAGTAGTCCGACGCATCTCAATTCTCATATTGATTTTTGTACGTGATAAAAATATCAAGAAATGTAGCTTTTTACGGACTTTGCACATTTACAATACACTTGGAATTATTGTTTTATTGTCTCTGCTGACAAGGTCCCTTACAATATTGTTTTTGTGTTTAAATCACATTACATAGACTGCTTGAAAAAGGAATTAGGTATTGACAATTTACTTGGCAACCCTACATATACCTCGACGACACTTACCAAAGAGGTAATCCTGGACAATCATAGATCTGTTTTATGTTCAGAGTGAGAGTTTACAAGTTATTTCAGCATGGTGACACTATGTGTAAAGAGATTGATGCGAATGTAATGAATACCTAACTGTCCTTTTTGATGAAATGAGACAATCACATTTCTCACTAGGGGGAAATGGCTTGATTTGTTTTATCTTCAAACGATGACAATTACTACTACCATGACTGCAACTGATACGTTGGCTTGCGTTGAATAAATTCATTACATTCACGTTATTATTTCCAGTGCTATTAATGTTTCTAAGTTCCTTAATATTCACAATGCAACCATAAGGTACTGCAGTATCCAGTTCTGTAACACCAGCATTTTTTTTCTATCTGTTCGAAAAGATGTACACAGTCTTGGGCTATTAGAACTGTGATATGCATTTCGCAATTATTCGTACTTTATTAGACAAAGTGGAATGGTCTTGCAGGCTGAAATGATGAGCAATTAAAATTGTATAAAGGACATCGCGCTAAGCCATGAATTATATTCTTAAACAGAAGAGATGACATGGGCTAATTGAATAGTTATATGTAAATCTACTAGACGGCCATGGATGTTCATCGTTGAAAAGGATACATTTAATTTGAAGATGTATGACAGTATTAGTGATTTCGGAATATTGGATGTACACATATAACGCCACTATAACCTTATTATGAAAAGAATGTTTAAACAGTGATGGTCAATAATTCGATTAACATTAATAAATAGAACAGCCACCTCTCATCTCAAATGATTCAACACAAACAACGGGTACGACATGAGGCGTTGAAGACAATATCCTTGCTTGGACATGCACAACTAGCGGCGGGGTTTGACTGTTTAATGGGGTTGTGGCCTTCCATTTCGATAAGTGGATCTCTAACGAAAATACAGATGTAAACAAACAATTAGACATATCCATAGATTTGCGTCCTCTCATAAAAGACGCACACACAAAATGAATAACAACATATCAAAAAAGTACATTGCAAAAACAAGGTCAGTGAATGCTCGTTGTTAAACATCAGATTGGCTATGCAGAAAGAGAATGTTCCACTATTGTCATATATGTGAAAATATTAAAAAAAAACCAATTATTGAGCCTAAGGTCTTTTCAATAACACTAATAGATGTATAATGACCCCGTCAAGACGTCATCTACAGCTAAGATGTGATCGATGAGTCGACAACCTGACGTATGATATGTCACAGCATTATAGATTAACTCTCTAATATTTGTAAACAATATATATGTGGAATCAAGGACGCAAGCTATAGGTATATTGTTATGTCAATTTTTTTAATGAAATAATGCACTTTTTCGTCTTGTTCGTTTGAAGATTTTGAAAAAATCTAATGGGTGATCAAAATCTGTAAATATAAGGACAGACAACACAATGGCCAATTGAAAAAAGGTAAAAGAACAAACAACGATCTTCAAAACAACACACAGAAAACTAATGATAGAGCAAGACGAACCCCGCTAACAACCAGAGGTACACTGTGGTGCTCTGGAAAGACAAGCAGTTCATGCTCCACTTGTGACACACATCGTGTTACTCTAGTGAAAAACGCGGTGATAAGTCATGAATGTTTGGCATTCATAGTAAATATTGATGTTGACCTTTATTAATGTGCTGATGTGTGGTAAGTTTTGCTCAGTGTCACTATTTTGACGATCTCAAAAACACCACATAGAAAACTAAAAATCCAGCGTGACGAACCCCACTAAAACTGGAGGTTAACTTAGGTGCTCTGGAATGGTAAGCAGTTCCTACTCCATTAGTGGCATCTATCGTGTTACTCTAATTACAAACCTGGTGATGAGTGACGAATGTTTGGCATTAATAGTATTGATTGTTTGTGTGTTTGTTTGGTGGTGTTTAACGCTACTTTCAAAAATATTTCAGTTGTATCGTGGCGGTCAGTTTTATTGGTGGAGGAAACCAGAGGACTCGGAGAAAACCACCGACCTGTCGCAAGTCACTAACAAACTTTATCACATAATGTTGCACACCTCGCCCTGCTCGAGATTCGAGCTCACAACATCAGTGGTGATAGGCACTGATTGCATAGGTAGTTTTAAATCCAATTACCATACGATCACGGCCACGACGGCATATAATAGTATTGATGTTGATCTTTATTAATGTTGTGATGTGTGATACATTTTGCTCTGTTTCACAATTTTGAAACGTTGACCACATTAGTCAATCAAAGTAAAACCCATATTAAAGTCGTCGATTGAAAAATTATGTGGTCGCCATCATGACTTGGTTGATTTATGCATAATTCCATTGTTTCAACTAGTTGCTATTCATGTTTCAATAAAAAGAAGGGAAAAAAATACAACACTGCCAGAACAATAGCAAAATCGTAGAAACATATGTCTAATCGGTACCCATAACATGTATATATGACCTGCTTACTATCGTGGCTTGGAATAGACACTTCAATAAAAAATGACAGTGTCAAATCTCCCCTAAAACTGGGTGAGTATTATTGATATAAAGAACACTCTAATCTTGAGAATGATAACCTCTCCCTAGAACTCGGTCTGCTTTGACAACTATTTTACCTATTTTGTTCCTGTATATAAATACTGTTATAGTGACAGCCGGAACCTTTGAACCGTAATGAGAGCGGGAGGTTTGGCGCCTTAAAATCTGATTCAACCCACCATTTCTTTATAAATACCTGTACCAAGTCAGGGTCATTACGGTGTTCACAGTTTTCCGATTGTTGACTGATTTTGTCTGCTTATATAATTATGAGTTTTGACTTTCCCTTTGTAAGATTGTTCGGAATTCGGTAATTTTGTTATTACCCTTATTTACAGTAGTATTGATATAAAGAACACTTTAATCTTGAGAATGATAACCCCTCCCTAGAACTTAACGAACGCTCTAATCTTGAGAATGGTGACTCCCCCCTAGAACTTAAAGAACGCTCTAATCTTGATAACCCCTCCCGAGAACTCGGTCTATATTACGGTCCTGAGTTTCTGATGTTCTATTTTGGTTTTTATTGTGTTGTTCATATATCACCTTCCTCTGGATTGTGTAACATCAGTTTGTATTAGCCATAAAAGCACTATTAGACTTTTGGCTAAGTGTACACATGCTGCTACATATACCGTTTTATTGTATTTTGCTTGTAATATGTGCATCTGTTGACCGACTGTTAGTCTCCGATATGAATCAACTGACATGGTTTATTATATATATTTGTTTTTGAAATTTACATGCTCCTGGATAATTTAGTTATCACTAAGCCTAAGTTCAGTCTCCTCAAAACATAAGTTTCCTTAGCCGATTACGACTATCTCGATAAGCCCTTTGGTGTTTATTTATATATTTGGGATTTGATGGCGGCTATCCAAAGGGATATTTGGTTTTCTTGCTCCAAAAGACTTTAAATAATGTGGCTTTTCAATCTTTTGCCTTTACGCGTACCTGATGAAGGTAATTTCAGAAACACTTCGAACGCACTAAATTAGCTATCTACGTTTTCATTGCTGATTTTCACTGACAATACAGTGCTAGATTCTTATATCACATCCTCAAATTATGAAGCTCGATCGATATCTTGTATCTATGATTTAGTATAAAAGCTGAAATAGTATTAATCCCTATAGGCATATTCTATTTGGTTGTATATTTAATAACTACAATATAATTGTGTCCTAGCTAAATCAATAAACACAATATTTGGACTTACTGGTAATATTTTTTTTATTTCGATGTTTATTTTTAATTTAATTTTCTATTTTCATTATTGGTTTTAAATTTTCATTTGAAGAAGACTTAAGGGTATCAAATTTCATCCGTTTCTAACCTGATTTCTTTTCTAAATCTGGATCGAAGACTTGTTAACGGATAAAGATGATTCAAGAAATCAATGGGGTAATCAGAAACAGTAAATCGAAACAGTTACACAATGCAATGGTCAAAAACAAAACAATACCAAAAGACAAATAATGGTCAACAAAACACCACACGTACAACTACAAAAAAGGAAGGAAAGATTAGTGCATATTTAATTAGCTCAAAATAAACCTTAGAATAAACCGAAGGGGCTAAACAAGAATGAACAATTCACAAACGCAGATAACATTGGGTACAAGGCACAGAACAATGACAAACAAAACAAACAAGAATGAACAATTCACAGGCGCAGATAACATTGGGTACAAGGCACAGAACAAAGACAAAGAACACAAACAAGAATGAACAATTCACAGGCGCAGATAACATTGGGTACAAGGCACAGAACAAAGACAAACAAAACAAACAAGAATGAACAATTCACAGGCGCAGATAACATTGGGTACAAGGCACAGAACAAAGACAAAAAACACAAACAAGAATGAACAATTCACAGGCGCAGATAACATTGGGTACAAGGCACAGAACAAAGACAAACAAAACAAACAAGAATGAACAATTCACAGGCGCAGATAACATTGGGTACAAGGCACAGAACAAAGACAAAGAACACAAACAAGAATGCACAATTCACAGGCGCAGATAACATTGGGTACAAGGCACAGAACAAAGACAAACAAAACAAACAAGAATGAACTATTCACAGGCGCAGATAACATTGGGTACAAGGCACAGAACAAAGACAAACAAAACAAACAAGAATGAACAATTCACAGGCGCAGATAACATTGGGTACAAGGCACAGAACAAAGACTAAGAAAACAAACAAGAATGAACAATTCACAGGCGCAGATAACATTGGGTACAAGGCACAGAACAAAGAAAAACAAAACAAACAAGATTGAACAATTCACAGGCGCAGATAACATTGGGTGCAAGGCACAGAACAAAGACAAACAAAACAAACAAGAATGAACAATTCACAGGCGCAGATAACATTGGGTACAAGGCACAGAACAAAGACTAAGAAAACAAACAAGAATGAACAATTCACAGGCGCAGATAACATTGGGTACAAGGCACAGAACAAAGACAAACAAAACAAACAAGAATGAACAATTCACAGGCGCAGATAACATTGGGTGCAAGGCACAGAACAAAGACAAACAAAACAAACAAGAATGAACAATTCACAGGCGCAGATAACATTGGGTACAAGGCACAGAACAAAGACAAACAAAACAAAAAACACATGACAGAACACAATTCAGATGAGCAACACGGAATACTCACAAAAAAAGAAACCAGCTGAAAAGCGTTAAATGGTTACTTTTAGCTGCAATATACTATCAATGAGGATAACATCGTATTACACGTCCGACTATCGCTTTTAAGGTAATAAATGACTAATAACGTAGGTGTGAGTATTTCGCAAGATTATAAAACGATCGTGTATATATATCCTTTGAAGCTTGGACGTGGGTCTTAATTTAGTTGATATGCTTATATATTGTTTATGTCAATATGCAGTAAAATATTAGATTATGAGGATAATTTGTTCTCGTCATGTCAAAATGTGTGCAGGTGTAACATCACTTAATTTCTTCAAGATTTTCAACTACATTTGTGTTTTAACATTACTGGTTACTATGTTTGAGATTAAACATTGGCAACACCGTAAGCAATATGCATTTTCAGAAACGTACATGATTCCTCTGTCAGATTATCATTGATTGATTGATCGGTGTTTAACGCCAACTTTAGCAGTATTTTAGCTATATCGTGGCGTGAACATATGTTTATTATTAACTTAGACACATATTAGACCCTTAGAAATAAAACATACTTATCTATAAAACAATTGGATTATATGTACAAATAAGAGACAAATTAAAATGATAAAGCCATATATTTAGAACGTATGTTATTTAACTATATTTTTGTATATAAATAATTTTATTTTTTATTTAAAATTGTCAGAAGATCATATGATCTTTAATATCATGCAGTGAAATGCCCTTTTGTTTTTACGTTTGACCGTAACTAACTATGGTTGCTCCAGAAAGGAGTTAAGCGCACTAAATTAGATATATAGGTTTTTATTAGACTAGGAATAATACATTGATAATATTTCATTGTATGGTGATTGTTGTGTGACATTATTCATTGCATTTTATTTATATTTTTCACAATGAATATGGATCAATATGTTTGTTCATAGCGTCATTCAATTATTAAATGTTTATCTACTAGTTACGTGCGTATATATTGTCTATTTGCTGTTCGTGTCATGTTCTTCTATGCGGGTACCGGAAATATTGTCCATTTGACCTTCGACCATAATCAACCAATCAACAGAACGGACATATTTTTAATGACCAATCAAATTCTGTTTTTATTTGAATTCTGATCGATGAGTCAATGAGACATTATAGATAAGATTTCTAATATTTGTAAACGTTATATGATTATTCAAGGACAAACGATATATTGGATTACCTATAAATTATTACTCTAACGTTTCTTCGAATATAAATGTATGATTTTACATCATCACTATTTTATCATTTATTATAATAGAAATGTAGAAATCTACTGTAATGCACACGACGCGTTTCTAAGATAATTGTCATGGGCATATGTAAAATGTTTGACCCTAAACTGTCTGACCCCACAGACTTTAAATTTGAAGCTAAATAGCATAATGGAAAGTCATACCATTTATTCTTGCATTCCTATTATTGGTTCTTTTGAGTATTATTCTTTTTAATTTGTTCCCTATTGCAGTCCTTGCTCAAATGCGAACACCAGGATTCTGGACCCATTGATCCAGGAAATTGCATTTGTTCCAATCTAAATAATGATGCCGATGCAAATTGATGACAAAGCTCACATAACCCTGTGGGTGAGGTGTGCTAAATATTATTAAAAAAATCGCATCCCTTTTTTTTTTATCTCGGAAACCATAATGGCTAGATAAAATATGCTTGCAAACGGGTTCGAAATGCAACTTCTCCCTCGTGTAAAATTCAAATGGTTGCTATCTAACGGTACTATGCATGTCAGTATGATATATAGCAATACACATTCCGTAAATATCATCAATAAAGTAAACCTGAGCATAATCGTATTAAAATAAATGTTTGTTGTGCCTTTTGTTATTCGTATAATTGGCGATTCACTAACAATTACCGACACCCCGTAGGGGGTCATGTCAGGGTTCACATTTTAACCCGACAAATCAGCGATGAGTATATTAAATCTTTATGTATTTAAATCGAGGAGGAAACGCCTTTAGGTTGTTGCTCCCTCTGTTAATGTATTTAACTATCTTGCAGATGACTGGACAGTGAAAGATGAATGAAAGGTTACATGACACGAGGGGATGCTCTTAGATGTTAGTGTACTGCCAAAGATTGATTGATTTGTTATTGCTTAACGTCCAGTCAGAAGTATTACAAATATATTCTGAATGTTCAGGACGAGAACTATATCAATAATATATAAAAACTAGGTAGAAATGAGGGAAGGGATGGGTCAATTGGGTCAACGGCTTCTGACTGCCATTTAAAAAGTATGGAGAGTTGGTTATGGACGAAAATGTTTGTATTTTGTAGTGGCTACACTGTACCTACTCTGTCTCGACATCTACAAAAGAGGTATTTAGTGTCAAATACGCTACCACTATTCTCCAGGTCAAACTTTCCGTATTATACCTAGCAACTCCCCATCGAGAGGACTGTCCCTCTCCGCCAACCGGAGACGCGCTGATCACTCTGTGGGTTTGAGCTCCGAGAACCGTCACCAGCTCCCACCATCGCCAAAGAAAAAAAATGTAAATAAACATACAACAAATATTTAATATTATTCAGTTTGATCTGATCCAACATATATAGATAAATTACAAAATGAGCAAAATTATGATGCTGTATTATGCCTAGATATATTTTCTCACACGGGTTAGGATTATGGCGTTTAACGCCACTTTAAACACTATATATTTTGCTTAACGCCACTTTAAGCACTATATATTTCCTCACACGAAATTAAGGTTTAAATAATGTTTGCAATAATCTCGGTTTAATGAAATCAGCCTGTAGTTGACACCCCCACCACCACCCTTAAGTTCAACACAAAATTTATATAATATAGCGAATACTATATTTCTGTTTAATGCTAGGTCTTAATATGAATTATTCCGCCCTTTATTATTATCTTTATGTCAGGATAATCTAACAGTCATTCTAAAATGATGATTGTAGTTTTATTCAATTTCGTCATGTGATATTTTAAAATTAATCGCTTTAATATCTTTCGTGTCACCACTAATCTAAGTCCATCCTTATTACCATATCTTCAGTGACAAAACAAAACAAATATGAAAAACAAAAACAATATATAAAATAATAAGCAATGCATTGTTTTTGTTGTGATAACACCAGCTGTTCTTGGAAAATCACTATGAAAAGAAAGTTCAAACAGAGTTGGCCAATGTTTCCACCAATATCAATAAAAACTAATAACTACCTCTCACTTCAAATCATTGACACCAAAGAAAGACCATGACATATGTTGTTGGAAATCAAGGTCCTGGATTGGGAGAGGCACAAATCTATTCTATAATAAACTAAGAAAAGTAAATCAACCTGCAAAAAAAAATAAAAAATACATAGATATAAAAAACAAAAAACAAAGAAACAAACAGAACCCTCCATCCCCCCCCCCCCAACAATTAGCCAGACTCTAATTTTTCGTGATCTAATTAGTAAAATAATTTGATTTTTGATTGCTGTAAGAGAAACAGAAAGCCCCCGTCATATAAGTTTAATTTGTCAGTACATAAGCTAACATTCCTCTTTCATATATTGTATCCTAAAGGGGCTATCAAAGCTGCATGAGTATATGAACATGTACAGACATCCAGACATCTAAGCACTTTAATCGTAGAAAGAATGAGGGAGTGAGTATTTTTTTAACACCAAATGAGCAAGATACTTTCAATGAAATGCTGATGATGTCCTCATTGTACTAGATCAAAATGTTTAAATGAATAATTATAGAGCTAACTTAATGAAACAACTGTCCATGGGTAATACATGTAACTTCATTCGGATACATTATCCTGATTTGGAGCCAAGTAGTCGTTACTCTAACCCATTAAAGCTGTGTGCGTAGCATTGAAGCAACATATATCAATTTCATAGTCTTAGGTTTAACCCGACCAGGGCTTGAACCTGCGATCTACTTCATTCAAGGAGAATACGCTAATCATTACACCACTGATTTAGTTTACTGTTGAAAGATAACAATACAATAACAAGAAGTGATTAATGAAAGAAACCAATAAGACAATATCAAAACAAGATAAATTGTCTTATTGATTATAATACATGTACGTCATGTAAGTAATATTTCAGCTGTGATTCTCACAATATAAATAATGTTTGCATATGCAGCACGTAGGTAAAAAGAAAACAAAATATATAAGAGTACAAATTTTCAGTTACGTTTATGGTGGTTAACCTGTTGTAAGTCACTGACAAACTGTATCACATAATGTTGTATCGAGTACATTGGAGACCATCAGGGATGAATATTGGAATTAAAATTAAAAATACCATAAGATGGTATGCATATATGGACAGGGACACGTTAAATAAAAAAAAGGTGAAATAATTAAGAAATTTTATTGAAAATGAATCTGTAAACAATAACGTACAACAATAACGCAGGGGAAGAAAAAAAACGGCGGGTTGTGAGGGAATTATATGTCAAAAGCGTCTGTTCACAGGTTTAAAAGTTTATCAAAATATTACTGTGTAAACCATCTTGAATTTTCGTAATCTTGCGTTCCAAAAATTCCTGTAAACTTTTCGGAGCATTATTTTCCTGGCTAATACGGTGGCGAGTATCTACTTCCGTCAGAGGTAGTGTAGTGATAAAGGAATGAAAACCTTACATTTCTGAATGTCTGTGAAATATTTGTTGTTAATGATAAAATATTACTTCAAGGGATGGAGATATCAAGCAACATATTTTCCATAATTCATTGACACACTTTATCGCTTAACATTGTATCGAGTTTAGATCACCACAAACAAGAGTATAGGAGAATTATATAGGTAGATCAAACGTTCATACTTACTAATTAATGATATCATTTCTTCCTTGTTTGGGAAGAATAAACAATTTGATTTATGATATTTGTTACTGTCTCGGTGGAGCTTAATGCTCGTCTCGAGTGCAGTATTTCAGCTATATCATGTCGACCAGTTTTAGTGGTGGAAGAAGCAGGAGTACCCTGAGAGAACCACCGACCATGGGCAAACAATTGGCAAACTTTATCACTTGCGGCTGCGAATCGAGTGCACCTTTTGTTTATAGTAATTTACAAAGCAGAGGGCGAACCCACGCCGTTTTGGTGATAGGCTTGTATGAGTTGCTAGGTAATCCAGCTATCTAACTCATTGAGCCACCCGATCCCTCAATCGGGGTTCGAACGATCTATGGCACTTGAGGAGAGAGAGAGCACTTTACCCATTGCCCCACCGATAGGGTTCGAGTGACTTTGATTGTCAATAAATGCACAAAGTGATCAAACAAAATTCAGTGTGATTGAATCACCGATCTAATAAAGATTTTCCTGGTATCCGAATCATGTAGAGTGAACGGTAACCATGGTAACTGTATAATTGCGAACTTGACATGTGCCACTCTTGAAAACGATTGGAACGAAGCTTGGTTCTGCTCATTTTATTATATTTTGGCTATTTGTGAATTTTGTTTTACATTGTAGGATAATCACAATATACGTATATTTTCGGGGAAAATAAAATGTATTTGCATTCGCAGCAAAACAGGCAACAAACCTTATTTGTATTGTGTTCCGTCGGACCAAGTTATGGCTATTTTGGCAACAAATGACCAATTGAAGAGTCCACGGTGAGGATAATAAGTGGACAACTTCCTCACATTAAATTGAGTATAAATATTTATCACACTCAATTCACAATTGAAGTACGAAATGTCCTCATAACTGAACTCTTCACCGTTGCAGTGAGTGCAGAACTTACTTGCTCAGTCTCATTTTTATACTCACGTTTTACTCAATTATGTTCATTTACACCTACATAATTTCGTGGAGCTGCAGGACAAATCAAATACATAGACAAGACAAGCATGGTGCAATTCAATGAGGGACAAATATCTAGATGAACATGGATTATGTAAATGCGGAACAATGCTTAGAAAACATGACACATGACATTGCATTGCAGGACAAATGTCTAGAAAACACGACACATGACATTGCATTGCAGGACAAATGTCTAGAAAACATGACACATGACATTGTATTGCAGGACAAATGTCTAGTAAACATGACACATGCCATTGCATTGCAGGACAAATGTCTAGAAAACATGACACATGACATTGCATTGCAGGACAAATGTCTAGAAAACATGACACATGACATTGCATTGCAGGACAAATGTCTAGAAAACACGACACATGACATTGCATTGCAGGACAAATGTCTAGAAAACATGACACATGACATTGTATTGCAAGACAAATGTCTAGTTAATTAGTTTAACATTTTTCTTTAAGAATTGGAGCTGCAGTGAACTCATTTACAGACAGTGTACCGTCTCCTGTAGAATAGAAAATACCAAAATGCATTAGAATATAAAATTACAGGTGCATAGCAAATGTGTTTGAAATGATTCATATCCTCTTCGTCAAAGTTTTACTGTTATTATAAGTCGAAATCTTAACAAATATTAGACAAAATTGGACGTCGGTCCACCGTTTTTCTTCCCATCTTTTCCGGACCGAATGTCTGGTGCCATGTCGATCCGGTATTGTGTATTATTTGATTCAGGGCATGCGCGATCGAACCGGAAAATAAAACAAAACCAAACAACCATAACTCCCGAAACCGGTGTTGACCTTGACGTACGTTCCTGGGGCATCACAGGAAAGCATTTGAACAAAAATAAAAACGTTTTAGCTCAATAAAATATGAGGAGCATTGTCCCGAAAGAGTATCCCGAATGTCTTTACTTTTCTGACTGGTACTTATCTGCAAGATTCTAACTGTAATTACTGAAGAATAATTTCAAACTTTTACATCACTATCTCAATCGTAGGAAATTTACAACGTATTACAGACAGAATTATAATAGTAGTTTTATTTGTTTACATCTTAATTGAATGTTTATTGTTTATGTTACGCCTCGTTAATGTTCACAACGAAACAAGCGAAACTGGTATGTCTATAATTCATACTAACGAAAAAACTAATTAGAAGTATGTCCATCTAAACTTAACATTATGAAAAGAAAGTTTAAACAATGATGAAAACAATTTTATCCGTGTATGAACTAAATCAACAATCACCTCTCACCTCAAATCTTTGAACACGAACATAAAAAAATCCCTATATAAAATATTGGAAATACATGTCCTGGTTTGGGACAGGCACTAAGATGTGACGGGGTTAAATGACACGTTAACTTAGTGTTCTGCTTGAGAAAGGGGTCCTCGTTGTCCCTGACCACCATGACATAGCATAAATATTGCTCAGGGTCGAGTTAATTATTGATTGTCCAAAACTATAAGATCCTGTATATTAAATATACAGACTTTCTTGCTGTATACAGTAGAACAGACATTTCAATGAACAAAGAAAAAACATGTTGACAAAGGAAAAACAAACGTAAATAATAAACGCGATTTACCAATGTTTCTTTCATAGGTTACTGCTTACCATTCGAGAGCTTCTGGGTTCACCTCCGTTTTTTGTGGATCCGTTTTGATCATCTATTTAGATTCTCGGTTTTCTCTAATGTTTCCATGAAACTCCAGTTAACGATAGCGGTGTGAGTTAAAGACACATACACTGTTAAGCTTTATTTGTTTTTAGAATAAATATCATACCGTTTACATCAACCTTTGCAAACAATTTGCGACCAACTTTATCATTTGTCTTTGTATGAGATGGAAAAGCAAATTCTTCGTATTCAATTTGTCCACTTCTGTCTACATCCCGTGCTGCAAACGTACAGGGAAGTAAAATACCATTCGGTTGTTTCTGTGAGAGAAGAAAACCCTATTATTACATAATTATTGCGTTCGCTTGTATAAAGGTTAAAATCGACATATTGTATAGTGTGTATAAGGCGTCGATTACTAAGCAGAATGATAATTAAGTGACTCGATCACACGAATTGGGAAAGGACGAACATCGGAGGTTTCGAGAAACTTTTCTGGACTCGGTTGTATTACAATTATAAGGAGTAATAACGTTGTCACTCAGAAAATAATGTATCATATTTCGTCATTAAATGCACAAACATGACAACAAATGCAATTCCCTTTGATACAGAATGTCTTCTTTTTACGATAGTCGTATAGTAGTTTTAAATAATATCCGTAATTTAATAGTTTATATTGTGAAAACCCATAATTACGGAAAACTTAAGGTTGTAGACTTGTATAACCCCAAAAGTTTCCCCATATTTCAAATTAAAAAGAAATTGCACCATGTAATAGTTTTGTCTAAATACATTATCTTCCAAAGTTTCAAGAAATTTCACCGTTTCATTTCCACCCATAGCACATCCTAAATATAACAATGTTGGGGGTATTCCTGACGCCTGATGGTAATACTAGTTTCGGAAGACATATGCATTTATTTCTGGTTGAAAGGGAATATTGTGGCTTTAATACACTTATGAGATGATGTGTCTACAAAATGCATAAATTCCTTTAAAATAGCCATTATTACTTATAACTTCAATGACTTCAAAGTCAGAGTAACGCATCAAATTTATTTTTTCAATGTTCAAAAGTAAATCTTTTTGAATATTCTGCCATATCCAATGTAAACAATTTGTGATTCAAAGAAACTTGAAATTAGGGAGATTTTCAAACGCACTAATAGCCATATATTTGAGAAGAAAATGAATCAGAGTTGTCTCCCATAACCCAGGCCTTAATAAGAACGAATCTTGAGTCATTCCTAATGTTTGAAATGATTTCAAATTTAACAATCAAATACTTTTTCATAATACAATTTAACGATGCAATACTATTTAATAGTACTATGGAAACGTAGATACCAAATTTAATGAGCACGACACGTTCCTGGAATAACCTTCGCTCAAACTCGAAAGAATAATTTAAAGTTTTATTGGGAGCAATAAAACCAAAGGGCATAAACAGGATAGCCAAAATCTGATAAGGTCACCTATGCCTGAGGGAGGAGAACCTTAGTTTTATTAATAACTACATTATTAGGAACTGTAAATTTAAGTAATAAATATATCTAATAAACCAAGCCAGTTCCGAAGCACTGACTACTGGGCGGATGATACCCACGGGGAATAATATTCCCCAATCTAGCAATGTAATATTATTTGATAGTGCAATTTAAAAATGAAATACTATTTCATGATGAAGGTTATTCCAGAAACGCGTCATACACACTAAATGTGATTTCTACGTTTCTAATCATAGCCGTTCGGTGTGAGCATTAGTAACACAAATTCACATGGTAGACTATCCAATATTACATTCAGACACAGACCGAGGTAAATGAATGGTGCTTGTATTGTTGTTCAACATTTCGTAATGTGAAACGACCTCTAGCTTGAAGTTGAGTCGGTACTTTTTTACTTCAGCTGAAGAACGTTACATCTGGATATTCTTCTCGTTTATATATTATTGGTGCATATAATATTTCAAACCCCCACTTTGTTATGGTCAGATATTGAGAAAAAGCTGAATTTGTAGCATGGACGCAAAAGCTCACGTTGGCAAAATGCATAAGGATATATTTTGCTTGTCAGTTGTGAAAGCTCCCCATTCCACTTTCCAGTCTTCTCTTTAAGCTTGTATTCGCTTTCTGGTTCACTTCGATAGCTTCAGGTAACATTTCGGTCCACTCCTCAAGCTTGCCCCCTACTTTCCGGTCCACTCCTCAAGGTTGCCCCGTACTTTCCAGTCCACTCCTCAAGCTTGACTCCCACTCACGCACATTCCGATCCTCTCCTATTTTTCTGCATGTATATAATTACTTACCGGCGCTGATCTTCTTTTTTTCCCACTGCATCCTCTCTGACAACCCCATGTGCAAGTCGAGCCTTCCCTATATATCACCTCGCAGAAACAATCTACATAGATTGTCTTCGTTTCGTGACGATGTATTCTGGGAGAATTAAACCAAGACGTTGTTGTATTTACCAGACTGGCAATTACACAAGCAACAAGAATAGTTCTTCTGAGCTTAAAATTAAAGAAAACCCAAGTAAGATAAACATAAGTAGTGAGTGAGTGATTGTTGTTTAACGACAAATGAACAAGTCACCGTTGATGAGATGATGATGTGATGGTGTTGGCTTAGAACTAGACCACCACGCCTAATTTGATATTTATAGTGCAAGTTCACTGCGGGTAGACATGCTGCTCCAATCGGACACATAATCCTGAATCCGAACCAACCAGTCTTGGTTTTTACTACTTAATGCTGCGTGTTTAGCGGAGATACCGCAAATACTAATTTTATCGTGACCGGAGCTCGAACCCACGATCTATCATACTAGAGGAGAGAATGGTAACCATTACATCACCGATGCGGTTTAAGATAAATATATTACGAAGTGCTACACAAAATAGTACTCAATATAAAACATTTATAAATTGAATAGGACTTCATGTGTCAAATATATTGGGTTATTTTCGGTATATTTGTTAATTTATGTGTAGAATACATCGCATTATTTTCGGTATGCTTGTTAATTTATGTGTGCAATAAATCAAATTATTTTCGGTATGTTTGTTAATTTATGTGTGCAATAAATCAAATTATTTTCGGTATATTATTTAAATTAGGTGTACAATATACAGGGTTATTTTCGGTATGCTATATAATTTTTGTCGTAAAATAAATCGGGTTGTTTTCGGTATATTATTTATATGAGGTGTAAAATAAACCTTGTTATTTTCCAGATGTTATTTATATAAGGAGTACAAAATATCTGGTTATTTTCAATATGTTCGTGGAAATTAAGCCTTCGCTGTGTCTTAGAAATATCCATATTTTTATGTCTTTAAAGGCATTTGCTGGCTGTTCCATTTACCTCCTTCGGAAATTTTGAATTGATTTTGAATTATTTGTTTTTGAACGAGATATTTTAAAACAAAGATATGGATGTTAACATGAAAAACATATTTATTGTGTATTTTCCAACATAGATTCGATTGAACAATTCCTGCGTAAAAATATTATTATAAAAGTCGGAGTTCATTCGTTAATCATTTTGAGCGCTAACAAGATGGCGGAGCGGAGTTGTCAAACATAATATCGAACGCTTGAACAGTTGTTAATAATCGACAATTATTGTTAAATATGAAATAAAAAAAATAAATGTCAATGAAAAAAAAAGCTTGTATTATATTGTTGACATAAAAAAAAATCCGGAAAAAATACTTAAGACAACCATCTATCGACTTTGACCTTTGTAATATATCTTCATCCTGTGACGATTTTACAAGGGACGCTGATTGACACAAGCTGGTTACTGATTTATTTTACGATTTTGTGAGCATTTTACTTGTTTGAGTAGCAAAATTCAAAATGCCATCAAATTGGAAAATATCAGTAACTTAATTACATCACCATCTAGTTATCAATGTATACCTAGGAAAACAAGGTTAGTGCATTTTGTTATTCATGGCCGACACATATCAATGAAATGTATTTGATATGTGTGCGTACTGGGGATCCCCAAATGTAAATTTTCAAAACAAATGATAAAAAAATACTTAGTTAGTGAATATTTATTTATAAATGAGGGGGGATTTTTATTTTAAGGATTTAAAAAATACCCTATATGCCGGTGTTTTGTTTGTTTTCACTCGGTCGTCACGGTAATTTCACAGCGGGAGTCACATGGAACAGTCAGATTTGTTGTGTACCGCACCTAAATATAGAGTTATTGAGTATTATCGTGCGTGCCGTTTTATAAACGTCATATTAGAATAAATGTTAACAGTGATACCGTAAATATGTTGATGAAGCAAACAAATGTAATAAGCAACATAATTTAGATCATACAATTAGTTTAACCAATAATTAACAGCATTTAGCTCATAAATAAACATTAGAAAATACCGAAGAGGGCAATCAAAAATGGACAATCCAAAGAAACTGGCAACATAGAGTACACAAGACAGAAAAAACCAAAGGACAACACAACATGTGTTGCAAACCACTAAACGTAAACAAACACAAATAACGTAAATAAAACATGAGTACTCCTACAAACAACTGGAGATAAATACTTATCCTAATTCCCCCACTTTTTATTTAAGTGCCTGTGGCATACTAGGAACGTGAGCGGTCGTGCATTCACGTGTTAAGGGTATTGATTTTGCCTCTTTCCACGATTATTCGATTGTATTTTGGAACTGTTCTGACAGCTTGGTATGTTTGTTATGTTATTAGCTCTATATAGTAGTGATACGATTGTATTTTGGAACTGTTCTGACAGCTTGGTATGTTTGTTATGTTATTAGCTCTATAGAGTAGTGATAAGATTGTATTTTGGAACTGTTCTGACAGCTTGGTATGTTTGTTATGTTATTAGCTCTATAGAGTAGTGATACGATTGTATTTTGGAACTGTTCTGACAGCTTGATATGTTTGTTATGTTATTAGCTCTATAGAGTAGTGATACGATTGTATTTTGGAACTGTTCTGACAGCTTGGTATGTTTGTTATGTTATTAGCTCTATAGAGTAGTGATACGATTGTATTTTGGAACTGTTCTGACAGCTTGGTATGTTTGTTATGTTATTAGCTCTATAGAGTAGTGATACGATTGTATTTTGGAACTGTTCTGACAGCTTGGTATGTTTGTTATGTTATTAACTCTATAGAGTAGTGATACGATTGTATTTTGGAACTGTTCTGACAGCTTGATATGTTTGCTATGTTATTAGCTCTATAGAGTAGTGATACGATTGTATTTTGGAACTGTTCTGACAGCTTGGTATGTTTGTTATGTTATTAGCTCTATAGAGTAGTGATAAGATTGGAATAATAAATCCATTACTATGCAAATAATATCTTGGATTAAATTGTCATTACAAATAAAAGGCCAATAAAACATGTTAATAAACCTGGAAAAAATTGAAGATGCCAAGGAGCCGTAAATAGAAGAACAAACAACACAATAACTAACAGAAGAAAAAGGATGATCTACAAAACACTACACAGATTGAGCAACATGAACCCAAGAAAAACCAAGGTTAAACTCAGGTGATCATGAAGGGTGTGCAGTTACTGCACCATTGGCGTTTTTGTTATTGTTAGTTGATTGCAATGATGAAATAAATTTCTGATTTTTAAATGGCTTTCACTACGCCATCATCATATTCGAGTAAGCTTATTTCGATGTATATGTATGCAAATTGTTGACACATACTCAATCTTGAGTTTTTTGTGCAGTGGTTTATAGATCATTGTTTGTCCTTTTGTCCTCTTTTTTGGACCATTGTAATTTCTGTTTTCATTTCATTTACGGCGTATGATTTCCACTTTGATTTCTTCAAACCTCGCCAACATATAGTTGAAATACTGCTAAACTTGGCGTTAAACACTAATTAAATCAATTAATCTTCATACATTTTTATGACTAAGGAATAAAACCAATACATCACTCGCATATATCAGTTGCAGGCCTCTCTTTCGTTACTTTAATAGACACTCATGGTGTATTGGCCTCCTGTTCGACAAGGATAGTAATAAATCGTAGATATCAAACTTAGTGCACACGACACGTTTCCGGAATAACCATAATCAGGTATGCTCAAAATCGAAAGATTAGAAAGCCAAAAAATTTAAAAGTGCTTGGGAGCAATACAACCAAAGGATCTAAACAGGATAGCCAAAATTGGTTAAGGTCACCAATATCTGAGGGAGGAACCATATCAGTGCTGAAACACTGACTACTTGGCGGATGATAACATCGGTAACCAATAGTCCAACAGCAGAGGTATCGACATAGTGATAGTTGTGTCTGATGACAATAGATATCATCTAGCTTTTAGTTGTTATTGTGTATTTGCATCAATGGACACATTATATATGAAAAAGAAGTAAGGATATGTTTTCCTTTAAGACAAAAACAATCATTTACAGTATAAAAGAGAAATAAACTACACAAGGCGTGTTCATTTTCCAATTGAATACAGGTTATGCTAGATTTATGGTGTTTAACGCCATTTTAAACAATATTTCAGTTATTTCGTGGCGGTCAGATTTAATGATGGAAGAAACCGGCGAAAACCACCGACCTGGCGCAAGACAATGAACAACTTTTCGCATAAAGTTGTATAGAGTACACCACGCCGTGATCGGGATTCGAACTCACAATTTTAGTGGTGATAGCCACTGATTGCATAGGTAGTTGTAAATCCAACTACCATACGATAACGACCATGATGGACCCAATTAAATACAAAACAATGTAAAACAATTTGCAATTTTACTGTCAATATATAAAATGAGCATTTCAAATTTGTACACACTATTTACATTATTATGTCATTGTACAACTTTGTGGCTTATTCATAGATTTCATTAACGTCGAGGAAGACACATGCATAGACATTCTACGACGGAGTACTGACGGTGACAAGTCATGTGGAAATTTAGATAGGCGTAATAATTCCTGAAATATTCCAACAATATTTGTATTGTCTTTAGCGGATGCTTCTACAAATCCTGACTCCCAATCTAAGCATACTATAGACTCAGCTGTTTCCTTATGACTAGGTGGAATGTCTGAACTGATATCAGCTTTGTTTCCGACAATAACGATAGGCACTTGATTACGATGAGAAAGGATATCCTCTCTTAATTGTTTCACCTGTTCAAAGGAGTCACTATCCGTCATAGAATACACAAGAACAAACACATCACTTGTTGAAATGGCTAAATCCCTCATAGCTGGAAATTCGTGGTGTCCAGCCGTGTCAAGTATATCTAAGGTCAGTTTAACTCCATCGTCAAGATTATATTGTCCTCTATGTAACTCCTCTACCGTTTCCGTGTACTCACTGTTAAATCTGTCGTATAGGAATTGTGAAATAATTGAAGATTTGCCCACACCAGGGGCTCCTAATACAACCACCCTGTAGTGAACATCCTTGTCTGCTCCCCCGTGACTGCCAGATCGGTGTCGTATCCCGGACATTTCTACAATACCATATAAAATTAAACATTATTTATTGTAATAATTATAATAGGAAACACACAAGATATTATATCATAATAAATGCACAATAATGGAGCAGGAACTGCTTACCCTTCCGGAGCACCTGAGTTCAACTCCGGGTTTTAGTGGGGTTCGTGTTACTCGATCTTTAGTTTTATATGCATGTTTTGTAAATCATTGTTTGTTCTTTTGTCCTTTTTCTTTTGGCCATTGTGTTGTCTGTCGTTCGTCGATATACGGATTCTGATTACCCCTTTGGTATCTTCATGCTCTTCTGAAAAGAGGAGAAGGTGTCATTTTATGTAATATGAAGTATCAGAATTATAGATCGTCATATCTACCAATTGTTTTCTCTTATATATTTAAATACAATCACATGAATATTCCCGCCATATTTTTGTGTCTGTCCCATACTAGAATCTGGATTTCCAAAGCCATATGTCTTGATCTTTATGTTGTTAAATTGTTTGAGGTACGAGATTGTTTTGTTTATACTGGTAGAGTTGTTGATCATCACTGTGTATGCTTTCTTTTCATCTTTTTGTTGTAACCGTCAGTGCATTGAAAAGTAATTCTATGATGACGATTGTATGACGATAATAACTTTCACGTTGCTGTTTCAAATATATATTACAGCTATTTTTATGAGGTAAAGAAAGAGGAATTGTTGTACCATTTAAAAAAAGGAACTTGCTATCTTATTGTTTCAAATATATATGCAATATACACGTATACAGTTATTTGCATTAGATGAAGAAAGGAGAAATTGCTTGTCCTGTTTTAACAAATTAACTTGCTATCTTATTGTTTCAAATATGCATATGCATTCTACACTTAAACAACTATTTGTATTAAAGGGGGAATTGTTTATATCATTTAAAAAAATTAACTGAAACAATTATTTCGAATTTACTGTGTGACAAAACAAAATGCATTTTGCAAAAACGTAGAAAAACCTATAATTAGGTAAACAATATTTTTGAATTAACACTAGATTCACTGTGCAAAATTGCAAAACATGCTATACATGCAGTAGGCACGTAAGTATGACATATCAAAATTACACGTAGAAACAAGCGAAAAGCAGCTGTCTTAAAAACAATTTCTATCATATATTGTATAATTATCCAATCCAATGCATGTGTCTTATTGAATATCAAACTTATCTTCACATTATCAAAATTAAAAGCAGAAATAAACGAAAAGCAGGTTGTAGCATATATTGTGTAATTATCCAAAGCATATTGCTTAAGAATATCAACATTATTTTCATATTACTTATAGCAGGAAACATTAAGCATAATGGAACTTACAAATAAGAAATTATCATCCACAATTAACGAAAATATCATCAGAATTGAAGCTTCATATTTTGCTGACGACAATATATACCCTCGTGACATCATCAATCAGATATTTCGTTCCAGGAAACAGCACGTCACTTTGTATTGATATTATCAGAAAATATGACACTGACCAATTGCATTGATTAAGGAACTGATATCGCCTTATGTAGACATATCAGTGGTAAACAAACACACAGAGCTAGACAAACAAATATTAAGATCTGATTTGATTCTATCAGAAAAAAACCCCAACAAATATAATTGAGATCTACTGAATACATTGATGTGTGCCAGGTCACTTACCAGGCTTGATGCAAATAGAAATAGGGTTAAAGCAGTTTAAATGAATGCGGCTATAACTATGTTATATTTGCCTTTCAAATATTACACCAAACTATTTTGTGTATATAAATTCTGGTTCCCCGTAAGAATCTTGCCTTAGGGTAACAAAACATAATCTAGTGCTTTCCGCTGGAGGATACAGCCCTTTTTCCCGAAAGAGGTGTTAAATGGTTGAACGGAAAATGGAAAAATACACAAATGGCCCGTCAATGAGTCCCTCGTTGTCCGTGAATGACACACTCCATACACGTACATGACAACTTGCAGCAGAGTCTAATGAGCAAATTGATCACCGAAAGTCATCTATAATGGACGGTTGGAAGACTTTGCAGAAGGTCGGTGGTTTTCACCGGGTGTTAAGGTTGGCCTATTACTTACATATGGCATGCAGTTGCCTGGTACCATCATTTTATTTATAGACGAGGATTGGGCCAATAAAATTTGTTTACCCCCAACCTTTTATTGAAGGCAGGACAGTGTGCTGTCTTGTATATGTATGCTTTGGGGTATCGTTTACCCCTCTGTTTCTACGATATTTCGATTCGATTGTGGAACTGTTCTGACGGTGCGGTAATTTTTGTTTGTTTTTCCTTTCTTTCAATGTTTAATCAAGCTGCTTATATATTAATTTTTACAAATATTGTAATGCAGCTTACGGTTCAAATGCTTGATAAATAATTTAATATATTAATATAATCGGATTCTATGGTATCGTGTGTTCTATGGTTCCGTGCATTCGCGTACTATTTCAATCAATTCCGCCACCAGGCCATACTTTTAATTCATCTACCATGGTACCATAGAAACCCCAATATATATGATGTATGCCAAATTGGTATGGTTCAGGAGACAATAAGCTTAGAAATGACACATTTTATTTATACAAGGTGTGTTTTATTACTGTTTTCATTATGTGAATGTGTTTTCGTTAGGTGAATGCATTTTCGCTAGGCGAATGCGTTTCGCTAGGTGAATGTGCTTTCATTAGGTGAATGTGTTTTCGTTAGGTGAAGGTTTTCGCTAGGTGAATATGTTGCCTGTGTCTATGTACTACCCATTCGTGATTTCACCTTCGGTTTTCTCTAATGTTTATGTATTCGACAAAATATAAGCATAGATTTGCATTGTACCATTAAATGACTGCTGGTGTCAATTAAATGGTCTGCAACAATGTACAGGTGCAAGATCAAGTACCTTATATAATTAATTATTTATACATACATTTATGTAAGAAACATACTTATACATAGATATGTAATTGATCGATAAGTAAATGTCCGACGACTTGATTTACCACATGCCAGCAAAACATTATTACTTCCGTTGATGGAAGGTTAACTATACCACAATAACATAATTTCACTTTCTAAGTAAAAAGTACAGGTGGTAATGTTCCGATAGAAATAAAGGAAAACACAATGTACTGATAATGTATCATAACAACAGTGATTTAGTACTAAACTGCAAAATAAAAACATAACTAGAAAACAATATATACCATTCCATTTATAATGTGCTAGGTATGACACAGGTTAAAATATTTGTTCATCCACAAAGAACTATTTTACGAGCACCGGGGTTCACCTCCGGTTTTTATGTAGTCCATGTTATTCATAAGCTTTCCGTATTGTGATTTTGTTTGTATATCATTGAGCATTCGCTGTCTTGCGCCCGTAATTACCTGTGTCTCTTTTGGATTGCCCTTGTGATTTTTTAAAAAGTTTATCGTACAGAAAAACAATATCATGAACATAAATTTTAATTCTTAATTTGCCATTTATAAGCGTTGTAAAAACCACAGACTGAATATTACAAATGTTAGCTATGAGCAGATTTATTTCAATAAAAATGGTTTAAATTAAAGTAGTCCGACGCATCTCAATTCTCATATTGATTTTTGTACGTGATAAAAATATCAAGAAATGTAAATTTTTACCGACTTTGCACATTTACAATACACTTGGAATTATTGTTTTATTGTCTCTGCTGACAAGGTCCCTTACAATATTGTTTTTGTGTTTAAATCACATTACATAGACTGCTTGATAAAGGAATTAGGTATTGACAATTTACTTGGCAACCCTACATATACCCCGACGACACTTACCAAAGAGGTAATCCTGGACAATCATAGATCTGTTTTATGTTCAGAGTGAGAGTTTACAAGTTATTTCAGCATGGTGACACTATGTGTAAAGAGATTGATGCGAATGTAATGAATACCTAACTGTCCTTTTGGACGAAATGAGACAATCACATTTCTCACTAGGGGGAAATGGCTTGATTTGCTTTATCTTCAAACGATGACAATTACTACTACCATGACTGCAACTGATACGTTGGCTTGCGTTGAATAAATTCATTACATTCACGTTATTATTTCCAGTGCTATTAATGTTTCTAAGTTCCTTAATATTCACAATGCAACCATAAGTTACTGCACTATCCAGTTCTGTAACACCAGCATTTTTTTTCTATCTGTTCGAAAAGATGTACACAGTCTTGGGCTATTAGAACTGTGATATGCTTTTCGCAATTATTCGTACTTTATTAGACAAAGTGGAATGGTCTTGCAGGCTGAAATGATGAGCAATTAAAATTGTATAAAGGACATCGCGCTAAGCCATGAATTATATTCTTAAACAGAAGAGATGACATGGACTAATTGAATAGTTATATGTAAATCTACCAGACGGCCATGGATGTTCATCGTTGAAAAGGATACATTTAATTTGAAGATGTATGACAGTATTAGTGATTTCGGAATATTGGATGTACACATATAACGCCACTATAACCTTAATATGAAAAGAATGTTTAAACAGTGATGGTCAATAATTGGATTAACATTAATAAATAGAACAGCCACCTCTCATCTCAAATGATTCAACACAAACAACGGGTACGACATGAGGCGTTGAAGACAACATCCTTGCTTGGACATGCACAAATAGCGGCGGGGTTTGACTGTTTAATGGGGTTGTGGCCTTCCATTTCGATAATTGGATCTCTAACGAAAATACAGATGTAAACAAACAATTAGACATATCCATAGATTTGCGTCCCCTCATAAAAGACGCACACACAAAATGAATAACAACATATCAAAAAAGTACATTGCAAAAACAAGGTCAGTGAATGCTCGTTGTTAAACATCAGATTGGCTATGCAGAAAGAGAATGTTCCACTATTGTCATATATGTGAAAATATTAAACAAAAACCAATTATTGAGCCTAAGGTCTTTTCAATAACACTAATAGATGTATAATGACCCCGTCAAGACGTCATCGACAGCTAAGATGTGATCGATGAGTCGACAACCTGACGTATGATATGTCACAGCATTATAGATTAACTCTCTAATATTTGTAAACAATATATATGTGGAATCAAGGACGCAAGCTATAGGTATATTGTTATGTCAATTTTTTTAATGAAATAATGCACTTTTTCGTCTTGTTCGTTTGAAGATTTTGAAAATATCTAATGGGTGATCAGAATCTGTAAATATAAGGACAGACAACACAATGGCCAATTGAAGAAAGGTAAAAGAACAAACAACGATCTTCAAAACAACACAGAAAACTAATGATAGAGCAAGACGAACCCCGCTAACAACCAGAGGTACACTGTGGTGCTCTGGAAAGACAAGCAGTTCATGCTCCACTTGTGACACACATCGTGTTACTCTAGTGAAAAACGCGGTGATAAGTCATGAATGTTTGGCATTCATAGTAAATATTGATGTTGACCTTTATTAATGTGCTGATGTGTGGTAAGCTTTGCTCAGTGTCACTATTTTGACGATCTCAAAAACACCACATAGAAAACTAAGCATCGAGCGTGACGAACCCCACTAAAACTGGAGGTTAACTTAGGTGCTCTGGAATGGTAAGCAGTTCCTACTCCACTAGTGGCATCTATCGTGTTACTCTAATTAAAAACCTGGTGATGAGTCACGAATGTTTGGCATTAATAGTATTGATTGTTTGTTTGTTTGTTTGGTGGTGTTTAACGCTACTTTCAAAAATATTTCAGTTGTATCGTGGCCGTCAGTTTTATTGGTGGAGGAAACCAGAGGACTCGGAGAAAACCACCGACCTGTCGCAAGTCACTAACAAACTTTATCACATAATGTTGCACACCTCGCCCTGCTCGAGATTCGAGCTCACAACATCAGTGGTGATAGGCACTGATTGCATAGGTAGTTTTAAATCCAATTACCATACGATCACGGCCACGACGGCATCTAATAGTATTGATGTTGATCTTTATTAATGTTGTGATGTGTGATACATTTTGCTCTGTTTCACAATTTTGAAACGTTGACCACATTAGTCAATCAGAGTAAAACCCATATTACAGTCGTCGATTGAAAAATTATGTGGTCGCCATCATGACTTGGTTGATTTATGCATAATTCCATCGTCTCAACTAGTTGCTATTCATGTTTCAATAAAAAGAAGGGAAAAAAATACAACACTGCCAGAACAATAGCAAAATCGTAGAAACATATGTCTAATCGGTACCCATAACATGTATATATGACCTGCTTACTATCGTGGCTTGGAATAGACACTTCAATAAAAAATGACAGTGTTAAACCTCCCATCTTATTGAAATGATGCGGTAATGCAAGCGTTTTCCACTTGTGAGTAAAATGTCAAATCTCCCCTAAAACTGGGTGAGTAGTATTGATATAAAGAACACTCTAATCTTGAGAATGATAACCCCTCCCTAGAACTCGGTCTGCTTTGACAACTATTTTACCTATTTTGTTCCTGTATTTAAATACTGTTATAGCGACAGCCGGAACCTTTGAACCGTAATGAGAGCGGGAGGTTTGGCGCCTTAAAATCTGATTCAACCCACCATTTCTTTATAAATGCCTGTACCAAGTCAGGGTCATTACGGTGTTCACAGTTTTCCGATTGTTGACTGATTTTGTCTGTTTATATAATTATGAGTTTTGACTTTCCCTTTGTAAGATTGTTCGAATTCGGTAATTTTGTTATTACCCTTATTTACAGTAGTATTGATATAAAGAACACTTTAATCTTGAGAATTATAACCCCTCCCTAGAACTTAAAGAACGCTCTAATCTTGAGAATGGTGACTCCCCCCTAGAACTTAAAGAACGCTCTAATCTTGATAACCCCTCCCGAGAACTCGGTCTATATTACGGTCCTGAGTTTCTGATGTTCTATTTTGGTTTTTATTGTGTTGTTCATATATCACCTTCCTCTGGATTGTGTAACATCAGTTTGTATTAGCCATAAAAGCACTATTAGACTTTTGGCTAAGTGTACACATGCTGCTACATATACCGTTGTATTGTATTTTGCTTGTAATATGTGCATCTGTTGACAGACTGTTAGTCTCCGATATGAATCAACTGACATGGTTTATTATATATATTTGTTTTTGAAAATTACATGCTCCTGGATAATTTAGTTATCACTAAGCCTAAGGTCAGTCTCCTAAAAACATAAGTTTCCTTAGCCGATTACGACTATCTCGATAAGCCCTTTAGTGTTTATTTATATATTTGGGATTTGATGGCGGCTATCCAAAGGGATATTTGGTTTTCTTGCTTCAAAAGACTTTAAATAATGTGGCTTTTCAATCTTTTGCCTTTACGCGGACCTGATGAAGGTAATTTCAGAAACACTTCGAACGCACTAAATTAGCTATCTACGTTTTCATTGCTGATTTTCACTGACAATACAGTGCTAGATTCTTATATTACATCCTCAAATTATGAAGCTCGATCGATATCTTGTATCTATGATTTAGTATAAAAGCTGAAATAGTATTAATCCCTATAGGCATATTCTATTTGGTTGCATATTTAATAACTACAATATAATTGTGTCCTAGCTAAATCAATAAACACAATTTTTGGACTTACTGCTAATGTTTTTATTTTTTTTTTATTTCTATGTTTATTTTTAATTTAATTTTCTATTTTCATTATTGGTTTTAAATTTTCATTAGAAGAAGACTTAAGGGTATCAAATTTCATCCGTTTCTAACCTGATTTCTTTTCTATATCTGGATCGAAGACTTGTTAACGGATAAAGATGATTCAAGAAATCAATGGGGTAATCAGAAACAGTCAATCGAAACAGTTACACAATGCAATGGTCAAAAACAAAATAATACCAAAAGACAAATAATGGTCAACAAAACACCACACGTACAACTACAAAAAAGGAAGGAAAGATTAGTGCATATTTAATTAGCTCAAAATAAACCTTAGAATAAACCGAAAGGGCTAAACAAGAATGAACAATTCACAAACGCAGATAACATTGGGTACAAGGCACAGAACAATGACAAACAAAACAAACAAGAATGAACAATTCACAGGCGCAGATAACATTGGGTACAAGGCACAGAACAAAGACAAACAAAACAAACAAGAATGAACAATTCACAGGCGCAGATAACATTGGGTACAAGGCACAGAACAAAGACAAAGAACACAAACAAGAATGAACAATTCACAGGCGCAGATAACATTGGGTACAAGGCACAGAACAAAGACAAACAAAACAAACAAGAATGAACAATTCACAGGCGCAGATAACATTGGGTACAAGGTACAGAACAAAGACAAAGAACACAAACAAGAATGAACAATTCACAGGCGCAGATAACATTGGGTACAAGGCACAGAACAAAGACAAACAAAACAAAAAACACATGACAGAACACAATTCAGATGAGCAACACGGAATACTCACAAAAAAAGAAACTAGATGAAAAGCGTTACATGGTTACTTTTAGCTGCAATTTACTATCAATGAGGATAACATCGTATTACACGTCCGACTATCGCTTTTAAGGTAATAAATGACTAATAACGTAGGTGTGAGTATTTCGCAAGATTATAAAACGATCGTGTATATATATCCTTTGAAGCTTGGACGTGGGTCTTAATTTAGTTGATATGCTTATATATTGTTTATGTCAATATGCAGTAAAATATTAGATTATGAGGATAATTTGTTCTCGTCATGTCAAAATGTCTGCAGGTGTAACATCACTTAATTTCTTCAAGATTTTCAACTACATTTGTGTTTTAACATTACTGGTTACTATGTTTGAGATTAAACATTGGCAACACCGTAAGCAATATGCATTTTCAGAAACGTACATGATTCCTCTGTCAGATTATCATTGATTGATTGATCGGTGTTTAACGCCAACTTTAGCAGTATTTTAGCTATATCGTGGCGTGAACATATGTTTATTATTAACTTAGACACATATTAGACCCTTAGAAATAAAACATACTTATCTATAAAACAATTGGATTATATGTACAAATAAGAGACAAATTAAAATGATAAAGCCATATATTTAGAACGTATGTTATTTAACTATATTTTTGTATATAAATAATTTTTTTTTTTATTTAAAATTGTCAGAAGATCATATGATCTTTAATATCATGCAGTGAAATGCCCTTTTGTTCTTACGTTTGACCGTAACTAACTATGGTTGCTCCAGAAAGGAGTTAAGCGCACTAAATTAGATATATAGGTTTTTATTAGACTAGGAATAATACATTGATAATATTTCATTGTATGGTGATTGTTGTGTGACATTATTCATTGCATTTTATTTATATTTTTCACAATGAATATGGATCAATATGTTTGTTCATAGCGTCATTCAATTATTAAATGTTTATCTACTAGTTACGTGCGTATATATTGTCTATTTGCTGTTCGTGTCATGTTCTTCTATGCGGGTACCGGAAATATTGTCCATTTGACCTTCGACCATAATCAACCAATCAACAGAACGGACATATTTTTAATGACCAATCAAATTCTGTTTTTATTTGAATTCTGATCGATGAGTCAATGAGACATTATAGATAAGATTTCTAATATTTGTAAACGTTATATGATTATTCAAGGACAAACGATATATTGGATTACCTATAAATTATTACTCTAACGTTTCTTCGAATATAAATGTATGATTTTACATCATCACTATTTTATCATTTATTATAATAGAAATGTAGAAATCTACTGTAATGCACACGACGCGTTTCTAAGATAATTGTCATGGGCATATGTAAAATGTTTGACCCTAAACTGTCTGACCCCACAGACTTTAAATTTGAAGCTAAATAGCATAATGGAAAGTCATACCATTTATTCTTGCATTCCTATTATTGGTTCTTTTGAGTATTATTCTTTTTAATTTGTTCCCTATTGCAGTCCTTGCTCAAATGCGAACACCAGGATTCTGGACCCATTGATCCAGGAAATTGCATTTGTTCCAATCTAAATAATGATGCCGATGCAAATTGATGACAAAGCTCACATAACCCTGTGGGTGAGGTGTGCTAAATATTATTAAAAAAATCGCATCCCCTTTTTTTTATCTCGGAAACCATAATGGCTAGATAAAATATGCTTGCAAACGGGTTCGAAATGCAACTTCTCCCTCGTGTAAAATTCAAATGGTTGCTATCTAACGGTACTATGCATGTCAGTATGATATATAGCAATACACATTCCGTAAATATCATCAATAAAGTAAACCTGAGCATAATCGTATTAAAATAAATGTTTGTTGTGCCTTTTGTTATTCTTATAATTGGCGATTCACTAACAATTACCGACACCCCGTAGGGGGTCATGTCAGGGTTCACATTTTAACCCGACAAATCAGCGATGAGTATATTAAATCTTTATGTATTTAAATCGAGGAGGAAACGCCTTTAGGTTGTTGCTCCCTCTGTTAATGTATTTAACTATCTTGCAGATGACTGGACAGTGAAAGATGAATGAAAGGTTACATGACACGAGGGGATGCTCTTAGATGTTAGTGTACTGCCAAAGATTGATTGATTTGTTATTGCTTAACGTCCAGTCAGAAGTATTACAAATATATTCTGAATGTTCAGGACGAGAACTATATCAATAATATATAAAAACTAGGTAGAAATGAGGGAAGGGATGGGTCAATTGGGTCAACGGCTTCTGACTGCCACTTAAAAAGTATGGAGAGTTGGTTATGGACGAAAATGTTTGTATTTTGTAGTGGCTACACTGTACCTACTCTGTCTCGACATCTACAAAAGAGGTATTTAGTGTCAAATACGCTACCACTATTCTCCAGGTCAAACTTTCCGTATTATACCTAGCAACTCCCCATCGAGAGGACTGTCCCTCTCCGCCAACCGGAGACGCGCTGATCACTCTGTGGGTTTGAGCTCCGAGAACCGTCACCAGCTCCCACCATCGCCAAAGAAAAAAAATGTAAATAAACATACAACAAATATTTAATATTATTCAGTTTGACCTGATCCAACATATATAGATAAATTACAAAATGAGCAATATTATGATGCTGTATTATGCCTAGATATATTTTCTCACACGGGTTAGGATTATGGCGTTTAACGCCACTTTAAACACTATATATTTTGCTTAACGCCACTTTAAGCACTATATATTTCCTCACACGAAATTAAGGTTTAAATAATGTTTGCAATAATCTCGGTTTAATGAAATCAGCCTGTAGTTGACACCCCCACCACCACCCTTAAGTTCAACACAAAATTTATATAATATAGCGAATACTATATTTCTGTTTAATGCTAGGTCTTAATATGAATTATTCCGCCCTTTATTATTATCTTTATGTCAGGATAATCTAACAGTCATTCTAAAATGATGATTGTAGTTTTATTCAATTTCGTCATGTGATATTTTAAAATTAATCGCTTTAATATCTTTCGTGTCACCACTAAACTAAGTCCATCCTTATTACCATATCTTCAGTGACAAAACAAAACAAATATGAAAAACAAAAACAATATATAAAATAATAAGCAATGCATTGTTTTTGTTGTGATAACACCAGCTGTTCTTGGAAAATCACTATGAAAAGAAAGTTCAAACAGAGTTGGCCAATGTTTCCACCAATATCAATAAAAACTAATAACTACCTCTCACTTCAAATCATTGACACCAAAGAAAGACCATGACATATGTTGTTGGAAATCAAGGTCCTGGATTGGGAGAGGCACAAATCTATTCTATAATAAATTAAGAAAAGTAAATCAACCTGCAAAAAAAAATAAAAAATACATAGATATAAAAAACAAAAAACAAAGAAACAAACAGAACCCTCCACCCCCCCCCCCCCCCAACAATTAGCCAGACTCTAATTTTTCGTGATCTAATTAGTAAAATAATTTGATTTTTGATTGCTGTAAGAGAAACAGAAAGCCCCCGTCATATAAGTTTAATTTGTCAGTACATAAGCTAACATTCCTCTTTCATATATTGTATCCTAAAGGGGCTATCAAAGCTGCATGAGTATATGAACATGTACAGACATCCAGACATCTAAGCACTTTAATCGTAGAAAGAGTGAGGGAGTGAGTATTTTTTTAACACCAAATGAGCAAGATACTTTCAATGAAATGCTGATGATGTCCTCATTGTACTAGATCAAAATGTTTAAATGAATAATTATAGAGCTAACTTAATGAAACAACTGTCCATGGGTAATACATGTAACTTCATTCGGATACATTATCCTGATTTGGAGCCAAGTAGTCGTTACTCTAACCCATTAAAGCTGTGTGCGTAGCATTGAAGCAACATATATCAATTTCATAGTCTTAGGTTTTACCCGACCAGGGCTTGAACCTGCGATCTACTTCATTCAAGGAGAATACGCTAATCATTACACCACTGATTTAGTTTACTGTTGAAAGATAACAATACAATAACAAGAAGTGATTAATGAAAGAAACCAATAAGACAATATCAAAACAAGACAAATTGTCTTATTGATTATAATACATGTACGTCATGTAAGTAATATTTCAGCTGTGATTCTCACAATATAAATAATGTTTGCATATGCAGCACGTAGGTAAAAAGAAAACAAAATATATAAGAGTACAAATTTTCAGTTACGTTTATGGTGGTTAACCTGTTGTAAGTCACTGACAAACTGTATCACATAATGTTGTATCGAGTACATTGGAGACCATCAGGGATGAATATTGGAATTAAAATTAAAAATACCATAGGATGGTATGCATATATGGACAGGGACACGTTAAATAAAAAAAAGGTGAAATAATTAAGAAATTGTATTGAAAATGAATCTGTAAACAATAACGTACAACAATAACGCAGGGGAAGAAAAAAAAACGGCGGGTTGTGAGGGAATTATATGTCAAAAGCGTCTGTTCACAGGTTTAAAAGTTTATCAAAATATTACTGTGTAAACCATCTTGAATTTTCGTAATCTTGCGTTCCAAAAATTCCTGTAAACTTTTCGGAGCATTATTTTCCTGGCTAATACGGTGGCGAGTATCTACTTCCGTCAGAGGTAGTGTAGTGATAAAGGAATGAAAACCTTACATTTCTGAATGTCTGTGAAATATTTGTTGTTAATGATAAAATATTACTTCAAGGGATGGAGATATCAAGCAACATATTTTCCATAATTCATTGACACACTTTATCGCTTAACATTGTATCGAGTTTA
This sequence comes from Bathymodiolus brooksi, assembly GCA_963680875.1. Taxonomy (NCBI): domain Eukaryota; kingdom Metazoa; phylum Mollusca; class Bivalvia; order Mytilida; family Modiolidae; genus Bathymodiolus; species Bathymodiolus brooksi. Next base: position 78,776,467 of record OY804580.1, on the reverse strand, counting down.
GATCACCACAAACAAGAGTATAGGAGAATTATATAGGTAGATCAAACGTTCATACTTACTTATTAATGATATCATTTCTTCCTTGTTTGGGAAGAATAAACAATTTGATTTATGATATTTGTTACTGTCTCGGTGGAGCTTAATGCTCGTCTCGAGTGCAGTATTTCAGCTATATCATGTCGACCAGTTTTAGTGGTGGAAGAAGCAGGAGTACCCTGAGAGAACCACCGACCATGGGCAAACAATTGGCAAACTTTATCACTTGCGGCTGCGAATCGAGTGCACCTTTTGTTTATAGTAATTTACAAAGCAGAGGGCGAACCCACGCCGTTTTGGTGATAGGCTTGTATGAGTTGCTAGGTAATCCAGCTATCTAACTCATTGAGCCACCCGATCCCTCAATCGGGGTTCGAACGATCTATGGCACTTGAGGAGAGGGAGAGCACTTTACCCATTGCCCCACCGATAGGGTTCGAGTGACTTTGATTGTCAATAAATGCACAAAGTGATCAAACAAAATTCAGTGTGATTGAATCACCGATCTAATAAAGATTTTCCTGGTATCCGAATCATGTAGAGTGAACGGTAACCATGGTAACTGTATAATTGCGAACTTGACATGTGCCACTCTTGAAAACGATTGGAACGAAGCTTGGTTCTGCTCATTTTATTATATTTTGGCTATTTGTGAATTTTGTTTTACATTGTAGGATAATCACAATATACGTATATTTTCGGGGAAAATAAAATGTATTTGCATTCGCAGCAAAACAGGCAACAAACCTTATTTGTATTGTGTTCCGTCGGACCAAGTTATGGCTATTTTGGCAACAAATGACCAATTGAAGAGTCCACGGTGAGGATAATAAGCGGACAACTTCCTCACATTAAATTGAGTATAAATATTTATCACACTCAATTCACAATTGAAGTACGAATTGTCCTCATAACTGAACTCTTCACCGTTGCAGTGAGTGCAGAACTTACTTGCTCAGTCTCATTTTTATACTCACGTTTTACTCAATTATGTTCATTTACACCTACATAATTTCGTGGAGCTGCAGGACAAATCAAATACATAGACAAGACAAGCATGGTGCAATTCAATGAGGGACAAATATCTAGATGAACATGGATTATGTAAATGCGGGAAAATGCTTAGAAAACATGACACATGACATTGCATTGCAGGACAAATGTCTAGAAAACACGACACATGACATTGCATTGCAGGACAAATGTCTAGAAAACATGACACATGACATTGTATTGCAGGACAAATGTCTAGTAAACATGACACATGCCATTGCATTGCAGGACAAATGTCTAGAAAACATGACACATGACATTGCATTGCAGGACAAATGTCTAGAAAACATGACACATGACATTGCATTGCAGGACAAATGTCTAGAAAACACGACACATGACATTGCATTGCAGGACAAATGTCTAGAAAACATGACACATGACATTGTATTGCAAGACAAATGTCTAGTTAATTAGTTTAACATTTTTCTTTAAGAATTGGAGCTGCAGTGAACTCATTTACAGACAGTGTACCGTCTCCTGTAGAATAGAAAATACCAAAATGCATTAGAATATAAAATTACAGGTGCATAGCAAATGTGTTTGAAATGATTCATATCCTCTTCGTCAAAGTTTTACTGTTATTATAAGTCGAAATCTTAACAAATATTAGACAAAATTGGACGTCGGTCCACCGTTTTTCTTCCCATCTTTTCCGGACCGAATGTCTGGTGCCATGTCGATCCGGTATTGTGTATTATTTGATTCAGGGCATGCGCGATCGAACCGGAAAATAAAACAAAACCAAACAACCATAACTCCCGAAACCGGTGTTGACCTTGACGTACGTTCCTGGGGCATCACAGGAAAGCATTTGAACAAAAATAAAAACGTTTTAGCTCAATAAAATATGAGGAGCATTGTCCCGAAAGAGTATCCCGAATGTCTTTACTTTTCTGACTGGTACTTATCTGCAAGATTCTAAGTGTAATTACTGAAGAATAATTTCAAACTTTTACATCACTATCTCAATCGTAGGAAATTTACAACGTATTACAGACAGAATTATAATAGTAGTTTTATTTGTTTACATCTTAATTGAATGTTTATTGTTTATGTTACGCCTCGTTAATGTTCACAACGAAACAAGCGAAACTGGTATGTCTATAATTCATACTAACAAAAAAACTAATTAGAAGTATGTCCATCTAAACTTAACATTATGAAAAGAAAGTTTAAACAATGATGAAAACAATTTTATCCGTGTATGAACTAAATCAACAATCACCTCTCACCTCAAATCTTTGAACACGAACATAAAAAAATCCCTATATAAAATATTGGAAATACATGTCCTGGTTTGGGACAGGCACTAAGATGTGACGGGGTTAAATGACACGTTAACTTAGTGTTCTGCTTGAGAAAGGGGTCCTCGTTGTCCCTGACCACCATGACATAGCATAAATATTGCTCAGGGTCGAGTTAATTATTGATTGTCCAAAACTATAAGATCCTGTATATTAAATATACAGACTTTCTTGCTGTATACAGTAGAACAGACATTTCAATGAACAAAGAAAAAACATGTTGACAAAGGAAAAACAAACGTAAATAATAAACGCGATTTACCAATGTTTCTCTCATAGGTTACTGCTTACCATTCGAGAGCTTCTGGGTTCACCTCCGTTTTTTGTGGATCCGTTTTGATCATCTATTTAGATTCTCGGTTTTCTCTAATGTTTCCATGAAACTCCAGTTAACGATAGCGGTGTGAGTTAAAGACACATACACTGTTATGTTTTATTTGTTTTTAGAATAAATATCATACCGTTTACATCAACCTTTGCAAACAATTTGCGACCAACTTTATCATTTGTCTTTGTATGAGATGGAAAAGCAAATTCTTCGTATTCAATTTGTCCACTTCTGTCTACATCCCGTGCTGCAAACGTACAGGGAAGTAAAATACCATTCGGTTGTTTCTGTGAGAGAAGAAAACCCTATTATTACATAATTATTGCGTTCGCTTGTATAAAGGTTAAAATCGACATATTGTATAGTGTGTATAAGGCGTCGATTACTAAGCAGAATGATAATTAAGTGACTCGATCACACGAATTGGGAAAGGACGAACATCGGAGGTTTCGAGAAACTTTTCTGGACTCGGTTGTATTACAATTATAAGGAGTAATAACGTTGTCACTCAGAAAATAATGTATCATATTTCGTCATTAAATGCACAAACATGACAACAAATGCAATTCCCTTTGATACAGAATGTCTTCTTTTTACGATAGTCGTATAGTAGTTTTAAATAATATCCGTAATTTAATAGTTTATATTGTGAAAACCCATAATTACGGAAAACTTAAGGTTGTAGACTTGTATAACCCCAAAAGTTTCCCCACATTTCAAATTAAAAAGAAATTGCACCATGTAATAGTTTTGTCTAAATACATTATCTTCCAAAGTTTCAAGAAATTTCACCGTTTCATTTCCACCCATAGCACATCCTAAATATAACAATGTTGGGGGTATTCCTGACGCCTGATGGTAATACTAGTTTCGGAAGACATATGCATTTATTTCTGGTTGAAAGGGAATATTGTGGCTTTAATACACTTATGAGATGATGTGTCTACAAAATGCATAAATTCCTTTAAAATAGCCATTATTACTTATAACTTCAATGACTTCAAAGTCAGAGTAACGCATCAAATTTATTTTTTCAATGTTCAAAAGTAAATCTTTTTGAATATTCTGCCATATCCAATGTAAACAATCTGTGATTCAAAGAAACTTGAAATTAGGGAGATTTTCAAACGCACTAATAACCATATATTTGAGAAGAAAATGAATCAGAGTTGTCTCCCATAACCCAGGCCTTAATAAGAACGAATCTTGAGTCATTCCTAATGTTTGAAATGATTTCAAATTTAACAATCAAATACTTTTTCATAATACAATTTAACGATGCAATACTATTTAATAGTACAATGGAAACGTAGATACCAAATTTAATGAGCACGACACGTTCCTGGAATAACCTTCGCTCAAACTCGAAAGAATAATTTAAAGTTTTATTGGGAGCAATAAAACCAAAGGGCATAAACAGGATAGCCAAAATCTGATAAGGTCACCTATGCCTGAGGGAGGAGAACCTTAGTTTGATTAATAACTACATTATTAGGAACTGTAAATTTAAGTAATAAATATATCTAATAAACCAAGCCAGTTCCGAAGCACTGACTACTGGGCGGATGATACCCACGGGGAATAATATTCCCCAATCTACCAATGTAATATTATTTGATAGTGCAATTTAAAAATGAAATACTATTTCATGATGAAGGTTATTCCAGAAACGCGTCATACACACTAAATGTGATTTCTACGTTTCTAATCATAGCCGTTCGGTGTGAGCATTAGTAACACAAATTCACATGGTAGACTATCCAATATTACATTCAGACACAGACCGAGGTAAATGAATGGTGCTTGTATTGTTGTTCAACATTTCGTAATGTGAAACGACCTCTAGCTTGAAGTTGAGTCGGTACTTTTTTACTTCAGCTGATAAACGTTACATCTGGATATTCTTCTCGTTTATATATTATTGGTGCATATAATATTTCAAACCTCCACTTTGTTATGGTCAGATATTGAGAAAAAGCTGAATTTGTAGCATGGACGCAAAAGCTCACGTTGGCAAAATGCATAAGGATATATTTTGCTTGTCAGTTGTGAAAGCTCCCCATTCCACTTTCCAGTCTTCCCTTTAAGCTTGTATTCGCTTTCTGGTTCACTTCGATAGCTTCAGGTAACATTTCGGTCCACTCCTCAAGCTTGCCCCCTACTTTCCGGTCCACTCCTCAAGGTTGCCCCGTACTTTCCAGTCCACTCCTCAAGCTTGACTCCCACTCACGCACATTCCGATCCTCTCCTATTTTTCTGCATGTATATAATTACTTACCGGCGCTGATCTTCTTTTTTTCCCACTGCATCCTCTCTGACAACCCCATGTGCAAGTCGAGCCTTCCCTATATATCACCTCGCAGAAACAATCTACATAGATTGTCTTCGTTTCGTGACGATGTATTCTGGGAGAATTAAACCAAGACGTTGTTGTATTTACCAGACTGGCAATTACACAAGCAACAAGAATAGTTCTTCTGAGCTTAAAATTAAAGAAAACCCAAGTAAGATAAACATAAGTAGTGAGTGAGTGATTGTTGTTTAACGACAAATGAACAAGTCACCGTTGATGAGATGATGATGTGATGGTGTTGGCTTAGAACTAGACCACCACGTCTAATTTGATATTTATAGTGCAAGTTCACTGCGGGTAGACATGCTGCTCCAATCGGACACATAATCCTGAATCCGAACCAACCAGTCTTGGTTTTTACTCCTTAATGCTGCGTGTTTAGCGGAGATGCCGCAAATACTAATTTTATCGTGACCGGAGCTCGAACCCACGATCTATCATACTAGAGGAGAGAATGGTAACCATTACATCACCGATGCGGTTTAAGATAAATATATTACGAAGTGCTACACAAAATAGTACTCAATATAAAACATTTATAAATTGAATAGGACTTCATGTGTCAAATATATTGGGTTATTTTCGGTATATTTGTTAATTTATGTGTAGAATACATCGCATTATTTTCGGTATGCTTGTTAATTTATGTGTGCAATAAATCAAATTATTTTCGGTATGTTTGTTAATTTATGTGTGCAATAAATCAAATTATTTTCGGTATATTATTTAAATTAGGTGTACAATATACAGGGTTATTTTCGGTATGCTATATAATTTTTGTCGTAAAATAAATCGGGTTGTTTTCGGTATATTATTTATATGAGGTGTAAAATAAACCTTGTTATTTTCCAAATGTTATTTATATAAGGAGTACAAAATATCTGGTTATTTTCAATATGTTCGTGGAAATTAAGCCTTCGCTGTGTCTTACAAATATCCATATTTTTATGTCTTTAACGGCATTTGCTGGCTGTTCCATTTACCTCCTTCGGAAATTTTGAATTGATTTTAATTATTTGTTTTTGAACGAGATATTTTAAAACAAAGATATGGATGTTAACATGAAAAACATATTTATTGTGTATTTTCCAACATAGATTCGATTGAACAATTCCTGCGTAAAAATATTATTATAAAAGTCGGAGTTCATTCGTTCATCATTTTGAGCGCTAACAAGATGGCGGAGCGGAGTTGTCAAACATAATATCGAACACTTGAACAGTTGTTAATAATCGACAATTATTGTTAAATATGAAATAAAAAAAATAAATGTCAATGAAAAAAAAAGCTTGTATTATATTGTTGACATAAAAAAAAATCCGGAAAAAATACTTAAGACAACCATCTATCGACTTTGACCTTTGTAATATATCTTCATCCTGTGACGATTTTACAAGGGACGCTGATTGACACAAGCTGGTTACTGATTTATTTTACGATTTTGTGAGCATTTTACTTGTTTGAGTAGCAAAATTCAAAATGCCATCAAATTGGAAAATATCAGTAACTTAATTACATCACCATCTAGTTATCAATGTATACCTAGGAAAACAAGGTTAGTGCATTTTGTTATTCATGGCCGACACATATCAATGAAATGTATTTGATATGTGTGCGTACTGGGGATCCCCAAATGTAAATTTTCAAAACAAATGATAAAAAAATACTTAGTTAGTGAATATTTATTTATAAATGAGGGGGGATTTTTATTTTAAGGATTTAAAAAATACCCTATATGCCGGTGTTTTGTTTGTTTTCACTCGGTCGTCACGGTAATTTCACAGCGGGAGTCACATGGAACAGTCAGATTTGTTGTGTACCGCACCTAAATATAGAGTTATTGAGTATTATCGTGCGTGCCGTTTTATAAACGTCATATTAGAATAAATGTTAACAGTGATACCGTAAATATGTTGATGAAGCAAACAAATGTAATAAGCAACATAATTTAGATCATACAATTAGTTTAACCAATAATTAACAGCATTTAGCTCATAAATAAACATTAGAAAATACCGAAGAGGGCAATCAAAAATGGACAATCCAAAGAAACTGGCAACATAGAGTACACAAGACAGAAAAAACCAAAACACAACACAACATGTGTTGCAAACCACTAAACGTAAACAAACACAAATAACGTAAATAAAACATGAGTACTCCTACAAACAACTGGAGATAAATACTTATCCTAACTCCCCCACTTTTTATTTAAGTGCCTGTGGCATACTAGGAACGTGAGCGGTCGTGCATTCACGTGTTAAGGGTATTGATTTTGCCTCTTTCCACGATTATCGATTGTATTTTGGAACTGTTCTGACAGCTTGGTATGTTTGTTATGTTATTAGCTCTATATAGTAGTGATAAGATTGTATTTTGGAACTGTTCTGACAGCTTGGTATGTTTGTTATGTTATTAGCTCTATAGAGTAGTGATACGATTGTATTTTGGAACTGTTCTGACAGCTTGGTATGTTTGTTATGTTATTAGCTCTATAGAGTAGTGATACGATTGTATTTTGGAACTGTTCTGACAGCTTGGTATGTTTGTTATGTTATTAGCTCTATAGAGTAGTGATAAAATTGTATTTTGGAACTGTTCTGACAGCTTGGTATGTTTGTTATGTTATTAGCTCTATATAGTAGTGATAAGATTGTATTTTGGAACTGTTCTGACAGCTTGGTATGTTTGTTATGTTATTAGCTCTATAGAGTAGTGATACGATTGTATTTTGGAACTGTTCTGACAGCTTGGTATGTTTGTAATGTTATTAGCTCTATAGAGTAGTGATACGATTGTATTTTGGAACTGTTCTGACAGCTTGGTATGTTTGTTATGTTATTAGCTCTATAGAGTAGTGATACGATTGTATTTTGGAACTGTTCTGACAGCTTGGTATGTTTGTTATGTTATTAGCTCTATAGAGTAGTGATACGATTGTATTTTGGAACTGTTCTGACAGCTTGGTATGTTTGTTATGTTATTAGCTCTATAGAGTAGTGATACGATTGTATTTTGGAACTGTTCTGACAGCTTGGTATGTTTGTTATGTTATTAACTCTATAGAGTAGTGATACGATTGTATTTTGGAACTGTTCTGACAGCTTGATATGTTTGCTATGTTATTAGCTCTATAGAGTAGTGATACGATTGTATTTTGGAACTGTTCTGACAGCTTGGTATGTTTGTTATGTTATTAGCTCTATAGAGTAGTGATAAGATTGGAATAATAAATCCATTACTATGCAAATAATATCTTGGATTAAATTGTCATTACAAATAAAAGGCCAATAAAACATGTTAATAAACCTGGAAAAAATTGAAGATGCCAAGGAGCCGTAAATAGAAGAACAAACAACACAATAACTAACAGAAGAAAAAGGATGATCTACAAAACACTACACAGATTGAGCAACATGAACCCAAGAAAAACCAAGGTTAAACTCAGGTGATCATGAAGGGTGTGCAGTTACTGCACCATTGGCTTTTTTGTTATTGCTAGTTGATTGCAATGATGAAATAAATTTCTGATTTTTAAATGGCTTTCACTACGCCATCATCATATTCGAGTAAGCTTATTTCGATGTATATGTATGCAAATTGTTGACACATACTCAATCTTGAGTTTTTTGTGCAGTGGTTTATAGATCATTGTTTGTCCTTTTGTCCTCTTTTTTGGACCATTGTAATTTCTGTTTTCATTTCATTTACGGCGTATGATTTCCACTTTGATTTCTTCAAACCTCGCCAACATATAGTTGAAATACTGCTAAACTTGGCGTTAAACACTAATTAAATCAATTAATCTTCATACATTTTTATGACTTAGGAATAAAACCAATACATCACTCGCATATATCAGTTGCAGGCCTCTCTTTCGTTACTTTAATAGACACTCATGGTGTATTGGCCTCCTGTTCGACAAGGATAGTAATAAATCGTAGATATCAAACTTAGTGCACACGACACGTTTCCGGAATAACCATAATCAGGTATGCTCAAAATCGAAAGATTAGAAAGCCAAAAAATTTAAAAGTGCTTGGGAGCAATACAACCAAAGGATCTAAACAGGATAGCCAAAATTGGTTAAGGTCACCAATATCTGAGGGAGGAACCATATCAGTGCTGAAACACTGACTACTTGGCGGATGATAACATCGGTAACCAATAGTCCAACAGCAGAGGTATCGACATAGTGATAGTTGTGTCTGATGACAATATATATCATCTAGCTTTTAGTTGTTATTGTGTATTTGCATCAATGTACACATTATATATGAAAAAGAAGTAACGATATGTTTTCCTTTAAGACAAAAACAATCATTTTCTGTATAAAAGAGAAATAAACTGCACAAGGCGTGTTCATTTTCCAATTGAATACAGATTATGCTAGATATATGGTGTTTAACGCCATTTTAAACAATATTTCAGTTATTTCGTGGCGGTCAGACTAAATGATGGAAGAAACCGGCGAAAACCACCGACCTGGCGCAAGACAATGAACAACTTTTCGCATAAAGTTGTATAGAGTACAACACGCCGTGATCGGGATTCGAACTCACAATTTTAGTGGTGATAGCCACTGATTGCATAAGTAGTTGTAAATCCAACTACCATACGATAACGACCATGACAGACCCAATTAAATACAAGACAATGTAAAACAATTTGCAATTTTACTGTCAATATATAAAATGAGCATATCAAATTTGTACACACTATTTACATTATTATGACATTGTACAACTTTGTGGCTTATTCATAGATTTCATTAACGTCGAGGAAGACACAGGCATAGACATTCTACGACGGAGTACTGACGGTGACAAGTCATGTGGAAATTTAGATTGGCGTAATAATTCCTGAAATATTCCAACAATATTTGTATTGTCTTTAGCGGATGCTTCTACAAATCCTGACTCCCAATCTAAGCATGCTATAGACTCAGCTGTTTCCTTATGACTAGGTGGAATGTCTGAACTGATATCAGCTTTGTTTCCGACAATAACGATAGGCACTTGATTACGACGAGAAAGGATATCCTCTCTTAATTGTTTCACCTGATCAAAGGAGTCACTATCCGTCATAGAATACACAAGAACAAACACATCACTTGTTGAAATGGCTAATTCCCTCATAGCTGGAAATTCGTGGTGTCCAGCCGTGTCAAGTATATCTAAGGTCAGTTTAACTCCATCAAGATTATATTGTCCTCTATGTAACTCCTCTACCGTTTCCTTGTACTCACTGTTAAATCTGTCGTATAGGAATTGTGAAATAATTGAAGATTTGCCCACACCAGGGGCTCCTAATACGACCACCCTGTAGTGAACATCCTTGTCTGCTCCCCCGTGACTGCCAGATCTGTGTCGTATCCCGGACATGTCTACAATACCATTTACAATTAAACATTATTTATTGTAATAATTATAATAGGAAACACACAAGATGTTACATCATAATAAATGCACAATAATGGAGCAGGAACTGCTTACCCTTCCGGAGCACCTGAGTTCAACTCCGGGTTTTAGTGGGGTTCGTGTTACTCGATCTTTAGTTTTATATGCATGTTTTGTAAATCATTGTTTGTTCTTTTGTCCTTTTCCTTTTGGCCATTGTGTTGTCTGTCGTTCGTCGATATACGGATTCTGATTACCCCTTTGGCATCTTCATGCTCTTCTTAAAAGAGGAGAAGGTGTCATTTTATGTAATATGAAGTATCAGAATTATAGATCGTCATATCTACCAATTGTTTTCTCTTATATATTTAAATACAATCACATGAATATCCCCGCCATATTTTTGTGCCTGTCCCATACCAGAATCTGGATTTCCAAAGCCATATGTCGTGATCTTTATGTTGTTAAATTGTTTGAGGTACGAGATTGTTGTTCGTTTTGTTTATACTGGTAGAGTTGTTGATCATCACTGTGTATGCTTTCTTTTCATCTTTTTGTTGTAACCGTCAGTGCATTGAAAAGTAATTCTATGATGACGATTGTATGACGATAATAACTTTCACGTTGCTGTTTCAAATATATATTACAGCTATTTTTATGAGGTAAAGAAAGAGGAATTGTTGTACCATTTAAAAAAAGGAACTTGCTATCTTATTGTTTCAAATATATATGCAATATACACGTATACAGCTATTTGCATTAGATGAAGAAAGGAGAAATTTCTTGTCCTGTTTTAACAAATTAACTAGCTATCTTATTGTTTCAAATATGCATATGTATTCTACACCTAGACAACTATTTGTATTAAAGGGGGAATTGTTTATATCAGTTAAGAAAATTAACTGAAACAATTATTTCGAATTTACTGTGTGACAAAACAAAATGCATTTTGCAAAAACGTAGAAAAACCTATAATTAGGTAAACAATATTTTTAAATTAACACTAGATTCACTTTGTAAAATTTCAAAACATGCTATGCATGCAGCAGGCAAGTAAGTATGACATATCAAAATTACACGTAGAAACAAGCGAAAAGCAGCTGTCTTAAAAACAATTTCTATCATATATTGTATAATTATCCAATTCAATGCATGTGTCTTATTGAATATCAAACTTATCTTCACATTATAAAAATTAAAAGCAGAAATAAACGAAAAGCAGGTTGTAGCATATATTGTGTAATTATCCAACGCATATTGCTTAAAAATATCAACATTATTTTCATATTACTTATAGCAGGTAACATTAAGCATAATGGAACTTACAAATAAGAAATTATCATCCACAATTAACGACAATATCATCAGAATTGAAGCTTCATATTTTGCAGACGACAATATATACGCTCGTGACATCACCAATCAGATATTTCGCTTCAGGAAACATTACGTGACTTTGTATTGATATTATCAGAGAATATGACACTGACCAATTGCATTGATTAAGGAACTGATATCGCCATAAGTAGACATATCAGTGGTAAACAAACACACAGAGCTAGACAAACAAATATTAAGATCTGATTTTATTATATCAGAAAAAACCCAACAAATATAATTGAGATCTACTGAATACATCTGATGTGTGCCAGGTCACTTACCAGGCTTGATGCAAATACAAATAGGGTTAAAACAGTTTAAATGAATGCGGCTATTACTATGTTATATTTGCCTTTCAAATATTACACCAAACTATTTTGTGCATATAAATTCTGGTTCCCCGTAGGAATCCTGCCTTAGGGTAACAAAGCATAATCTAGTGCTTTCCGCTGGAGGATACAGCATTTTTTTTTCCGAAAGAGGTGTTATAAAATGGTTAAACAGAAAATGGAAAAATACACAAATGGCCCGTCAATGAGTCCCTCGTTGTTCGTGAATGACACACTCCATGCACGTACATGACAACTTGCAGTAGGGTCTAATGAGCAAATGGATCGCCGAAAGTCATCTATAATGGACGGTTGGAAGACCAAATTGTCGCGACTAATTGTAATTTCTTTTACCACATAGAAACCTCAATTTTAAGTTGTCTCTAAGTGTAATAACGGATAGTCTTTTATGTTCATATCTTTTCTTGCTAATACTAATAGGCTCACTACAATACCAAAATTTTTCCAACAAAATTTATTGTAAATTTCGCATGAATAAAGCTGAATTTGACGTTTAACAACAATCAATCATTCGATAAATAAAAATAATTTTTACATTGGAGCTCAAAATTCGAATATCGTTCATGGCGAGGTGTCCTCGATACAACATTATGTGATAAAGTTTGTCAGTGACCTGATTGATTGATTGATTTTTTGTGCTTAGCGCCACTTCCAGCAATATTTCAGCTATGTCATGGTTTTAGTGGTGGAAGAAGCCGGAGTACCCAGAGAGAACCACCGACCATAGGCAAGCAACCGGTAAACTTTATCACTTGCGGCTGCGAGTCGAGTGCACCCTTTCTTGTAATTTACAAAGACGGGCGCGAACCCACGCCGTATTGGTGATAGGCTTGTAACGTCAATGACTTTGCAGCAGGTCGGTGGTTTTCATCGGGTGTTAAGGTTGGCCTATTACTTACATATGGCATGCAGTTGCCTGGTACCATCATTTTATTTATAGACGAGGATTGGGCCAATACAATTTCTTTACCCCCAACCTTTTATTGAAGGCAGGACAGTGTGCTGTCTTGTATATGTATATGTATGCTTTGGGGTATCGATTACCCCTCTGTTTCTACGATATTTCGAATAGATTGTGGAACTGTTCTGACGGTGCGGTAATTTTTATTTGTTTTCCCTTCTTTCAATGTTTAATCAAGCTGCTTATATATTAATTTTTACAAATATTGTAATGCAGCTTACGGTTCAAAACCTTGATAAATAATTTAATATATTAATATAATCGGATTCTATGGTATCGTGTGTTCTATGGTTCCGTGTATTCGCGTACTATTTAAATCAATTCCGCCGCCAGGCCATACTTTTAATTCATCTACCATGGTATCATAGAAACCCCAATATATATGATGTATGCCAAATTGGTATGGTTCAGGAGACAATAAGCTTCGAAATGACACATTTTATATATACAAGGTGTGTTTTATTACTGTCTTCATTATGTGAATGTGTTTTCGTTAGGTGAATGTATTTTCGCTAGGCGAATGTGTTTTCGCTAGGTGAATATGTTTTCGTTAGGTGACTGTGTTATCGTTAGGTGAAGGTTTTCGTTAGGTGAATATGTTGCATGTGTCTATGTATTACCCATTCGTGATTTCACCTTCGGTTTTCTCTAACATTTATGTATTCGACAAACTATAAGCATAGATTTGCATTGTACCATTAAATGACTGCATTACATGACTGCTGGTGTCAATTAAATGGTCAGCAACAATGTACAGGTGCAAAATCAAGTACCTTATATAATTAATTATTTATACATACATTTATATGTAAGAAACATACTTATAAATAGATATGTAATTGATCGATAAGTAAATGGCCTACGACTTGATTTACCACATGCCAGCAAAACATTATTACTTCCGTTGCTGGAAGATTAGCTATACCACAATAACATAATTTCACTTTCTAAGTAAAAATTACAGGTGGTAGTGTTCCGATAAAAATAAATGTAAGCACAATGTACTGATAATGTATCATAACAACAGTGATTTAGTACGAAGCTGCAAAACAAAAACAAAACTAGAAAAAAAATTGTAATGTTTTAGCTATGACACAGGTTAAAATATTTGTTCATCCACAAAGAACTATTTTACGAGCACCGGAGTTCACCTCCGGTTTTCACGAGGTCCATGTTATTCATAAGCTTTCCGCATTGTGTTTTTGCTTGCATATCACTAAGCATTCGCTGTCTTGTGCCCGTAATTACCTGTGTCTCTTTTGGATTGCCCTTGTGATTTTTTAAAAAGTTTATTGTACAGAAAAACAATATCATGAACACAAATTTTAATTCTTAATTTGTCATTTATAAGCGTTGTAAAAACCACAGACTGAATATTACAAATGTTAGCTATGGGTGGATTTCTTTCAATTAGGTTGAGAAGTGACACATTTTATATATACAAGGTGTGTTTTATTACTGTTTTCATTATGTGAATGTGTTTTCGTTAGGTGAATGTATTTTCGCTAGGCGAATGCGTTTTCGCTAGGTGAATGTGTTTTCGTTAGGTGAATATGTTTTCGTTAGGTGAAGGTTTTCGTTACGTGAATATGTTGCCTGTGTATGACCCATTCGTGATTTCACCTTCGGTTTTCTCTAACGTTTATGCATTCGACAAAATATCAGCATATATTTGCATTGTACTATTAAGTGACTGCTGGTGTCAATTAAATGGTCAGCAACAATGTACAGGTGCAAAATCAAGTATCTTATATAATTAATTATTTATACATACATTTATATGTAAGAAACATACTTATAAATAGATATGTAATTGATCGATAAGTAAATGGCCGATGACTTGATTTACCACATGCCAGCAAAACATTATTACTTCCGTTGCTGGAAGATTAGCTATTCCACAATAACATAATTTCATTTTCTAAATAAAAAGTACAGGTGGAAGTGTTTCGATAGAAAAAAATGTAAACACAATGTACTGATAATGTATCATAACAACAGTGATTTAGTACGAAACTGCAAAACAAAAACAAAACTAGAAAAAATTATATACCATTCCATTTGTAATGTGTTAGGTATGACACAGGTTAAAATATGGGTTCGTCCTCAAAGAACTATTTTACGAGCACCGGGGTTCACCTCCGGTTTTTATGAGGTCCATGTTATTCATAAGCTTTCCGTATTGTGTTTTTGTTTGTATATCATTAAGCATTCGCTGTCTTGTGCCCGCAATTACCTGTGTCTCTTTTGGATTGCCCTTGTGATTTTTTGAAAATTTATTCTACAGAAAAACAATATCATGAACACAAATTTTAAATCTTAATTTGCCATTTATAAGAATTGCAAAAACCACAGAGTGAATATTACAAATGTTAGCTATGGGTGGATTTCTTTCAATAAAAATGGTTTAAATTAAAGTAGTCCGACGCATCTCATTTCTCATATTGATTTTTGTACGTGATAAAAATATCAAGAAATGTAACTTTTTACCGACTATGCACATTTACAATACACTTGAAATTATTGTTATTGTCTCTGCCGACAAGGTCCCTTACAATATTGTTTTTGTGTGTAAATCACATTACATTGACGGCTTGATAAAGGAATTAGGTATTGACAATTCACTTTGCAGCCCTACATATACCCCGACGACACTTACGAATGAGGAAATCCTAGACAATCATAGATCTGGTTTGTGTTCAGAGTTAGAGTTTACAAGTTATTTCAGCATGGTGACACTATGTGTAAAGAGGTTGATGCAAATGTATTTCATACCTAACTGTCCTTTTGGACGAAAGTAGGCAATCACATTTCTCACTAGGGGGAAATGGTTTGACCTGCTTTATCTTCAAACGATGACAATTACTACTACCATGACTGGAACTGATACCTTGACTTGGGTTGAATAAATTCATTACATTCACGTTATTATTTCCAATGCTATTAATGTTTCTAAGTTCCTTAATATTCACAATGCAACCATAAGGTACTGCAGTATCCAGTTCTCTAACACCAGCAATTTGTTTCTATCTGTTCAAAACGATGTACTCAGTCTTGGGCTATTAGAACGGTGATACGCTTTTTTCAATTATTCATACTTTGTTAGGCAAACTGGAATGGTCTTGCAGGCTGAAATGATGAGTAATTAAAATTGTGTAAAGGACATTGCGCTAATCCATGAATTATATTCTTAAACAGAAGAGATGACATGGGCTAATTGAATAGTTAATGTAAATCTACCAGGCGGCCATGGATGTTCATCGTTGAAAAGGATACATTCAATTTGAACATGACAGTATTAGTGATTTCGGAATATTGGTTGTACACATATAACGTCACTATCACCTTTTTATGAAAATAATATTTAAACAGATGGTCAAGAATTGGATTAACATTAATAAATAGAACAGCCACCTCTCATCTCAAATGATTCAACACAAACAACGAGCACGACATGAGGCGCTAAAGACAACATTCTTGCTTGGACATCCACAACTAGCGGCGGGGTTTGGCTGTTTAATGGGGTTGTGGCCTTCCATTTCGATAATTGGATCTCTAACGAAAATACAGATGTAAACAAACAATTAGACATATTCATAGATTTGCGTCCCCTCATAAAAGACGCGCACACTATCACAAAAATGAATAACAACATATACAAATCGTACATTGCAAAAAGAAGGTCAGTGAATGCTCGTTGTTAAACATCAGATTGGTTATGCAGAAAGAGAATGTTCCACTATTGTCATATATGTGAAAATATTAAAAAAAAAACCCAATTATTTAGCCTAAGGTCTTTTCAATAACACTAATAGATGTATAATGACCCCGTCAAGACGTCATCTACAGCTAAGATGTGATCGATGAGTCGACAACCTGACGTATGATATTTCACAGCATTATAGATTAACTCTCTAATATTTGTAAACAATATATATTGTTATGTCAATTTTTTAATGAAATAATGCACTTTTTCGTCTTGTTCGTTTGAAGACTGAGAATATCTAATGGGTGATCAGAATCTGTAAATATAAGGACAGACAACACAATGGCCAATTGAAGAAAGGTAAAAGGACAAACAACGATCTTCAAAACACCACAGAAAACTAATGATAGAGAAAGACGAACCCCGCTAACAACCAGAGGTACACTGTGGTGCTCCGGAAGGATAAACAGTTCATGCTCCACTTGTGGCACCCATCGTGTTACTCTAGTGAAAAACGCGGTGATAAGTCATGAATGTTTGGCATTCATAGTAAATATTGATGTTGACCTTTATTAATGTGCTGATGTGTGATAAACTTTGCTCAGTGTTACTATTTTGACGATCTCCAAAACACCACATAGAAAACTAAAAATCAAGCATGACGAACTCCACTCCAAACTGGAGGATACACTAGGTGCTCCAGAAGGATAAGCAGTTCCTACTCCACTAGTGGCATCTATCGTGTTACTCTAAGTACAAACCTGGTGATGAGTCACGAATGTTTGGCATTAATAGTATTGATTGTTTGTTTGTTCGTTTGGTGGTGGTTAACGCTACTTTCAAAAATATTTCAGTTGTATCGTGGCGGTCAGTTTTATTGGTGGAGGAAACCAGAGGACTCGGAGAAAACCACTGACCTGTCTCAAGTCACTAACAAACTTTATCACATAATGGTGCACACCTCGCCCTGCTCGGGATTCGAACTCACAACATCAGTGGTGATAGGCACTCATTGCATAGGTAGTCTTAAATCCAACTAACATACGATCACGGCCACGACGGCATCTAATAGTATTGATGTTGATTTTTATTAATGTTGTGATGTGTGATACATTTTGCTTTGTTTCACAATTTTGAAACGTTGATCACATTAGTCAATCAAAGTAAAACCCATTAAAGTCGTCGATTGAAAAATTATGTGGTCGCCATCATGACTTGGTTGATCTATGCATAATTCCATCGTCTCAACTAGTTGCTATTCATGTTGCAATAAAGAGAAGGGGAACAATTGAGAATGATGACTCCTCCCTAGAACTTAAAGAACGCTCTAATCTTGAGAGTGATAACCCCTCCCGAGAACTCGGTCTATATTACAGTTCTGAGTTTTTGATGTCCTGTTTTGGTTTTTATTGTGTTGTTCATATATCACCTTACTCTGGATTGTGTAACATCAGTTTGTATAAGCCATAAAAGCACTATTAGACTGTTGGCTATGTGTACACATGCTGCTACATTTACAGTTGTATTGCAATTATGCTTGTAATATGTGCAGCTATTGGCCGACTGTTAGTCTCCGATAGGAATCAACTGACATGGTTTATTATATATATTTGTTTTTGAAATTTACATGCTCCTGGATAATTTAGTTATAACTAAGACTAAGGTCAGTCTCCTCAAAACATAAGTTTCCTTAGCCGATTACGACTATCCCAATAAGCCCTTTGGTGTTTATTTATATAATTGGGGTTTGATGGCGGCTATCCAAAGGGATATTTGGTTTTCCTGCTCCAAAAGACTTTAAATAATGTGGCTTTTCAATCTTTTGCCTTTACGCATACCTGATGAAGGTAATTTCAGAAACACTTCGAACGCACTAAATTAGCTATCTACGTTTTCATTGCTGATTTTCACTGACAATTCAGTGCTAGATTCTTATATCACATCCTCAAATTATGAAGTTCGATCGATATCTTGTATCTATGATTTAGTATAAAAGCTGAAATAGTAGTAATCCATATAGGCATATTCTCTTCGGTTGTATATTTATGAACTATGATATACTTGTGTCCTAGCTAAATCAATAAACACATTTTTTGGACTTACTGCTAATTTTTTATTATTCTTTTTCATTTCTATGTTTATTTTTAATTTAATTTTCTATTTTCATTATTGGTTTTAAATTTTCATTAGAAGAAGACTTAAGGGTATCAAATTTCATCCGTTTCTAACCTGATTTCTTTTCTAAATCTGGATCGAAGAATTGTTAGCGGATAAAGATGATTCAAGAAATCAATGGGGTAATCAGAAACAGTAAATCGAAACCGTTACACAATGGAATGGTCAAAAACAAAACAATACCAAAAGACAAATAATGGTCCACAAAACACCACACGTACAACTACAAAACACCACACGTACAACTACAAAAACGGAAGGAAAGATTAGTGCATATTTAATTAGCTCAAAATAAACCTTAGAATAATCCGAAGTAGCTAAACAAGAATGCGCAATTCACAAACGCAGATAACATTGGGTACAAGGCACAGAACAAAGACAAACAAAACAAACAAGAATGAATAATTCACAGGCGCAGATAACATTGGGTACAAGGCACAGAACAAAGACAAACAAAACAAACAAGAATGAACAATTCACATGCGCAGATAACATTGGGTACAAGGCACAGAACAAAGACAAACAAAACAAACAAGAATGAATAATTCACAGGCGCAGATAACATTGGGTACAATGCACAGAACAAAGACAAACAAAACAAACAAGAATGAACAATTCACAGACGCAGATAACATTGGGTACAAGGCACAGAACAAAGACAAACAAAACAAACAAGACTGAACAATTCACAGGCGCAGATAACATTGGGTACAAGGCACAGAACACAGACAAACAAAACAAACAAGAATGAATAATTCACAGGCGCAGATAACATTGGGTACAAGGCACAGAACAAAGACAAACAAAACAAACAAGAATGAACAATTCACATGCACAGATAACATTGGGTTCAAGGCACAGAACAAAGACAAACAAAACAAACAAGAATAAACAATTCACAGGCGCAGATAACATTGGGTACAAGGCACAGAACAAAGACAAAGAAAACAAACAAGAATGAACAATTCACAGGCGCAGATAACATTGGGTACAAGGCACAGAACAAAGACTAAGAAAACAAACAAGAATGAACAATTCACAGGCGCAGATAACATTGGGTACAAGGCACAGAACAAAGACAAACAAAACAAACAAGAATGAACAATTCACAGGCGCAGATAACATTGGGTGCAAGGCACAGAACAAAGACAAACAAAACAAACAAGAATGAACAATTCACAGGCGCAGATAACATTGGGTACAAGGCACAGAACAAAGACTAAGAAAACAAACAAGAATGAACAATTCACAGGCGCAGATAACATTGGGTACAAGTCACAGAACAAAGACAAACAAAACAAACAAGAATGAACAATTCACAGGCGCAGATAACATTGGGTACAAGGCACAGAACAAAGACAAACAAAACAAACAAGAATGAACAATTCACAGGCGCAGATAACATTGGGTACAAGGCACAGAACAAAGACAAACAAAACAAACAAGAATGAACAATTCACAGGCGCAGATAACATTGGGTGCAAGGCACAGAACAAAGACAAACAAAACAAACAAGAATGAACAATTCACAGGCGCAGATAACATTGGGTACAAGGCACTGAACAAAGACAAAGAACACAAACAAGAATGAACAATTCACAGGCGCAGATAACATTGGGTACAAGGCACAGAACAAAGACAAACAAAACAAACAAGAATGAACAATTCACAGGCGCAGATAACATTGGGTACAAGGCACTGAACAAAGACAAAGAACACAAACAAGAATGAACAATTCACAGGCGCAGATAACATTGGGTACAAGGTACAGAACAAAGACAAACAAAACAAACAAGAATGAACAATTCACAGGCGCAGATAACATTGGGTGCAAGGCACAGAACAAAGACAAACAAAACAAACAAGAATGAACAATTCACAGGCGCAGATAACATTGGGTGCAAGGCACAGAACAAAGACAAACAAAACAAAAAACACATGACAGAACACAATTCAGATGAGCAACACGGAATACTCACAAAAAAAAAGAAACCAGCTGAAAAGCGTTACATGGTTACTTTTAGCTGCAATTTACTATCAATGAGGATAACATCGTATTACACGTCCGACTATCGCTTTTAAGTTAATAACTGATTAATAACGTAGGTGTGAGTATTTCGTAAGATTATAAAACGATCGTTTATATATATCCTTTGAAACTTGGACTTGGGTTTTAACGAGATATAGTTGGTATGCTTATATATTGTTTATGTCAATATGCAGTAAAATATTAGATTAGGAGGATAATTTGTTCTCGTCATGTCAAAATGTCTGCAGGTGTAACATCACTTAATTTCTTCAAGATTTTCAACTACATTTGTGTTTTAACATTACTGGTTACTATGTTTGAGATTAAACATTGGCAACACCGTAAGCAATATGCATTTTCAGAAACGTACATGATTCCTCTGTCAGATTATCATTGATTGATTGATCGGTGTTTAACGCCAACTTTAGCAGTATTTTAGCTATATCGTGGCGTGAACATATGTTTATTATTAACTTAGACACATATTAGACCCTTAGAAATAAAACATACTTATCTATAAAACAATTGGATTATATGTACAAATAAGAGACATATTAAAATTATCAAGCCATATATTTAGAACGTATGTTATTTAACTATGTTTTTTTATATAAATTAATTTCTTTTAAGAATTTTAAAATTGTCAAAATATCATAGGATCTTTAATATCATGCAGTGAAATGCCATTTTGTTTTTACGTTTGATCGTACCTAACAATGGTTATTCCAGAAAGGCGCTAAGCGCACTAAATTATATATATACGTTTTTATTAGACTAGGAATAATACATTGATAATATTTCATTGTATGGTGACTGTTGTGTGACATTATTCATTGCATTTTCTTTCATTTTTCACAATGAATATGGATCAATATGTCTGTTCATAGCGTCATTCAATTATTAAAGTTTATCTACCAGTAGTGCGCATATAGTGTCTATTTGCTGTTCGTGTCATGTTCTTCTATGCAGGTACCGGAAATATTGTCCATTTGACCTTCAACCACAATCAACCAATCAACAGAAAGTACAGACGTTTAATGACCAATCAAATTCTCTTTTTATTTCAATTCTGATCGATGAGTCAATGAAACATTATAGATAAGATTTCTAATATTTGTAAACATTATATGATTATTCAAGGACAAACGATACCTTGGATTACCTATAAATTATTACTCTAACGTTTATCCGAATATAAATGTGTGATTTTACACCATCACTATTTTATCATTTATTATAATAGAAATGTAGAAATCTACTGTAACACGCACGACGCGTTTCTAAGATATTTTGCATGGGCATATGTAAAATGTTTGACCCCACATACTTTAAATTTGAAGCTATATAGCATAATGGAAAGTCATACCATTTATTCTTGCATTCCTATTATTGGTTCTTTTGAGTATTATTCTTTTTAATTTGTTCCCGATTGCAGTCCTTGCTCAAATGCGAACACCAGGATTCTGGACCCATTGATCCAGGAATTTGTATTTGTTCCAATCTAGATAATGATGCCGATACAAATTGATGACAAAGCTCACATAACCCTGTGGGTCAGGTGTGCTAAATATTACTAAGAAAATCGCATCCCTTTTTTTTTATTTCGGAAACCATAATGGCTAGATAAAATATTCCTGCAAACGGGTTCTAGTACAAAGCGGACATTATCACCATGATATCATCGAAAGCAACTTCTCCCTCGTGTAAAAATCAAATGGTTGCTATCTAACGGTACTATAAATGTCAGTATGATATATAGCAATAGGCATTCCGTAAATATCATCAATAAAGTAAACCTGAGCATAATCGTATTAAAATAAATGTTTGTTGTGCCTTTTGTTATTCGTATAATTGGCGATTCACTAACAATTACCGATACTCCGTAGGGGGTCATGTCAGGGTTCACATTTTAACCCGACAAATCAGCGATGAGTATATTAAATCTTTATGTATTTAAATCGAGGAGCAAACGCCTTTAGCTGTTGCTCCCTCTGTTAATGTATTTAACTATCTTGCAGATGACTGGACGGTGAAAGATGAATGAAATGTTACATGACACGAGGGGATGCTCTTAGATGTTAGTGTACTGCCAAATATTGATTGATATTTTATTGCTTAACGTCCACCCAGAAGTATTACAGATATATTCTGAATGTTCCGGACGAGAACTATATCAATAATATATAAAAACTAGGTAGAAATGAGGGAAGGGATGGGTCAAGTGGGTCAACGGCTTCTGACTGCCACTTAAAAAGTATGGAGGAGAGTTGGATATGGACGAAAATGTTTGTTATTTGTAGTGGTTACACTCTACCTACTCTTCGTCGACATCTACAAAAGAGGTATTTAGTGCCAAATACGCTACCACTATTCTCCAGGTCAAACTTTCCGTATTATACCTAGCAACTCCCCATCGAGAGGACTGTCCCTCTCCGCCAACCGGAGACGCGCTGATCACTCTGTGGGTTTGAGCTCCGAGAACCGTCACCAGCTCCCACCATCGCCAAAGAAAAAAAATGTAAATAAACATACAACAAACATTTAATATTATTCAGTTTGACCTGATCCAACATATATAGATAAATTACAAAATGATCAAAATTATGATGCTGTATTATGCCAAGATATATTTTCTCACACGGGTTAGGATTATGGCGTTTAACGCCACTTTAAACTCTATATATTTTGCTTAGCGTCACTTTAAGCACTATATATTTCCTCACACGAAATTAAGGTTTAAATAATTTTGCAATAATCTCGGTTTAATGAAATCAGCCTGTAGTTGATACCTCCACCACCACCCTTAAGTTCAACACAAAATTGATATAATATAGCGAATAATATATTTCTTTTTAATGCTAGGTCTTAATATGAATTATTCCGCCCTTTATTATCTTTATGTCAGGATAATCTAACAGTCATTCTAAAATGATGATTGTAGTTTTATTCAATTTCGTCATGTGATATTTTAAAATTAATAGCTTTAATATGTTTCGTGTCACCACTAAACTAAGTCCATCCTTATTACCAGATCTTCAGTGACAAAACAAAACAAATATGAAAAACAAAAACAATATATAAAATAATAAGCAATACATTGTTTTTGTTGTGATAACACCAGCTGTTCTTGGAAAATCACTATGAAAAGAAAGTTCAAACAGAGTTGGCCAATGTTTTCACCAATATCAATAAAAACTAACAACTACCTCTCACTTCAAATCATTGACACCAAAAAAAGACCATGACATATGTTAAGAAAAGTAAATCAACCTGCAAAAAAAAATAAAAAATACATAGATATAAAAAACAAAAAACAAAGAAACAAACAGAACCCTCCACCCCCCCCCCCCCCCAACAATTAGCCAGACTCTAATTTTTCGTGATCTAATTAGTAAAATAATTTGATTTTTGATTGCTGTAAGAGAAACAGAAAGCCCTCGTCATATAAGTTTAATTTGTCAGTACATCAGCTGACATTCCTCTTTCATACATTGTATTCTAAAGGGGCTATCAAAGCTGCATGAGTATATGAACATGTACAGATATCCAGACATCTAAGAACTTTAATCGTAGAAAGAGTGAGGGAGTGAGTATTTTTTAACACCAAATGAGCAAGATACTTTCAATGAAATGCTGATGATGTCCTCATTGTACTAGATCAAAATGTTTAAATGAATAAGTATAGAGCTAACTTAATGAAACAACTGTCCATGGGTAATACATGTAACTTCATTCGGATACATTATCCTGATTTGGAGCCAAGTAGTCGTTACTCTAACTCCTTAAAGCTGTGTGCGTAGCATTGAAGCAACATATATCAATTTCATAGTCTTCGGTTTGACCCGACCGGGGCTTGAACCTGCGATCTACTTCATTCAAGGAGAATACGCTAATCATTACACCACTGATTTAGTTTACTGTTGAAAGATAACAATACAATAACAAGAAGTGATTAGTGAAAGAAACCAATAAGACAATATCAAAACAAGACAAATTATCTTATTGATTATAATACATGTACGTCATGTAAGTAATATTTCAGCTGTGATTCTCACAATAAAAATAATGTTTACATATGCAGCACGTAGGTAAAAAGAAAACAAAATATATAAGAGTACACATTTTCAGTTACGTTTATGGTGGATAACCTGTTGTAAGTCACTGACAAACTGTATCACATAATGTTGTATCGAGTACATTGGAGACCATCAGGGATGAATATTGGAATTAAAATTAAAAATACCATAAGATGGTATGCATATATGGACAGGGACACGTTAAATAAAAAAAAGGTGAAATAATTAAGAAATTTTATTGAAAATGAATCTGTAAACAATAACGTACAACAATAACGCAGGGGAAGAACATAAAAACGGCGGGTTGTGGGGGAATTATATGTCAAAAGCGTCTGTTCACAGGTTTAAAAGTTTATCAAAATAATACTGTGTAAGCCATCTTGAATTTTCGTAATCTTGCGTTCCAAAAATTCCTGTAAAATTTTCGGAGCATTATTTTCCTGGCTAATACGGTGGCGAGTATCTACTTCCGTCAGAGGTAGTGTAGTGATAAAGGAATGAAAACCTTAAATTTCTGAATGTCTGTGAAATATTTGTTGTTAATGATAACATATTACTTCAAGGGATGGAGATATCAAGCAACATATTTTCCATAATTCATTGACACACTTTATCGCTTAACATTGTATCGAGTTTAGATCACCACAAACAAGAGTATAGGAGAATTATATAGGTAGATCAAACGTTCATACTTACTAATTAATGATATCATTTATTCCTTGTTTGGGAAGAATAAACAATTTGATTTATGATATTTGTTACTGTCTCGGTGGAGCTTAATGCTCGTCTCGAGTGCAATATTTCAGCTATATCATGTCGACCAGTTTTAGTGGTGGAAGAAGCCGGAGTACCCTGAGAGAACCACCGACCATGGGCAAACAATTGGCAAACTTTATCACTTGCGGCTGCGAATCGAGTGCACCTTTTGTTTTTAGTAATTTACAAAGCAGAGGGCGAACCCACGCCGTTTTGGTGATAGGCTTGTATGAGTTGCTAGGTAATCCATCTATCTAACTCATTGAGCCACCCGATCCCTCAATCGGGGTTCGAACGATCTATGGCACTTGAGGAGAGGGAGAGCACTCTACCCATTGCCCCACCGAAGGGGTTCGAGTGACTTTGATTGTTAATAAATGTACAAAATTCAGTGTTATTGAATCACCGATCTAATAAAGATTTTCCTGGTATCTGAATCATGTAGAATGAACGGTAACCATGTTCACTGTATAAGTGCGAACTTGACATGTGACACTCTTGAAAACGATTGGAACGAAGCTTGGTTCTGCTCATTTTATTATATTTTGGCTATTTGTGAATTTTGTTTTACATTGTAGGATAATCACAATATACGTATATTTTCAGGGAAAATAAAATGTATTTGCATTCGCAGCAAAACAGGCAACAAACCTTATTTGTATTGTATTCCGTCGGACCAAGTTATCACTATTTTGGCAACAAATGACCAATTGAAGAGTCCACGGTGAGGATAATAAGTGGACAACTTCCTCACATTAAATTGAGTATAAATATTTATCACACTCAATTCACAATTGAAGTACGAATTGTTCTCATAACTGAACACTTCACCGTTGCAGTGAGTGCAGAACTTACTTGCTCAGTCTCATTTTTATACTTTATGTTCATTTACACCTACATAATTTCATGGAGCTGCAGGACAAATCAAATACATAGACAAGACAAACATGGTGCAATTCAATGAGGGACAAATATCTAGATGAACATGGATTATGTAAATGCGGGACAAATGTTTAGAAAACATGACACATGACATTGCATTGCAGGACAAATGTCTAGAAAACACGACACATGACATTGCATTGCAGGATAAATGTCTAGAAAACCTGACACATGACATTGTATTGCAGGACAAATGTCTAGAAAACATGACACATGCCATTGCATTGCAGGACAAATGTCTAGAAAACACGACACATGACATTGCATTGCAGGACAAATGTCTAGAAAACATGACACATGACATTGCAGAACAGAAATCCAGAAAAACACGAAACATAACACTGTAGAGCAAATGTCTAGATAAACATAATAATTTTTGAAATAAAAGTATTTATTTACAAAGCTCATGTAAATTGGCTTCCGATACAAACACACACATGTATGTTTAAAATATCATAGTTCGTTCTCAAGAAAAACGCAGGTGAATTTTAGCAAAATTATTTTTGGCATCAGTGTAATAATACTACGTGTTCGGAACAATTTTAAAATCCAATCGAAAAATCATAGAAAGAGGCAATATTGATACCCTTAACACACATACAGAACCACTCATATTCCTGGCTTTGCATAAGCACATCAATAAAACAAAGTGGAGGGGTTAAGCTAGTTTCATGGGCATAATGATTGCATAAACAAATATTCATCTTTTGTATATATTTAATTAAGTTGATAAATCCCCAGTGTTAATTAGTTCAACATTTTTCTTTAAGAATTGGAGCTGCAGTGAACTCATTTACAGACAGTGTACCGTCTCCTGTAGAATAGAAAATACCAAAATGCATTAGAATATAAAATTACAGGTACATAGCAAATGCGTTTGAAGTGATTCATATCCTCTCCGTCAAAGTTTGACTGTTATTATAAGTCGAAATCTTAACAAATATTAGACAAAATTGGACGTCGGTCCACCGTTTTCCTTCCCATCTTTTCCGGACCGAATGTCTGGTGCCATGTCGATCCGGTATTGTGTATTATTTGATGCAGGGCATGCGCGATCGAACCGGAAATTAAAACAAAACAAAACAACCATAACTTCCGAAACCGGTGTTGAACAAAAATAACAACGTTTTAGCTCAATAAAATATGAGGAGCATTGTCCCGAAAGAGTATCCCGAATGTCTTTACTTTTCAGACTGGTACTTGTCTGCAAGATTCTAAGTGTAATTACTGAAGAATAATTCCAAACTTTTACATCACTATCTCATCTAAACTTAACATTATGAAAAGAAAGTTTAAACAATGATGAAAACAATTTTATCCGTGTATGAACTAAACCAACAATCACCTCGCACCTCAAATCTTTGAACACGAACATAAAAAATCCCTACATAAAATATTGGAAATACATTTCCTGGTTAGGGACAGGCACTAAGATGTGACGGGGTTAAATGACACGTTAACTTAGTGTTCTGCTTGAGAAAGGGGTCCTCGTTATCCCTGATCACCATGACATAGCATAAATATTGCTCAGGGTCGAGTTAATTATTGATTGTCCAAAACTATAAGATCCTGTATATTAAATATACAGACTTTCTTGTTGTATACATTAGAACAGACATTTCAATGAACAAAGAAAAAACATGTTGACAAAGGAAAAACAAACGTAAATAATAAACGCGATTTACCAATGTTTCTCTCATAGGTTACTGCTTACCATTCGAGAGCTTCTGGGTTCACCTCCGTTTTTTGTGGATCCGTTTTGATCATCTATTTAGATTCTCGGTTTTCTCTAATGTTTCCATGAAACTCCAGTTAACGATAGCGGTGTGAGTTAAAGACACATACACTGTTATGTTTTATTTTTTTTTAGAATAAATATCATACCGTTTACATCAACCTTTGCAAACAATTTGCGACCAACTTTATCATTTGTCTTTGTATAAGATGAAAAAGCAAATTCTTCGTATTCAATTTGTCCACTTCTGTCTACATCCCATGCTGCAAACGTACAGGGAAGTAAAATACCATTCGGTTGTTTCTGTGGGAGAAGAAAACCCTATTATTACATAATTATTGCGTTCGCTTGTATAAAAGTTAAAATCGACATATTGTATAGTGTGTATAAGGCGTCGAATACTATACAGACACTGATAATAAAAGCAGAATGATAATTAAGTAACTCGATCACACGAATTTGGAAAGGACGAACATCGGAGGTTTCGAGAAACTTTTCTGGACTCGGTTGTATTACAATTTTAAGGAGTAATAACGTTGTCACTCAGAAAACAATGTATCATATTTCGTCATTAAATGCACAAACATGACAACAAATGCAATTCCCTTTGATACAGAATGTCTTCTTTTTACGATAGTCGTATAGTAGTTTTAAATAATATCCGTAATTTAATAGTTTATATTGTGAAAACCCGTAATTACGGAAAACTTAAGGTTGTAGACCTGTATAACCCCAAAAGTTTCCCCATATTTCAAATTAAAAAGAAGTTGCACCATGTAATAGTTTTGTCTAATTACATTATCTTCCAAAGTTTCAAGAAATTTCACCGTTTCATTTCCACCCATAGCACATCCTAAATATAACAATGTTGGGGGTATTCCTGACGCCTGATGGTAATACTAGTTTCGGAAGACATATGCATTTATTTCTGGTTGAAAGGGAATATTGTGGCTTTAATACACTTATGAGATGATGTGTCTACAAAATGCATAAATTCCTTTAAAATAGCCATTATTACTTATAACTTCAATGACTTCAAAGTCAGAGTTATGCATCAAATTTATTTTTTCAATGTTCAAAAGTAAATCTTTTTGAATATTCTGCCATATCCAATGTAAACAATCTGTGATTCAAAGAAACTTGAAATTAGGGAGATTTTCAAGCGCACTAATAACCATATATTTGAGAAGAAAATGAATCAGAGTTGTCTCCCATAACCCTGGCCTTAATAAGAACGAATCTTGAGTCATTCCCAATGTTTGAAATGATTTCAAATTTAACAATCAAATACTTTTTCATAGTACAATTTAATGATGCAATACTATTTAATAGTACAATGGAAACGTAGATACCAAATTTAGTGCGCACGACACGTTCCTGGAATAACCTTCGCTCAAACTCGAAAGAATAATTTAAAGTTTTATTGGGAGCAATAACACCAAAGGGCATAAACAGGATAGCCAAAATCTGATAAGGTCACCTATGCCTGAGGGAGGAGAACCTTAGTTTTATTAATAACTACATTATTAGGAACTGTAAATTTCAGTAATAAATATATCTAATAAACCAAGTCAGTTCCGAAGCACTGACTACTGGGCGGATGATACCCACGGGGAATAATATTCCCCAATCTACCAATGTAATATTATTTGATAGTGCAATTTAAAAATGAAATACTATTTCATGATGAAGGTTATTCCAGAAACGCGTCATACGCACTAAATGTGATTTCTACGTTTCTAATCATAGCCGTTCGGTGTGAGCATTAGTAACACAAATTCACATCATAGACTATCCAATATTACACTCAGACACAGACCGAGGTAAAGGAATGGTGCTTTTATTGTTGTTCAACATTTCGTAGTGTGAAACGACCTCTAGCTTGAAGTTGAGTCGGTACTTTTTTACTTCAGCTGATGAACGTTACATCTGGATATTCTTCTCGTTTATATATTATTGGTGCATATAATATTTCAAACCCCTACTTTGTTATGGTCAAATATTGAGAAAAAGCTGAATTTGTAGCATGGATGCAAAAGCTCACGTTGGCAAAATGTATAAGGATATATTTTGCTTGTCAATTGTGAAAGCTCCCCCTTCCACTTTCCAGTCCACTCCTCAAGCTTAACTCTCACTCACACACATTCCGATCCTCTCCTATTCTTCTGCATGTATATAATTACTTACCGGCGCTGATCTTCTTTTCTTCCCACCGCATCCTCTCGGACAATTCCATGTGCAAATCGAGCCTTTACTGCATATCACCAAGCAGAAACAATCTACATAGATTGTCTTCGTTTCGTGACGATGTATTCTGGGAGAAGTAAACCAAGACGTTGTTGTATTTACCAAAATGGCAATTACACAAGCAACAAGAATAGTTCTTCTGAGCTTAAAATTAAAGAAAACCCAAGTAAGATAAACATTAGTAGTGAGTGATTGATTGTTGTTTAACGACAAATGAACATGTCACCATTGATGAGATGATGATGTGATGGTGTTGGCTTAGAACTAGACCACCACGCCTAATTTGATATTTATAGTGCAAGCTCACTGCGGGTAGACATGTTGCTCCAATCAGACACATAATCCTGAATCCGAACCAACCAGTCTTGCCTTTTACTCCTTAATGCTGCGTGCTTAGCGGAGATGCCGCAAATACTAATCTTATCGTGACCGGAGCTCGAAACCACGATCTATCATACTAGAAGAGAGAATGGTAACCATTACATCACCGATGTGGTTTAAGATAAATATATTACGAAGTGCTACACAAAATAGTACTCAATATAAAACATTAATAAATTGAATAGGAATTCATGTGTCAAATATATTGGGTTATTTTCGGTATATTTGTTAATTTATGTGTACAATACATCGCATTATTTTCGGTATGTTTGTTAATTTATGTGTACAATACATCGCATTATTTTCGGTATGTTTGTTAATTTATGTGTGCAATAAATCAAATTATTTTCGGTATATTATTTAAATTAGGTGTACAATATACAGGGTTATTTTCCGTATGTTATATACTTTTTGTAGCAAAATAAATCGGGTTGTTTTCGGTATCTTATTTATATAAGGTGTAAAAATAACCTTGTTATTTTCCAAATGTTATTTATATAAGGAGTACAAAATATCTGGTTATTTTTAATATGTTCGTGGAAATTAAGCCTTCGCTGTGTCTTACAAATATTCATATTTTTATGTCTTTAATGCAAACAAGAAAGAATATGATGATTACAATAATAACTTTAGATATGATATTATTTTGCTTTGTGTCACCTCTAACCTAATCAGATTTAGTTGTTTTACGGTTTTTTTCTGATCGCATTTAGAAAAAAGATTTTAGAAAATAAGTAAAAAATATATTGCGAATAATTTGATTAACTTATAATATTTACTGGAAAAAAAAGGTTCCATCAGTGAAATTTTGAAATGTTATTCTGGAAACACTTACCATAATGAATTGAGTCAAAGATAATGATATAACATGAGATGAACAATTTCGAGTGTTTTATAGAGATATTTGTTTTTTTGTAAATTAAAGGAAAATCTTTAAAAATCCACGTTGTCCAAAATATGTTGCTTTTCGCTGTATTTTAATAAATCGATTTTGGCAATATTCTGTGAAAAAGTTCAAGTTCGTGATATGTAATTACGATGCATATAATATGAAAGGGGTGCGTCGACAGGATTGATATAATTAATATATAAAAATATAAAACATCAATGATCTGATTCCCCAATTAAATTCCAATATTAGATAATTGATTTGTCTTCATTGTAATGGTATAGAAACAGATGTTTGGTATCATATGTATTTTAACTGATGCTGACGTTTATGTTTTTAATCGTGCCGAATTACGTAGAAATAAATAATATTGACTTTTCGGAAAACGAAACGTAATATGCAACATTATTAATTAAACACTTTCATTTTCTAACCACGTAAGCCAAATATCACTATTTATTAAAGAGTATGTTATGTGTGTATGTGTATACAGAAATAAGACGTGGTTTCCATATAGGTAAGAATTGCGTTATTTTGATATTATAACTGTATTTCTTTAATCACTATTTGAACCCCATTTGAGTTCTTACTTGGCATGGTAGACGGATTTTTATCTGTAATCCCGTGCATTCGTTTCCTTCCACCATTAAAATTATGAGCTTAATAAAGATTGAAAAATCAAAAAGAGTTGTCAGAAGTAAATAGAAGAACAGATACATGTACTACAATGACAAAGAGAAAAAAGGACAAAAAGACAAAGAATAATCGACAAAACACCACACTGAAAACCTAGGAGCAACACGAACCTCACTAAAACCAAGGGGGTCAGGTGCTTGGAAAAAGTAAGTAATTCCTGCACCACTTGTAGCATCCGTCGTGTTAATTTTATCGCATGATTTTGACCATGTATTCCGATTGTCTTACCAATACGTTCCAATTATGTAACTATTATATCGTTAAAATAGGCATTACATACTAAGTTATCTACCCACAGATAGACTTATCTGAACTAATATTATGAATGTGTCACGACGATTAAATATATAATATATAATGCTCAAGATCATAGCGTTCTATATAATAACGCTCAAAACTCGGTTATATGTAAGGCTTGTCATATTACTAACAGATGGAAGGCAGTTGCTTGACAAGATCATATCACTAAGAGGGGAAGCTTGGGTCCATAAAACTAGCTTAACACCGCCACTTTGTATTGAAGTGCCTGTACCAAGTCAAGAAAGTGAGCAGTCATGTATTTGTGGGTATCGACTATACCTCTGTTTCTACGGTTTTCTATTAGATTTTAGAATTGTTCCAATAGTGTTGTATTTTTGTTTTGTTTTTCATTTGATCACTATAATGATTTATTATTTCAGTATTACGGAGCAATGCATGTTAAACTTTCCTTAGCTTTGACACTTATAGTGTTATTCAGCTTTTTTGACTGTGGAGAATCCTGGCTCTTTCATGAGAAGCACACAACACACAAACGAATAGTTACTATTTATAGATGCAAGTGCAAAGTCATATGCATGAGGAAGGCAATCTGCAAATTCAATTGTGCATATGCTTGTGGAGGCAAGAAAAGGGAGTTAGAAGAGGTAATACTTATCTTATCGGTTTGAAAAATCGTCAATTACTAAATATCACAGAAAACATAATCAGGAAAATTGTGGAACCACGTCAAAACTTATGGTTGATCACGTGATATATTGTTCGGCAATGTGCTTTGCATTAAATAATAATTCTGACTGATCAAAGCCATAAGTTGAAAGGTTATGTGAGCAGAAATAGAGATAGTATAGCACATTTTTCATTGCTTATGTTTTTGAAAAGTCACAGACACCATTTAGCACTCAAATGTCTGCTATTATGTGCATGTATTTTGTCAGGCGTGGTTTTCATTTGGTATTCATGTAAATTGAACATGAAATTTACTACACAATGAAATAAACCAGAAATAAAACAGTAACTACATGAAAAAAAATAAATATCGAAATTAACAAATAGAATGAAAATCAAAAATATAACACAGAACAGTTTCTAAATTCAATCGAAAAATTCCAGAAAGAGGCAAAATCGATGCGCCTAACAAACATATAAATTGTACATTTACATGACCATTCATTTACCTGGTTTGGTACAATTACTTCGGTGTGCAGGGGTTAAACTTATATATTTGGGTCAGAGAAAAAAACAATGTTCCTTTTGTAATACAAATCATTATTGAATACGGTTATGACGATTTTAATTCTTTTCTTGCGGCGGACTAATTAAAGGTAATAACAAAATTACCGAACTCCGAACAATCTTATAAAGGGAAAGTCAAAACTCATAATTATATAAACAGACAAAATCAGTCAACAATTTAGAGTATTATCTGTTTTCAGCGTGAGGCTGGAACATTCGAACTTATGCTACCATGTCAGTTTGCTGCCTGGGATTTAGATAAAGACAATGTAATAAACCAACAGGAGTTTGCTTTCGACGCCCATGTAGACCAGAATGATGTGAACACAAAGCTTGCATTTACAAAATGTGATACAAATGGTAATATATTAAACTTTAGATCTTTTTCAAAATGTATGAATTTTTACATGATTTAAATGCAACTGGTAAATAGTGAAGATAGATTGGGCTCAGCATTATTGATTTTAACGCCACTTTCAAATCACGGTATCTGGTGACAAAAAATGACGAGCTGTTGTATCCAACACATTATACTCAGCACCCAACACGCTACTTGTGTGTGAAATACAGTGGTTACATAGGTAGATAGTTATCAAACTATCATGCAATCGCGACAACAATGACCCAAATGATGTATAATTTCATCAACAACAAAAAAATGGAAAAAGGGGAAATGACCCTCAAAACACTACGATAACAGAAGTTGGCGGAAATACAATTTACTGGTTCAGATAGTCATAACCTGCAAGAGATGTTTGATAATATTTCATTCATTTTTATATTTAAAATCTTGATTATGTATATCTCAAGTATTCAACACCGACAGTATTTACTACGCGTAATGAAATTCCTATTTTTTTATGTTGAAGTTATCACTTCGTAGGTCTTACGGTTGCCAATATGACATGATTGACCGTTATGGAATATCTGTGTTACAAATAACCACGGATATGTTCCACTTGTAAACACTCCCCGGTCCTTTCCTCATTCATGACCTATCACTGGGTTTGTAACTAGATCAATACGACGGTGCCACTAGTGGAGCAGGAATTTCTTACCATTCCGGAGCACCTGCGTTCACCTCCCGTTTTTGGTGAGGTTCGTGTTACTCGATCTTTAGTTTCATGTGTATGTTTTGTAGATCGTTGTTTGTATTTTTTCTTTTGGCCATTGTGTTGTCTGTTCTTCTGTCTTTTGGCCATTGTGTTGTCTGTTCTTCTGTCTTTTGGCCATTGTGTTGTCTGTTCTTCTGTCTTTTGGCCATTGTGTTGTCTGTTCTTCTGTCTTTTGACCATTGTGTTGTCTGTTCTTCTGTCTTTTGGCCATTGTGTTGTCTGTTCTTCTGTCTTTTGGCCATTGTGTTGTCTGTTCTTCTGTCTTTTGGCCATTGTGTTGTCTGTTCTTCTGTCTTTTGGTCACTGTGTTGTCTGTTCTTCTGTCTCTTGGCCATTGTGTTGTCTGTTCTTCTGTCTTTTGGCCATTGTGTTGTCTGTTCTTCTGTCTTTTGGCCATTGTTTTGTCTGTTCTTCTGTCTTTTGACCATTGTGTTGTCTGTTCTTCTGTCTTTTGGCCATTGTGTTGTCTGTTCTTCTGTCTTTTGGCCATTGTGATGTCTGTTCTTCTGTCTTTTGGCCATTGTGTTGTCTGTTCTTCTGTCTTTTGGTCATTGTGTTGTCTGTTCCTCTGTCTTTTGGCCATTGTGTTGTCTGTTCTTCTGTCTTTTGGTCATTGTGTTGTCTGTTCTTCTGTCTTTTGGCCATTGTGTTGTCTGTTCTTCTGTCTTTTGGCCATTGTGTTGTCTGTTCTTCTGTCTTTTGGCCATTGTGTTGTCTGTTCTTCTGTCTTTTGGTCATTGTGTTGTCTGTTCTTCTGTCTTTTGGCCATTGTGTTGTCTGTCCTTCTGTCTTTTGGCCATTGTGTTGTCTGTTCTTCTGTCTTTTGGCCATTGTGTTGTCTGTTCTTCTGTCTTTTGGCCATTGTGTTGTCTGTTCTTCTGTCTTTTGGCCATTGTGTTGTCTGTTCTTCTGTCTTTTGGCCATTGTTTTGTCTGTTCTTCTGTCTTTTGACCATTGTGTTGTCTGTTCTTCTGTCTTTTGGCCATTGTGTTGTCTGTTCTTCTGTCTTTTGGCCATTGTGATGTCTGTTCTTCTGTCTTTTGGCCATTGTGTTGTCTGTTCTTCTGTCTTTTGGTCATTGTGTTGTCTGTTCTTCTGTCTTTTGGCCATTGTGTTGTCTGTTCTTCTGTCTTTTGGCCATTGTGTTGTCTGTTCTTCTGTCTTTTGGCCATTGTGTTGTCTGTTCTTCTGTCTTTTGGTCATTGTGTTGTCTGTTCCTCTGTCTTTTGGCCATTGTGTTGTCTGTTCTTCTGTCTTTTGGTCATTGTGTTGTCTGTTCTTCTGTCTTTTGGCCATTGTGTTGTCTGTTCTTCTGTCTTTTGGCCATTGTGTTGTCTGTTCTTCTGTCTTTTGGCCATTGTGTTGTCTGTTCTTCTGTCTTTTGGTCTTTGTGTTGTCTGTTCTTCTGTCTTTTGGCCATTGTGTTGTCTGTCCTTCTGTCTTTTGGCCATTGTGTTGTCTGTTCTTCTGTCTTTTGGCCATTGTGTTGTCTGTTCTTCTGTCTTTTGGCCATTGTGTTGTCTGTTCTTCTGTCTTTTGGCCATTGTGTTGTCTGTCCTTCTGTCTTTTGGCCATTGTGTTGTCTGTCCTTCTGTCTTTTGGCCATTGTGTTGTCTGTTCTTCTGTCTTTTGGCCATTGTGTTGTCTGTCCTTCTTCTTTTGGCCATTGTGTTGTCTGTTCTTCTGTCTTTTGGCCATTGTGTTGTCTGTCCTTCTTCGATATGCGGATTCTGATTACTCCTTTGATATCTTCAAACTCTTCTTAAACAGAAAACAAAGTCTGAGTCGTTGTGTGATAGACACTGCCTAGCGATCAGCCGATTTATGATAGTGACCGTAAATCTTTTGAAGTGAGGGTTTCTAGTTAATTGTCATGAATCCTTGTCTATGG
The DNA here is from genome assembly GCA_963680875.1 of Bathymodiolus brooksi. Classification (NCBI taxonomy): domain Eukaryota; kingdom Metazoa; phylum Mollusca; class Bivalvia; order Mytilida; family Modiolidae; genus Bathymodiolus; species Bathymodiolus brooksi. The sequence continues at coordinate 78,739,168 of OY804580.1, read as the reverse complement.
TGGTTGCTCGTCATGTGCAATCCTGTCATAAAACATTCAGCTAGGTTGAACAAGCCATGAAATGTCGTTTAAATTGTGATATATAAACTCCATATGCAAGTGCTACTGTAACGTTAACACAAATAAACGGGAAGTTTTCAAGCGTCAATACAATGTTCAATTAAACGGGTGAATGTTGTAAAACTGGGAATAATTAATTTAATTTTGCTAAGCTAATTTTGTATTCGCACTATGGATTCACATTTTCTTTCACATTGTAACGTGAAATCGATCTCCTGTATTTACTGTTTACATATTAATTAAATGTTATATCCTTTACATTGCGTTTTCACAGGTGATGGAACACTATCTAAAGACGAATTTAGTAAGGCACCTATACAGAAAGAGAGATGTTGAATTCTTCGAAAATTAACTCAATAACATCTGAAATGTAAATAAAACTTTCAAATTCAAACGAATTGTTACTATATAGAGATACGGAACATATACAAATTTCTCATTTATCACCGGGCCGGGTTTGTAGCTAGAGTAAAACGACAGGTGCTACTGCTTTCCCTTCCGGGGCACATGAGTTCATCGGCGGATATTAGTGCGGTTCGTGTTGCTCGATCTTTAGTTTTCGGCTTGATGTTTTGTGGATCGTTATTTGTCCTTTTGTCCTTTTTACCTTCCGATTTACAGATTCCGATCAACCCTTTTGTATCTTCTAACTCATCATACACCATTGAGCATATTATATTAAATACGTATGTTAATCAATAGTACTATTTACAAGCCGATATTCTTATTTGTTATAGAAATATATTAGAAATGAGAAATGAAATCTCGCATACTCGTAATGGTTTGGTTTATGGTGCTTAACGCTACCTTCAACGATATTTCACTTATATCGTAGCAGTCAATTGTATTGGTGCAGAAACCGGGGAGATGGGAGTTATGGTGATTAACTTCACTTTCAACAATATTTCAGTTATTTCGTGGTGGTCAGTTTTATTTGTGGAGGAAACCGGAGAAAACCACAGACCGGTCGTATGTCACTGACAAACTACCTATTCAATCAGTGTCTAAAGTTGTGAGTTAGAATCCCGCCCATTGTGAGATGTACAGGAAACAACATTATGCAATAAAGTTTGTCAGTAGATCGGAGGTTTTCAATGGACAGTCCGGTTTCCTCCATCAATAAAACTGAAATACGACACCTGTCATTGCAGGACAGATGCATAAATAAACATGATACATGTCATTGCAGAGCATATGTCTAGATAAACATGATACATGTCATAACAGGACAACTGTTTAGATAAACATGATACATGTCATTGCAGGGAGAATAACTAGATAAACATGACACATGTCATTGCAGGATACATGCATAGATAAACACGAAACATTACACTGCATTACACATGCATAGACAAACATGACAATTAACACTGTATATCAAATGTAGGTATAAAATCACACATGCCATTGTAGCACAGATACCACTGTACGCTTTTTTGACATGTAGCAAGAATAAACACAACATTTAGACCGCTGGTAGACAAAAATTGACTTTAACATCAGTACTAACAAAATGAAAAAACCCCCCGAATAATCCAATCGTAAAATCATGGAAAGAGATCAAATCGATACCCCTAACAAATAATGACCACTCACTTTATTAGCTTGGTACAGGAACATAAATAACAAAATGAAGCGGAATTAAGCTCTAGTTTTATTGGCATAATGAATGCATAAACAAACAGTCAACTTTGTATATATTTAACTAAGTTAATACATTCCCTTTGCTAATTAGTTCAACAGTTTTCTTTAAGAATTGGAGCTGCAGTGAACTCATCTACAGGCAACGTGCCGTCTCCTGTAAAATAGAAATAAATAGCATTAGAATATTAAATTACCGAATTGAGTCGTATCCTCTCCGTCAACGTTTTACTGTAATTATAAGCTGACATCGTATCAAATATTAGGCAATATATATTTATATATATGCTGAATGTCTTTCATTTTCAGACGGGTGCTTGTCTGCAAAATTATAAGTGCAATTAACGAAGAATAATTTCAAACTATTATGTTATTATGTTATTTTTCTCAATTTAAGAAGCTAGACACATAACACTGCTAATATTATTTGTTTTTATCATGCACTACTTCTATTTCAGCAGTCAAGTTACATTGTTGGTCTTCCTTCTGTGTCTTGTGCCAATCTTTCCAGAGTCTCTGGACTGTCCATTCTTGATGGTCTTTTCGGTTTTCTCTAACGCTTTTCAATTTTTATGAAGTTTATGTAGCGTTATATATTCTTGCAAATAATAGCGGGAGGTAATTGGAACAGCTTCTGTAGCGTTATATATTCTTGTCAATAATAGCGGGAGGTAATTTGAACAGCGCCCAAAAATAATCTCTGTCTAGGTACGCTTGAATGCATAAAATTACCGTAAATGCCGTGTTAGAATCGAAATAATCTTTAGAATAACGATAATAACTATATAATCATACCATTTACATCAATCTTTGAGAACAATCTACTACCAATTTTACCATTTCTATTTGTCCACTTCTGTCTACATTCCATGCTGCAAACGTTCAGGGAAGTAAAATACCATTCGGTTGCTCCTGTGGGAATAGAAAACCATATTATAACATAATTATTCCGTTCGCTTGTATTAAGATAAAATCGACATATTGTATAGTGTCTAAGGCGTCGAATATTCTACAGACACTAGTTATAAAATTAGAATGAGAATCAAGTGGCTCGAGCGGAAGTGACGAACATTGGGATTTCCGGCGGTACACTTTTCTGGACTCGGTTGTATTACAATTTATAAGGAGTAATAACGTTGTCACCCAGAAAACAATTTATCGTATTTCGTCATTAAATGCACAAAATGGCAACACATTAAATTCCCTTCATGTAGATTGTACTTCTCTTTACGATAGTCGTAATGTAGAATTTACGGTAAATGTGTTAAATAAAATATATACCAGTAATCTAATTGTTTTTATTGTGAAAACTCTTAATTGCGGAACACTTAATAAATCGGAATCTTGAGTCAGTCTCAATGCCTGAAATGATTTCAAATTTAGCAATGAATTACTATTTCATAGTGCAATTTAACAATGCAATACTATTTCATGATGAAGTTTATTCCAGAAATACGTCATGTCCACTAAGTTTGATATCTGCGTTTCTAATCATAGCCGTTCGGTTTGAGCATAGTAAGAAAGGCCTTTGATGTAAATTCATAAATTCACATAATGGACTATCCAACTTTTACTCTCAGACACAAATCAATGTAAAGGAATGATGCTTTATTTCTGTTTTAAATTTCTTAGTCACAATGGGGTCTTCAACAATAAGCATAGCTGATACTCCAAAACAAGTGTGTGAAAAAAACCTCGGTGGCAGCTGCGAGGTACTCTTTACTTCTGTCAATAAACGTAACATCTGGACATTTTTCTAGTTTAGATATTACTTGAAGTGTAGAATTGATCAAGTGCATACTTATCAGCAAGAGAAGAAAATATGGGTTAGACAATCTTACAAATACCGTCACCATTGTGACCGACATCACATTACGAGATTACAAATACAGAGGAAAAAACTACCACATGATTACTATCAGGTTAGTAATAAGACACCTAGAAAGTTTTACATAGTTTCAAGTGGACTGACTACTTAGGTGAACTAAAATTTAAGAAATGACATCTAGAAATTGCAAACAAAATGAGTGTGAATAATCAACATTCTACCATAAACAATACGTCCATAAGTGCATAGATAAAAGTATACACCTTAAGCTCGGGAAACTGTTTGACATATTCCACGTTGAATGAAAGACAAACTTTGATAATTAATTAGTGAGAAAGTATTGTTCGTTGTGTACATGTATATGATTACTCACCGGCGCTGATCTTCTTTTTTTCCCATTGCATATTTTGAGACAACTCCATGTGCATTGCGAGCTCCCCAAGCATACCACATGGCAGAAACAATCCATAAATCCGGGACTAACTCGTCTACGAGAAGTAAACCATGACGTTGTTGAATTTACCAAAATGACCATTGCACAAACAACAAGAATATTTGTTTTTAGCTTGAAATTAAAACAAAATCAAATAAAATGAAAATAAGTAGTAAGTGGATGATTGTTGTTTAACGACAAATGAACAATTTTTTCATCTATATCAGGAACAAGTTACAGAACTGTTGATCAGATGATGGTGTGATGCAAATTTTTCAGCTATGTCATGACAAGAACAAATTGCATTGTTAATGACATGATAATGTGGCGATGTTGGCTTTGTACTAGAGCAACACGCTTAATTGGATATTTACACTGCTAGTTCACTGAAACAACAGTCCGCGGGTAGACATTTTGCTCCAATCGAACACATTATTCTGATTCTAAGCCAGCCAGTCTTTGCTCTTTTTCCGTAATGCTGCCTGCTAAGCGGAGATGCAGGGAAGTACCCATTTTATACCGACCGAAACTCGAACCCACGATCTATCACACTAGAGGAGAGTACGCTAACCATTACATCACCGATGCGGTTTAAGATAAAAAAAAATATTACGTAGTTATGTTGGTTAATTTAGTTAGTGTACAATTAATCTGTTATTTTCCGTATGTTAGTTAACTTATGTATATAGTAAATCATCGGTATATTTCGCATGTTAGCTAAGAAAGAGTGAGTGAATGAGTGATTGTTGTTTAACGCCAATTTAGGAATTTGTCTTTATATCATGGCGAGAACAAATTATGTTTTCAATGAGATGATGAAGAGGTCCGCTTTGTTTTAGACCAACACTCAGAGTTGGATATTCATAGTGCTAGCTCACTGAAGCAACAGTCCGCGGATAGAAATGTCGTTCCACTCGGACAAATTATTCTGATTCCGAGCAAAACCAGTCTTAGCTCTTTATCCTTAATGCTGTGTGCTTAGCAGAGAAGCAACAAATACCAATTTTATAATCATTGGTTTGACCCGACCGGGTCTCGGACCAACGATCTACCGCACTCGAGGCGAGCACGCTAACCATTACGTCACCGATGCAGTTAGCTAAGAAAGAAAGAAAAGGTTGAAGATATCAAAGATGTACGATACAACATTATGCGATAAAGTTTGTCAGTGACTTTCGACAGGTCAGTGGTTTTCTCAGGGTACTCCTGTTTTCTCCACCAATAAAACTGACTGCCACGATATAGCTGGAATATTGTTGAAAGTGCCGTGAAACACCATAAGCCAAACAATGAAAGGTGTAATCAGTAGCCATCAATCGAAAAGGATATACAATGCAATGGCGTAAAGAAAAAGGGGCAATATATTTATGTGCACAATAAATCGGGTTATTTTCGGAATGTTAATTAAATAAGATGGATAATAAATCAGGTTATTTTCGGAATGTTAATTAATAAAATGGACAATAAATCAGGTTATTTTCGGAATGTTATTTATATAAAGTGTACAATAAATCTGGTTATTTTGGGAATGTTATTTATATAATGTGTGCAATAAATCGCGTTATTTTCGGAATACGATGATTACAATTATAACTTAAGCTATATTATGTATATTTACATTCCCCCTCCCTCTAACCTAATCTCATTTTGGTTATTTTGCGTTTTTCTTCTGATCACATTTAAAACAGAGTTAAAAAAAAGTAGAAAATATATTTCCTAATAATTAAATTGACTTATAATGACTATTTGAGAATAAAAAAACTGTTCTGCTTGTATCAACCAAAGAAGTTCCATCAGTGAAATTTTGAAATGCTATTCTTGCAAGACTTACCATATTGAATTGAGATAAAGATAATGATATAAGATGAAGTGTGCCATTTCGAGTGTTTTTATAGAGAAATTGAAAAAGAAATTAAAATTGGAAAATATATTCCACGTTGTACAAAGTATGTTGCTTTTTGTTGTATTTTAACAATTATATTTTGACAATTTTCTGTGAAAAAGATCAAGTTCGTGATGTGTACTTAGGATGCATATAACATGCAAGGGGTGCGTCGACAGGGTTGATTGACTATAAGATATAAACATCTAATATATCAATGATATGAATCGCGATTAAATATCAATATTAGATAATTTATGTGTCTTTATGGTAATTGTATTGGAATAGATGTTTGGTGTCATATGTATTTTTACTTATGCAGACATTTTGTTTTTATTCACCTACGATTATGCCATCGCTACAAAAATTATACGGTCGTCATCACAATCCGGTTGACCATTATGAAATATCCATATCTCAATTGACAATGAATCTTTTACTTTTTATGTAGATGTTTTCTTTCCTCTATCACTGCCAAGACTTTTTCCAGACTAGACTGTATATATGTGAAAAACGGCGAGTGTTATATAAGAAGGAGGAACTGCTTACCATTTGCGAGCACTTGAGTTCCCCCCGGTGTTTTGGAGGGGTCAGTGTTGCTCATCTTTTTATTTTTTTATTTTGTCCTTTTATGTATCTTTACGTTCTGAGTTCCGTGTTGTGATGTCAGTTACGATTTCAGCATAAAAATGATGTTCGGTTCGTCGTTACCTCTGGTGATTTGTAAGAGGGCCCATGTCTTATTTGCAGTATTTGTGTTTGTGTTTGTGTGTGTATGGTGGTGTCCAGCACATATTGTGTTGTGTTTTTGCTTTGTTTTTCTTCGTCTTGTATACCATATGTTGCCAGTTTCTCTGGATTGCCCCTTCGGTATTCTCTAACGTTTATTACATGAAATTGACTTTTTGTAGAACTAAGCGTTATATTCATTATGTTATGTGTATGTGTGTATACAGAAATAAGTCCGTGGAGTCCATATTGGCAAGAAATTGTTCCTTTTGCATATATACCATTGCTTTTATAACAGTAGTTCTTTTGGTATGATATGCACCCCGTTTGACTTTGTCTTTCTTGGAGTAGTAGCTGGATTTCATCTGTATTCCCATGCACTCATTGCCTTCCATTATTAAATTTATGACCTAAGGAAAAGTTGAAGATATCAAAAGGCTGGTCAGAAGTCGTAAATACGAGAACAAATACAAGCACCACAGAGAAAACCAATGATCAACACGAACATCATTATAACGAGGGAGTCATGTGCTCCGCATGAGTAAGTAGTTCCTGTTCCACTAGTGGCATCCGTCGTTTTAGCATTTTCGCATGCGTTTTCCCGGTACTTCAAATGTCCTACCAACAGGAATGACCCCAATTATGTAACTCACAAATCGTTAATAAGGGTAATAACAAAATTACCGAACTCCGAACAATCTTACAAAGGGAAAGTCAAAACTCATAATTATATAAACAGACAAAATCAGTCAACAACCGGAAAACTGTGAAAACCGTAATGACCCTGACTTGGTACAGGCATTTCTAAAGAAATGGTGGGTTGAATCAGATTTTAAGGCGCCAAACCTCCCGCTCTCATTACGGTTCAAAGGTTCCGCTCTGTCACTGTAACAGTATTTAAATACAGGAACAAAATAGGTAAAATAGTTGTCAAAGCAGTACCATATTCGGTGACGTAAATGTCAAAAATATTTTTACGTCACACATTGACAAAAAAAAATTTTCACTTCTTTATCTTTATACATTTTCACTATATGAAAATGCATCGCTTATAATTTTTTCTGCAGAGACGGAATATATTTCGACAAGATATTGGTATCGGAATATAAACTTTTTAAGAGATCGAATAAGGCGAATCTTTTTATAGCCCTGGTCCAGTAGCCTGTTTCTCAGATGAAGATGACGTTTCAGGAAATCAGAATAATTGCTACTGGCCCTTGCATAGCGAATCAATTGCGAGATGTAAACACCATATGCAGGAGAAGCTGGTATATTGCTGCACATGTTTGGAAAATTTATGATTTTGAAATTGAAGTCGTCCCGCTTATCATAAATTTTAGTACTGAGTTGACCACTGTCGTCAAATTCGAGGTATAAGTCCAAAAATGATGCGGACGAAGCTGTATCGGTGGTGTCTTTAACTTCCAGCTCTGGAGGATATAGCAATGGAAGAAATTCTGCAAATCTAGAATTATTGATAGATAAAACGTCATCAATATACCTGTATGTGAAATTAAAGGCTCTAGCCTCATGAATCTTCTTATCTTTTACAAGCTTTTGAAGAAACTCCGACTCATATGAGTATAAAAATAAATCGGCTAGAAGAGGGGCACAATTCGTACCCATTGGTATGCCGACGACCTGCTGAAACAGTGTCCCTCCAAAGGAGACAAATATGTTATCGATGAGGAACTCCAGCATACTGATCACTTGTTCCTCGGAGTAGCATGTTTGACCTTTGTGAATTTTGTTTGAAAAATATGTGAAATTGTAGCCTTACACAACAAATTTTGAGCCATAGTTTCTATGACTAAAAGCTTTATGAATTGTTTCTTTTAAGCGGGTTTTTAATTTGTCATGTGGTAGGGTGGTATATAGAGTTGAAAAATCAAATGTTTTGATGGAGGATACCTGAGAGAAAGATCTTGATTTCAGGTTATCCAAAAGATCTTTAGAGTTTTTCAAAATCCACATGTGATTTATGCCACTACGCGAGTAAACAGTTTCACAATATTTCTGTTGTCCCTCTTTTACTGCAGACAGAACCTTTGTCAGGTGAATAGACAATTCTTTCGTCGAACAAGTTGATGATCCCGCTATGTACCTTTCTTTGTATGGTGTTTTATGGAGTTTAGGTATCCAATATAAATAGGGTAAATCCTCAGACTCTTTACCAGAGGGAATGTTTAAAGAGGTCATGAATGGTCTGTGGTTAGCTAGGATTTCATCTTTGTCGAACGAAGTAGGTTTGTATGTGGTATTACTAGAGGTGTTGTTATTTATGCATAATTCCTTGATTAGGCATTCGAAGTAATATGATTTACATACAAACAAGATATTGTTGGTAGCCTTGTCCGGAGGAACGATAACATATTTGTCAAGAAGAGAGGAAAGACTCTTAACAGCTTCTTGGTCTTTAAATATAGACTTAGGTCGACTATTAGCACAATTTCTGAGTTTGTGAATCCGACCTTGTACTAGAGACCTAATTGTTCTAATCCAGTCTGACAAGGACTCTAACTCAGGATCTTGGTCTACTTCTCTCTTTATCCACCTTCTGGCATAATCTTCAACAGCATCCATAATTATCTTGAAATTATGTTTCCAATTGATGTGTTGAGGTTCTCTGAATTTAGGACCATGAGAAATCACCTTTCGGAGACTCTCATGTTGAATGATATTCAGATCACCAGTGATTACATGTCCAGATGGGTTGTATTGAAAAGGAGAGTGGGAGCAGTCACAAGTCAGAGGGTTCTTAAGGTACTCTTCTATGTTAATATCTTGCAATGCTTCTTTGTAGTTGAAAATTTTACGGCCAATGCTGTTAGTGTAGCTATAGGAGACAATGGGAACAGATTGATTTTTGAAATATGGTGGAATTTCTTTTACGACCTCTTTTCTATTAAGAATGTTGCTGATGTTAATAGCATCGATTCCTTTGTTAGCAAACGGAATATGGAGGAATTTTCTGTTGTTATCATGAAGAGGTTCAGATCTAAGTGGTTTAAAAAGACGAAAGGACGCCACGTCACATATAATACTAGACAATCTGTACTTAGGAGAAAAAGGATCTACGCCTCCTTTGTCAAGTCCAAAATCCCTAAGATCTTTGAGGTAGTTTACAGGTAGTGAAAATAAGATTGTACGAATATGATGAATTCCAAGAGGTTTCTGTATATTAGAAAGTAAATCATTAAAAGTATCTTGTAAAGTTCTTGGTTTAGAGGACTTTTTAACATTAGGATGTTGAATTCTTTTATGACCATGGCTACGTTTAGTTCTTGGAATAGTATTAAAAAGGCTCATCACGTTGATTTCGTTGCATCCAGGACTTGACAAATTTCCCACTCCTTTGATGTTATAATTGCAACCGTAAGGCATTGCAGTGCCTAATTCTTTTATCCAGAACAACTCTCTATCGGTACGGTAAGGTGTACTAAGAATAGGACTGTTTGTATGATGGTAAATCTTCTCGATGATTCGAACTTTCATCGTCAAACAGCGGTCATGACCCGGTTGATTGAAATGATTATACAAAATCCTGTATTTGGGATCTTTTGCATCATATCGATGTTGGCTCATCCTACTTCGCAATGCTTGACGAGTTTCACCAACATACAAAAGTCCACAGAGTGTACATTCTATGCCGTAAATGACATTTTTAGTAGAACAGTCCAGAGGGTCAAACGATTTGGTGTAGTACGTTTTTCTAGTTAAATTACTTGTAAATTCAGGAGAAGTTATTAGCATGACGCATGTTTTACAAGTATCATTTTTGTCAGTTTTTATTTTGCAAGTAGTAATGCATGAAGAAGAGTCACAAGTACCTGGAGATTTAAGACAGTCCGAAATATTAATAGAACAAGATTTTAAAATTTGATACGAATCTGAAGTTTTGAAATAATAATTACCCTCTGGCTGAACGTAAGACAAATCGGGGGTATCCCGTAGGATATTCCGTGGAACGCATATATCATTTGCTACCCTGTTCCGTGTAGTAGCAAATGAGTACCTTGTTAACCCGGGTGACGTCCTAGCCGGTATGTTGTCGTTAATTTCGTTATTCATAATTGCTGTAAAGCTACCAAATTGCAATGACCTCGGGGAAAAACAATTCCACCAGCAGTGACATTGGGCATGGTTATAGTAAATAAGGGTAATAACAAAATTACCGAACTCCGAACAATCTTACAAAGGGAAAGTCAAAACTCATAATTATATAAACAGACAAAATCAGTCAACAACCGGAAAACTGTGAAAACCGTAATGACCCTGACTTGGTACAGGCATTTCTAAAGAAATGGTGGGTTGAATCAGATTTTAAGGCGCCAAACCTCCCGCTCTCATTACGGTTCAAAGGTTCCAGCTGTCACTGTAACAGTATTTAAATACAGGAACAAAATAGGTAAAATAGTTGTCAAAGCAGTACCATATTCGGTGACGTAAATGTCAAAAATATTTTTACGTCACACATTGACAAAAAAAAAAATTTCACTTCTTTATCTTTATACATTTTCATTATATGAAAATGCATCGCTTATAATTTTTTCTGCAGAGACGGAATATATTTCGACAAGATATTAGTATCGGAATATAAACTTTTTAAGAGATCGAATAAGGCGAATCTTTTTATAGCCCTGGTCCAGTAGCCTGTTTCTCAGATGAAGATGACGTTTCAGGAAATTAGAATAATTGCTACTGGCCCTTGCATAGCGAATCAATTGCGAGATGTAAACACCATATGCAGGAGAAGCTGGTATATTGCTGCACATGTTTGGAAAATTTATGATTTTAAAATTGAAGTCGTCCCGCTTATCATAAATTTTAGTACTGAGTTGACCACTGTCGTCAAATTCGAGGTATAAGTCCAAAAATGATGCGGACGAAGCTGTATCGGTGGTGTCTTTAATTTCCAGCTCTGGAGGATATAGCAATGGAAGAAATTCTGCAAATCTAGAATTATTGATAGATAAAACGTCATCAATATACCTGTAGGCATTAAATACAATTTATCTACCCACAGATGAACTTATCTGAACTAATATACATAGAAAAAAGAGTTTCAAGATACCTACGGGACAACCAGAATCCACAAATTGAAGAAGGAAAGGCATCACAATGACCAAACGAAAAAAGACAAATGGACAAACAGCGATCTACGAAACACCACACATAAAACTAAAGATCGAGTAACACGAACACCACTAAACACCAGGGATATACATGTGTCACGAATATTAAATATATAATGCATACCGTTCGCCCAGCTATATGTGAGGGTTGGCATTTTACTCAGATGTGGAATGCAGTTGCATGATGTCATCATTTCACTAAGAGGGGACTTTTGTGTCCATAAAACCAGCTTAACATCCCCACTTGCTGTGCTTGTACTAAGCCAGAAAAATGACCAGACATGCATTTGTTTGTTAGTGACTTTGATATTTGATTTAGGAACTGTTCCGACGGTGTGGTATATTTTGTTTTTCTGTTAGATTTAGGAACTGTTCCGACGGTGTGGTATATTTTGTTTTTCTGTTAGATTTAGGAACTTTTGCGACGGTGTGGTATATTTTGTTTTTCTGTTAGATTTAGGAACTGTTCCGACGGTGTGGTATATTTTGTTTTTCTGTTAGATTTAGGAACTTTTCCGACGGTGTGGTATATTTTGTTTTTCTGTTAGATTTAGGAACTTTTCCGACGGTGTGGTATATTTTGTTTTTCTGTTAGATTTAAGAACTTTTCCGACGGTGTGGTATATTTTGTTTTTCTGTTAGATTTAGGAACTTTTCCAACGGTGTGGTATATTTTGTTTTTCTGTTAGATTTAGGAACTTTTCCGACGGTGTGGTATATTTTGTTTTTCATTTTATTTGTAATTGTAAATCCGTTGTAACAAATATTAAGCCTGATAGCAACAAGTCTGCTATCATTTCTAGCAAAGCTAAAGTAATAAGATCATGAGGGACAGTTAACGTTGAAAGCAAACATTTTGATATAAACAAGAGAATTGTGTAAAGAAGATTTAAACAGTAATGGTCATCAATTCCATCAATATCAACACAATGAACTTAAACAAAACCCCTCTAATCAATTGAACTCACTCACCACAAGACAGTCCACGACATATGACATTGGAAATCCAGGTCCTAGTTTGGGACAGTCACAAACATTTGGCCGGCTTAAAACAGTTAATGGGATCCCAACCCTCCTCTCTTGATAACTGGATCGCCAACGGCAATACATATATAAACAAACGATAACAAAAACATACACAGACTCACTTACAGACCATATAGTATCACACAAATAAATCACGACATAAACATGGACAGCAATCAGTGCTGGTATTTGAAATTGGCTAAAGTTAGGAACATTTGTTAAAGTTAAATAAAGAGAAAGACAGGATATACCCGGAGTTGATCAACAAAATTATATATCTAAATATAGGAAGACCATCTCAATGTCAATAAATACCAATAAAACATACAAACAACAATCCACATAAACAAGCACAACACACTGGAGAGGATCAACAACAAACCCATTAAAATGCTGGAGGTCTTTTCTTCTAAATTTCAAATCTCCGTGCATCAACCCAATGACTCTATCAAAAGATCGTTGTCCTATTGGTTTAGAGCAGTTATTATAATATATCTATTTTTATGATATAAGGTGCAGTGAACAACAAATGTTGCATTCTGAGAAATTGATATGCGTTATGCTGAAATCTATCGAATCATTTAACATGCGCAAAATGGCATGTTCTCAGAACTGAATTGAATTGCATGTTAGGAAAACTAAATAAACACGTGGATAACTAACTTAGTGCATATGTGTTGTGTTTTGTGGAGACGGGTTTCTGGAAAGATAAATGTTTGAAATCATATTGCATTTTGAAACATAAAACCCAATATTACACCTTTTGTGCCTGGTTATGATTCCTTTGTTGTATTGCATGAATAGCAAATTATGGTACCCTGTTATGCAAACTGATACCTCCACATGTAAGTGCCACATCTGTATCTCAAATCTAAATAAAATGAAAAAAGCGATTCCGGAGGCTGTGTGCAAACAAATAAAAGATTACACATGATGTTAAAATAAAACCGTCTTATCAGATATAATACTCCTCTTCTTACATGTTTTCGTGCGTAGTTTTTCTCTATAGAATTATGGAGGAAATTCTATCCTCATGTAAAATTCTTTAACATTCATATATAGCTAAATCGTGCAGGAGAAGTGGGAAGATATCATCTTATGTCGTAAATCGAAGATTATAATACAATGCAATGGGCAGAAGATAACATACATATATATTTACAATGGGCCACCAATCACTATGCATAAAAATAAAGATTGAGATACACCATCCAAACTAATACCAAGGGTAGACCTTAAATGTCATAGAAGGATAAGCACTAACAAATATTAAGCCTGGTAGCAACAAGTCTGCTAGCATTTCTAGCAAAGCTAAAGTAAGAAGATCATGAGGGACAGTTAACGTTGTAAGCAAACATTTTGATATAAACAAGAGAATTGTGTAAAGAAGATTTAAACAGTAAAATGGGCATCAATTCCATCAATATCAACAAAACGAGCTTAAACAAGACCTCTCTAATCAATTGAACTCACTCAACACAAGACAGTCCACGACATATGACATTGGAAATCCAGGTCCTGGTTTGGGACAGTCACAAACATTTGGCCGGCTTAAAACAGTTAATGTGATCCCAACCCTTCTCTCTTGATAACTGGATCACCAACGTCAATACATATATAAAAAAAGATAAAAACAAACATGCACAGACTCACTTACAGACCATATACTATCACACAAATAAATCACGACATAAACATGGATAGCAATCAGTGCTGGTATTTGAAATTGGCTAAAGCTAGGAACATTTGTTAAAGTTAAGTAAAGAGAAAGACAGGAGATACCCGGAGTTGACAAACAAAAACATATAACTAAATATAGGAAGACCATCTCAATGTCAATAAATACCAATAAAACATACAAACAACAATCCACATAAGCAAACACAACAAACTTGAGAGGATCAACAGCAACCCTATTAAAATGCTGGAGGTCTTTTTTTTCTTCTAAATTTCAAATCTCCGTGCATCAACCCAATGACTCTATCAAACGATCGTTGTTCTATTGATTTAAAGCAGTTATTATAATATATCTATTTTTATGATATAAGCTGCAGCGAACAACATATGTTGCATTCTGAGAAATTGATATGGGTTATGTTGAAATATATCGAATCATTTATCATGCTTTTAATTGCAAGATCTTAGAAATGATTTACATTTCAGGAAAATGGAATAAATACGTGTATATCTAACTTAGTGGACATGAGGTGTCTATGTAATAACCTTCATCGGGTCAAAGTCAACCAATGGACAAGCTATATTTATAACTTAAACGTCTTTGTGAGCAAGAAAAAGCAAAGGACATAGACGCAATAGCCAAAATCGTTTAAGGTCACATATATCCGAGTGAGATTAACCTTTATCCTACAATGATGTGATTTTGAGTACTAACAAAGGGGGTCTAATAGTTAATCTTCTGTGTTATTAAGTCATGGACATAATAAAGCATATATGGTACCTGGTTCATGTAGAACCACAGAAAGAAACGATAATAGTATAAGGCTTTCCAATATTTTTGACTATGAGTGTATCTGATGAAGGTTATCCAAGGAACGCGTCATGAGCACTAAATTATGTATATACCAATATACATCTGTGTTGCATCTACTTCTACAGTCGGTACCTACCACCATAGAGGTTTGTTACTTCATGAGTCCTCCCATGATGATGTGTATTCCATATAACCTTTGGTAATATTGCTTGGCAATGATCTACAGTAGAGTGGTAGTATTCAATAACATTGACCGGCACGACATAGCATAAATACTGTAGAAAGTGGCATCAAACACCAATATTCTTTATTTCTATCCTCTAGCTACCCTAAGAAAAAAAACTTTGAAACTACAAAAGAGACAATGACAGAAGCCAATCACACAGACTATTATAACAGTTAGGGTGGGGCGGGGGGGGGGGCGGTTGTGTGTTCCTTCCAGTTGGAGTTTTGTCACACGCCGCAAAAAAAACCAACAAGCAATGAAAAAAAAAAACAACAAAGTAAAAAAAAAAAAAAAAAAAAAAAAAAATCGAAAAGCAACCAAACAAACAAACAAACAAATAACCAAGCATAAACTAAGCAAAATGAAAAACAAAGAAGAAAAAAACAACAAGAGATTATTCAATTTTGGACTTGAAAACTTGGTAAGTTTTCTTCAATCAAACAAATTGTAGAGTTGCAATATTTTTCTACCACGCCTTTGAGGTCAATTTATTATTTTCTATTAAATTAGGAGGCATAATTTATTCAGAAACAAAATGTAGTTCCCACACTCCCAACACTCAACCTAAGAAAACATAGTCCCCACTTCGCAAAAATTTCTTGATTGCGCGGTGCTTAACGCTAACTTTAGCAGTATTTCAGCCATATCGTGGCGTGACATTTTTTTTATTAAATTAGATGCATACCCTTAGAAATACGCTATTTATATTGCATCGTCCCTTAGATATGTTAAATATGAATGCACAGTAGTCGATGTGCTATTTGGTACACATTTACATGATTAATAATAATAATAATGATAATCAAAACAACAGTAAATAATAATAATAATAATGATAATAATAATAATAATAATAATAAATAATAATAAATAGATAATAATATTTTTATTTTATTTCAAGAGGGAATGATTCCGTAAGACTGCAAAATATAATTATTTAGATAAATATATATATTTATAACACGCTCTATATTATTACATAATCTTGAATCCTACAGAACTATATTACAAGGTAATACATACAATGTAATATGATGACATTTGTCGGAATAATGCATGCATGTTGTAAATAAAATTGACATCTAATCGATGTCTTCACGCAAGCAATATCAGAATTGTTTGCACGTATATTTCATGGAACACCGTCAATCGATCATATAATGTTTCATGTGGTAAACATGTGTGTTTCCTGTGATGGTTGTTTTATTATATAAATATAGATAAAGTTTTCTAAGCAGATCAGTTTTTGAAATTTATTTAGAACTGAAATCGTAAGTGTTATGTTGTCATGCCTTTGTTTTTAGATTATTTTACCCAGAGGGGATGTTTGGGCATGAAACTTGTTTAAGCCGCCACTTTTATTGAAATGCCTGTGCCAAGCCAACAAAGTCAGCGGTCATGTATTTCTATGTTACGGGAATAGATTTTGCTTCTTTTTAATATTCATTTTATTGGATTTTGGAACTGTTTCGACAGTAATGTTTTTTCTGTTTTATTTTTCATTTTCACCATTATTTATTTGACTCTATTCTATGATCAGTGTAGATCATGCTCTAAATTCTAATAGGATCGTTGTTGCATTGACAAATATAATATTTCAATTACATTGTCATGATTATGACGGAAAAGGCGATACTCAAAGGTTAGGGCGTAAGGGTTATGGTGTTTAACTCCACTTTCAACAATATTTCAGTTATATCGTGGCGGTCAGTTTCATTGGTGGAGATAACCGGTGGACTCGGAGAATAACACCGACCTGCAGTAAGTCAGACAAACATTATTACATAATATTGTATCGAGTACACATCGCCATCAGCGGGATTCGAACATACAACTTTAGTGGTAATATGTACTGATTACACAGGTAGTTGTAAATACAACTGCCATACGATCACATACGATCACGACCACGACGGCCCCGGTACTGAAAGAAAATATCCGAATTACCGTAAATTACTGAAAACAGTTATCACATAAAGTTGAATCAAGTACACCTGTGGGTGAATCACAACATTAGTAGTAATATATA
Source organism: Bathymodiolus brooksi (assembly GCA_963680875.1). Lineage (NCBI taxonomy): Eukaryota > Metazoa > Mollusca > Bivalvia > Mytilida > Modiolidae > Bathymodiolus > Bathymodiolus brooksi. The sequence continues at coordinate 78,721,685 of OY804580.1, read as the reverse complement.
ACATTTTAATTGGTTGATGTAAATTCTGCTACATGTATCTTGCGATCGCGGCCACGATTGGTCCGGGATTTTATATTTTAATTATCACCCATGATCATAGAACACTTAATAATTTAATATTTGATTCAAGTTAATGTTCAAGAGACTTTTATCATGGAGATAAACCGGGATAACTGTGTAACTTGATATTATCAAAGGTTGGCATTTTACTCACATATGGGACCGCATTGGTGGTGTAGTGGTTAGCGTGTTCGTCTCGAGTGCGGTAGATCGTGGATTTGAGCCCCGGTCGGGTCAAATCAAAGACTATAACATTGGTATGTGTTGCTTCTCCGCTAAGCGCGCAGCATTAAGGAGTTAGAGCAAAGACTGGTTGGCTCGGAATCAGAATAATGTCTATCCGCGGACTGTTGTTTCAGTGAGCTAGCACTATAAGCATCCAACTCAGCGTGTTGGTCTAGTACAAAGCGGACTTCAACATCATTTCATTGAAAATTAACTTGTTCTCGCCATGATACAGCTGAAAAATTGATGAGTAGGGAGTTGGGGTTAAACAACAATCACTCACTCACTCACTCACTCACATATGGAAACACTTGTATGGCCGTATTATATCACTAAGAGGGGAAGCATTGAGCGTATAAAACTAGCTTAGCCCGCCACCTTTACTGAAGTTCCTGTACCATGCCTGAAAATTAGGTGGTCATATATATGTGTGATATGGGTATCGGTTTTTGCATCTATTGGGTTTTGGAACAATTTCTACAGTGTGAAATGCTTTGCATCTGGCGAGGAATTGCTTCTCACTCATTATGTGGAACCTGAAAGCAGCTTCGTCTTAATCCTAAGGAAATAGCACGTTCATCGAAGAACATATCATTCTCTCATCTAAGCATAATACTTTTAAAACTCGAACATACCAGAGAGTGTAATATATAAAGGTTATCCTATGGTTCGATAAAACAATGTTTTTCTAACACTCCACATATATTTCTGACGGTTGCAAAATATAATATGCAAGTATTAATCCCATCACTTCACATGTATTTCTCCTAGTTGCATGAAACAATATATTACCTTTAATTTCAATGCATACATTTTTGCTGTTTGCATGAAACCATACATTAACTCTATATATTTAGAAAAATTTGAAGAAACCAATGAGGTTATCAGAAGCTGTCAATCGAAGGACAGTCAAAAGTCAATACAATGAACAAAAGAAAAACGGACGAAAGGACAAACGATGATATACAAAACACTACACAGAAACTAAAGAGGGAGCAACACGAAACCTACCAGTAACCTAGGGGTATGTGGAGTGAGAGTTCAGGTGCTCCGGAAGGATAAGCAGTTTCTGCTCCACAAGCGGAACGCGTCGTGTTACTCTTGATTCAACCTCAGTGATAAGTCATGAATGAGTAAAGGTCAGGATTGTTACTACGACAAACGGAATCAAAATTGACAGTGAAATAGTTAAAATTGTCTTCTCTGAATTTCGATTTAATTGTAGATGAAGAGCTCCATTTGTGTACTTGTATTAGCAATTATTCTTACAATCTATAATGTACGTGTAAGTGGTAGATGGTGGGGTAGAAGAAGAAACGTTAGGGAAAACCACACCACGAGGTTTGAATGTTCCTGTGTGATCATATGTCATCCTCAGGCCACATGTAGTATGAACTGTTACAGCTCCTGTGGCGGAAAAAGAAAACGTACCACAAAGGTAAATATATACTAGTCTACAAAATAAACCATACAAAGATTTTTTATAAATATATTTTTATGCTAAAACCAAAACAATTGTTTATTATCATTTACGTCAATGTTTACGTGAAACGCGTTTATCCTCACAAAGCAAAAAATAAAAAATCTGGAAAGTCAATTGTCCGTCCCATCATTGAGTTTGCGATGATCAAATTAAGCATTTAAGTCACCTGCGGTCATTAATTGTGCTGTCAACAAAAGTAAACAATTTGCCATTCTGAAAATTTGAATTTTCACAAGAACGTCGATGCCACGGCTCTCTCAAAATGACCGTGAGCAAACGCTGGGTATGGTTCAGGCTGGAATGACTCACCAGGCCGTTGCAGACCACTTTAATATGTATAGAATAACCATTTCAAGGCTAATGATTCGTCTTCAACAAACAGGTAGGACGAATGACAGACCCCTTAACGGCAGGCCACGTGTGACGTCACAACGTCAAGAAATATATTTACGCCTTATTCACCTCCGGAACCGTATGATAACGGCTGAGGACACTACCCGTAGAACATCTGGTCTAGCAAACGTCCGAATTCGGATCAGACTGTTCGCAGAAAACTACGTGAATCTAGACTCCGAGATAGGCGTCCGGTGGTAGGACCAATCCTTAATCAACGCCATAAGACCGCGAGAATAGCATGGGCTCGTGCACGCCGTTGTTGGATGCTTCACACCTGGCAACGCATCCTTTTCACTTAGTTTTAGTGATGGACGTTATCGTGTGTACCGCAGGCGTGGGGAACGTTTTGCAGACCAGTATGTGTACGAGTCCGACCGTTTTGGCGCGAATGTGTTATGGTCTGGGCTGGAATTTGTCATGATGGTCGCACTCAGCTCAAAATTGTTCAAGGAACAATGAATGCCGTAAAATACAGATACGGTATTCTTGATCCTATCGTTCTGCCTTTTCTGCAACAGCGAAACTTTGATTACGTCTGTGAATATGACAATGCATGGTGTCTCGTGGTTCGTGCATGTCAAGACTTTCTAGACCAGAATCACATCCGTGTGCTTCCTTAGCCGGCATTATCATCGGATCTGTCACCAATTGAACATTTATAGGATGAACTCTGTAGATGTGTTCGCCAAATCTACCGGAAACACTACAGGAGCTGTGTGACGCACTTGTGCACGAGTAGAAAAACACCACACAAGCCGTTATCCAACCATTGATTGGTTCTATGCGTCGGAGATGCGAAGCTGTCGTTACTACAAGAGGTGGTCACACATGCTACTGAACTCCGCAAACCTCCATACTACATGACAATTTCTGTCTGTCCATGATATGTTCTAATAATGATTTTGAGAAATGTTGTTGATATTTCCTTATTTGCTATGACCATATCAATCTAAATTAAACGATTTTTGTCGATTTGTTTTCTCTATGTAATAAATATTGAGCATCAAACCCTTGTATCGTTTCTTTTGTTGACTAGTTCCATATTATTATTTTGTGGCAATTATGAAACCACGAATATAAAGTACTCACGATTCCAGGAAATTTACTCAAACCTTGAAAATTGGCATCCACGAAAAAACTACTTTCACAGTACCTTGTCTATTACAAGGATTGAGAGAATTTATGAAATTACTTGCAATTGATGGCGTCTTGTGACGTATACATAATAATATAAAACACTGTTTTTCAGAAGCAATTGCCTTTTGAACAGCATAAGGGGTTCGAACTCTTTGTTATTTTATGCATATACCTGTAAGTTTATATAAAAAAAGTTAGAAGATACCGATATGGTAATCAGATGCCGTCAATCAAAGGACAGACAATGATCTATAAAACACTACACAGAAACAGATTTGAGCAAAACCAACTCCACTGAAAACTGGGGATGAACTAAAATTCTCCAGCAGGGCGAGTATTTCCTGATCCCTAGTGACATTCTTATCATAAGCAAATAGTAATATTTCACACAAGTATGTAGTAATTATTTTTTTTACCATAGCATGATCCGAATTATCAGAAACAATGAAGATGATTTTTCTCTGATTTTTTTGTGTGTATGTTTGCTTGAACTGAATCATATTTTCTTAAATAATTCATTTTCATTTGCATTTTTTATTTATTTTTTTTTCTATTAGAAAACAAATACACATTCTGTTAGAACATTATATACTTAATGCTATATGATATCAGAACATTATATATGCTATGTTTATTAGAAGTATAAAAAATAAGGTACACAATAAAGTTTTGCTACACGAGGCTACCACCTAGTATTGATTCTATATATTTCTGTGGAAGGTATTAAAAATGTAGAAAACTTTATATTTGTAGGATGATGGTTTTGTAGTACTTCTACCATGTAAATTTGAAGCTTGGGACGTGAACAATGATGGTGGTATACAAATGGAAGAATATATTTTTCAAACACGTCTTTCAAAGAACGATTCCAATGGGAACTTGATCTTTAACAGATCTGATAAGGATGGTGAGTCATGTTTATTAGTAGAAACACCTCGGAAAAAGAATGTTACCTTAATCAACCCATTACAACGGCAAACAATTATCACCATAATCACCTCGCTGCTAAGGACACACGATGTCACCCGTCACTGAAGAAAACTAATGTTACCTGTATATCTCCGTCATTTCGAAAAAAAACATTGTCTCCACAATTACCCGGCCACTAATGAAACCCATTGTCAACACAACCACCAGTAGCTAAGTTAAACAAGTGTCGTCCCAATGACCTCATTTACTGACAATGCTTAAAATCAAAATGTTAGTTTAACCCCGCCACCTTTTGTTTAGGTGTCTGGACCAAGCCAGGAAAGTAAGGTCTTGTATATGTGTCAGGGGTTTGATTCTAATTTCTGTTTCTTCGACTTTTGTATTGGATTTTGGAGCTGTTCCAATAGTTTGCATATTTTTTTTTATCAGTTGGTGTTGTGTATTTCATTAATATGGTAGACATACCTTCCATTATGTTTGCTAATTTACGAGTATAGCATAAACAAAGCTTGAAGACACCACAGGCCTAATTATAATCCGAAAATAGAAGGACAGACAATACAATGGCCAAAAGAAGGACAAACAGTAAAGCACTTCACAGAAAACCAATGTTGCACAACACGAACCCCAATTAAGATCGGGGTGAATTCAAGTACTCCGGAAGGGTTGACAGTTCCTGTTCCACTAGTGCTCACTCCATTGGAGGAAATATTTAGCAAATTGTATATCAATTAATTATTATTTGCATTATAGATGATGGTCAACTGTCACCAGAAGAATTTGCATCGACTCCAATACGTAAAGAAATATGCTAGGTAAAGAACTATGTATATCATCAATATATTTTTTTTGTTTTTTTGTGCAGTTGATTTTCTTGTATTAATATTGAATTATTATTCGATAAATATTTTAACCTGGGTACATTATATACGTATTCTATTATACGATATAGGGTATTTAGTACTAAAAAAATATGGTATTTATTATAAAAAAAATGAGGTATGAAGATTAACATGTTTTGCTGCAAATTGATTTTTTTTTAATCTTGTTAAAGTATAAACATATTTGACTACAATTACACGTATATGGATTAATTTGTACATATTTCAACTATTTCGATATTTTTGTTATCACTTAAGAATCAACATTATTTTATTTAGCCAAAACTTATATCTAATAAACCATGTCACTACTGGCTGGATGATACCCTCTGAGACTAATAGTCCACCAGCAGCGTTATCGACCTAGTGATAGTGATAAAAGCGTTGATTTTAAACAACAAAATATTATTTAATGTATGTATATGACAACATGATTTTCGTTTTGCTTCCACGAATTTAACATGTTGTTATCTATTTCAGATTTTGGTCAAAGCATCGACCAATATGGGTGTGAAGAAAACCAAGAAAAAGAAAATAAATAAATTTTAAAACCACTGAATAGTTCCTGTGTTATAACCTTAAATATACATATGTAGTAATGGCATAGTTATATTGACCGATTTATAATATACTTACCACTGTTGAGAGTCTGTGAATAACCACAGATATCCCCAGCCTTGTAGATATACTTGGGCATACATATCGGAGGCTATCCCCAGCCTAGTATATAGACTTGGGCATTAGTATTCGAGGATATCCCCAGCCTAGTATATATACTTGGGCATTAGTATTCGAGGATATCCCCAGTCTAGTATATAGACTTGGGATTAGTATTCGAGGAAATCCGCAGCCTAGTATATATACTTGGGCATTAGTATTCGAGGATATCCCAGCCTAGTATATTGACTTAGGCATTAGTATTCGAGGACATCCCAGCCTAGTATATAGACTTGGGCATTATTATTCGAGGATATCCCCAGCCTAGTATATATACTTGGGCATTAGTATTCGAGGCTATCCCAGCCTAGTATATAGACTTGGGCATTAGTATTCGAGGATATCCCCAGCCTAGTATATATACTTGGGCATTAGTATTCGAGGATATCCCCAGCCTAATAAGCTAGACCTAACTATTCACCAAGTGTTGTTATTTTGTTCACTCGAAGCATGATGTCCTTGTAGAGTTGTCACTGTTTGGTTTTCTATGATTATTATCACTATTGTTGCTTTTTTCTACGCGAATTATGTTCTATATTATATTTGATCTCAGGTTTGTATTTCATCGTTACATTTGATATGCATACTGGTAATACTCGTCATGGCCACGGTTGTATGATAATTGGGTCGCAATCAGTATGTATCACCACTAACTTTGCAGCAAAAACGTAGCTATCTAATTTAGTGCTCAAGATGTGTCTCTTGAATAACCATCAGCATGTATACCCTTAGTCAACTGTTTGGGAAACCAAATAATTCAATAGTCTTTGAGAGCAAGTAAATCAAAAGGCATAACCAGTTTATTCATATTCGTCTCAGGTTACCACTGACTAAGGTAAATTGACATTAGTTTGTCTAAATTATATTATTTATGAATTGTAAATGATAAATATATCAGTATGGAAGCGCCTACTACTAGACGGATGATTTCCACAAACAGAGTGAACAAAACACATGTTTGATTTCATCCCGTAACGAGGTTTACTCGATACAACATTAAATGATAAAGATTGTTAGTGACACGTGTCAGGTCGTTTGTTTATTTTGATGCACCAAAGCTAACATATACACAATATTTGTCATGTTAGTGTTTAACAGGTGATGAATCAGTTACAACTGAAGTCTGAACGAACAAAATAAATGTGATAGTATTTACCACGTTCTTGCAATCGCAATACATTTGAGTTGATCATGACACCTATCTCAAACAAAAACATGGATTTAATCCTTATAGGGGTCCGGGTGGCTCAATGACAACTATCTAACATCTCATACAAGCATATCACCAATACGGCAAGGGTTCACGCCCAGCTTTGTAAATTACAAAAAGGTGCATTCGACTCGCAGCCACAAGTGATAAAGTTTGCCAGTTGTTTGTCAATGGTCGGTGGTTCTCTCCGGGTAATCCGGCTTCCTCCACCACAAAAACGGGTCGCCATGATATAGCTGAAATATTGTTGAAAGTGGGGTTAAACACCAAACATTCAAATTCAAATTATTCCTTATATATCATATATCTCAATTTAATTGCTTGGGACGAGAATTAGTCGGTCGTTTGGTGTAGGTGACATTTTTTACCATCACTGTTTACAAGATTCCCTTTCGTGCAAAATTGGCTTGAAACACCGATACCCATATTAATACATATATTGTTTGTGTGGTGTGTTCTGGAATCAGACAATATTTTGCTTAAGCATCCCGTCTTTCTTGAAATCACAAATAGCTGAAAATAACTGTTCCCTGTTGATTTCATATCAATAAGAGGTATGTACAAACTTACAATGAAAGAATTACAACTAAATCTTATGTAAATAAGGGTAATAACAAAATTACCGAACTCAAAACAATCTTACAAGGGAAAGTCAAAACTCATAAGTATATAAACAGACAAAATCAGTCAACAACCGGAAAACTGTGAAAACCGTAATGACCCTGACTTGGTACAGGCATTTCTAAAGAAATGGTGGGTTGAATCAAATTTTAAAGCGCCAAACCTCCCGCTTTCATTACGGCTCAAAGGTTCCAGCTGTCACTATAACAATATTTATAACAATACTGGAACAAATTAGGTAAAATAGTTGTCAAAGCAGTACCAAATTCAGTGAAGTAAATGTCAAAAACACTTTTACGTCACACATTGATAGAAACATATTTTTGACATTTTTGTTGACTTCCTTATCTTTATACATTTTCACTATGTGAAAATGCATCGCTTATTATCGTCTCTGCAGAGACGGAATATATTTCGACAAGATCTTGGTATCGGAATATAAACCTTTAAAGAGACCGGATAAGGCGAATCTTTTCATAGCCCTGGTCCAGTAGCCTGTTTCTCAGATGAAGATGACGTTTTAGGAAATCAGAATAATTGCTACTGGACCTTGCATAGCGAATCAATTGTGAGATGTAAACACCATATGCAGGAGAAGCTGGTATATTGCTGCACAAATTTGGAAAATTTATGATTTTAAAATTGAAGTCGTCCCGTTTATCATAAATGTTAGTACTGAGTTGACCACTGTCGTCAAATTCGAGGTATTAGTCCAAAATGATGCGGACGAAGCTGTATCTGTGGTCTCTTTAACTTCCAGCTCTGGAGGATATATCAATGGAAGAAATTCTGCAAATCTAGAATTATTGATAGATAAAACGTCATCAATATACCTGTATGTGAAATTAAAGGCTCTAGCCTCATGAATCTTCTTATCTTTTACAAGCTTTTGAAGAAACTCCGACTCATATGAGCATAAAAATAAATCGGCTAGAAGAGGGGCACAATTCGTACCCATTGGTATGCCGATGACCTGCTGAAACAGTGTCCCTCCAAAGGAGACAAATATGTTATCGATGAGGAACTCCAGAATACTGATCACTTGTTCCTCGGAGTAGCATGTTTGACCTTTTTGAATTTTGTTTGAAATATATGTTGAATTGTAGCCTAACACAACAAATTGTGAGCCATAGTTTCTATAACTGAAAGCTTTGTGAATTGTTTCTTTTAAGCGGGTTCTTAATTTGTCATGCGGTAGGGTAGTATATAGAGTTGAAAAATCAAAAGTTTTGATGGAGGATACCTGAGAGAAGGATCTTGATTTAAGGTTATCCAAAAGATCTTTAGAGTTTTTCAAAATCCACATATGATTTATGCCACTACGCGAATAAATAGTTTCACAATATTTATGTTGTCCCTCTTTTACTGCATACATAATCTTTGTCAGGTGAATAGACAATTCTTTCGTCGAACAAGTTGATGATCCCGCTATGTACCTTTCTTTGCATGGTGTCATTAATTTTCAACTTGTTTAGAAGAAAGATAAAATATTCCAAGACGTGATAAAAACAATCTTAAATCAATATAGAACTGCAAACATATGCCCCCTTAAAAATACAGAGACAAAGAAAAACAGCAATAAACGAATACAAACACAAAATCTAAATATAATCAACACAATTGGAGCAGGAGCTGATGCTTACCCTTCCAGAGTATCAAATGTCCTCCCCGGTTATTATTGGGTTCGTGTTGCTTAATCTAGAGTTTGCTATGTAGTGCTTTGTCAATTATTGCTAGTATCTTTTTGTTCCCCTGTTATCAATGTAGTGTCTGTCCGTCTTTGATTGTCCCCCTGTTATCAATGTAGTGTCTGTCCTTCTCTGATTGTCCCCCTGTTATCAATGTAGTGTCTGTCCTTCTCTGATTGTCCTCCTGTTATCAATGTAGTGTCTGTCCTTCTCTGATTGTCGCCCTGTTATCAATGTAGGGTCTGTCCTTCTCTGATTGTTCACCTGTTACCAATGTAGTGTCTGTCCTTCTCTGATTGTCCCCCTGTTATCAATGTAGTGTCTGTCCTCTGATTGTCCCCCTGTTATCAATGTAGTGTCTGTCCTTCTCTGATTGTCCTCCTGTTATCAATGTAGTGTCTGTCCTTCTCTGATTGTCCCCTGTTATCAATGTAGTGTCTGTCCTTCTCTGATTGTCCCCCTGTTATCAATGTAGTGTCTGTCCTCTGATTGTCGCCCTGTTATCAATGTAGTGTCTGTTCTTCTCTGATTGTCCCTCTGTTATCATTGTAGTGTCTGTCCTTCTCTGATTGTCCCCCTGTTATCAATGTAGTGTCTGTTCTTCTCTGATTGTCCCTCTGTTATCAATGTAGTGTCTGTCCTTCTCTGATTGTCCCCCTGTTATCAATGTAGTGTCTGTCCTTCTCTGATTGTCCCCCTGTTATCAATGTAGTGTCTGTCCTCTGATTGTCCCCTGTTAGCAATGTAGTTTCTGTCCTTCTCTGATTGTCCCCCTGTTATCAATGTAGTGTCTGTCCTGTGATTATCCCCCTGTTATCAATGTAGTGTCTGTCCTTCTCTGATTGTCCCCCTGTTATCAATGTAGTGTCTGTCCTTCTCTGATTGTCCCCCTGTTATCAATGCAGTGTCTGTCCTTCTCTGATTGTCCCGTTGTTATCAATGTAGTGTCTGTCCTTCTCTGATTGTACCCCTGTTATCAATGTAGTGTCTGTTCTTCTCTGATTGTCCCCCTGTTATCAATGTAGTGCCTGTCCTTCTCTGATTGTCCCCCTGTTATCAATGTAGTGTCTGTCCTTCTCTGATTATCCGCCTGTTATCAATGTAGTTTCTGTCCTTCTCTGATTGTCCCCCTGTTATCAATGTAGTGTCTGTCCTTCTCTGATTGTCCCCCTGTTATCAATGTAGTTTCTGTCCTTCTCTGATTGTCCACTGTTATCAATGTAGTGTCTGTCCTTCTCTGATTGTCCCCCTGTTATCAATGTAGTGTCTGTCCTTTTCTGATTACCCATTATATCGTTAAGCTTTTCTTATATTATACATGGCTTGTGTACGTTAAGGTTAGGATCTAGAGCTATGTAGCGCCATTGAATATTAGGGTAGTGAGTGAGTGAGTGATTGATGTTTAACACCAACTCAGCAGTTTTTTCAGCTAAAACATGGCGATAGCATGTTAATTTTAAATGAGATGATGATGAGGTTCGCTTTGGACTAGATTAACACACTTAGTTAGATTTGCATAGTGCTAGCTCACTGAAATAACAGTTCGCGGATGGTCATGTCGCCGCACTCGGATACATTATCCTGATTCCGAGACAACCAGTCTTTGTCCTTTTTCTTTAATACGGCGTGCTTATAACGGAGAAGCAACAAACACGAATTGTATAGTATTTGGTCGACACGATTGTGGCTCGAACCTACGACCTAACGCACTCGAGGCAGGTACGCTAACCATTACATCACCAATGCGGTTTGACCATTAGATTCATTATAAACATTTATTCCGCAGTCGATTTCGCTATGGAATTTAGATCCATCAAACTAAGAAAGAATATTTTCAAACTTGAAGAAATGTTTAGCAATAAACAAACTTACTTCCCTATAATGCACGTCTGACTTGGAATTAAGAACAGTGAACATAATTAAGGTCGGTTTAAAATAATTTGTGCCTTTAGTATTAAGTGTCTCTCTAGCAATAACAATTGGGAAATACTAAAGTTGTGAGTTCGAATTCCGCGTATGAAGAGGTGTACTCGATACAACATTATGTGATAAAGCTTATCAGTGACTTGCGACAGGTCGGTGGTTTTCTTCAGGCACTCCGATTTTCTCCACCAACAATACTGACCGCCACGATATAACTGAAATATTGTTGAAAGTGTCGTTAAACACCATAGTCCCAACTTAACTGCCAAATGTTGATAACACAGCACGATCTGTCCTCTCGACTAAGCTGATAGTAGATACTGATAATGTATTACCGTTTCCTTACTAGCCTGCTTACTCATGACACAAATACATTATGTCGAGCACTAGCGATAAAAGATTTCATTGGTGGATGAAACCAGAATTTGTTTCAGTTCGTATTTAAATCAAACGTATATATATATTTTTTTATTGATTTGACCGTACCCTAAAATGATCCTAGACGATGAAAATAATTCAAAATGTGTCAAATTAATAAAACAAATCTAATGAATGTTACATGTCTAAACAATACAGAAACCATAGACACGGTTTTTCCACGAAATGAACATGGAATCTACTCATTTATATTGATGAACAATTTCTCTTGAAATAATTTTGAAAAAAATAAATCGTTGAACATCTGCTCTCGTTTTCTGAAAATAAATATCATTTTCTGTATTTTGTGATACATACGACATTTACTACATGTGTGTCACCTGACTTTGCATAATGATATACAATTCTAACATGACGCCCCTTTTCGCGTTGTAAACGAACGAGCGATTTATTTAGATGACAATATCTCATTAGCACACGCACTGTACACACATTTAAACCATTTGATAAAATCACAATATATAATTATTTACACTCTTGTCAACGCGGTTAAACATCTATGTTCAGTGAAAATAATCAACATATCCAAAAATGAATAAATATGCAGTGTGCAATTAAAACGTGCAAACACACTATTACTGCTACGACTGTTCCATCGATAAGACATTCCCGTCGCACAAGCACAGGTTGATGAGTTATCGTCTGCTCGAATTTGGCAATTTGAAACATGGATCAGCCAACATACGGCCCATAAATTGTGTGTGACCTTGCCCGCAAACGTAAATATAAATTACCACATTTTGCACCAAAGTGTACTACCGTGTTTGTGCTGTTAGACATATCATAATCGAAATAATTCATGGAAGTCATACTTTGTTGTGAGGTTTAACATCGGTTTGAAGTATATTAGTCAATGTTATCCCTCGCCACGACACAGTAGTATTGTTTTCATGAATTATTTCTTAAATATACATGTCCAAAATGTCGATTACAAGTTGTACGTATTTTAAACAATATTGGATATGCTATTTTATAATTTATCTTGTTGAAACCTATATTGTAGATGTCTGAACAGTCAAAGAACAGTAACTGTAGATCATGTGTACCTTTGATATTAAACAAAATAGCTGCTAAGCATCACATTTTTAAACACAATTCGGTCACATGTGTGCAAATGACGATACATCTTTTGCAATTAGAATAGGTTTTTAACGATATCCTGATTGAAATGGGATATTGTTATGACGGTTTATGTTTTTATTTCTATATTACATCTAATGACATGTTCAGAGCAGAGGAATATATTCCCCCAATTAACAAATCTAGGAAAATATCAATGCCTCATTGCTTGTAATATTTTCAAAAATATTATTTCATGTCCCCTGATCAACATTTCGATGTTTAGATAGTTATTTATGGGTACCACACGTGTTTCTTCTCTGGTTCCTGTTTTACACTCCAAAACAATTAAAGACGATAAATAAGACAAAATACGATGAAACATATTTGAACCGATCACAATTAGGACCCACATTCCTCTTCGATGTCGAAAGAAGAGGATTAAAGGGGTTATATTTGCAATGATTTCAAACATAACGAATAAGTAAGGCGCTCAGTGTACAGTGTATCTGATAACACAGGAATCTGGTTTACACATGATTTTGGTTTACACCGGAATCTGGTGAACACAGGATTTTGGTTTGCACAGGTATCTGGTTTACACAGGATTTTGGTTTACACAGGATTTTGGTTTGCACAGGATTCTGGTTAACACGGTAATTTGGTTGGCACAGGATTTTAGTTTACATAGGAATCTGGTTAGCACAGGAATCTGGTTTACACAAAAATCTGGAATAGACAGTATAGACAGACTTCTGGTTTACACAGGATTGTGGTTTACACATTATTTTGGATTACACAGGAATCTGGTATTCACATGATTTTGGTTTACACATGAATCTGGTTAGTACAGGCTTTTGGTTTACACAGGAATCTGGTTATCACATGATGTTGGTTTACGCAGGAATTTGGTTTACACAGGATCCTAATTTACACAGGAATCTGGTTTACACATAACTTTTGTTTACACAGGAATCTGGTTTACACATAACTTTTGCTTACACGGGAATCTGGTTTACACAGGAATCTGGTTCACGCAGGGATCTGGTTTACACAGGAATCTGGTTTACACAGAATTATGGTTTACACAGGAATCTAGTTTACACAGGAATCTGGTTTATGGAGGAATCTGGTTGACACCGGAATCTGGTTTCCACAGAATTCTGGTTTACACAGGAATCTGGTCTGCGCAGGAATCTGGTTGACACAGAAATATGGTTTACACAGGAATCTGGCTTACACAGGAATCTGGTTTACGAAAAATCTGGTTGACACAGGAATCTGGTTTCCACAGGATTCTGGTTTACACAGGAATCTGGTTTACGCTGGAATCTGGTTGACACATGAATGTGATTTACACGGGATTCTGGTTTACACTGGAATCTGATTTACGCAAAAATCTGGTTGACACAGAAATCTGGTTTACACAGGATTCGGGTTTACACAGAAATCTGATTTCTATTGTATTCCGGGTGCTTACGGCTCTATTTAAGAATGTTTAGCCATTTGATTTTGAGCATACGTGATGACGATTATTCCAGAAACTCGTCATGCGTACAACATTTGATATCGACGTTTTTTTTAACAGTAATTTAAATTGTTACTTGAGTGCAAGCATATATATTCATGATATTGATGATTTAGTACTTTACAAATATTTTGAATAGTGTGTCTGACTTTTGTGCTTACTTTAGAAAAACAAAAAAAAACAAAGCAAAAACCCAAAAAACAAATAAAAAACAAAAACAAAAACAAACAAATCAAAAAGCAAAGCTTACCATTTTTTATTCGGCACTGTATCGCAAACTATTTTCCAATTTTCGATACCTGATTTAATGAATTCCCGAGTTGGAAAACGACATATCATGCGCATTGAATGATATGTATTATCAAATCATCACTCAAATTCAATATTATAATAATAATAATAATAACATTTACAATGTAACATTATATTTGCATTGCCTAACCTGACCATGTTAACAGCAGACCACAGCGCGAGTCTATTATAAGAGAGATAAATCTTGACAAAAATATATAAAAATTAAATGGGAAAATATATCCCACAGGAATGTCCCCGCGGGTAATCGTTTGAAACTGGTATAGTTCCCGTCGATAGGTATAGTCACCCGTTGTCAAGTGTACTGTTCAAAAATAGTACACACTGATTATCCAATCAAAATACATCATTTTCATATGTTGGGTACTAAAACTATTTAGGGGAATTCTTATTACTATACAATGTGTAATTGAACCACTCCGTTTGACTATCTGGGCTATTGATACACGTCTGTGCTGTCTCGTGTAAGAGTGGAAAACGGGTTTACTTTATTTCTAATATTATGATTTCGATCTTTTCTTGTACAGCAAAAACGGATTTTGGAAAATTGAAAATTAAACGTGCTTCTTAAGCAGTAAATGAACAATACTGTCATATGTATATCTTGCGGATTTATTACATGGGTTGCACATTGACGCGTCAATCAACATCGCGCCCGATTTTCAAGCAACCACTTTGGACGCTTACTATTTGCACAAAATCATATCACATTGCTTAAATATACCACATTAATATATTTCTAGTTCTATTCTCTCTCTAAATAAGAGTAATCTTAGTGATGTTTCTACTGTAATGAAGAGTTATGGATATGGTGTTTAACGCCACTTTCAACAATATTTCAGTTATATCGGGGCGATCAGTTTTATTGGTGGAGAAAACAGTAGTATCCGGAGAAAACCACAGTCCTGCCGCAAGTCACTGACAAACTTTATCACATAATCATTATGATAATGTTGTATCGAGTAGACCTCGACATGATCGAGATTCGAACTCACAACACTAGTGGTGATTGTATACTAGATAGCTGTAAATCCAACTACCATAAGACCACGATAATGACGATCCCCTCTACTGCAAAGAAAAGTTGACAGATTACAATATAACGTTATCGGCGACTTCTGCCGATCTTAGTTTGAAATATAAAACATATCATTTCATGTTCAATTTCACCCTTTTTTATATCATAATAAAAACCAATTGCTTGCCCATGGTCGGTGGTTCTCTCCGTGTACTCCGGCTTCTTCCACCACTAAAACTGGTCGCCATGATATAGCTGAAATATTGCTGAAAGTGGCGTTAAAACATCCAAAATAAAAAAAATAAAAATCATATAATAATAAAGAACAAATCAATACAATAAAAAATTAATCAGCTACGATTGCATTCAAATTTGTCTCTACTTTTCTACGTGAAAAGTTATACTAATATGTTGAAGCTAGTTTAACCCTGCCCCCTTTTTCGCAGTGCCTGTACCCAATCAGAAATGTGACTGATCGTGTATATGTATAATAAGAGTATCGACTTTCGACGATTAAAAAAACATTTAAACTTTTGTGTCAGCATGGTATTTTTTTGTTTTGTAAATGAATGAATGAATTTCATGAATGATAATACGTCCTATAATTTATGCATGTAGTCTTGTCACGTTTTCATTTACAAACAGATTCGTACCATATTGTTATCATGTAATAAGATATATATCATTGGCGATTAAGTTACATGTTTTGCGTTAAAATCAAATTAAATACAACAATTTTGTTTTATTATTGGAAATATGCTTTATATATAATTTGCATATTTTACCTAGAATTCATATAAACATACACGTTGTATAACACGAATGTTATTTAATTTTCCTTGAATGTAATTTAAACGGTTAATTAACCCAGTGACAGATGGTTGTATTAACTCTAAAATTAAATAACTAAAAGTAGCAATTTTCAGATCACAACCATTTATTGTCCAAAACAAATTATCACGAAGCGAACATAGCCATCTGTTATTACCGTAAGTAATTTTGGAACTATCCACCATGAATAACAATCTTCATCCATGCTTAAACTCAAAAGATTAGAAATAATTAACAGCTCTCTTTGAACAAGCAGACTTAATGGCCTAAAAAACGAACAGAATCGATTAATATTACCTGTCCCTGGGGGAGATGATTCTGTTAAGAAATATATAGGATTCTTTATTTTGAAAGGTTACATTTTTTAATTAATACGGTGTCGTCTGATACTGACGCTGTATATAACATGAAATTGTCGTTTGACAGTGACGCGGTATAGAACTTGACAGTGTTGTCTGACGCTGACGGGATTTAGAACATGATATTATCGTCTGATACTGACGCAGACACAGAATCGTTTGATACTAACGTGGTATTGAACCTAAAAATGTCATTTAATACTGATGCAGTACAGGACCTGACAGTGTAGTCTGATACTGTCGCGGTGTAGAACCGGACAGTGTAGCTTGGTACTGTCGCGGTACAGGACCTGGCAGTGTAGTTTGGTACTGTCGCGGTGTAGAACCTGACAGTGTCGTTTCGTACTGTCGCGGTGCATGACCTGACAGTGTCGTTTGGTACTGTCTACTGTCGCGGTACAGGACTTGGCAATGTAGTTTGGTACTATCGCTGTGTAGAACCTGACAGTGTAGTTTGGTACTGTCGTGGTGTAGAGCCTGACAGTGTAGTTTGGTACTGTCGCGGTACATGACCTGACAGTGTAGTTTGGTACTGTCGCGGTACAGGACCTGACAGTGTCGTTTGGTACTTTCGCGGTACATGACATAACAGTGTAGTTTAGTACTATCACGGTGTAGAACCTGACAGTGTCGTTTGGTACTGTCGCGGTACAGGACCTAGCAGTGTAGCTTGGTACTGTCGCGGTGTAGAACCTGATAGTGTAGTTTGAGATTTACGCGGTATGTAACCAGCTGACAGATTTATTTCAACGAACGATTGATTGTAATTGTAATAACAAAAGACCGATTCGATTCCCATGTAATAATAAAGTGTTTTGAACGTAGGAATAAGTAACCACAATTTTTTAATTTGTTTTAGATGAAACTTGTATTTGTCGCATTTATTTTATGCATCGTAAACGTTTCCCAAGCTTGGTGGGGATCACGTGTCAGTACCAGAATCGACCAAAGAATAATGAAATGTGCCTGTGTCTCAATATGTGCGCACGGATCCGTGTGTAACTACAACTGTAATAACAGCTGTGGTGGTAAACGAAGGGTAAGTTCATAAAATATAGTCCCCAGAAATATGCTAAAACTGCGCCTTACAATTATAACTATATACAATTTCTACCTTGAAGATTTAATAATAAATATTGATTGACAGATCTGATTGACCCGGTCATCAGAAACTAACTGTTCGCGGTAAGAGACTCGTATCATTTTATATATTTATGTGCTAATAAAAACATAGATGTCAGAATAAATGTGCACGTGCGTTTCTGGAATAACCTTTTTATCAGGTACTCTCAAAGCCATAATATTTGAAAGCAAAGTAATCTAAAAGTCTTTGGGAGAAAGAAAACCAATGGCCCGAAGCATGATAGCCAAAATCAGATAAAGTCACCTATTCCTGCGGGAGGAAAACCTTAGTGTTAATAATAAGTACATCCAAAGTCAATGATCAAACAGCAATGGACTTTCTATATTAATAAATGGCGGAAAAAATGTGATACAAATTGATAATGAGCAACTCGACTGGGTATCAGACCTGTCTATCATTCGCGAGTACCTTGGTCATCACCAGATTCTTAGTAGACCCCGTTTTTCTCATTTCTTAGTTTCCATTGGCGTTGTATTTTTTCCGTTCTATGTCGAGCGCTCAATGTTACCTGCGTCTCTGGATTGTCCATTCTTGTTTGTCCATTTGATTTTCTCTAACGTTTATTTAAAGCTAGTAATTCAATATTATAGTGTTCAATTGTGTGTTTTGTAATATATGTTATGGGAGAGGACTGTCTACGTTGTTTAGCTTGTGTCTTATCCTTTTGTTTTTTTTAACGTCAATAAGATATGTTTATAGTAATTTTAAAGTTGACATCCGCGATGCATTTTTGAAGTCATGACATTTGTCATATACTGTATACCGTTTATTTTTAATTTGTTAAATACGCTTTGCAACCCTTTGATCAAAATTGTATATTATGAAAGCTTTGAATAACACCCAAAAACAAATACATACACATGAATATTTAATATAGAGAAAATGAATATTGTTACCCATAAATGTAAAGTTTATTATTGGGAAAATCTTAGTAATACCGTTCAGAATATATATATCTAGTATTATATATGTATCTACGCATCAATGTATGCTACTGATTAATATGAAAAAAAATAGAAAATAGAAAAAATCTCAATCTCAATAGCCATCATCTTCCTCGTTTTCATTACTGGTTCTTCTGCTTGTTGGTGTCATCATCCCCTCTCTTCTCGTGCTCAATGTTGTGTATCTTGCTTACTTACACTTACATTGCTAACAGTAATTAATGTATGCAGTCCTGGCGGGCTTAGGCTGATCGGGAACATTTCCGCATAACCTAGAAAAATAAGCCGAACCCGAACCAGAAAATTAATCGGAAAAGGAGAACGTCTACCAAAAAGAAAGAGAACCACCAAATGAGAACATCTTCCCATACCTAGGTCATTTACCTGTGTAAAGAACATTAATCCCAAATAGAAAATTCATCGATAACGCTAAACATTAATTGCTCACTCAGTAAAATATGAGGGTTTGCATTTTATGCAAATGTCGAAAATACTTGCACGACTGATTTATTTGACTCAGATAGGAGGTTTGGGGCACATACAAATAGTTTAATCCCGTCACTGTTTATTAAAGCGCGTGAACCAGTCCCTAAAAATGAGCGGTCATGTAAATGTGTCTATAGGCATCAGATGTTCTTCTGTTTCTTCGATTTTACAAATAGATTTTTAGAACTGTCCTGACGATGTGGTATATTTTGTTTTTCATTTTATTGAAGAATAATTGGAAAGTCCATTGATTAAGCAGAACATTTCTTATAACATATATCCGGTTTTTTCTCATTAAGCATTTCCCTCGGTGAAAGGACTGTCCAATTACTCTGTGAGTGTTAAGTTTTTCCATCCATATTAATTGTGAAATTAGATATCTGACCCGTAGCATTGCTATTTTCAATTTGTAACGATTTTGTATATATTTGTAGAGACGGAGTTTTCCATCAAATGCAGTGACCTTGTTACTACCATGTAGATTTGAAGCTTGGGATCTAGATAAAGACGGATATATTAATGTTGAAGAATTTGCTTTTGCTGGACATGCAAAGACCGAAAGTCGAAGCACACGAGAGTTGTTTAAGAAAATAGATAGTGATAGTAAGCATGAATGAGTTAAGCACTTCCTTATTTTATTTTGGAAACGTATACACTACAAAGAGTTATGTTTGCATCTTTTAAAATTTATATGTCGTCAAAAATTACCGAGGAGGAAGCGATTATGTTTTTGGTCACATTGCTCATTACTGTGTCAGACTGTCAAATTCGCTTTGCACGAACTGGCAAAGCGAATATTGTTCTGATCACATTGCCCATTACTGTATCAGACTGTCAAATTCTTTTTTCACGAAATGGGAAAGCGAATATTGTTATGATCACATTGCCCATTACTGTATCAGATTGTCATTTTTTCCACGAACTGGGAAAGCGAATATTGTTATCCTCACATCGCTTATTACTGTATCAGACTGTCAAGTTCTGATCACGTGGTTTATTTAGATATTAATTATTCCATTTGATGTTATTACTGTATTCTCATTGCTATTATATTTTCAAATGAGTGTTCTATAGTCTAGTCTTAATACAACCTCAATAGTTTACTGACATTTTTGGTTACCATGGTGACCACGGTTTCCACGTGATAATCAATTCCATTGACGTGTCCATTATTTACTCTGTGCATCATTATCCTTTTCTTGACCATATTATTACATTCGATGATGTATATTATTTTTTTCATAGAAAGTGGTGGCTTAAGCAGAGGAGAACTGAACTCGGCGCCTCTAGTGAGAGAAAGATGTTAATACAGTTCTACATTTAATCATGGTACGATTTATAAATACAATGCACATAATTCATGAAATAACTATCTCGAAGTCATCTCTACATAAATCTACGATCGTCAGATACGAAATATCTTTATCGCCAATGACCATGGATATTTTCTCCTTCGTTTCTCTATCATCGACAAGACATTTATCGGACCTGACTATATGAGTATCACTGCGGGTATCTAATAAGAAACAAGAACTGTTTACCCTTAGCGAGCACTTGCGTTCACCCCAGATTTCTTTTTGCAAAGTCCGTATTGCTGAACATTTTAGTTTTCTGAGCTATGCTGTGTTTATTGTTTTTACTGTGTTTCTCTTCGTCCTGTGTCTTGTGTGCGCAATGTTTCACTAGATTGTACATTCTGCATTACCCCTCTGGTTTTCTCTAACTGTTATTGATAATAAAATGATACACATTTCACAAAAACGTAAAAACGTGCACAACACAACAAATCCATATCAGATTATGTCTATGTCGTTTAAGAAAAGTTTTAAGACACCAAAAAGTCATTAGAAGTCCTAAATCGACAGACTGACAATATAATGACATAACAAGGACATAAAGACTACTACTGATCTACAAAAACACTGTACAGAAAACTAACGATTGAGCAACACGAACTCCACAGAAAAGTAGGGGTCAATTCATGTGCTGTAACTGTACCATGAATTATATCACTAGAAGTACAGGAAATTTGCACTATTCTGGAAAATCTGAGATCATCACCGGTTTTAATGGGACTACATGTATTTGTTGCCCAATCTGTCGTTTTCTGGTTAGTGTCTTGGTTACCATAGTCTGTTTCTTTGTTCTTTTTCTTTTAGCTATTGTATCGGTTGTCCTTCTTCGATTTACGACTTCTGAATAAATTCCGTGATTATCAATATTATATTGTCTGGCCTCAACGATCTTCAATGATTTATTCAAAACGTCTTTGAACCCACGATCTACCACACTCAAGACAAACACACTAATCAGTACTCCATCGATGCGGGTCTATTTAGTTTATGTTACTGATCAGATTCCTTGTCTATTTCAAATTTTGTGTAGCCCAATGTATTTATTTTTAATTGTCTATTTCACATACGTTCAAAAAATAAACGTATCTTCAGTTTTTGATCAATAGCTGATATGTGTCCTATGCTAAAAGAAGGCTTGCATAGAAGATGAATAGATAACACAATGAACAGCAGAAGACTACAGACAATGATATACAAACCGGTACACAGAAAACTAAAGCTTGAGCATCACAAACACCACTAAATATCGGGATGAACTATACTAATATATTTTCTTTTTTCCAGATTGGTATGGTTGGGGCGACTATGTGTAGTGTACAAAAGCAATTTACCAAGTTGTTGAATAAAGCATTCGTATGATTATGTAATGTTGTTTTGATAATATTTGAACCACTTCATACATATTCAGTCGAATATATGTTGACTGAATTATAATGTATAGGCACTGGAGATTACAAACCATGGAAATGTTAGGACATTCAAGTCATTAATAGTTGTATGCTCAGTATATGGACATGTACGCTGCACGAAAACAAGCCAAGTCCAAAGGGGCCGCCGTGGCCGCGATCGCATAGTAATTAGATTAACATCTATCTATGTATGTATATTAAAGTTGCAAATTGAAAACAAACTGGTGTTAATAGGAACTCTATACAGCTTGCAGTATGTCTTTGGTTTGTTGTCAGGATGCTACGTTCCCCACAACTTATTGAATTAACTGTAATCATTTTTATGGAATTAATCCTGCAATTGACTGATCTTTAGTGAATAAAGTGGTCGTATAAACTTTAATGTCATTTGTCCTAATAAATCTTTTTTTTATATAATAATAAAAACCAATTGCTTGTCCATGGTCCGTGGTTCTCTCCGGGTACTCCGGCTTCCTCCACCACTAAAACTGGTCGCCATGATATAGCTGAAATATTGCTGAATGTGGCGTTAAAACACAAACAATCAAAAAAATAAAAATCATATAATAATAAAGAACAAATCAATACAATACAAAATTAATCAGTTACGATTGCATTCACATTAGTTTCTACTTTTCTACGTGAAAAGTTATACTATTATGTTGATGTTAGTTTAACCCTTCCCCCATTTTTGTAGTGCCTGCACCCATCCCGAAGTGTGACTGATCGTGTATATGTATAATAAGAGTATCGATTTTCGGCGATTAAAAAAAAATATTTGAACTTTTTTGACAGAGTGATATTTTTTTGTTTTGTGAATGAATGAATGAATTTCATGAAAGATAATACGTCCTATAATTTATGCATGTAGTCTTGTCACGTGTTCATTTACAAGCCAATTCGTACCATATTGTTATCATGTAATAAGATATATATCATTGGCGATTAAGTTACATATTCTGCGTTAAAATCAAATTAAATAGAACAATTTTGCTTTATTATTGGAAATATGCTTTATATATAATTACCATATTTTACCTAGAATATATTCATATAAACATTTTCGTTGTATGACACGAATGTTGTTTTTTCTTCCTTGAATATAATTTAAACGGTTAATTAACCCAGTGACAGATGGTTGTATCAACTCTAAAACTAAACAACTAAAACTAACAATATTCAGATCACAATCATTTGTTGTTCTAAGCAAATTATCACGAAGCGAACATAGTCATCTTTTATAACGTAAGTAATTTTGGAACTATCCACAATGAATAACCTTCTTCAGCCATGCTTAAAGTCAATAGCTTGAAAATCCAAATAATTGAAAGGACTTTTTGAAAAAGCAGACTTTAGGGCCTAAAGGATGAACACAATTAATATGACCTGACCCTTAGACTTAAAAGTGTTTTAAATCAGACGGTGTCGTTTGATAATAACACTGTATAGACCATGGAAGTGTCGTTTGATACTGACGCGGTATAGACCATGACAGCGTTGTTTGATGCTGACGCGATAGAGACCATGGAAGTGTCGTTTGATACTGACGCGTTATAGACCATGACAGCGTCGTTTGATGCTGACGCGATATAGACCATGGCAGTGTCGTTTGATACGGACGCTATTTAGACCATGGCAGTTTCGTTTGATACGGAAGCTATTTAGACCATGGCAGTGTCGTTTGATACTGACGCGGTATAGACCATGACAGTGTCGTTTGATGCTGACGTGGTAGAGACCATGACAGTGTCGTTTGATGCTGACGTGGTAGAGACCATGACAGTGTCGTTTGATGCTGACGCGGTATAGACCATGAGAGTGTCGTTTGATGCTGACGCCATAGAGACCATGACAGTGTCGTTTGGTACTGACGCGATAGAGACCATGGAAGTGTCGTTTGATACTGACGCGTTATAGACCATGACAGCGTCGTTTGATGCTGACGCGATATAGACCATGGCAGTGTCGTTTGATACGGACGCTATTTAGACCATGGCAGTTTCGTTTGATACGGAAGCTATTTAGACCATGGCAGTGTCGTTTGATACTGACGCGGTATAGACCATGACAGTGTCGTTTGATGCTGACGTGGTAGAGACCATGACAGTGTCGTTTGATGCTGACGTGGTAGAGACCATGACAGTGTCGTTTGATGCTGACGCGGTATAGACCATGAGAGTGTCGTTTGATGCTGACGCCATAGAGACCATGACAGTGTCGTTTGATACTGACGCGATAGAGACCATGACAGTGTCGTTTGATACTGACGCTATATAGACCATGGCAGTGTCGTTTGATACTGACGCGATAGAGACCATGACAATGTCGTTTGATACGGACGCTATATAAGATCATGGCAGTTCGTTTAATACGGAAGTGGTATATACCCTGACTGTCGTTTGAAATCCGATTAATTAAAAGGTCTTTTTGAACAAGCTAACTTAAGGGCCTAAAGAATGATCAAGATCTAATATGGATTAGGTACAGCCTACAGGCTAGCATCGCATCTACACATAGACATGTAAATGTACAAATAGTAGTATTGGGTTCTTTTCTTCATTATTCTTGATTATTTTTATTTGTTCTTCAATTCGACCTACCCAGTTAATTCTATTGCAAAGGAGATTTTTTGGGCTTAGATATATCGGGGACGACTTTTTCTTAGGGCCGAGATATATCGGAACGACAATTTTTTAGGGCCGATCGTTCTTTAGGGGCGAAGCAAGAAGTTCTAATGATTGTCCATTTTATAAATAAATTAATCGTTTCATGTAAAGAAGCTGTACGGTTTCCTTTCTAATTTGTTTTGGGTTATTTTTAAACTGGATAGTTGTTTTTTATTCAAATTAAAAGGTTAGTTATACCCTAAAACATGATGTCAACAGATGTTTTTGAAATCCGGCTTGGTCAAAATGTAAACATGTATACAAACCGGTTGGGTCATTTATAAATAACCGGGTTTGTCAGTATGTAAATACCACTGATCTTATTGTTATTGAGCATTATATTGCAATTTAACAATAGTTATGATTAGGAAATATCTCAATGGCGATAAATACTGATCCATACTATGAATATTCGCCATGACTGCTAATTTCAGCTACTTTGTACAATAAAAAAAACGTTGTTTCTATGTTAAATTGCTACTGTCGCGAACACTTGATTTTTTTTAAATGCTTTATGTGGCACTGACATCACGGTTGGTGCTCAATACGTTGCACTCACTTTAAGTAGTTGTCCAGGCGCATCAATTGAGTAGTGGGAGATTCTTTTTATAACGCAATATTTTAATTGTATACTCGTTGATAACGAAGTAAGTCACTCTGTGGAAATAATTTCATGGATACGATATTTAAATTTGTTCACATTATAATGTTTACATTAACATTACAGATAAGCAAATTAACAAACGCTGTAGTATTGAATTCCTTTCCGTACGGACGATTTTGGCATTTTGCATACAAAGAAAATGTTAGGTGTACTCGATTAATGCAACGTTCGTTACAAGTTGTAATACGACAAAAGTTCGTTCTTTGGATGTTATAGTCCCCGGCCCATCCACCAATATTAATGCCAAAAGAATTTCAATCACTGGTATATATTTTGCATTTTTTTTGGGGGGGGGGGATAGAAATAACAGACTGAATGAATTTGTTATGTTGATATATATTTATAATAAATGCTATGCGATCTTGTAACGAACGCACAACCCTACACTGTGTCGAGTCTTATTTATATTACATTATTTTACTTAATAAAAAAAATATTTTCTGAGGAGTGAAACGAGGGAGAAAAAAAATAGACAATATATATATACATTGTCGAAAATATAAAATTTATATATACGAGTTTTGACGAGTTTTTCTTACCTGTTTTGCAGCGAGTGGAAATGAATTATATAATTTCCGACAATGTACGTATATTGTATCTATCGCCCCAAAGAAACTGTCAAATTGTCTAAAAAGAGCAGAAACAAGTGTTGTTCTTATCATTTTTGATCGTGTCCTCTGTGAAGTCCGCGCTTACAAGTTTATTAGCTTATAAGCATAAATCCTGTTACTGTTTCTAGGTGAGCTAACAACAGTCATTAGGTAGATATGTCGCTCCACGCAGACACATTATTCTGATTCCGAGCCAACCAGTCGTTGCTCAGTCTTTCTCTTTAATGCTGCGTTCTTAGCGGAGAAGCAACACATACCAATTTTATATTCTTTTGTTTGACAAGACCGCGGCTCGTATCCACAATCTATCGCACTCGAGGCGAGCACGCTAACAATTACGCTACCCATGCGGTTCCCTATTTTTATTTAATTTTTATTAATTTTTTTAATAAAAATTTCTTGGTGAATGCCAATTCTGCACAAACCGTTTTGTATTTCTTCCTTTTAATGTTATACAAAACATCCACATGTAAAATATTTTGACTAAGTGCTGTTGTTGTTTTTGTTTCACAACTTTTATTCATTGAAGACATTTTTTTGTTTTTCTTTCTTTTTATCAATTTGCAAGTCGAACATACCCTTGACAAGTGTTATAATGAACCTTAAATAAATTACAGAAAGGAAACATAATTGTGATATTGAGCTGTTTTCGCTATTCTTTCAATTTTTTACATAGACAAAACCGGTTCTACTGAAACACAATTGTTGCGACCCAACCTGAAAGTAGTGGCTGACAGAGCCGGAACGAGTGGACGTAAATAAGCATTGTGTTTTTTACTATAGTAAGTCTAAAACTATTCATGGTGGCACGCCAGTGCAAACTATCATGTATATAAGCATTACAAAGGGTTTGTGTACTTTAATTACACATATAAACTACTTTTTATAGCTTTATTTGATGATTTCAATCTTATTATTAGCATTTGTCATTGTTTATGTCCATCATTTTATCTATATCTGAGTAATCGATGAAGATAACTACAGTAATATATAGGTAAAAACAAGCAAAAATAATCGACCGATAACGACATCTTCTGGATTCAAGATATAATAATACTATATGATCATAATACTTACTCTTTGTCGTCGCCTGTATGTCAAACATGCCTAATTGACTTCTACTGGAAGATGACAGATCAATTCCGACCGGAGCTCTTTGACAATTATAGAAATGCTATTTATAGGGAATGAATATTGATTATTAAAGAGATACTCATAAACAAACCTCAGCCGTGATGTCACAATGTTATCTTTGAATGTCTATTGTGTAGTGTTTTTTTTTCTTCTATGTATTGTTTATGGTGACAATCCAATCATTGGATTTCTAAACCAATAAAGAATGTGAATTTGAATTTGAATTTTGTTATACCGTGGTATAAATATTACACATTGCATGTATCTGATACATACATGTACTGAAGGATTGTGTTATTATACCATTTATTCAGTATAGCATTTTACAATATAAAATTAGTTCCATTATCGCCAGAAGACGTCTTCCATGCTTCAGCATAGTTGTTCCTTTTAGAGAATTTAATTGTTAATATAGAAGAAAAAAAAATACAGCGCATGATATACTATTGCTGCCGATCGAACGAAAAACACAACAGGATTATTGAAGTAAATTGTAAAATTCGAAATGTATATTTTAACGATAAAAATAGAAATCCCTATATAAACGATAAAATCCCCAAAAATTATGTAGAGTTGCAAAATTTATGTTAATTAAAAAAAAAAATTAGATGAAGAAATTACTTATGGCCATTGTGATGTCTGTCCTTATTTACCGATTCTTTGGTATGTACAAACTATTCTCATGAAAACACTACGGTTTGATTGGGCAACACATTATATTTTAGCATACCGGTATGCAAAATTAAAATACATAATTATGTAGAGAGGCATAGGTGTAAACGGGAAAGGGGCGGAGCTGTAGGGATTTACCTGAACATGCAGCGATGATCCAGCATTGGGAGACCATCGGAAAGCAAGTGTGTTTAAGGACAAGCTTTCAAAACTGACAAAAAATTTCTTAAATGTAATTTGGCTTCTAAGCACCAATATTAATGCCAAAAGAATTTCAATCACTGGTATATATTTTGCATTTGGGGGGGGGGGGGGGGGGATATAAATGACAGACTGAATAAATTTGTTATGTTGATATATATTTATAATAAATGCTATGCGATCTTGTAACGAACGCACAACCCTATACTGTGTCGAGTCTTATTTATATTACATTATTTTAGTTAATAAAAAAAATATTTTCTGAGGAGTGAAACGAGGCGGAAAAAAATATATACATTGTCGAAAATATAAAATTTATATATACGAGCTTTGACGAGTTTTTCTTACCTGTTTCGCAGCGAGTGGAAATGAATTATATAATTTCGACAATGTACGTATATTGTATCTATCGCCCCAAAGAAACTGTCAAATTGTCTAAAAAGAGCAGAAACAAGTGTTGTTCTTATCATTTTTGATCGTGTCCTCTGTGAAGTCAGCGCTTACAAGTTTATTAGCTTATAAGCATAAATCCTGTTACTGTTTCTAGGTGAGCTAATAACAGTTATTAGGTAGATATGTCGCTCCACTCAGACACATTATTCTGATTCCGAGCCAACCAGTCGTTGCTCAGTCTTTCTCTTTAATGCTGCGTTCTTAGCGAAGAAGCAACAAATACCAATTTTATATTCTTTTGTTTGACAAGACCGTGGCTCGTATCCACAATCTATCGCACTCGAGGCGAGCACGCTAACAATTACGCTACCGATGCGGTTCCCTATTTTTATTTAATTTTTATTAATTTTTAATAAAAATTTCTTATTGTCCTTCAATATATTATTTGAAAACAAAAATTAATCCAAAACAATAAGAGTTTCTTGATATCTATATAAACAGTGAGAGTTCCTACTCTTGATCAAACACTCTTTGAATATTGCAATAATTCAACTGCATAGCAAATAAAGAAAAAGAATTATAAGTTCTATACAAAATCATGACCATTATGTCGAAGGTGACTTGGTGAATGCCAATTCTGCACAAACCGTTTTGTATTTCTCCCTTTTAATGTTATACAAAACATCCACATGTAAAATATTTTGACTAAGTGCTGTTGTTGTTTTTGTTTCACAACTTTTATTCATTGAAGACATTTTTTT
This sequence comes from Bathymodiolus brooksi, assembly GCA_963680875.1. Classification (NCBI taxonomy): domain Eukaryota; kingdom Metazoa; phylum Mollusca; class Bivalvia; order Mytilida; family Modiolidae; genus Bathymodiolus; species Bathymodiolus brooksi. The sequence goes on along the minus strand of OY804580.1, from coordinate 78,692,429 downwards.
GTTTTTCTTTCTTTTTATCAATTTGCAAGTCGAACATACCCTTGACAAGTGTTATAATGAACCTTAAATAAATTACAGAAAGGAAACATAATTGTGATATTGAGCTGTTTTCGCTATTCTTTCAATTTTTTACATAGACAAAACCGGTTCTACTGAAACACAATTGTTGCGACCCAACCTGAAAGTAGTGGCTGACAGAGCCGGAACGAGTGGACGTAAATAAGCATTGTGTTTTTTACTGTAGTAAGTCTAAAACTATTCATGGTGGCACGCCAGTGCAAACTATCATGTATATAAGCATTACAAAGGGTTTGTGTACTTTAATTACACATATAAACTACTTTTTATAGCTTTATTTGATGATTTCAATCTTATTATTAGCATTTGTCATTGTTTATGTCCATCATTTTATCTATATCTGAGTAATCGATGAAGATAACTACAGTAATATATAGGTAAAAACAAGCAAAAATAATCGACCGATAACGACATCTTCTGGATTCAAGATATAATAATACTATATGATCATAATACTTACTCTTTGTCGTCGCCTGTATGTCAAACATGCCTAATTGACTTCTACCGGAAGATGACAGATCAATTCCGACCGGAGCTCTTTGACAATTATAGAAATGCTATTTATAGGGAATGAATATTGATTATTAAAGAGATACTCATAAACAAACCTCAGCCGTGATGTCACAATGTTATCTTTAAATGTCTATTGTGTAGTGTTTTTTTTTCTTCTATGTATTGTTTATGGTGACAATCCAATCATTGGATTTCTAAACCAATAAAGAATGTGAATTTGAATTTGAATTTTGTTATACCGTGGTATAAATATTACACATTGCATGTATCTGATACATACATGTACTGAAGGATTGTGTTATTATACCATTTATTCAGTATAGCATTTTACAATATAAAATAAGTTCCATTATCGCCAGAAGACGTCTTCCATGCTTCAGCATAGTTGTTCCTTTTAGAGAATTTAATTGTTAATATAGAATAAATAAATATACAGCGCATGATATACTATTGCTGCCGATCGAACGAAAAACACAACAGGATTATTGAAGTAAATTGTAAAATTCGAAATGTAAATTTTAACGATAAAAATAGAAATCCCTATATAAACGATAAAATCCCCAAAAATTATGTAGAGTTGCAAAATTTATGTTAATTAAAAAAAAAAATTAGATGAAGAAATTACTTATGGCCATTGTGATGTCTGTCCTTATTTACCGATTCTTTGGTATGTACAAACTATTCTCATGAAAACACTACGGTTTGATTGGGCAACACATTATATTTTAGCATACCGGTATGCAAAATTAAAATACATAATTATGTAGAGAGGCATAGGTGTAAACGGGAAAGGGGCGGAGCTGTAGGGATTTACCTGAACATGCAGCGATGATCCAGCATTGGGAGACCATCGGAAAGCAAGTGTGTTTAAGGACAAGCTTTCAAAACTGACAAAAAATTTCTTAAATGTAATTTGGCTTCTAAGCACCAATATTAATGCCAAAAGAATTTCAATCACTGGTATATATTTTGCATTTGGGGGGGGGGGGGATAGAAATGACAGACTGAATAAATTTGTTATGTTGATATATATTTATAATAAATGCTATGCGATCTTGTAACGAACGCACAACCCTATACTGTGTCGAGTCTTATTTATATTACATTATTTTAGTTAATAAAAAAAATATTTTCTGAGGAGTGAAACGAGGCGGAAAAAAATATATACATTGTCGAAAATATAAAATTTATATATACGAGCTTTGACGAGTTTTTCTTACCTGTTTCGCAGCGAGTGGAAATGAATTATATAATTTCGACAATGTACGTATATTGTATCTATCGCCCCAAAGAAACTGTCAAATTGTCTAAAAAGAGCAGAAACAAGTGTTGTTCTTATCATTTTTGATCGTGTCCTCTGTGAAGTCAGCGCTTACAAGTTTATTAGCTTATAAGCATAAATCCTGTTACTGTTTCTAGGTGAGCTAATAACAGTTATTAGGTAGATATGTCGCTCCACTCAGACACATTATTCTGATTCCGAGCCAACCAGTCGTTGCTCAGTCTTTCTCTTTAATGCTGCGTTCTTAGCGAAGAAGCAACAAATACCAATTTTATATTCTTTTGTTTGACAAGACCGTGGCTCGTATCCACAATCTATCGCACTCGAGGCGAGCACGCTAACAATTACGCTACCGATGCGGTTCCCTATTTTTATTTAATTTTTATTAATTTTTAATAAAAATTTCTTATTGTCCTTCAATATATTATTTGAAAACAAAAATTAATCCAAAACAATAAGAGTTTCTTGATATCTATATAAACAGTGAGAGTTCCTACTCTTGATCAAACACTCTTTGAATATTGCAATAATTCAACTGCATAGCAAATAAAGAAAAAGAATTATAAGTTCTATACAAAATCATGACCATTATGTCGAAGGTGACTTGGTGAATGCCAATTCTGCACAAACCGTTTTGTATTTCTCCCTTTTAATGTTATACAAAACATCCACATGTAAAATATTTTGACTAAGTGCTGTTGTTGTTTTTGTTTCACAACTTTTATTCATTGAAGACATTTTTTTGTTTTTCTTTCTTTTTATCAATTTGCAAGTCGAACATACCCTTGACAAGTGTTATAATGAACCTTAAACAAATTACAGAAAGGAAACATAATTGTGATATTGAGCTGTTTTCGCTATTCTTTCAATTTTTTACATAGACAAAACCGGTTCTACTGAAACACAATTTTTGCGACGCAACCTGAAAGTAGTGGCTGACAGAGCCGGAACGAATGTACGTAAATAAGCATTGTGTTTTTTACTGTAGTAAGTCTAAAACTATTCATTGTGGCACGCCAGTGCAAACTATCATGTATATAAGCATTACAAAGGGTTTGTGTACTTTAATTACACATATAAACTACTTTTTATAGCTTTATTTGATGATTTCAATCTTATTATTAGCATTTGTCATTGTTTATGTCCATCATTTTATCTATATTTGAGTAATCGATGAAGATAACTACAGTACTATATAGGTAAAAACAAGCAAAAATAATCGACCGATAACGACATCTTCTGGATTCAAGATATAATAATACTATATGATCATAATACTTACTCTTTGTCGTCGCCTGTATGTCAAACATGCCTAATTGACTTCTACTGGAAGATGACAGATCAATTCCCACCGGAGCTCTTTGACGACAGTGTATATGGGGGTTAGTGATATGTACAATTATAGAAATGCTATTTATAGGGAATGAATATTGATTATTAAAGAGATACTCATAAACAAACCTCAGCCGTGATGTCACAATGTTATCTTTGAATGTCTATTGTGTAGTGTTTTTTTTTCTTCCATGGTGACAATCCAATCATTGGATTTCTAAACCAATAACGAAATGTGAATTTGAATTTGAATTTTGTTATACCGTGGTATAAATATTACACATTGAATGTATCTGATACATACATGTACTGAAGGATTGTGTTATTATACCATTTATTCAGTATAGCATTTTACAATATAAAATAAGTTCCATTATCGCCAGAAGACGTCTTCCATGCTTCAGCATAGTTGTTCCTTTTAGAGAATTTAATTGTTAATATAGAAGAAAAAAATATACATCACATGATATACTATTGCTGCCGATCGAACGAAAAACACAACGGGATTATTGAAGTAAATTGTAAAATTCGAAATGTATATTTTAACGATAAAAATAGAAATCCCTATATAAACGATAAAATCCCCAAAAATTATGTAGAGTTGCAAAATTTATGTTAATTAAAAAAAAAAAATTAGATGAAGAAATTACTTATGGCCATTGTGATGTCTGTCCTTATTTACCGATTCTTTGGTATGTACAAACTATTCTCATGAAAACACTACGGTTTGATTGGGCAACACATTATATTTTAGCATACCGGTATGCAAAATTAAAATACATAATTATGTAGAGAGGCATAGGTGTAAACGGGAAAGGGGCGGAGCTGTAGGGATTTACCTGAACATGTAGCGATGATCCAGCATTGGGAGACCATCGGAAAGCAAGTGTATTTAAGGACAAGCTTTCAAAACTGACAAAATATTTCTTAAATGTAATTTGGCTTCTAAGCATGCATTTATAGCCTGATATCTCGTGATTTTCTGCAGATTTTCTGCTAACATATTCAAATTTCATTTGTAACTAATGTTTTGCCGAACAAAGCGAGGGAACAAAAACCATAGTATTGCCCCCACTTTTGAAAATGGGGAGGGGGAATACATGCCCTCCTTGCCCGCAGCGACTCTTACTCCCTTGTCCTAATTCAGCATATACTGAGATAATTGTTGTACATACATAATTCGAATTTTTTATGCACAAAAATAGTTTTGTATTAACAATTTACATGTACCAATTTTTCACTATTTTTTCGTGCCCTGATACCTATCTCAAGTGTTATGGTTCCCTGACACCAAGGCCGACGGTTTTTGTTATATCTGTCCAGGTATCACCCGCCCCCCTACATCACCCATCAAATGAGTCCGATAGTCACGTTGCAGCTGACAAAACAACTTGAAGTGAGGATAAATACAAATACCTCAATTCAACTCCCAACTGGAATGCATAATAAATATTTTAATTCCAAAATTTAAAAAAAAGTCATACTTAACGACAGTTGATAATGTACTTAAAGGTTTATATAATACCATAACAATATCATTTAATGATTTTCTCGGAACTCAACCTGGCATAAATCGCAGAAATAACATAATACATAATGACTGGACTGATTCGTGTCAGACTACATGCCTATCATCTTACACATACATCAATTGTTCATACTGCAATGATGCAATGCTTAAAACGTAGATATCAAAGTTAGTGCATACAACGCGTTCTGCAATCACCTTCATCAGGTATGCTCAAAGTCGACAGATTGGAAGAAATACGAGTCGACTAAATACAATGTTGTAATTAATCTTAATTATTTTCGTTTTTGGAGACTGAAGAGTTTGAAGATACCACATGGTAGCCAGAAGCCGTAATTCTAAGATACCACATGGTAACCAGAAGCCGTAATTCTAAGATACCACATGGTAACCAGAAGCCGTATTTCTAAGATACCACATGGTAGCCAGAAGCCGTAATTCGGTGAAGGACAGACAATACAATGACAAAGAGACAAACAGACAAAAGGAAAAACAATCATTTGATTTACCAAAACGCTACACAGAAAACTAAAGATCGAACAACACGCTCCCCACAAAAATGTCGGGGTGATGACAAACTTTTATCACACAATGTTGTATCTAGTACACCTCACCATGAGTAGAATTCGAACTCACAATGTTAGATGGTTTAGATAAGATAAATTTTGAATATCAAATCTGTTTGAATAGAAATTGATAACGGGAGGCGCCCACTAATATATGTATTACCATAAATGTTGAATAACTAACATTTTGGAACTGTCAATGAGATAGACAAGGGAAGGTATTGGTGTTTGTAGTCAATGTCAGACAATTTTCAGCTAAATCGTGTCTATCAGACTTGAGAGGGATGGAAACTATGGCAAACACAATTAAATGAGAAAATCCAGCATGTAATTATCAACAGCTAAGGGGGTAACGGGACTCGCTGAAGTTAAGAACCTCAACCATTTGGTTACCTAGACCTCCATTCCAAAGCAAAATTTTATTTTATGATCAATGTTGAAAAATGATCACAAAAACACAGCATTTGACATCACAAAAATAAACATATATTACATCTTTAGATAAACATGTGACATTTTTGAATAAACATGTTACATCTTTTGGAAACCATGTGACATCTTTAAATAAACATGTTACATCTTTAGAAAACAATGTGACATCTTTAAATAAACATGTTACATCTTTAGAAAACAATGTGACATCTTTAAATAAACATGTTACATCTTTAGAAAACAATGTGACATCTTTAGATAAACATGTTACATCTTTATTTAGACTTGTTACTTCTTTAGATAAGCATGTTACCTCTATATATAAACATGCAATCCTTTCATGTTGTCGATATGTACAAACCAATAGTATTTTTATTATTAAATATATTATGTTGTTTTACCTAGATATTGCGTGCGAACAGTGATATTTGATGAAATATTGCTAGAAATTCCGATACTAATTACATTGTATAATAGTATAATATTTGTTTTCAAATAGAAAATGTCAAGCTGTTTCCTTTTATAAATATTTTCTAAATACATGTAGTTTTATATTATCAAATGCAAAATTAATTGATTTCATAGAATCATAGTTGAAGTTTTATTTTTACCAAAACCTTCAATTAAATATCGATATCTAGGTATAAATTTAAAATATTTCAAATATCATAGACTTACTTTATATCCTAATTTGAATCTAAATAGAATAACATAAGATGCTTTGTTCACCTTTTTATTTATGATACATCTGAATCTAGATAAAATTAGATGTTGTTTAACTCTTTTTGGCGATGCACTAGTAACTACATTAAAAAAAAAAAAAAAAAAATCAGTTATATCGTGGTGGTCAGTTTTATTGTTGGGGGAAAACGTACTACTCGGTGAATACACCGACCTGTCGCATGTCACTGACACACTTTATCACATAATGTTGTATCGGGGATAAAAATAGTAAACATGAGTGTGAATGTTGTATTGAGTACACCTCACCATGAGCGGGATTCGAACTCACAATTTTATATGGTTTAGATAAGATAAATGTTGAATATCAAATCTGTTTCCATATAAATTGATAACGGGAAGCGCCCAATAATATATATTTGACCATAAATGTTGAATAACTAACATTTTAGAACAGTAAATCAGAATACTTCCAAAAACAAGGGAAGGCATTGGTTTTTGTAGTAAATTTAAGCAACTTGTTATCTAAATCGCGGTTATCACACGTATGAGGGATAGAAACTATAGCAGACAAAGCGAAATGAGAAACTCCAGTCTGTAGATTATCAACAGCTAAAGTGGGTAGCGCGACACGACCCCACGTCAGTCTGTTTACCTTGAGGACAGAAGTTAAGAACCTCAACCATTCGGCTACCCAGGGTTTCGTCCAAAAAGCAACATTATATTTTATGATCAATGTTGAATAACGTCCACAAAAGTCACAGCATTTGACATCACAAAGATAAACATATATTACATCTTTAGATAAATATGTTACATCTTTAGAAAACCATGTGACATTTTTAAATAAACACGTTTTCACGTTTTATCTTTGGGAAACCATGTGGCATCTGTTAGTAAAACGTTTTTTTTTCCGTTTTTTTTAACAATATAATACTTTTATTTATTCTGAATTCTTGCTTGTTGCAAATCTAATCAAGAGTCCAAGCTTCTCTTGATGTACCCTGTTACACTCCACTGATTATCCAGGGAATTAATCAGCTGGTACAAATTTAAATACATTTTAAGAATAAAAATAATAATATTTAAGAACTATTTATTTTCTTTTTCATAGCATACAAAAAACTATTATTCACACTATGATTTTTTATCTCATCAATTCTTTTATTTAATTTGTATATAAATTTTTATAAACATTTACATTTTTTGTCTTCTGTTCAGATAAATAATATGATTTACATCTTTTAATAAACTTGTTTCATCTTTAGATAAACATGTTAGATCTTTAGAAAACCATGTGACATCTTTAAATAAACACGTTTTATCTTTGGGAAACCATGTGGCATCTGTTAGTAAAACTTGTTACATCCTCAGATAAGCAAATATCATCTTTAAATGAACATGTGACATCTTTCGAAAACCACGTAACATCTTTGAATAAACATTTTACATCTTTAGATTTTAAATAAACATTTTTGATCTTTAAATAAACATGTTGCATCTTTAGACTTGTTACTTCTTTAGATAAGCATGTTACCTCTACATATAAACATGCAATCCTTTCATCTTTGTGACGTCATGTTGTTGATATGTTGAAACCAATAGTATACATTTTTTTTTATTATTCAATATACTATGTTGTTTTACCTAGATATCACGTGCGAACAGTGATTTGATGAAATGTTGCTAGAAATTGCAATACAAGTAATTGCAATGCATAACAATTTAAAGAAAAATCGAAAACATCAAGCTGTTTCCATTTATAAATATTTTCCAAGTACATGTAATTTTATATTATCAAATGCAAAATTAATTGATTTCAAAGAATCAAAGTTGAAGTTTTATTTTTGCCAAAAAACTTTCAATTAAATATCGACATTTAGGCATCAATCTAAAATATTTGAAATCTCATAGACTTACTTTATATCCCAATTTGAATCTAAATAGAATGAAATAAGGTGTTTTGTTCACCTTTTTATTTATGATACTAACTACATTAAAAAAAAAACAACAAAAAAAAACATAAAAAAACAAAAACAAAAACAAACAAACAACAACAATAACAACAACAACAAACAAAGCAAAACAATTCAACACAAAACAAAAATCAAACACACATCTCATTTAAATTAAGATTGATTACCCTCATAGACTTCTAACATGAAGCGATACCAAATGTGGTTAGATACTTAGTGAACACCAGATTAAGCGATAAATAAATAAAAAAGCAAACATTTCATCTTGATTATAGTAGATATAATTAATATTATAATATACATGTAGTATCAATTATTTATTATATATTTTTACCAGTTTTCCTTTTTCTAAAAAGTAGAACAATTCCGAATGAGTTAAACATATTGCATCTTGACCGATATTGCATTCCATTTTTTCTCCTTTAAGCTTGGTACGCACTAGAGAGTTTCCGAGTAAAACTATATGTGCACCCAAGGAGACAAGAGATAAACAAGATGGCGGAATTATATTAAATACATGTTGCAAAGAAATATGGTTAAGTGTAATTGTCACAGACTGAAATATTTGGTACTACATTATGAAAGGATTATTGCACTAATATTTGAGGAATATTGTCCCTCGCAGTATATCATATTGTACGAGCTTGCTCGGGACAATATTATTAGTGCCATAATCCTATAAAACAGGAGTTTACACTCCAGGATAGTGTAGGAATTGTTTTTGTTCGTCCTATTTGGTTTGCCGTTATATTTCTGAGGTGTCTTTATTTACGGATCGCTTGTTTACCAATGTGCTTGTACATGTTTTATTTTCTATCAAACAATATCTGTACAGCGTTTTTTTAAATCAGGATCGTCCCCTTTACCGTAGTGCTTGTTCGCCGTTTTTGTATCTGGTACGTGCCTGTACGGCGAGCTTGCATCCAATTTGTAACGTTACTGATGATAAATTGTTTGCTATGAAAACGTAGATATCAAATTTAGTGCGCATGACGCGTTTCTGGAATAACCTTCATCAAGTACGCTCAAAAGTCAGAATATTTGAAAGTCAAATAATTCAAAAGTCTTTGAGAGCAAGAAAACAAAAAGGCATAAACAGGATAGCCAAAATCGGCCGAGGTCACCCATGCCTGAGGGAGGATAACCTTGTAACACATTCAACCTAGGAACAACGCTATCTTGTTTGAGTATCTTTTGCATCAGCGATTGAGCGCTGTTAAACAATTGTATTGGGCACATACCCTAGAATAACGTATTTGTTGTGAAATGTAAACTATCTATACGCTGGTACATGCTGCTGGACTATTATTATTGTTATTGATTACAAAGTAAGTAATAAATCAAAACTGTAGCATTTATTGCCCAATTAAATACTTTAATATAGCTTCCGGCGAAAATCCGGTTTGCTAGTGGCACTAACAACGTACATGAAAGAGGTTCCGACATCAACAGGTGATGACGTAGGCATATTGATTTTACAAAATTATGTTCACATTAAATGGATAATTTTAGTTCATATCTATATAAAATTATGTATGATATCGATACAACTATAGCAATATAATTGTTTTGTCTTGTGATATAGATTAAGAAATATTGATTTACAAAATAATGTGATCATGCTTTTACTTTTGGTTTGTTCAAGCTTGTGTAGAGGATCACATCAATGATGAGATGGTTTGGATGCTAGTCCGGAGTGCGGAACATCGTGGGTTCCAGCCCTGATCTAGTCAGTTCAAACACTGTGAGAAAACGTAAAAGAAAACAGAAGTAGACAATCCAGAGACACAGAAAACATCGGGCACATGACATAGAACGAACACAAACAAAGCAAAAACGACAACACAGAAAACTAAACAGATGAACAACATCCATTATCTTTTGAGAAGTAGATATTCCCTAACGGTCCAACAGTTGGTGATGACAAACGTATACTTTTTGTATCGCTGATTTCAACGTAGGAGCAAGGTAGCCTTGTCTGATTAACTTTTGTGTCAGCAGTTGAGCTCTGTCCAGAAAATCACTGTCATGGGTACAAGCCATATAATACCATTTGAGTTGTGAAACGTACACTCCATACACATGTGCTACTGGAAAATTACTACTGATGAATGAGAAGTTCACTATTGGAAAAGTGAAGTCATCACGTTTTTCGTAGAACTTTGATTTTAATTTTCCGCCGATGTGGATTTCAATGGAAAGGCTTGGATAAGAAGCAGCTTTCTGAGTCAATAGTATCATTTACTTCAAGCTCAGTAGGATGCATAATATACAGATAATCACTGAATAGAGAAAACAAACGGTATTTGTTGTTTCTCCGGTACACATGCGGCATTGCGGAAAAAGACAGACGTGTTGATTCGGTATCAGGCTAATGCGTCCTAGTGGAGCGACATGTCTACTGTTATTTCAGTGATTTACAAGTTGAAAAGTGTTCGTCTAACAAAACGGACATCATGATCATCTCATCAAAACGTAGTTCGTCAAGATATATCTGAGGATAAAATTGGAAATATCTAATTGAATGCAGGTGGTACGTTTCTGCAATAATCCACTTCATGTACCCTTATAATCAAACGATTGGAAAGCTAAATAAAATAAAAGTACTTGAAGACAAACACAAAAACAGAACCGTCAAAATGAGATATGAATACTGATTCTTGATCGAAATTGATGTTAGATTAGAACAAAATGCTCATTCGGCGTTAAACGCAGTCCTCAAACAGCAAATTATATAACAAGTCAATTTTGTTTTAGCATGAATAGGAAAATACAAATGGCATGAATATAACAAAAATCGATTGTCTAGAGAAGTCTCAATCGATAGAGAAGAAGAGCATGTTGTTGTTTGATATATGATCTCAGAGTTATTATGATAATTTCATTCTTATTGACGCCTAAGAATGCGCGTAAACCAAAGAAAAGTCATAATAGCTTGAAATTTGAAACGCTCCTTGTTTTTTTTTCCTTTTTCCATATCTCAAAGAAACCCTGCACTTGTAAAATTACGGTGAAGGTATTGTATTTAAGAAATAATTCATAGCAGGCATAGAGCTGTGCAAATTTACACATGGGTTGGACCTTTATATTCTTAGATTTTACCTATCGCTTTCGCTCGGAGTAAAATTCGAATATAAAGGCCCAGCCCATGTGTAAATTTACACAACTCTATGCCTGCCATGAATTATTTCGATTCTAATAGGACAGAAACGGTAATTTTTAACCTTTCGTGAACTGTATACACACGCATGTGGTGGCTGTTCCATTTACCTCCTTCGGAAATTTTGAATTGATATTGATATGGATGTTAACATGAAAAACATATTTATTGTGTATTTTCCAACATAGATTCGATTGAACAATTCCTGCGTAAAAATATTTTTTATAAAAGTCGGAGTTCATTCGTTCATCATTTTGAGCGCTAACAAGATGGCGGAGCGGAGTTGTCAAACATAATATCGAACACTTGAACAGTTGTTAATAATCGACAATTATTGTTAGATATGAAATAAAAAAATAAATGTCAATGAAAAAAAAAGCTTGTATAATATTGTTGACATAAAAAAAAATCCGGAAAAATACTTAAGACAACCATCTATCGACTTTGACCTTTGTAATATATCGTCATCCTGTGGCGTTGTTTACAAGGGACGCTGATTGACACAAGCTGGTTACTGATTTATTTTACGATTTTGTGAACATTTTACTTGTTTGAGTAGCAAAATTCAAAATGCCATCAAATGGAAAATATCAGTAACTTAATTACATCACCATCTAGTTATCAATGTATATGTAGGAAAACAAGGTTAGTGCATTTTGTTGTTCATGGCCAACACATATCAATGGAATGTATTTGATATGTGTGCGTACGGGGGATCCCCAAATGTAAATTTTCAAAAAAAAAAAATACTTAGTTAGAGAATATTTATTTATAAATGAGGGGGGATTTTTATTTTAAGGATTTAAAAAAATACCCTATATGCCGGTGTTTTGTTTGTTTACACTCGGTCGTCACGGTAATTTCACAGCGGGAGTCACATGGAACAGTCAGATTTGTTGTGTACCGCACTTGCGCTAAATATAAGAGTTATTGAGTATTATCGTGCGTGCCGTTTTATAAACGTCATATTAGAATAAATGTTAACAGTGATACCGTAAATATGTTGATGAAGCAAACAAATGTAATAAGCAACATAATTTAGATCATACAATTAGTTTAACCAATAATTAACAGCATTTAGCTCATAAATAAACATTAGAAAATACCGAAGAAGGCAATCAAAAATGGACAATCCAAAGAAACTGGCAACATAGGGTACACAAGACAGAAAAAACCAAAACACAACACAACATGTGTTGCAAACCACTAAACGTAAACAAACACAAATAACGTAAATAAAACATGAGTACTCCTACAAACAACTGGAGATAAATACTTATCCTAACTCCCCCACTTTTTATTTAGGTGCCTGTGGCATACTAGGAACGTGAGCGGTCGTGCATTCACGTGTTAAGGGTATTGATTTTGCCTCTTTCCACGATTATTCGATTGTATTTTGGAACTGTTCTGACAGCTTGGTATGTTTGTTATGTTATTAGCTCTATAGAGTAGTGATACGATTGTATTTTGGAACTGTTCTGACAGCTTGGTATGTTTGTTATGTTATTAGCTCTATAGAGTAGTGATACGATTGTATTTTGGAACTGTTCTGAGAGCTTGGTATGTTTGCTATGTTATTAGCTCTATAGAGTAGTGATAAGATTGTATTTTGGAACTGTTCTGACAGCTTGGTATGTTTGTTATGTTATTAGCTCTATAGAGTAGTGATACGATTGTATTTTGGAACTGTTCTGACAGCTTGGTATGTTTGTTATGTTATTAGCTCTATAGAGTAGTGATAAGATTGGATTAATCAATCCATTACTATGCAAATAATATCTTGGATTAAATTGTCATTACAAATAAAAGGCCAATAAAACATGTTAATAAACCTGGACAAATTTGAAGATGCCAAGGAGCCGTAAATAGAAGAACAAACAACACAATAACTAAAAGAAGAAAAAAGATGATCTATAAAACACTGCACAGATTGAGGAACATGAACCCAAGAAAAACCAAGGTTAAGCTCAGCTGCTCATGAAGGGTGTGCAGTTACTGCTCCAATGGCCTTATTGTTATTGTTAGTTGATTGCAATGATGAAATACATTTCTGAATTATAAATGGCTTTCACTACGTCATCATCATATTCGAGTAAGCTTATTCCGATGTATATGTATGCAAATTGTTGACACATACTCAATCTTGAGTTTTTTGTGCAGTGGTTTGTAGAACATTGTTTGTCCTTTTGTCCTCTTTTTTGGACCATTGTAATTTCTGTTTTCATTTCATTTACGGCGTATGATTTCCCCTTTGATTTCTTCAAACTTCACCAACATATAGTTGAAATACTGCTAAACTTGGCGTTAAACACTAATTAAATCAATCAATCTTCATACATTTTTATGACTAAGGAATAAAACCAATACATCACTCGCATATATCAGTTGCAGGCCTCTCCTTCGTTACTTTAATAAACACTCATGGTGTATTGGCCTCCTGTTCGACAAAGATAGTATTAAATCGTAGATATCAAACTTAGTGCACACGACACGTTTCCGGAATAACCATAATCAGGTATGCCCAAAATCGAAAGAATAGAAAGCCAAAAAATTTAAAAGTGCTTGGGAGCAATAAAACCAAAGGATCTAAACAGGATAGCCAAAATTGGTTAAGGTCACCAATATCTGAGGGAGGAACCATATCAGTGCTGAAACACTGACTACTTGGCGGATGATAACATCGGTAACCAATAGTCCAACAGCAGAGGTATCGACATAGTGATAGTTGTGTCTGATGACAATATATATCATCTAGCTTTTAGTTGTTATTGTGTATTTGCATCAATGTACACATTATTAATGAAAAAGAAGTAAGGATATGTTTTCCTTTAAGACAAAAACAATCATTTACAGTATAAAAGAGAAATAAACTGCACAAGCCGTGTTCATTTTCCAATTGAATACAGATTATGCTAGATTTATGGTGTTTAACGCCATTTTAAACAATATTTCAGTTATTTCGTGGCGGTCAGACTAAATGATGGAAGAAACCGGCGAAAACCACCGACCTGGCGCAAGACAATGAACAACTTTTCGCATAAAGTTGTATAGAGTACAACACGCCGTGATCGGGATTCGAACTCACAATTTTAGTGGTGATAGCCACTGATTGCATAAGTAGTTGTAAATCCAACTACCATACGATAACGACCATGACAGACCCAATTAAATACAAGACAATGTAAAACAATTTGCAATTTTACTTTCAATATATAAAATGAGCATATCAAATTTGTTCACACTATTTACATTATTATGACATTGTACAACTTTGTGGCTTATTCATAGATTTCATTAACGTCGAGGAAGACACAGGCATAGACATTCTACGACGGAGTACTGACGGTGACAAGTCATGTGGAAATTTAGATTGGCGTAATAATTCCTGAAATATTCCAACAATATTTGTATTGTCTTTAGCGGATGCTTCTACAAATCCTGACTCCCAATCTAAGCATGCTATAGACTCAGCTGTTTCCTTATGACTAGGTGGAATGTCTGAACTGATATCAGCTTTGTTTCCGACAATAACGATAGGCACTTGATTACGACGAGAAAGGATATCCTCTCTTAATTGTTTCACCTGATCAAAGGAGTCACTATCCGTCATAGAATACACAAGAACAAACACATCACTTGTTGAAATGGCTAATTCCCTCATAGCTGGAAATTCGTGGTGTCCAGCCGTGTCAAGTATATCTAAGGTCAGTTTAACTCCATCATCAAGATTATATTGTCCTCTATGTAACTCCTCTACCGTTTCCTTGTACTCACTGTTAAATCTGTCGTATAGGAATTGTGAAATAATTGAAGATTTGCCCACACCAGGGGCTCCTAATACGACCACCCTGTAGTGAACATCCTTGTCTGCTCCCCCGTGACTGCCAGATCTGTGTCGTATCCCGGACATGTCTACAATACCATTTACAATTAAACATTATTTATTGTAATAATTATAATAGGAAACACACAAGATGTTACATCATAATAAATGCACAATAATGGAGCAGGAACTGCTTACCCTTCCGGAGCACCTGAGTTCAACTCCGGGTTTTAGTGGGGTTCGTGTTACTCGATCTTTAGTTTTATATGCATGTTTTGTAAATCATTGTTTGTTCTTTTGTCCTTTTCCTTTTGGCCATTGTGTTGTCTGTCGTTCGTCGATATACGGATTCTGATTACCCCTTTGGCATCTTCATGCTCTTCTTAAAAGAGGAGAAGGTGTCATTTTATGTAATATGAAGTATCAGAATTATAGATCGTCATATCTACCAATTGTTTTCTCTTATATATTTAAATACAATCACATGAATATCCCCGCCATATTTTTGTGCCTGTCCCATACCAGAATCTGGATTTCCAAAGCCATATGTCGTGATCTTTATGTTGTTAAATTGTTTGAGGTACGAGATTGTTGTTCGTTTTGTTTATACTGGTAGAGTTGTTGATCATCACTGTGTATGCTTTCTTTTCATCTTTTTGTTGTAACCGTCAGTGCATTGAAAAGTAATTCTATGATGACGATTGTATGACGATAATAACTTTCACGTTGCTGTTTCAAATATATATTACAGCTATTTTTATGAGGTAAAGAAAGATGAATTGTTGTACCATTTAAAAAAAGGAACTTGCTATCTTATTGTTTCAAATATATATGCAATATACACGTATACAGCTATTTGCATTAGATGAAGAAAGGAGAAATTTCTTGTCCTGTTTTAACAAATTAACTAGCTATCTTATTGTTTCAAATATGCATATGTATTCTACACCTAGACAACTATTTGTATTAAAGGGGGAATTGTTTATATCATTAAAAAAAATTAACTGAAACAATTATTTCGAATTTACTGTGTGACAAAACAAAATGCATTTTGCAAAAACGTAGAAAAACCTATAATTAGGTAAACAATATTTTTAAATTAACACTAGATTCACTTTGTAAAATTTCAAAACATGCTATGCATGCAGCAGGCATGTAAGTATGACATATCAAAATTACACGTAGAAACAAGCGAAAAGCAGCTGTCTTAAAAACAATTTCTATCATATATTGTATAATTATCCAATTCAATGCATGTGTCTTATTGAATATCAAACTTATCTTCACATTATAAAAATTAAAAGCAGAAATAAACGAAAAGCAGGTTGTAGCATATATTGTGTAATTATCCAACGCATATTGCTTAAAAATATCAACATTATTTTCATATTACTTATAGCAGGAAACATTAAGCATAATGGAACTTACAAATAAGAAATTATCATCCACAATTAACGACAATATCATCAGAATTGAAGCTTCATATTTTGCAGACGACAATATATACGCTCGTGACATCACCAATCAGATATTTCGTTTCAGGAAAGAGTACGTGACTTTGTATTGATATTATCAGAGAATATGACACTGACCAATTGCATTGATTAAGGAACTGATATCGCCATAAGTAGACATATTAGAGGTAAACAAACACACAGAGTTAGAAAAACAAATATTAAGATCTGATTTTATTATATCAGAAAAAACCCAACAAATATAATTGAGATCTACTGAATACATCTGATGTGTGCCAGGTCACTTACCAGGCTTGATGCAAATACAAATAGGGTTAAAGCAGTTTAAATGAATGCGGCTATTACTATGTTATATTTGCCTTTCAAATATTACACCAAACTATTTTGTGCATATAAATTCTGGTTCCCCGTAGGAATCCTGCCTTAGGGTAACAAAGCATAATCTAGTGCTTTCCGCTGGAGGATACAGCCTTTTTTTTTCCGAAAGAGGTGTTATAAAATGGTTAAACAGAAAATGGAAAAATACACAAATGGCCCGTCAATGAGTCCCTCGTTGTTCGTGAATGACACACTCCATGCACGTACATGACAACTTGCAGTAGGGTCTAATGAGCAAATGGATCGCCGAAAGTCATCTATAATGGACGGTTGGAAGACCAAATTGTCGCGACTAATTGTAAATTCTTTTACCACATAGAAACCTCAATTTTAAGTTGTCTCTAAGTGTAATAACGGATAGTCTTTTATGTTCATATCTTTTCTTGCTAATACTAATAGGCTCATTACAATACCAAAATTTTTCCAACAAAATTTATTGTAAATTTCGCATGAATAAAGCTGAATTTGACGTTTAACAACAATCAATCATTCGATAAATAAAAATAATTTTTACATTGGAGCTCAAAATTCGAATATCGTTCATGGCGAGGTGTCCTCGATACAACATTATGTGATAAAGTTTGTCAGTGACCTGATTGATTGATTGATTTTTTGTGCTTAGCGCCACTTCCAGCAATATTTCAGCTATGTCATGGTTTTAGTGGTGGAAGAAGCCGGAGTACCCAGAGAGAACCACCGACCATAGGCAAGCAACCGGTAAACTTTATCACTTGCGGCTGCGAGTCGAGTGCACCCTTTCTTGTAATTTACAAAGACTGGCGCGAACCCACGCCGTATTGGTGATAGGCTTGTAATGTCAATGACTTTGCAGCAGGTCGGTGGTTTTCACCGGGTGTTAAGGTTGGCCTATTACTTACATATGGCATGCAGTTGCCTGGTACCATCATTTTATTTATAGACGAGGATTGGGCCAATACAATTTCTTTACCCCCAACCTTTTATTGAAGGCAGGACAGTGTGCTGTCTTGTATATGTATATGTATGCTTTGGGGTATCGATTACCCCTCTGTTTCTACGATATTTCGAATAGATTGTGGAACT
Source organism: Bathymodiolus brooksi (assembly GCA_963680875.1). Taxonomy (NCBI): domain Eukaryota; kingdom Metazoa; phylum Mollusca; class Bivalvia; order Mytilida; family Modiolidae; genus Bathymodiolus; species Bathymodiolus brooksi. The sequence continues at coordinate 78,674,143 of OY804580.1, read as the reverse complement.
GTTCTGACGGTGCGGTAATTTTTATTTGTTTTTCCCTTCTTTCAATGTTTAATCAAGCTGCTTATATATTAATTTTTACAAATATTGTAATGCAGCTTACGGTTCAAAACCTTGATAAATAATTTAATATATTAATATAATCGAATTATATGGTATCGTGTGTTCTATGGTTCCGTGCATTCGCGTATTATTTAAATCAATTCCGCCGCCAGGCCATACTTTTAATTCATCTACCATGGTACCATAGAAACCCCAATATATATGATGTATGCCAAATTGGTATGGTTCAGGAGACAATAAGCTTCGAAATGACACATTTTATATGTACAAGGTGTGTTTTATTACTGTCTTCATTATGTGAATGTGTTTTCGTTAGGTGAATGTATTTTCGCTAGGCGAATGTGTTTTCGCTAGGTGAATGTGTTTTCGTTAGGTGACTGTGTTATCGTTAGGTGAAGGTTTTCGTTAGGTGAATATGTTGCATGTGTCTATGTATTACCCATTCGTGATTTCACCTTCGGTTTTCTCTAACATTTATGTATTCGACAAACTATAAGCATAGATTTGCATTGTACCATTAAATGACTGCATTACATGACTGCTGGTGTCAATTAAATGGTCAGCAACAATGTACAGGTGCAAAATCAAGTACCTTATATAATTAATTATTTATACATACATTTATATGTAAGAAACATACTTATAAATAGATATGTAATTGATCGATAAGTAAATGGCCGACGACTTGATTTACCACATGCCAGCAAAACATTATTACTTCCGTTGCTAGAAGATTAGCTATACCACAATAACATAATTTCACTTTCTAAGTAAAAATTACAGGTGGTAGTGTTCCGATAAAAATAAATGTAAGCACAATGTACTGATAATGTATCATAACAACAGTGATTTAGTACGAAGCTGCAAAACAAAAACAAAACTAGAAAACAAATTGTAATGTTTTAGCTATGACACAGGTTAAAATATTTGTTCATCCACAAAGAACTATTTTACGAGCACCGGAGTTCACCTCCGGTTTTCACGAGGTCCATGTTATTCATAAGCTTTCCGTATTGTGTTTTTGCTTGTATATCATTAAGCATTCGCTGTCTTGTGCCCGTAATTATCTGTGTCTCTTTTGGATTGCCCTTGTGATTTTTTAAAAAGTTTATTGTACAGAAAAACAATATCATGAACACAAATTTTAATTCTTAATTTGTCATTTATAAGCGTTGTAAAAACCACAGACTGAATATTACAAATGTTAGCTATGGGTGGATTTCTTTCAATTAGGTTGAGAAGTGACACATTTTATATATACAAGGTGTGTTTTATTACTGTTTTCATTATGTGAATGTGTTTTCGTTAGGTGAATGTATTTTCGCTAGGCGAATGCGTTTTCGCTAGGTGTATGTGTTTTCGTTAGGTGAATATGTTTTCGTTAGGTGAAGGTTTTCGTTACGTGAATATGTTGCCTGTGTATTACCCATTCGTGATTTCACCTTCGGTTTTCTCTAACGTTTATGCATTCGACAAAATATCAGCATATATTTGCATTGTACTATTAAGTGACTGCTGGTGTCAATTAATTGGTCAGCAACAATGTACAGGTGCAAAATCAAGTATCTTATATAATTAATTATTTATACATACATTTATATGTAAGAAACATACTTATAAATAGATATGTAATTGATCGATAAGTAAATGGCCGATGACTTGATTTACCACATGCCAGCAAAACATTATTACTTCCGTTGCTGGAAGATTAGCTATTCCACAATAACATAATTTCATTTTCTAAATAAAAAGTACAGGTGGAAGTGTTTCGATAGAAAAAAATGTAAACACAATGTACTGATAATGTATCATAACAACAGTGATTTAGTACGAAACTGCAAAACAAAAACAAAACTAGAAAAAATTATATACCATTCCATTTGTAATGTGTTAGGTATGACACAGGTTAAAATATGGGTTCGTCCTCAAAGAACTATTTTACGAGCACCGGGGTTCACCTCCGGTTTTTATGAGGTCCATGTTATTCATAAGCTTTCCGTATTGTGTTTTTGTTTGTATATCATTAAGCATTCGCTGTCTTGTGCCCGTAATTATCTGTGTCTCTTTTGGATTGCCCTTGTGATTTTTTGAAAATTTATTCTACAGAAAAACAATATCATGAACACAAATTTTAAATCTTAATTTGCCATTTATAAGAATTGCAAAAACCACAGAGTGAATATTACAAATGTTAGCTATTGGTGGATTTCTTTCAATTAAAATGGTTTAAATTAAAGTAGTCCGACGCATCTCATTTCTCATATTGATTTTTGTACGTAATAAAAATATCAAGAAATGTAACTTTTTACCGACTATGCACATTTACAATACACTTGAAATTATTGTTATTGTCTCTGCCGACAAGGTCCCTTACAATATTGTTTTTGTGTGTAAATCACATTACATTGACGGCTTGATAAAGGAATTAGGTATTGACAATTCACTTGGCAACCCTACATATACCCCGACGACACTTACGAAAGAGGAAATCCTAGACAATCATAGATCTGGTTTGTGTTCAGAGTTAGAGTTTACAAGTTATTTCAGCATGGTGACACTATGTGTAAAGAGGTTGATGCAAATGTATTGCATACCTAACTGTCCTTTTGGACGAAAGTAGGCAATCACATTTCTCACTAGGGGGAAATGGTTTGACCTGCTTTATCTTCAAACGATGACAATTACTACTACCATGACTGGAACTGATACGTTGACTTGGGTTGAATAAATTCATTACATTCACGTTATTATTTCCAGTGCTATTAATGTTTCTAAGTTCCTTAATATTCACAATGCAACCATAAGGTACTGCAGTATCCAGTTCTCTAACACCAGCAATTTGTTTCTATCTGTTCAAAAAGATGTACTCAGTCTTGGGCTATTAGAACGGTGATACGCTTTTTTCAATTATTCATACTTTGTTAGGCAAACTGGAATGGTCTTGCAGGCTGAAATGATGAGTAATTAAAATTGTGTAAAGGACATTGCGCTAATCCATGAATTATATTCTTAAACAGAAGAGATGACATGGGCTAATTGAATAGTTAATGTAAATCTACCAGGCGGCAATGGATGTTCATCGTTGAAAAGGATACATTCAATTTGAACATGACAGTATTAGTGATTTCGGAATATTGGTTGTACACATATAACGTCACTATCACCTTTTTATGAAAATAATATTTAAACAGATGGTCAAGAATTGGATTAACATTAATAAATAGAACAGCCACCTCTCATCTCAAATGATTCAACACAAACAACGAGCACGACATGAGGCGTTGAAGACAACATTCTTGCTTGGACATGCACAACTAGCGGCGGGGTTTGGCTGTTTAATGGGGTTGTGGCCTTCCATTTCGATAATTGGATCTCTAACGAAAATACAGATGTAAACAAACAATTAGACATATCCATAGATTTGCGTCCCCTCATAAAAGACGCGCACACTATCACAAAAATGAATAACAACATATACAAATCGTACATTGCAAAAAGAAGGCCAGTGAATGCTCGTTGTTAAACATCAGATTGGTTATGCAGAAAGAGAATGTTCCACTATTGTCATATATGTGAAAATATTAAAAAAACCCCCAATTATTTAGCCTAAGGTCTTTTCAATAACACTAATAGATGTATAATGACCCCGTCAAGACGTCATCTACAGCTAAGATGTGATCGATGAGTCGACAACCTGACGTATGATATGTCACAGCATTATAGATTAACTCTCTAATATTTGTAAACAATATATATTGTTATGTCAATTTTTTAATGAAATAATGCACCTTTTCGTCTTGTTCGTTTGAAGACTGAGAATATCTAATGGGTGATCAGAATCTGTAAATATAAGGACAGACAACACAATGGCCAATTGAAGAAAGGTAAAAGGACAAACAACGATCTTCAAAACACCACAGAAAACTAATGATAGAGAAAGACGAACCCCGCTAACAACCAGAGGTACACTGTGGTGCTCCGGAAGGATAAACAGTTCATGCTCCACGTGTGGCACCCATCGTGTTACTCTAGTGAAAAACGCGGTGATAAGTCATGAATGTTTGGCATTCATAGTAAATATTGATGTTGACCTTTATTAATGTGCTGATGTGTGATAAACTTTGCTCAGTGTAACTATTTTGACGATCTCCAAAACACCACATAGAAAACTAAAAATCAAGCATGACGAACTCCACTCAAAACTGGAGGATACACTAGGTGCTCCAGAAGGATAAGCAGTTCCTACTCCACTAGTGGCATCTATCGTGTTACTCTAATTACAAACCTGGTGATGAGTCACGAATGTTTGGCATTAATAGTATTGATTGTTTGTTTGTTCGTTTGGTGGTGGTTAACGCTACTTTCAAAAATATTTCAGTTGTATCGTGGCGGTCAGATTTATTGGTGGAGGAAACCAGAGGACTCGGAGAAAACCAGTGACCTGTCTCAAGTCACTAACAAACTTTATCACATAATGGTGCACACCTCGCCCTGCTCGGGATTCGAACTCACAACATCAGTGGTGATAGGCACTCATTGCATAGGTAGTTTTAAATCCAACTAACATACGATCACGGCCACGACGGCATCTAATAGTATTGATGTTGATTTTTATTAATGTTGTGATGTGTGATACATTTTGCTTTGTTTCACAATTTTGAAACGTTGATCACATTAGTCAATCAAAGTAAAACCCATTAAAGTCGTCGATTGAAAAATTATGTGGTCGCCATCATGACTTGGTTGATTTATGCATAATTCCATCGTCTCAACTAGTTGCTATTCATGTTGCAATAAAGAGAAGGGGAAAAATTGAGAATGATGACTCCTCCCTAGAACTTAAAGAACGCTCTAATCTTGAGAGTGATAACCCCTCCCGAGAACTCGGTCTATATTACAGTTCTGAGTTTTTGATGTCCTGTTTTGGTTTTTATTGTGTTGTTCATATATCACCTTACTCTGGATTGTGTAACATCAGTTTGTATAAGCCATAAAAGCACTATTAGACTGTTGGCTATGTGTACACATGCTGCTACATTTACAGTTGTATTGAAATTATGCTTGTAATATGTGCAGCTATTGGCCGACTGTTAGTCTCCGATAGGAATCAACTGACATGGTTTATTAAATATATTTGTTTTTGAAATTTACATGCTCCTGGATAATTTAGTTATAACTAAGCCTAAGGTCAGTCTCCTCAAAACATAAGTTTCCTTAGCCGATTACGACTATCCCAATAAGCCCTTTGGTGTTTATTTATATAATTGGGGTTTGATGGCGGCTATCCAAAGGGATATTTGGTTTTCCTGCTCCAAAAGACTTTAAATAATGTGGCTTTTCAATCTTTTGCCTTTACGCATACCTGATGAAGGTAATTTCAGAAACACTTCGAACGCACTAAATTAGCTATCTACGTTTTCATTGCTGATTTTCACTGACAATTCAGTGCTAGATTCTTATATCACATCCTCAAATTATGAAGTTCGATCGATATCTTGTATCTATGATTTAGTATAAAAGCTGAAATAGTAGTAATCCATATAGGCATATTCTCTTCGGTTGTATATTTATGAACTATAATATACTTGTGTCCTAGCTAAATCAATAAACACATTTTTTGGACTTACTGCTAATTTTTTATTATTCTTTTTCATTTCTATGTTTATTTTTAATTTAATTTTCTATTTTCATTATTGGTTTTAAATTTTCATTAGAAGAAGACTTAAGGGTATCAAATTTCATCCGTTTCTAACCTGATTTCTTTTCTAAATCTGGATCGAAGACTTGTTAGCGAATAAAGATGATTCAAGAAATCAATGGGGTAATCAGAAACAGTAAATCGAAACCGTTACACAATGGAATGGTCAAAAACAAAACAATACCAAAAGACAAATAATGGTCCACAAAACACCACACGTACAACTACAAAACACCACACGTACAACTACAAAACACCACACGTACAACTACAAAAACGGAAGGAAAGATTAGTGCATATTTAATTAGCTCAAAATAAACCTTAGAATAATCCGAAGGGGCTAAACAAGAATGCGCAATTCACAAACGCAGATAACATTGGGTGCAAGGCACAGAACAAAGACAAACAAAACAAACAAGAATGAACAATTCACATACGCATATAACATTGGGTACAAGGCACAGAACAAAGACAAACAAAACAAACAAGAATGAACAATTCACATGCGCAGATAACATTGGGTACAAAGCACAGAACAAAGACAAAAAAACCAAACAAGAATGAACAATTCACAGACGCAGATAACATTGGGTACAAGGCACAGAACAAAGACAAAAAAATCAAACAAGAATGAACAATTCACATGCGCAGATAACATTGGGTACAAGGCACAGAACAAAGACAAAAAAACCAAACAAGAATGAACAATTCACATGCGCAGATAACATTGGGTACAAGGCACAGAACAAAGACAAACAAAACAAACAAGAATGAACAATTCACAGACGCAGATAACATTGGGTACAAGGCACAGAACAAAGACAAACGAAACAAACAAGAATGAATAATTCACAGGCGCAGATAACATTGGGTACAATGCACAGAACAAAGACAAACAAAACAAACAAGAATGAACAATTCACATGCACAGATAACATTGGGTACAATGCACAGAACAAAGACAAACAAAACAAACAAGAATGAACAATTCACATACGCAGATAACATTGGTACAAAGCACAGAACAAAGACAAACAAAACAAACAAGAATGAATAATTCACAGGCGCAGATAACATTGGGTACAAGGCACAGAACAAAGACAAACAAAACAAACAAGAATGAACAATTCACAGGCGCAGATAACATTGGGTACAAGGCACAGAACAAAGACAAACAAAACAAACAAGAATGAATAATTCACAGGCGCAGATAACATTGGGTACAAGGCACAGAACAAAGACAAACAAAACAAACAAGAATGAATAATTAACAGGCGCAGATAACATTGGGTACAAGGCACAGAACAAAGACAAACAAAACAAACAAGAATACACAATTCACAGACGCAGATAACATTGGGTACAAGGCACAGAACAAAGACAAACAAAACAAACAAGAATGAACAATTCACAGGCGCAGATAACATTGGGTACAAGGCACAGAACAAAGACAAACAAAACAAACAAGAATGAATAATTCACAGGCGCAGATAACATTGGGTACAAGGCACAGAACAAAGACAAACAAAACAAACAAGAATAAACAATTCACAGACGCAGATAACATTGGGTACAAGGCACAGAACAAAGACAAACAAAACAAACAAGAATGAACAATTCACAGGCGCAGATAACATTGGGTACAAGGCACAGAACAAAGACAAACAAAACAAACAAGAATAAACAATTCACAGACGCAGATAACATTGGGTACAAGGCACAGAACAAAGACAAACAAAACAAACAAGAATGAATAATTCACAGGCGCAGATAACATTGGGTACAAGGCACAGAACAAAGACAAACAAAACAAACAAGAATAAACAATTCACAGACGCAGATAACATTGGGTACAAGGCACAGAACAAAGACAAACAAAACAAACAAGAATGAATAATTCACAGGCGCAGATAACATTGGGTACAAGGCACAGAACAAAGACAAAGAACACAAACAAGAATGAACAATTCACAGGCGCAGATAACATTGGGTACAAGGCACAGAACAAAGACAAAGAACACAAACAAGAATGAACAATTCACAGGCGCAGATAACATTGGGTACAAGGCACAGAACAAAGACAAAGAACACAAACAAGAATGAACAATTCACAGGCGCAGATAACATTGGGTACAAGGCACAGAACAAAGACAAAGAACACAAACAAGAATGAACAATTCACAGGCGCAGATAACATTGGGTACAAGGCACAGAACAAAGACAAACAAAACAAACAAGAATAAACAATTCACAGACGCAGATAACATTGGGTACAAGGCACAGAACAAAGACAAACAAAACAAACAAGAATGAATAATTCACAGGCGCAGATAACATTGGGTACAAGGCACAGAACAAAGACAAAGAACACAAACAAGAATGAACAATTCACAGGCGCAGATAACATTGGGTACAAGGCACAGAACAAAGACAAAGAACACAAACAAGAATGAACAATTCACAGGCGCAGATAACATTGGGTACAAGGCACAGAACAAAGACAAACAAAACAAACAAGAATGAACAATTCACAGGCGCAGATAACATTGGGTACAAGGCACAGAACAAAGACAAACAAAACAAAAAACACATGACAGAACACAATTCAGATGAGCAACACGTAATACTCACAAAAAAAAGAAACTAGCTGAAAAGCGTTAAATGGTTACTTTTAGCTGCAATTTACTATCAATGAGGATAACATCGTATTACACGTCCGACTATCGCTTTTAAGTTAATAACTGACTAATAACGTAGGTGTGAGTATTTCGTAAGATTATAAAACGATCGTTTATATATATCCTTTGAAACTTGGACTTGGGTTTTAACGAGATATAGTTGGTATGCTTTTATATTGTTTATGTCAATATGCAGTAAACTATTAGATTAGGAGGATATTTTGTTCTCGTCATGTCAAAATGTCTGCAGGTGTAACATCACTTAATTTCTTCAAGATTTTCAACTACATTTGTGTTTTAACATTACTGGTTACTATGTTTGAGATTAAACATTGGCAACACCGTAAGCAATATGCATTTTCAGAAACGTACATGATTCCTCTGTCAGATTATCATTGATTGATTGATCGGTGTTTAACGCCAACTGTAGCAATATTTTAGCTATATCGTGGCGTGAACATATGTTTATTATTAACTTAGACACATATTAGACCCTTAGAAATAAAACATACTTATCTATAAAACAATTGGATTATATGTACAAATAAGAGACATATTAAAATGATCAAGCCATATATTTAGAACGTATGTTATTTAACTATATTTTTTTATATAAATTAATTTCTTTTAAGAATTTTAAAATTTTCAAAATATCATAGGATCTTTAATATCATGCAGTGAAATGCCATTTTGTTTTTACGTTTGATCGTACCTAACAATGGTTATTCCAGAAAGGCGCTAAGCGCACTAAATTATATATATACGTTTTTATTAGACTAGGAATAATACATTGATAATATTTCATTGTATGGTGACTGTTGTGTGACATAATTCATTGCATTTTCTTTCATTTTTCACAATGAATATGGATCAATATGTCTGTTCATAGCGTCATTCAATTATTAAATGTTTATCTACCAGTACGTGCGCATATAGTGTCTATTTGCTGTTCGTGTCATGTTCTCCTATGCAGGTACCGGAAATATTGTCCATTTGACCTTCAACCACAATCAACCAATCAACAGAAAGTACAGACGTTTAATGACCAATCAAATTCTCTTTTTATTTCAATTCTGATCGATGAGTCAATGAAACATTATAGATAAGATTTCTAATATTTGTAAACATTATATGATTATTCAAGGACAAACGATACCTTGGATTACCTATAAATTATTACTCTAACGTTTATCCGAATATAAATGTGTGATTTTACATCATCACTATTTTATCATTTATTATAATAGAAATGTAGAAATCTACTGTAACACGCACGACGCGTTTCTAAGATATTTTGCATGGGCATATGTAAAATGTTTGACCCTAAACTGTCTGACCCCACATACTTTAAATTTGAAGCTATATAGCATAATGGAAAGTCATACCATTTATTCTTGCATTCCTATTATTGGTTCTTTTGAGTATTATTCTTTTTAATTTGTTCCCGATTGCAGTCCTTGCTCAAATGCGAACACCAGGATTCTGGACCCATTGATCCAGGAATTTGTATTTGTTCCAATCTAGATAATGATGCCGATACAAATTGATGACAAAGCTCACATAACCCTGTGGGTCAGGTGTGCTAAATATTACTAAGAAAATCGCATCCCTTTTTTTTATTTCGGAAACCATAATGGCTAGATAAAATATGCCTGCAAACGGGTTCTAGTACAAAGCGGACATTATCACCATGATATCATCGAAAGCAACTTCTCCCTCGTGTAAAAATCAAATGGTTGCTATCTAGCGGTACTATAAATGTCAGTATGATATATAGCAATAGGCATTCCGTAAATATCATCAATAAAGTAAACCTGAGCATAATCGTATTAAAATAAATGTTTGTTGTGCCTTTTGTTATTCGTATAATTGGCGATTCACTAACAATTACCGATACTCCGTAGGGGGTCATGTCAGGGTTCACATTTTAACCCGACAAATCAGCGATGAGTATATTAAATCTTTATGTATTTAAATCGAGGAGCAAACGCCTTTAGCTGTTGCTCCCTCTGTTAATGTATTTAACTATCTTGCAGATGACTGGACGGTGAAAGATGAATGAAAGGTTACATGACACGAGGGGATGCTCTTAGATGTTAGTGTACTGCCAAATATTGATTGATATTTTATTGCTTAACGTCCACCCAGAAGTATTACAGATATATTCTGAATGTTCCGGACGAGAACTATATCAATAATATATAAAAACTAGGTAGAAATGAGGGAAGGGATGGGTCAAGTGGGTCAACGGCTTCTGACTGCCACTTAAAAAGTATGGAGGAGAGTTGGATATGGACGAAAATGTTTGTTATTTGTAGTGGTTACACTCTACCTACTCTTCGTCGACATCTACAAAAGAGGTATTTAGTGCCAAATACGCTACCACTATTCTCCAGGTCAAACTTTCCGTATTATACCTAGCAACTCCCCATCGAGAGGACTGTCCCTCTCCGCCAACCGGAGACGCGCTGATCACTCTGTGGGTTTGAGCTCCGAGAACCGTCACCAGCTCCCACCATCGCCAAAGAAAAAAAAATGTAAATAAACATACACCAAATATTTGATATTATTCAGTTTGACCTGATCCAACATATATAGATAAATTACAAAATGATCAAAATTATGATGCTGTATTATGCCAAGATATATTTTCTCACACGGGTTAGGATTATGGCGTTTAACGCCACTTTAAACTCTATATATTTTGCTTAGCGTCACTTTAAGCACTATATATTTCCTCACACGAAATTAAGGTTTAAATAATTTTGCAATAATCTCGGTTTAATGAAATCACCCTTAAGTTCAACACAAAATTTATATAATATAGCGAATAATATATTTCTTTTTAATGCTAGGTCTTAATATGAATTATTCCGCCCTTTATTATCTTTATGTCAGGATAATCTAACAGTCATTCTAAAATGATGATTGTAGTTTTATTCAATTTCGTCATGTGATATTTTAAAATTAATAGCTTTAATATGTTTCGTGTCAACACTAAACTAAGTCCATCCTTATTACCAGATCTTCAGTGACAAAACAAAACAAATATGAAAAACAAAAACAATATATAAAATAATAAGCAATACATTGTTTTTGTTGTGATAACACCAGCTGTTCTTGGAAAATCACTATGAAAAGAAAGTTCAAACAGAGTTGGCCAATGTTTTCACCAATATCAATACAAACTAACAACTACCTCTCACTTCAAATCATTGACACCAAAAAAAGACCATGACATATGTTGCTGGAAATCAAGGTCCTGGATTGGGAAAGGCACAAATCTATTCTATAATAAATTAAGAAAAGTAAATCAACCTGCAAAAAAAAATAAAAAATACATAGATATAAAAAACAAAAAACAAAGAAACAAACAGAACCCTCCACCCCCCCCCCCCCCCCAACAATTAGCCAGACTCTAATTTTTCGTGATCTAATTAGTAAAATAATTTGATTTATGATTGCTGTAAGAGAAACAGAAAGCCCCCGTCATATAAGTTTAATTTGTCAGTACATCAGCTAACATTCCTCTTTCATATATTGTATCCTAAAGGGGCTATCAAAGCTGCATGAGTATATGAACATGTACAGATATCCAGACATCTAAGAACTTTAATCGTAGAAAGAGTGAGGGAGTGAGTATTTTTTAACACCAAATGAGCAAGATACTTTCAATGAAATGCTGATGATGTCCTCATTGTACTAGATCAAAATGTTTAAATGAATAAGTATAGAGCTAACTTAATGAAATAACTGTCCATGGGTAATACATGTAACTTCATTCGGATACATTATCCTGATTTGGAGCCAAGTAGTCGTTACTCTAACTCCTTAAAGCTGTGTGCGTAGCATTGAAGCAACATATATCAATTTCATAGTCTTCGGTTTGACCCGACCGGGGCTTGAACCTGCGATCTACTTCATTCAAGGAGAATACGCTAATCATTACACCACTGATTTAGTTTACTGTTGAAAGATAACAATACAATAACAAGAAGTGATTAGTGAAAGAAACCAATAAGACAATATCAAAACAAGACAAATTATCTTATTGATTATAATACATGTACGTCATGTAAGTAATATTTCAGCTGTGATTCTCACAATAAAAATAATGTTTACATATGCAGCACGTAGGTAAAAAGAAAATAAAATATATAAGAGTACACATTTTCAGTTACGTTTATGGTGGATAACCTGTTGTAAGTCACTGACAAACTGTATCACATAATGTTGTATCGAGTACATTGGAGACCATCAGGGATGAATATTGGAATTAAAATTAAAAATACCATAAGATGGTATGCATATATGGACAGGGACACGTTAAATAAAAAAAGGTGAAACAATTAAGAAATTTTATTGAAAATGAATCTGTAAACAATAACGTACAACAATAACGCAGGGGAAGAACATAAAAACGGCGGGTTGTGGGGGAATTATGTCAAAAGCGTCTGTTCACAGGTTTAAAAGTTTATCAAAATAATACTGTGTAAGCCATCTTGAATTTTCGTAATCTTGCGTTCCAAAAATTCCTGTAAAATTTTCGGAGCATTATTTTCCTGGCTAATACGGTGGCGAGTATCTACTTCCGTCAGAGGTAGTGTAGTGATAAAGGAATGAAAACCTTAAATTTCTGAATGTCTGTGAAATATTTGTTGTTAATGATAACATATTACTTCAAGGGATGGAGATATCAAGCAACATATTTTCCTTAATTCATTGACACACTTTATCGCTTAACATTGTATCGAGTTTAGATCACCACAAACAAGAGTATAGGAGAATTATATAGGTAGATCAAACGTTCATACTTACTAATTAATGATATCATTTATTCCTTGTTTGGGAAGAATAAACAATTTGATTTATGATATTTGTTACTGTCTCGGTGGAGCTTAATGCTCGTCTCGAGTGCAATATTTCAGCTATATCATGTCGACCAGTTTTAGTGGTGGAAGAAGTCGGAGTACCCTGAGAGAACCACCGACCATGGGCAAACAATTGGCAAACTTTATCACTTGCGGCTGCGAATCGAGTGCACCTTTTGTTTTTAGTAATTTACAAAGCAGAGGGCGAACCCACGCCGTTTTGGTGATAGGCTTGTATGAGTTGCTAGGTAATCCAGCCATCTAACTCATTGAGCCACCCGAGCCCTCAATCGGGGTTCGAACGATCTATGGCACTTGAGGAGAGAGAGAGCACTTTACCCATTGCCCCACCGAAGGGGTTCGAGTGACTTTGATTGTTAATAAATGTACAAAATTCAGTGTTATTGAATCACCGATCTAATAAAGATTTTCCTGGTATCTGAATCATGTAGAATGAACGGTAACCATGTTCACTGTATAAGTGCGAACTTGACATGTGACACTCTTGAAAACGATTGGAACGAAGCTTGGTTCTGCTCATTTTATTATATTTTGGCTATTTGTGAATTTTGTTTTACATTGTAGGATAATCACAATATACGTATATTTTCGGGGAAAATAAAATGTATTTGCATTCGCAGCAAAACAGGCAACAAACCTTATTTGTATTGTATTCCGTCGGACCAAGTTATCACTATTTTGGCAACAAATGACCAATTGAAGAGTCCACGGTGAGGATAATAAGTGGACAACTTCCTCACATTAAATTGAGTATAAATATTTATCACACTCAATTCACAATTGAAGTACGAATTGTTCTCATAACTGAACACTTCACCGTTGCAGTGAGTGCAGAACTTACTTGCTCAGTCTCATTTTTATACTTTATGTTCATTTACACCTACATAATTTCATGGAGCTGCAGGACAAATCAAATACATAGACAAGACAAACATGGTGCAATTCAATGAGGGACAAATATCTAGATGAACATGGATTATGTAAATGCGGGACAAATGCTTAGAAAACATGACACATGACATTGCATTGCAGGACAAATGTCTAGAAAACACGACACATGACATTCCATTGCAGGACAAATGTCTAGAAAACATGACACATGACATTGCAGAACAGAAATCCAGAAAAACACGAAACATAACACTGTAGAGCAAATGTCTAGATAAACATAATAATTTTTGAAATAAAAGTATTTATTTACAAAGCTCATGTAAATTGGCTTCCGATACAAACACACACATGTATGTTTAAAATATCATAGTTCGTTCTCAAGAAAAACGCAGGTGAATTTTAGCAAAATTATTTTTGGCATCAGTGTAATAATACTACGTGTTCGGAACAATTTTAAAATCCAATCGAAAAATCATAGAAAGAGGCAATATTGATACCCTGAACACACATACAGAACCACTCATATTCCTGGCTTTGCATAGGCACATCAATAAAACAAAGTGGAGGGGTTAAGCTAGTTTCATGGGCATAATGATTGCATAAACAAATATTCATCTTTTGTATATATTTAATTAAGTTGATAAATCCCCAGTGTTAATTAGTTCAACATTTTTCTTTAAGAATTGGAGCTGCAGTGAACTCATTTACAGACAGTGTACCGTCTCCTGTAGAATAGAAAATACCAAAATGCATTAGAATATAAAATTACAGGTGCATAGCAAATGCGTTTGAAGTGATTCATATCCTCTCCGTCAAAGTTTGACTGTTATTATAAGTCGAAATCTTAACAAATATTAGACAAAATTGGACGTCGGTCCACCGTTTTTCTTCCCATCTTTTCCGGACCGAATGTCTGGTGCCATGTCGATCCGGTATTGTGTATTATTTGATGCAGGGCATGCGCGATCGAACCGGAAATTAAAACAAAACCAAACAACCATAACTTCCGAAACCGTGTTGAACAAAAATAACAACGTTTTAGCTCAATAAAATATGAGGAGCATTGTCCCGAAAGAGTATCCCGAATGTCTTTACTTTTCAGACTGGTACTTGTCTGCAAGATTCTAAGTGTAATTACTGAAGAATAATTCCAAACTTTTACATCACTATCTCATCTAAACTTAACATTATGAAAAGAAAGTTTAAACAATGATGAAAACAATTTTATCCGTGTATGAACTAAACCAACAATCACCTCTCACCTCAAATCTTTGAACACGAACATAAAAAATCCCTACATAAAATATTGGAAATACATTTCCTGGTTTGGGACAGGCACTAAGATGTGACGGGGTTAAATGACACGTTAACTTAGTGTTCTGCTTGAGAAAGGGTTCCTCGTTATCCCTGATCACCATGACATAGCATAAATATTGCTCAGGGTCGAGTTAATTATTGATTGTCCAAAACTATAAGATCCTGTATATTAAATATACAGACTTTCTTGTTGTATACAGTAGAACAGACATTTCAATGAACAAAGAAACAACATGTTGACAAAGGAAAAACAAACGTAAATAATAAACGCGATTTACCAATGTTTCTCTCATAGGTTACTGCTTACCATTCGAGAGCTTCTGGGTTCACCTCCGTTTTTTGTGGATCCGTTTTGATCATCTATTTAGATTCTCGGTTTTCTCTAATGTTTCCATGAAACTCCAGTTAACGATAGCGGTGTGAGTTAAAGACACATACACTGTTATGTTTTATTTTTTTTTAGAATAAATATCATACCGTTTACATCAACCTTTGCAAACAATTTGCGACCAACTTTATCATTTGTCTTTGTATGAGATGAAAAAGCAAATTCTTCGTATTCAATTTGTCCACTTCTGTCTACATCCCATGCTGCAAACGTACAGGGAAGTAAAATACCATTCGGTTGTTTCTGTGAGAGAAGAAAACCCTATTATTACATAATTATTGCGTTCGCTTGTATAAAGGTTAAAATCGACATATTGTATAGTGTGTATAAGGCGTCGAATACTATACAGACACTGATAATAAAAGCAGAATGATAATTAAGTAACTCGATTACACGAATTTGGAAAGGACGAACATCGGAGGTTTCGAGAAACTTTTCTGGACTCGGTTGTATTACAATTATAAGGAGTAATAACGTTGTCACTCAGAAAACAATGTATCATATTTCGTCATTAAATGCACAAACATGACAACAAATGCAATTCCCTTTGATACAGAATGTCTTCTTTTTACGATAGTCGCATAGTAGTTTTAAATAATATCCGTAATTTAATAGTTTATATTGTGAAAACCCGTAATTACGGAAAACTTAAGGTTGTAGACCTGTATAACCCCAAAAGTTTCCCCATATTTCAAATTAAAAAGAAGTTGCACCATGTAATAGTTTTGTCTAATTACATTATCTTCCAAGTTTCAAGAAATTTCATCGTTTCATTTCCACCCATAGCACATCCTAAATATAACAATGTTGGGGGTATTCCTGACGCCTGATGGTAATACTAGTTTCGGAAGACATATGCATTTATTTCTAGTTGAAAGGGAATATTGTGGCTTTAATACACTTATGAGATGATGTGTCTACAAAATGCATAAATTCCTTTAAAATAACCATTATTACTTATAACTTCAATGACTTCAAAGTCAGAGTTATGCATCAAATTTATTTTTTCAATGTTCAAAAGTAAATCTTTTTGAATATTCTGCCATATCCAATGTAAACAATCTGTGATTCAAAGAAACTTGAAATTAGGGAGATTTTCAAGCGCACTAATAACCATATATTTGAGAAGAAAATGAATCAGAGTTGTCTCCCATAACACAGGCCTTAATAAGAACGAATCTTGAGTCATTCCCAATGTTTGAAATGATTTCAAATTTAACAATAAATTACTTTTTCATAGTACAATTTAACGATGCAATACTATTTAATAGTACAATGGAAACGTAGATACCAAATTTAGTGCGCACGACACGTTCCTGGAATAACCTTCGCTCAAACTCGAAAGAATAATTTAAAGTTTTATTGGGAGCAATAAAACCAAAGGGCATAAACAGGATAGCCAAAATCTGATAAGGTCACCTATGCCTGAGGGAGGAGAACCTTAGTTTTATTAATAACTACATTATTAGGAACTGTAAATTTAAGTAATAAATATATCTAATACACCAAGTCAGTTCCGAAGCACTGACTACTGGGCGGATGATACCCACGGGGAATAATATTCCCCAATCTACCAATGTAATATTATTTGATAGTGCAATTTAAAAATGAAATACTATTTCATGATGAAGGTTATTCCAGAAACGCGTCATACGCACTAAATGTGATTTCTACGTTTCTAATCATAGCCGTTCGGTGTGAGCATTAGTAACACAAATTCACATCATAGACTATCCAATATTACACTCAGACACAGACCGAGGTAAAGGAATGGTGCTTTTATTGTTGTTCAACATTTCGTAGTGTGAAACGACCTCTAGCTTGAAGTTGAGTCGGTACTTTTTTACTTCAGCTGATGAACGTTACATCTGGATATTCTTCTCGTTTATATAGTATTGGTGCATATAATATTTCAAACCCCTACTTTGTTATGGTCAAATATTGAGAAAAAGCTGAATTTGTAGCATGGATGCAAAAGCTCACGTTGGCAAAATGTATAAGGATATATTTTGCTTGTCAGTTGTTAAAGCTCCCCCTTCCACTTTCCAGTCCACTCCTCAAGCTTGACTCTCACTCACACACATTCCGATCCTCTCCTATTCTTCTGCATGTATATAATTACTTACCGGCGCTGATCTTCTTTTCTTCCCACCGCATGCTCTCTGACAATTCCATGTGCAAATCGAGCCTTCCCTACATATCACCTCGCAGAAACAATCTACATAGATTGTCTTCGTCTCGTGACGATGTATTCTGGGAGAAGTAAACCAAGACGTTGTTGTATTTACCAAAATGGCAATTACACAAGCAACAAGAATAGTTCTCCTGAGCTTAAAATTAAAGAAAACCCAAGTAAGATAAACATTAGTAGTGAGTGATTGGTTGTTGTTTAACGACAAATGAACATGTCACCATTGATGAGATGATGATGTAATGGTGTTGGCTTAGAACTAGACCACCACGCCTAATTTGATATTTATTGTGCAAGCTCACTGCGGGTAGACATGTTGCTCCAATCAGACACATAATCCTGAATGCGAACCAACCAGTCTTGGCTTTTACTCCTTAATGCTGCGTGTTTAGCGGAGATGCCGCAAATACTAATCTTATCGTGACCGAATCTCGAAACCACGATCTATCATACTAGAGGAGAGAATGGTAACCAGGAGCAGATGCAGGATTTCAATTTAGGGGGGGGCACTTAAAAAAATTGCGCCGAGCGGAGGGAGGCGCGAAAAATTTGGGGTATTTCGTGTGAAAATTCACGATTTTACGCCAATAAAGCAGATTACAGAATACCCCTCCTACCCCTAACCCCCGATTCTAAAAATAAAACCGTGGTGAACAAACTACATTGTATGTCAAATTTGTAGTTTAAGTTTCACTTCAATCCATTGAGTGGTTATTTAGGAGTTGCGGGTTGCAGAATCATCCTCCTACCCCCTCCACCCGGCCTTCAATGAAAAATCTAAAAACCATTGTGCACAACTACAATGTATTTCAAGTACATTATATAGTTTAAGTCAATCAATTGCGTGGTTACAGTCAGGGGAGTTGCGGATTGCAGAAATCTTACAGACGGACGGACGAACGGACGAACGGACGGGCGGACATCAAGTGTTTGAGCAACGGGCGTAAAAACCTCATTACACTAAAAGATCAAACAACAAAAATGTATCAAAGTTCTCGAGAAATATGCTTACGGAAATCAGGTGTGAGATATGCATAAACCATTTTGTCGAGATTATTTTCACACTTTCATGTGCAGTTGTAGATATTAATTTATTACAAATAAATTGTAGTCAGAATTTTTGTACAGACATCCATTGATAGATATAAATAATATAAACGTACCCGGAGAAAGGATTTGTTCACACTTTCTTGTGCAGATACCTCGGGCAGATGCAGAGATTGTTACAAATAAATTGCCGTTAATTTTTTTTTTTTATTAATATGTTACTTTTGTATTTTAATGTACAATATACCAACGCGTATTTTTACTGATCTTTACTTGAAAAGTAAAAGGCAACATTTTCGGGTATTTGTATACAAATCAAACTTATATTTTTTTTTCATATGAAATTGCAGAATTTCGAATTCAAGAACTATTTGAACCATTATTTAAAGAGAAGTGACCATTTTCTTGGGACACTCAAGTTTCTACACACTGTCTCAGTTTCATCATCTGATTCTCTCGTTATAGGTTTTCGTTGTATGTTTTATAAATGAGATCAATTGTTAAATTAATTATTGATTGAATTTACTTTTTAGTTTACCTTTGACTTTTCTCGTCTCGTCGAGGAATAAGAAATGTATCCAATCTTGCTTGCTTTCTTGGCCTAGAATTTTCGTCCATTTTATAATTTCTAAATAGCACGCGTACATGTAGTTGTAAAATTTACTGCAGAAATAATGTTTAATTAGCGTGATAAAATAGTTGATGTCTGGTACCTCGGAACCAATCAGAATGGAATAATCTTTGAACTACTGACGGCGAATACACTTTTAGAATCAGCGAACACATCCAACGTGTATTTACAATGTGTAAGAATATTTTACTACAGGTCACGAGTTAACCATTCATGAAAAGTTATTTATTGAACTGCTTAATTAACGTTGTATAACATATGCTTTGCGAATTTTAGGGGGGCGCACGCCCCACACGCCCCCTCTAAATCCGCCACTGGTAACCATTACATCACCGATGTGGTTTAAGATAAATTGTTAATTTATGTGTACAATACATCGCATTATTTTCGGTATGTTTGTTAATTTATGTGTGCAATAAATCAAAAAGAATATGACGATTACAATAATAACTTTAGATATGATATTATTTTGCTTTGTGTCACCTCTAACCTAATCAGATTTAGTTGTTTTACGGTTTTTTCTGATTGCATTTAAAAAAAAAGATTTTAGAAAATAAGTAAAAAATATATTGCGGAATAATTTGATTAACTTATAATATTTACTGGAAAAAAAAGGTTCCATCAGTGAAATTTTGAAATGTTATTCTGGAAACACTTACCATAATGAATTGAGTCAAAGATAATGATATAACATGAGATGAACAATTTCGAGTGTTTTATAGAGATATTTGTTTTTTTTGTAAATTAAAGGAAAATCTTTAAAAATCCACGTTGTGCAAAATATGTTGCTTTTCGCTGTATTTTAATAAATCGATTTTGGCAATATTCTGTGAAAAAGTTCAAGTTCGTGATATGTAATTACGATGCATATAATATGAAAGGGGTGCGTCGACAGGATTGATATAATTAATATATAAAAATATAAAACATCAATGATCTGATTCCCCAATTAAATTCCAATATTAGATAATTGATTTGTCTTCATTGTAATGGTATAGAAACAGATGTTTGGTATCATATGTATTTTAACTGATGCTGACGTTTATGTTTTTAATCGTGCCGAATTACGTAGAAATAAATAATATTGACTTTTCGCAAAGCGAAACGTAATATGCAACATTATTAATTAAACACTTTCATTTTCTAACCACGTGAGCCAAATATCACTATTTATTAAAGAGTATGTTATGTGTGTATGTGTATACAGAAATAAGTCGTGGTTTCCATATTGGTAAGAATTGCGTTATTTTGATATTATAACTGTATTTCTTTAATCACTATTTGAACCCCATTTGAGTTCTTACTTGGCATGGTAGACGGATTTTTATCTGTAATCCCGTGCATTCGTTTCCTTCCACCATTAAAATTATGAGCTTAATAAAGATTGAAAAATCAAAAAGAGTTGTCAGAAGTAAATAGAAGAACAGATACATGTACTACAATGACAAAGAGAAAAAAGGACAAAAAGACAAAGAATAATCGACAAAACACCACACTGAAAACCTAGGAGCAACACGAACCTCACTAAAACCAAGGGGATCAGGTGCTTGGAAAAAGTAAGTAATTCCTGCACCACTTGTAGCATCCGTCGTGTTAATTTTATCGCATGATTTTGACCATGTATTCCGATTGTCTTACCAATACGTTCCAATTATGTAACTATTATATCGTTAAAATAGGCATTACATACTAAGTTATCTACCCACAGATAGACTTATCTGAACTAATATTATGAATGTGTCACGACGATTAAATATATAATATATAATGCTCAAGATCATAGCGTTCTATATAATAACGCTCAAACTCGGTTATATGTAAGGCTTGTCATATTACTCACAGATGGAAGGCAGTTGCTTGACAAGATCATATCACTAAGAGGGGAAGCTTGGGTCCATAAAACTAGCTTAACACCGCCACTTTGTATTGAAGTGCCTGTACCAAGTCAAGAAAGTGAGCAGTCATGTATTTGTGGGTATCGACTATGCCTCTGTTTCTACGGTTTTCTATTAGATTTTAGAATTGTTCCAATAGTGTTGTATTTTTGTTTTGTTTTTCATTTGATCACTATAATGATTTATTATTTCAGTATTACGGAGCAATGCATGTTAAACTTTCCTTAGCTTTGACACTTATAGTGTTATTCAGCTTTTTTGACTGTGGAGAATCCTGGCTCTTTCATGAGAAGCACACAACACACAAACGAATAGTTACTATTTATAGATGCAAGTGCAAAGTCATATGCATGAGGAGGGCAATCTGCAAATTCAATTGTGCATATGCTTGTGGAGGCAAGAAAAGGGAGTTAGAAGAGGTAATACTTATCTTATCGGTTTGAAAAATCGTCAATTACTAAATATCACAGAAAACATAATCAGGAAAATTGTGGAACCACGTCAAAACTTATGGTTGATCACGTGATATATTGTTCGACAATGTGCTTTGCATTAAATAATAATTCTGACTGATCAAAGCCATAAGTTGAAAGGTTATGTGAGCAGAAATAGAGATAGTATAGCACATTTTTCATTGCTTATGTTTTTGAAAAGTCACAGACACCATTTAGCACTCAAATGTCTGCTATTATGTGCATGTATTTTGTCAGGCGTGGTTTTCATTTGGTATTCATGTAAATTGAACATGAAATTTACTACACAATGAAATAAACCAGAAATAAAACAGCAACTACATGAAAAAAAATAAATATCGAAATTAACAAATAGAATGAAAATCAAAAATATAACACAGAACAGTTTCTAAATTCAATCGAAAAATTCCAGAAAGAGGCAAAATCGATGCGCCTAACAAACATATAAATTGTACATTTACATGACCATTCATTTACCTGGTTTGGTACAATTACTTCGGTGTGTAGGGGTTAAACTTATATATTTGGGTCAGAGGAAAAACAATGTTCCTTTTGTAATACAAATCATTATTGAATACGGTTATGACGATTTTAATTATTTTCTTGCGGCGGACTAATTTAGAGTATTATCTGTTTTCAGCGTGAGGCTGGAACATTCGAACTTATGCTACCATGTCAGTTTGCTGCCTGGGATTTAGATAAAGACAATGTAATAAACCAACAGGAGTTTGCTTTCGACGCCCATGTAGACCAGAATGATGTGAACACAAAGCTTGCATTTACAAAATGTGATACAAATGGTAATATATTAAACTTTAGATCTTTTTCAAAATGTATGAATTTTTACATGATTTAAATGCAACTGGTAAATAGTGAAGATAGATTGGGCTCAGCATTATTGATTTTAACGCCACTTTCAAATCACGGTATCTGGTGACAAAAAATGACGAGCTGTTGTATCCAACACATTATACTCAGCACCCAACACGCTACTTGTGTGTGAAATACAGTGGTTACATAGGTAGATAGTTATCAAACTATCATGCAATCGCGACAACAATGACCCAAATGATGTATAATTTCATCAACAACAAAAAAATGGAAAAAGGGGAAAATGACCCTCAAAACACTACGATAACAGAAGTTGGCGGAAATACAATTTACTGGTTCAGATAGTCATAACCTGCAAGAGATGTTTGATAATATTTCATTCATTTTTATATCTAAAAATCTTGATTATGTATATCTCAAGTATTCAACACGGACAGTATTTACTACGCGTAATGAAATTCCTATTTTTTTATGTTGAAGTTATCACTTCGTAGGTCTTACGGTTGCCAATATGACATGATTGACCGTTATGGAATATCTGTGTTACAAATAACCACGGATATATTCCACTTGTAAACACTCCCCGGTCCTTTCCTCATTCATGACCTATCACTGGGTTTGTAACTAGATCAATACGACGGGTGCCACTAGTGGAGCTGGAATTTCTTACCATTCCGGAGCACCTGCGTTCACCTCCCGTTTTTGGTGAGGTTCGTGTTACTCGATCTTTAGTTTTATGTGTATGTTTTGTAGATCGTTGTTGGTCCTTTTTCTTTTGGCCATTGTGTTGTCTGTCCTTCTTCGATATGCGGATTCTGATTACTCCTTTGATATCTTCAAACTCTTCTTAAACAGAAAACAAAGTCTGAGTGGTTGTGTGATAGACACTGCCTAGCGATCAGCCGATTTATGATGGTGACCGTAAATCTTTTGAAGTGAGGGTTTCTAGTTAATTGTCATGAATCCTTGTCTATAGTGGTTGCTCGTCATGTGCAATCCTGTCATAAAACATTCAGCTAGGTTGAACAAGCCATGAAATGTCGTTTAAATTGTGATATATAAACTCTATATGCAAGTGCTACTGTAACGGTAACACAAATAAATGGGAAGTTTTCAAGCGTCAATACAATGTTCAATTAAACGTGTGAATGTTGTAAAACTGGGAATAATTAATTTAATTTGGCAAAGCTAATTTTGTATTCGCACTATGGATTCACATTTTCTTTCACATTGTAACGTGAAATCGATCTCCTGTATTTACTGTTTACATATTAATTATATGTTATGTCCTTTACATTGCGTTTTCACAGGTGATGGAACACTATCTATAGACGAATTTAGTAAGGCACCTATACAGAAAGAGAGATGTTGAATTCTTCGAAAATTAACTCAATAACATCTGAAATGTAAATAAAACTTTCAAATTCAAACGAATTGTTACTATATAGAGATACGGAACATATACAAATTTCTCATTTATCACCGGGCCGGGTTTGTAGCTAGAGTAAAACGACAGGTGCTAATGCTTTCCCTTCCGGGGCACATGAGTTCATCAGCGGATATTAGTGCGGTTCGTGTTGCTCGATCTTTAGTTTTCGGCTTGATGTTTTGTGGATCGTTGTTTGTCCTTTTGTCCTTTTTACCTTCCGATTTACAGATTCCGATCAACCCTTTTGTATCTTCTAACTCGTCATACACCACTGAGCATATTATATTAAATACGTATGTTAATCAATAGTACTATTTACAAGCCGATATTCTTATTTGTTATAGAAATATATTAGAAATGAGAAATTAAATCTTGCATACTCGTAATGGTTTGGTTTATGGTGCTTAGCGCTACCTTCAACGATATTTCACTTATATCGTAGCAGTCAATTGTATTGGTGCAGAAACCGGGGAGATGGGAGTTATGGTAATTAACATCACTTTCAACAATATTTCAGTTATTTCGTGGTGGTCAGTTTTATTTGTGGAGGAAACCGGAGAAAACCACAGACCGGTCGTATGTCACTGACAAACTACCTATTCAATCAGTGTCTAAAGTTGTGAGTTAGAATCCCGCCCATGGTGAGATGTACAGGAAACAACATTATGCAATAAAGTTTGTCAGTAGATCGGAGGTTTTCAATGGACAGTCCGGTTTCCTCCATCAATAAAACTGAAATACGACACATGTCATTGCAGGACAGATGCCTAAATAAACATGATACATGTCATCGCAGAACATATGTCTAGATAAACATGATACATGTCATCGCAGAACATATGTCTAGATAAACATGATACATGTCATAACAGGACAACTGTTTAGATAAACATGATACATGTCATTGCAGGGAGAATAACTAGATAAACATGACACATGTCATAACAGGACAACTGTTTAGATGAACACGATACATGTCATTGCAGGGAGAATAACTAGATAAACATGACACATGTCATTGCAGGATACATGCATAGATAAACACGAAACATTACACTGCATTACACATGCATAGACAAACATGAAAATTAACACTGTATAGCAAATGTAGGTATAAAATCACACATGCCATTGTAGCACAGATACCACTGTTTGCTTTTTTGACATGTAGCAAGAATAAACACAACATTTAGACGGCTGGTAGACAAACATTGACTTTAACATCAGTACTAACAAAATGAAAAAAAAAACGAATAATCCAATCGTAAAATCATGGAAAGAGATCAAATCGATACCCCTAACAAATAATGACCACTCACTTTATTAGCTTGGTACAGGAACATAAATAACAAAATGAAGCGGAATTAAGCTCTAGTTTTATTGGCATAATGAATGCATAAACAAACAGTCAACTTTGTATATATTTAACAAAGTTAATACATTCCCTTTGCTAATTAGTTCAACAGTTTTCTTTAAGAATTGGAGCTGCAGTGAACTCATCTACAGGCAACGTGCCGTCTCCTGTAAAATAGAAATAAATAGCATTAGAATATTAAATTACCGAATTGAGTCGTATCCTCTCCGTCAAAGTTTTACTGTTATTATAAGCTGACATCGTATCAAATATTAGGCAATAGACCAATTTCACGTTACCGCCGCCATTATGGTTCAAAGGTCAATCGGAGTAAAAAACGTAAACAAGACGTCATTGCATTTGTAAACACGGTGACGCAGTTTATTCATCGTGGCAGTTATGCACATATCGTCACGGTCGTAAGGAAGTTTTCGTGAATTTGTTGGTTAGGAAAATAATTTATGACTACATGTATCCCGTAGATCTTGAAAATAATGAGAAATCGTGTGAATATTCAGCTATACAGTATGTGGCCAAAAGTATTGCCACATGTGAAAAAAAATCCCTATATAATCAACCAAAACCATATTTTTTCAAAAAATTATTGTGAAGTCATTTTTGGATAGATTTTAACAAATTTTACACCAAAACATTCAGAATTGTCTATATTTTGATTGTTTATTTGCTCATTATAGTTTATATGAGTGGTTTTTATTTGTGCATAATTTAAACAGGATTGTGAATTTTTAGGATTATTTTTAGTTGAAATATATAGGAAAATCAAAGTCAATTTTTATTTGTTATGTTTAAATTATGGAGCTTCAAATAAACTTTTTAAAAGGCCCAACTTAAAACTGGTATGCCCCTTTTGTTAGAGAATGTATAAAGTCTGTGTGTGTAAGACACTTTTGATGTACTAACTTAAAAATGACTTGGTTCAACTATATATCATTTTATGATTTTTTAGAAGTCAAAATCCTGTAAGAATGCACACCTTTAGTATTTGTACATTAAACACACTACAAAATATTACAAAAACTCTTGAGCTCAAAACTATAGGGAGTTAAATAGTATGCCCTGATACAGGGCTATACATTAACAGTCATGTTCCATTCTTACATGTATGTCAAGCACATTATTATGCTGTGGTTTCTGTTCGTGAGGCACTCCATCCTTTCTTGTTTATGCCAATGTCAGGAGACCAATAATAACATATAAGGATCAGTATGGAAAAAGTGCTATATTCAGGAACAAGTCAGTCTTTGTTGGGCAAAATATGTACATGCACATGTACTTTGTAAAAGATTCAACTCGATAACTTTTGTAAATCATAGAGCACAAAAATTAAACAAATACTCATTATCAAGAAATATTCATTGCAAAAACAAAACATTATTAAAAGGTCAGCTACATGTATAATAACAAAACTATGAACTGGACCATTGAAGAATGGGTAATAAATTAAAACACATTCCCCTCATCCTGGTGAAGTTTTAAGTTAATGATTGAATGAAAATTATATTGCTTTTAACATCAAAAAGTTAATATTGGGGGACACTATACACATTTCTCTATCCTTTAGTTATTGAATTGAGAAGTTAAAAAATCTGACTAAAGTTCCACCCCCCAAAAAAACATACTACATGTAATAAGGTTCAAAACTCCTTTAATTTCAAAATATTTGTCTAAGACTTTCTCAGGTAAATGAACAAAGCCCAAAATATTCAATAATTTTACATGAAAAACAACACTCATATGGGGGATAAAAACATTCTATTCATAGAATGTTTAAACAATAAACAACAAGAAACATAAACTATGACATGTGATGTGTAAACTATTTAAGCATGAGCAACAGGAAACACATTTAGATACAAAAAATGAAAAGACCAACAACCTTAGTTGGATTTTTAGAGTGCTAGTTCATTGAAACAACAGTCTGTGGGTAGATATGTCGTTCCATACTGAAACATTATTCTGATTCTGACCCAACAATTCTTTGTTCTTAGTCCTTAATACTGCATTCTTACCAATTTTATTATCTTTGGTTTGACTAGACAGGGGCTAGAACCCATGGATCTACCACATTCAAGGTGAGCATGCTAACCATTACACATCATTTTTGCAGTCGTGTAAAAATCACACTGAAAAAGGAGTAGTTCTTCAAAACTTTCATTAAGCTAGGGACTTGTGTCCAAGTTAGTTAATGCAGTCAACATGATCAAGCATATATTAAAATAAACCCATAGATTAGCTTCCAGTCAGATTTGAACTGACATGTTTTCAACAATATTGAAATGTACTACCTTGTACTATAGAAGCTATATACATGTATTGTAATTGTTAGTAGTTGACAAACCTAATACAGTACTCCGATCATTAGCTTCCAGAGAGATTTGAACTGACATCTCTCAAACATTATTGAAATGTACTGATTCATTGACACCATAGTAACTACAACATTTTGTCATGAATTTGTTAGGAACATTTCAGCCAAGATTGCCCATCATTGGTTGCAATCCCTTCTGTTATTATCTAATGGTCCTGAATTGGCACTGCATAGACACGATAGAGAATATAAAAAAAAACATGCATAAATTTCATACCCTGCAGTGGAAGAACAATAAGCTCCTTCTGTCAAACCATCATCTTCTTTGGCGCAATATCTATACATTGTGGGGATCATCATCCGGTGTCTGTAATGGTGAACACTTTGTTCTTAAAATACACAAGTTGTTGTTGTTGTTCGACTTACAAATGTAGTCTTTAAGAAATATCCCTCCTGTAGCCACCCACTTGAAAAATATTCATAGGCCTTGCCAACCTTATAGTCTTTCAGCATGTCATTTGTCAATGCTACATCACCATGGGCTAACAAGAACTGTGTTATGTCTGTCAAAAAATTTGGTGGCCAAACTGCATACCATGATCATGTTCATCAAACCAACCAGAATAAATCTGAAGGGGGTCTGTAATTCCACACTCACTCAAAATGTTGTCGTAGCATCTCTTGTTGTCCTTCAAAACATCATCTTGTGATGGCACCAAAGGCAAGTTCAACTTGCATGCCGAAAAACACAAGGCCGCTAGCTCCTCCTTCGTTCCCGATTTCGTTAGATCTCTCATCGTCAAGAACTCCGAGATTCTCGACTTTCCAACATCGAAGCTCATCAAGAGTGTAGAGTTGATCACCAGGATCCATTTGTAGATGTATAGTACAATTTTGCAAATAAATAACGTGAATAAAACTTCGAAAAGGTTGAAAAATGATGTGGATATAGAAAATCATCGTATAATCGAAACAGAAAGGCCGCTTACCACCCGGATTTTACTCCGATTGAACTTTGGACTAAGGTCGCTTACAACAAAAATAGGTTAATGTGAAATAGGTCTATATATATTTATATATATGCTGAATGCCTTTCATTTTCAGACTGGTGCTTGTCTGCAAAATTATAAGTGCAATTAACGAAGAATAATTTCAAACTATTATGTTATTATGTTATTTTTCTCAATTTAAGAAGCTAGACACATAACACTACTAATATTATTTGTTTTTATCATGCACTACTTCTATTTCAGCAGTCAAGTTACATTGCTGGTCTTCCTTCTGTGTCTTGTGCCAATCTTTCCAGAGTATCTGGACTGTCCATTCTTGATGGTCTTTTCGGTTTTCTCTAACGCTTATCAATTTTTATAATGTTTATGTAGCATTATATATTCTTGCAAATAATAGCGGGAGGTAATTGGAACAGCTTATGTAGCGTTATATATTCTTGTCAATAATTGGAACAGCGCCCAAAAATAACCTCTGTCTAGGTACGCTTGAATGCATACAATTACCGTAAATGCCGTGTTTGAATCGAAATAATTCTCGGATGCCAGGCTCTATGCCCGACATCCGAGAATTATTTATTAATCTTTAGAATGACGATAATAACTATATAATCATACCATTTACATCAATCTTTGAGAACAATCTACTACCAATTTTATCATTTACCTTTGTATGAGATGAAAATGCAAATTCTTCCTTTTCTATTTGTCCACTTCTGTCTACATTCCATGCTGCAAACGTTCAGGGATGTAAAATACCGTTCGGTTGCTCCTGTGGGAATAGAAAACCATATTATAACATAATTATTCCGTTCGCTTGTACTAAGATAAAATCCACATATTGTATAGTGTCTAAGGCGTCGAATATTCTACAGACACTAGTTATAAAATTAGAATGAGAATCAAGTGGCTCGAGCGGAAGTGACGAACATTGGGATTTCCGGCGGTACACTTTTCTGGACTCGGTTGTATTACAATTTATAAGGAGTAATAACGTTGTCACCCAGAAATCAATTTATCGTATTTCGTCATTAAATGCACAAAATGGCAACACATTAAATTCCCTTCATATAGATTGTACTTCTCTTTACGATAATCGTAATGTAGAATTTACGGTAAATGTGTTGTGATGTTTTTTATTAAAAAATAATTGATTCCCGCATTGGTTTCCGAAAAAATAGCATCGTGCTTGAAAAAGTTCATCCTGTGCGGTTTCGTTCATATTAAGTTAAGTATAAGTTGTTTAAGATTTTGTATTTTGTTTTGGCAAGCCCTACAAGGGAGACTTTTAAAAAGTTCATCCCTTGGGGTTCCGTTTATATTAAAAGTTATTGATTGATTATTTTATTTTGGCAAACTCTACACGGGAGACTTTCCTTTGCACGCTTTAAGAATGCCACGAACAAGAGATCTGGCACGAATTGATTATTCAAAATTAAATGCCAAAGGTTTTGATTCAGATTCTTTCGAAATGGATGTGTTAAATTTGTCTGACCCA
Source organism: Bathymodiolus brooksi (assembly GCA_963680875.1). NCBI lineage: Eukaryota > Metazoa > Mollusca > Bivalvia > Mytilida > Modiolidae > Bathymodiolus > Bathymodiolus brooksi. Next base: position 78,643,534 of record OY804580.1, on the reverse strand, counting down.
AACTCTGATTTATTTGATAATGCTGAATATAACATTAAAAAAGAAATAGAACAATTGTCTTTAAGTGTATCAAAAAGGGCTGCCGAAAAAGATCGTGAATTTCGGGAGCTGTATTTACAACAGGGTGCGATTCCGAGAACGTGCCCAATAAGGTTGAACAAACGAGTGCACCGCCCGTAAAGGAGTCGAGTGCACCGCCCGTAAAGGAATCGAGTGCAGTGCCGTTAAAGACAGTAATTGGACAAACGGAAGAAAAAAGGAAAAGTGACAGAAAGAAAAGCAAGAAGGTTGGAAAGAACGTATCAAAAAAGCAGCCAAAGAAAGGTGAGCTTGATTTAGATGATTTGAGAAAAAATAAGGAGATAAATAAAATAGTAGAAAAGCAGCTACGTTATTTGCTAAAAGTAAAAAAAATTCCAATTTCAAAATATAAATCTAAAAAAACGCAATTTAAAGTATCTTCAGATTTTAGTTCGCAGTCTAGTAGTGAAAGTTCTTCAGATTCTAATTTGTCAGTTGAATCAATAAGTGTTACGAAGGAAAAGAAAAAGAGAAAAATGCGGAAGTCATTACCTGCTAGTGATTCTAGTAGCTCATGTAGTTCAGTGTCATTTAAGATTTCAAAACGTAAGTTTCTTAAAAAAGGTAAATCCAAAAAATACGTTTTATCAGAAAGTGATTCAGAATTAACCAGTAGGGTCTGGGATAGTGACACGGATTCTTCATCTTCCGTTGACAAAAAAAAAAAAAATATTTTTTTTTTAAAAAAAAAATCAAACAATAAAAAATCCGGCATGGTAGCGATGGCTACCGACAATGTGGTGAATCCACAAATTTGGCCACAAACGAATTTACAATACGAGTATGTTAGTAAGGGAGTTACATTTCAGCAGTTAGATTTCAAGTTATTTGTCGCTGGAGAATTGGAAATTATTTCTTCACAAAATATAGGAGACAAAGAGAAGAAAGCTAGAGTGGCTCTTCTCAAAAAAATTGTTTATTACAGTTCAGTATATCATTGGAAAGCATTGTTAGAATTTTATGCCGCATTTGTAAGGCAGATTGAGTCTGGTCAACGTTCATGGGGGGATAGTTCAGTTGATCTTGAAGTTCCTATTTTGTCAAAGCATGTCAAGCAGGATTTCAATAAATCTAATAACACGTTTAAAAAGGATAATAAATATCCTACAGTTTGGTATTGTTTCTTATATCAAAAGAACAAATGTTCTATGAATTCCCCTCATTCAGTAATGATTAGAGGTGTAAACAGAGAAGTTCGACATTTTTGTGCTACTTGCTATAAAGTAGAGAAAATTCAAAGGGTTCATCCAGAAAGTTCTTCAGCTTGCCCACATTTTACAGAGTGACTAGGCATGAATAAGTTATCTATAAGTTCAGTGTGGCAAATAAAACACACCAAGAACTGTAATATTTGCAAAGATTGTGCTTTGGAATTTTCAGATTTGGAAAGTTATGTTTCTTTACATAAGATCATTAGATTATCAGGCAAGTATAATTTTGAAAGTAGTAGAATTCCAGTGAATTCAGGGTTAAACATTAGTTTTATAAGGAAATGTTTACATGATTATCATGATTTTGCAGTATGTGATTTACTAGAATATGGGTGGCCTGTAGGTCATTTGGGTACGCCCGTTAGATCGTCGACGGTGAGGAACCATAAAGGGGCTACCAATTTCTCCGCAGATATACATAATTATTTACGGAAAGAAAAATCATATCATGCAGTCGTTGGACCATTCAAAGCTAACCCTTTTATTGAAGAAATGGCGATTTCTCCTTTAAATTCAGTTCCTGAAAAGGATTCTATAGAACGTAGGGTCATTGTTGACTTAAGTTTTCCAGAAGGTTTGGCAGTTAGCGATGGAATATCTAAAGACTTGTATTTGGGTGAAAAAGTGTCGGTACATTATCCTACTGTAGATGATTTTGTTAGGTTAATAAAAAAGAAAGGTAGAAATTGTAAGATTTTCAAAAGAGATTTACGACGAGCTTATCGTCAGTTGATCATCGATCCAGGTGACATACATTTAATGGGTTATAAGTGGAAGGGTCATATTTATTTTGATCGGGTTTTGACAATGGGACTTCGATCTGCAGCATATATTTGTATGCGGACTACTTCTGCAATTCGCTTTATCTGTCAAAAAAATGGTATTCAAATTTTAAATTATTTAGATGATTTGGCTGGTTGTGAAGAAGAACATTATTGTAATTTTGCCTTTGACTTTCTTGGAAAATTATTGCAGGACTGTGGTATTGGGGAGTCGGTTGATAAAGCATGCCCCCGAGTACAAGAATGATTTTCATTGGAATATTGTTCGATACTCAAAAATTAACGATTGCTATTGACGAAAACAGGCTTACAGAAATTCGTTTGCTTGTGGAGTGTTGGATGCACAAGATGATGGCTTCAAAAAAGGAATTGCAATCCTTGTTAGGGAAATTGAACTTTGTTGCTCAATGTGTAAAACCGGGTAGAATTTTTATTTCTCGTTTATTGAACTGGCTTAGAGAGATATCGGATAAAGGTTCGTTTTGCATTCCTCTAGATCTGAAGCTAGATTTGTTGTGGTGGAATACTTTTTTGCCATTGTATAACGGGGTTTCCATAATGTTGTCCGAGGAATTTTCAAGTCCAGATGAAATATTATCAGTAGATGCATGTTTGCTAGGATGTGGAGGGTGGATGAATGGCAGGTATTTCCACTCCTCTTTTCCCAATTTTTTATTGGACCAGAATTTAAATATTAATTTATGTGAAATGTTGACAATAGTAGTAGCCTTAAAGTTGTGGGGTCTTATGCTTGTTAATAAAAAGGTTGTAATAAACTGTGACAATATGGTATCAGTTAGGGTGTTGAACACTGGAGCATCTAGGAATTCTTTTTTACAAAGTTGTTTAAGGGAAATATGCTATATTGCCGCTTTAAATAACTTCGATATCAAAAGTCAACATATTTCAGGCTGCGATAATAGAATCGCAGATACGTTGTCCCGATGGGATTTACATGACAAATTTCGGAGAGATTTTAAACAATTAACCTCTGATTTAGAAGTGATTGAAGATTTCGTTTCAGATGAAATGTTTTTGTTCAGTCATGTATGGTAATTTAATGTTTCAGAAGTTTCTAATTTAAAAGTTCTTCATGATGAGATGTTACAATCTAGAAAAGTGGCTTTCGCGAAAGGTACGATTTCAAATTTATCAATTCAATGGAAAGCTTATCTCTTATTTTGTGCATATTACCAATTGCATCCTTTCAAAATTTCTATTAATGTATTGTGTTGCTATTGTCAGTTTTTGAGCAGATCATTTAAATCGGTTTGTAGTATTAAAAATTATTAAAGGGTGTTCGAATTTTATTTTTGTTGCAAGGTATGGAAATTAACAAGTTTTCTTCCTTTGAATTGAAACTTACACTTAGGGGTTTAAGTCGTGTATTACAGCATTTGCCAAAACAAGCTTTGCCTATTACGTTAGAGATTTTGGAGAAAATCCATAAGTATTTAAATTTAAAAAAATCGGAAGATGTGACATTTTGGTGTTTATTTTTATTTGCATTTTTTCTTTTATCTAGAAAATCAAATTTAGTGCCGATATCTTCTCGTAAGTTTGATAATACTAAACAACTTTGTAGGGAAGATATAATAATTCAAAAATCTTATCTATTAGTTAGATTTAAGTGGACTAAAACAATCCAGTTTGGAGACCGGGTTTTGTATATACCTTTAGTTGCTATTCCTTCTTCCAAATTTTGTCCGGTGTCGGCGTATAAACGTATGTGTGAATTTATTCCGGCTTCCACCGAGAGTCCTGCTTTTTTGATTGAATCAAGGGGTAAATTAATACCTTTAGCATATAATCAATTTCAGAATAAGTTAAAACAATTAATTTCATTGACTGGACTTAATCCACTTTTGTTTTCTAGTCATAGTTTCAGACGGGGTGGGGACACTCTTTTGGCAAATGCCGGTATTCCCTCCAATATGATCCAACTTATGGGAGATTGGAAAAGTGATGCATACAAGAAATATATTGTTAATGATTTGTCGGACAGACTAATAAAATTAAAAAAATTGATATTTGTCAAGAACGTTAGAACGTATAGTTTCTTTTAATTTCAGATACAAAGACAGCAACTTTAATAACAGATTCTATTGGCAAGCATATATATTTAAAGAAATGTACTTTGCAAGCATTTCCAGGTGTTGGTGTAATAGATGTTATAAATTTAATTAACAGGGGCATAATTAAGTTGCATTTTGATATTATTATCATACATGTTGGAACTAACAATATATGGAATTATAATTTAAGGGATTTTGAAAATAATTATAACCAGTTGGTCATAGATGTGACATGTTTAGCAAAAAGGAATGCCAAGATAATTTTATCTGCCATTTTACCAAGACCTGTGGATTTTAATCAAACGAAAATATTTGTCGTTGCAGTGAATAGTTTACTTCGAAATCTGTGTTTGCACAGAGGTGCTGATTTCATAGCTACCTACAAGCCGTTCGTTAAATATGGTCAACCAATTTTTGAATTATTTTCTCCTTTGTGTGGTCTTCATCCAAATCACAAGGGTAATATAAAATTGACAAATTTTCTTGTTCAGGTTCTTGCACATAGCTAATTCTGAGGACTTGTGTCTCATCAGTTTGCTTTTGGGTGAAGGTTTTTCTTGACTTATTCACTCGTAGTAGGACCTGGATTTGAGTTTGGTCAGTATTTATATGTATGTAATAGGTTGTAAATACAACATAGATCATGGATGTGTTTAATTTGTTTACACGTGGATGTAACGAATTTTGTATGAATTTGACTTATTATTTGTGTTTATGTGTTAATGCTGTATAAGATTAACATAATACATTTTGTGCTTGTTGCTTATTTTACTATAAATGGTATATATGGTTGACAACACATTATTTGCGGGGCTTTGTATTTTAATAGATCACATTTAGACTATTAGTACTTTGAACCATGGCTTCATTTGCCAATGTAAAAACTTTGATTTTTTAACTTGTGTAAATAATCATTTGATTTGTGTATTTGTTTGGCCCTTCGGTTTGGCGTTTATCAATTGATTATTTTTGAACAGTAACAATTAATATTTGAACAGTTAATTATATTATATTAATCATATACAAAATTTCTGTATTTCATATATGCCAAATAAAAATATTTTATTTACGATTGATTACTATACGCCACGTATTCCTGGTCAAAGATGCTTGGGTTTTGTTGTCCACTTGTAGATATATATTGGAATATGCTCTAGATGTATATGTTCATGAGAGTTTAACAGTTTGGAAGTCCAATTGTGATGTTTTTTTATTAAAAAATAAATAATTGGCGCCAAATAATGTTAAACATTTTGTTTGGTCGAGTCGTGATGGGTATCGAATAAACGAGGTTATCTTGGACTTTTACATGTCCATAGCGAGCCTCTGATTGGTATCTTGTTTTTCTAAATCCAATAATTTCATTGGTTGTTTAATAAGAATAATTTTTCATGCTTTAAGCTCATGTCATTCCCGCATTGGTTTCCGAAAAAACCCACCCTATATTTTTCCCGACCCGTGAAATATACTTTGACAAATTTTCTGCTCTTGAATTTTTTATTTTTCAGGTTTTTTAGTTATTACAAGTACAAGGAGGCGAATGGAAAGGACGATATCAAGGAATTGGTGTACGAGGATAGTCGGAGTCATTTAACTACAGATGGATGATCATACCGAAATAAATATATTTGGTGCGGTAGTATTAAAATCAGTGGGATGGCGTTTATCATGGAGATTATTCTTTTGTAATTGGAGCATTCTACTTGTGATGACGGTCGGTGAAGTCCAGTGTGTTATATTTGATTAGTGCGGTAGCGTTTATCAATTGATTATTTTTGAACAGTAACAATTAATATTTGAACAGTTAATTATATTATATTAATCATATACAAAATTTCTGTATTTCATATATGCCAAATAAAAATATTTTATTTACGATTGATTACTATACGCCACGTAATCCTGGTCAAAGATGCTTGGGTTTTGTTGTCCACTTGTAGATATATATTGGAATATGCTCTAGATGTATATGTTCATGAGAGTTTAACAGTTTGGAAGTCCAATTAAATAAAATACCAGTAATCTAATTGTTTTTATTGTGAAAACTCTTAATTACGGAACACTTAATAAATCGGAATCTTGAGTCAGTCTCAATGCCTGAAATGATTTCAAATTTAACAATGAATTACTATTTCATAGTGCAATTTAACAATGCAATACTATTTAATGACGAAGTTTATTCCAGAAATGCGTCATGTCCACTAAGCTTGATATCTGCGTTTCTAATCATAGCCGTTCGGTTTGAGCATCAGTAAGAAAGGACTTTGATGTAAATTCATAAATTCACATGATGGACTATCCAACTTTTACTCTCAGACACAAATCAATGTAAAGGAATGGTGCTTTATTTCTGTTTTAATTTCTTAGTCACAATGGGGTCTTCAACAATAAGCATAGCTAATACTCCAAAACCAGTGTGTGAAAAAAAACCTAGGTGACAGCTGCGAGGTACTCTTTACTTCTGTCAATAAACGTAACATCTGGACATTTTTCTCGTTTAGATATTACTTGAGGTGTGGAATTGATCAAGTGTATACTTATCAGCAAGAGAAGAAAATATGGGTTAGACAATCTTACAAATACCGTCACCATTGTGACCGACATCACATTACGAGATTACAAATACAGAGGAAAAAAATACCACATGACTACTATTAGGTTAGTAATAAGATACCTAGAAAGTTTTACATAGTTTCAAGTGGACTGACTACCTAGGTGGACTAAAGTTTAAAAAATGACATCTAGAAATTGCAAAAAAAATGAGTGTGAATTATCAATATTCTACCATAAACAATACGTCCATAAGTGCATAGATAAAAGTATACACCTTAAGGGAATACGATACAGTAGGGATTGCCAATTGATTTTTTCATGAAAATTCGTGATTTGGTCAATTTCGACATGCTCTTTCCAAATATGCAAAGAAAAATATACCTTCGTGACTTAGTTTTCGAGATATTTACGACCGAATTTCGACACAATTTCAAAACGGTAAAAGAAAATTGCATCCGGTTTTTTACAATAGCTTCCTATGATAATTTCGTTCAAAGATGATGAACATGTACATTGCTAATAATAGATAAAGTAGTCCAAAAATTCTACTTATTTGTGGAATATGGATTATTTGGTGGTTTCTTCATGAATAAATTTGCATGTAGAAAAAAAATGACAATTGATATTTTCTTAATATTTTGTCATGATATTCTCGCAATGATTTTATTTAGAATTTTAGCAAAAAGTAATGGGGTACATTTGCTTGTTTTTTAGCTACAGAACAAAAACCGTGCATTTTTCATGACAAACCTAGACATCGTCAATTTCGGCGCCAAATTACCCTACCATGTATTTTAATAGGTAAAACGTCGTGGAGTCTTTCCCGCCGTTTTCCTTGGATTGGATGAAAGGGTAACGCAGCCGGAGAATGAAATAAATGAAAGAGAACGGCTATAGTTGTACAGCGAATAGATACGTAACTGCCGAACCCGTGCAAACGTTCTTGCTCAATGTTCATTATATTTAACGGTGTATCACAACCGTCACACGCGTTTAATTGCTCTGCTAGTGTTTTTAGTTCAACTATTCGTCTCCCATCCTGCCAGCAGATATCTTTATAATCAGTTCCAGGGTTTGCGTCTGTCTGGTCTACCTCTGTCTCACCAACATTCCTATCCAACTCTTTCAAGTGCTCCGAACATTTTTTCCGACGGCGTATTTCTCTTTCTTTTAAAAACGGCATGCTTATTCGGCTTGAAGCAGGTGCTTTCAAATTTTTACGCAATCGGCTTTTTATGACGTCGATGCAACTTCCGCGGAAAATGTCGCGCTCGTTACTGTGACGTCGCAAAAACAACATGCGGTATTCGGCAAAGTAATTATCTGCCCTTGCTACTGTATCGTATTCTCTTAAGCTCGGGAAACTGTTTTGCCTATTCCACGTTGAATGAAAGACAAACTTTGATAATTAATTAGTGAGAAAGTATTTTTCGCTGTGTACATGTATATGATTACTCACCGGCACTGATCTTCTTTTTTTCCCATTGCATATTTTGGGACAACTCCATGTGCATTGCGAGCTCCCCAAGCATACCACATGGCAGAAACAATCCATAAATCCTGGACTAACTCGTCTACGAGAAGTAAACCATGACGTTGTTGAATTTACCAAAATGACAATTGCACACATAACAAGAATATTTGTTTTTAGCTTGAAATTAAAACAAAATCAAATAAAATGAAAATAAGTAGTAAGTGGATGATTGTTGCTTAACGACAAATAAACAAATTTTCATCTATATCAAGACAAGAACAAGTTACAGAACTGTTGATCAGATGATGGTGTGATGCAAATTTTTCAGCTATGTCATGACAAGAACAAATTGCATTGTTAATGACATGATGATGTGGCGATGTTGGCTTTGTACTAGAGCAACACGCTTAATTGGATATTTACACTGCTAGTTCACTGAAACAACAGTCCGCGGATAGAAATGTCGTTCCACTCGGACAAATTATTCTGATTCCGAGCAAAACCAGTCTTAGCTCTTTATCCTTGCGTGCTTAGCAGAGAAGCAACAAATACCAATTTTATAATCATTGGTTTGACCCGACCGTGTCGCGGATCCACGATCTACCGCACTCGAGGCGAGCACGCTAGCCATTACGTCACCAATGCGGTTAGCAAAGAAAGAAAGAAAAGGTTGAAGATATCAAAGATGTACGATACAACATTATTGATAAAGTTTGTCAGTGACTTGCGACAGGTCGGTAGTTTTCTCAGGGTACTCCTGTTTTCTCCACCAATAAAACTGACTGCCACGATATTGCTGGAATATTGTTGAAAGTGCCGTGAAACACTATAAACCAAACAATTAAAGGTGTAATCAGCAGCCATCAATCGAAAAGAATATACAATGTAATGGCGTAAAGAAAAAGGGGCAATATATTTATATGCACAATAAATCGGGTTATTTTCGGAATGCTAATTAAATAAGATGGATAATAAATCAGGTTATTTTCGGAATGTTAATTAATAAGATGGACAATAAATCAGGTTATTTTCGGAATGTTATTTATATAAAGTGTACAATAAATCTGGTTATTTTGGGAATGTTATTTATATAATGTGTGCAATAAATCGCGTTATTTTCGGAATACGATGACTACAATTATAACTTAAGCTATATTATGTATATTTACATTCCCCCTCCCTCTAACCTAATCTCATTTTTGGTTATTTTGCGTTTTTCTTCTGATCACATTTAAAACAGAGTTAAAAAAAAGTAGAAAATATATTTCCCAATAATTAAATTCACTTATAATGACTATTTGAGAATAAAAAAACTGTTCTGCTTGTATCAACCAAAGAAGTGCCATCAGTGAAATTTTGAAATGCTATTCTTGCAAGACTTACCATATTGAATTGAGATAAAGATAATGATATAAGATGAAGTGTGCCATTTCGAGTGTTTTTATAGAGAAATTGAAAAAGAAATTAAAATTGGAAAAAATATTCCACGTTGTACAAAGTATGTTGCTTTTTGTTGTACTTTAACAATTATATTTTGACAATTTTCTGTGAAAAAAGATCAAGTTCGTGATGTGTACTTAGGATGCATATAGCATGCAATGGGTGCGTCGACAGGGTTGATTGACTATAAGATATAAATATCTAATATATCAATGATATGAATCGCGATTAAATATCAATATTAGATAATTTATGTGTCTTCATGGTAATTGTATTGGAATAGATGTTTGGTGTCATATGTATTTTGACTTATGCAGACATTTTTGTTTTTATTCACCTAGGAGTATGCCATCGCTACAAAAATTATACGGTCGTCATCACAATCCGGTTGACCATTATGAAATATCCATATCTCAATTGACAATGAATCTTTTACTTTTTATGTAGATGTTTTCTTTCCTCTATCACTGCCAAGACTTTTTCCAGACTAGACTGTATATATGTGAAAAACGGCGAGTGTTATATAAGAAGGAGGAACTGCTTACCATTTGCGAGCACTTGAGTCCCCCCCCCCCCCTCCGGTGTTTTGGAGGGGTCAGTGTTGCTCATCTTTTAATTTTTTTATTTTGTCCTTTTATGTATCTTTACGTTCTGAGTTCCGTGTTGTGATGTCAGTTACGATTTCAGCATAAAAATGATGTTCGGTTCGTCGTTACCTCTGGTGATTTGTAAGAGGGCCCATGTCTTATTTGCATTATTGTGTTTGTGTTTGTGTGTGTATAATGGTGTCCAATACATATTGCATTGTGTTTTTGCTTTGTTTTTCTTCGTCTTGTATACCATATGTTGCCAGTTTCTCGGTATTGCCCCTTCGGTATTCTCTAACGTTTATTACATGAAATTGACTTTTCGTAGAACAAAACGTTATATTCATTATGTTATGTGTATGTGTGTATACAGAAATAAGTCCGTGGAGTCCATATTGGCAAGAGATTGTTCCTTTTGCATATATTCCATTGCTTTTATAACAGTATTTCTTTTGGTATGATATGTACCCCGTTTGACTTTGTTTTTCTTGGAGTAGTAGCTGGATTTCCTCTGTATTCCCATGCACTCATTGCCTTCCATTATTAAATTTATGACCTAAGGAAAAGTTGAAGATATCAAAAGGATAGTCAGAAGTCGTAAATACGAGGACAGATACAAGCACCACAGAGAAAACCAATGATCAACACGAACATCATTATAACCAGGGAGTCATGTGCTCCGCATGAGTAAGTAGTTCCTGTTCCACTAGTGGCATCCGCCGTATTAGCATTTTCGCATGCGTTTTCCGGGTATTTCAAATGTCCTACCAACAGGAATGACCCCAATTATGTAGCTCACAAATCGCTAAAATACGCATTAAATACAATTTATCTACCCACAGATGAACTTATCTGAACTAATTTACATAGAAAAAAGTTTCAAGATACCTACGGGACAACCAGAATCCACAAATTGAAGAAGAAAAGGCATCACAATGACCAAACGAAAAAAGACAAATGGACAAACAGCGATCTACGAAACACCACACATAAAACTAAAGATCGAGTAACACGAACACCACTAAACACCAGGGATATACATGTGTCACGAATATTAAATATATAATGCATACTGTTCGCCCAGCTATATGTGAGGGTTGGCATTTTACTCAGATGTGGAATGCAGTTGCATGATGTCATCATTTCACTAAGAGGGGACTTTTGTGTCCATAAAACCAGCTTTACATCCCCACTTGCTGTGCTTGTACTAAGCCAGAAAAATGACCAGACATGCATTTGTTTGTTAGTGACTTTGATATTTGATTTAGGAACTGTTCCGACGGTGTGGTATATTTTGTTTTTCTGTTAGATTTAGGAATTGTTCCGACGGTGTGGTATATTTTGTTTTTTATTTTATTTGTAATTGTAAATCCGTTGTAACAAATATTAAGCCTGGTAGCAACAAGTCTGCTATCATTTCTAGAAAAGCTAACGTAATAAGATCATGAGGGACAGTTAACGTTGTAAGCAAACATGTTGATATAAACAAGAGAATTGTGTAAAGAAGATTTAAACAGTAATGGTCATCAATTCCATCAATATCAACAAAATGAACTTAAACAAGACCTCTCTAATCAACTGAACTCACTCAACACAATACAGTCCACGACAAATGACATTGGAAATCCAGGTCCTAGATTGGGACAGTCACAAACATTTGGAGGGCTTAAAACAGTTAATGGGGTCCCAAACCTCCACTCTTGATAACTGGATCGCCAACGGCAATTTATATATAAACAAACGATAAAAAAAACATGCACAGACTCACTTACAGACCATATACTATCACACAAATAAATGACGACATAAACATGGACAGCAATCAGTGCTGGTATTTGAAATTGGCTAAAGTTAGGAACATTTGTTAAAGTTAAATAAAGAGAAAGACAGGAGATACCCGGAGTTGATCATCAAAAATATATAACTAAATATAGGAAGACCATCTCAATGTCAATAAATACCAATAAAACATACAAACAACAATCAACATTAACAAGCACAACAAACTGGAGAGGATCAACAACAACCCCATTAAAATGCTGGAGGTCTTTTTTTCTAAATTTCAAATCTCCGTGCATCAACCCAATGACTCTATCAAAAGATCGTTGTCCTATTGGTTTAGAGCAGTTATTATAATATATCTATTTTTATGATATAAGGTGCAGCGAACAACAAATGTTGCATTCTGAGAAATTGATATGCGTTATGCTGAAATCTATCGAATCATTTAACATGCGCAAAATGGCATGTTCTCAGAAATGAATTGAATTGCATGTTAGGAAAACTAAATAAACACGTGGATGACTAACTTAGTGCATATGTGTGGTGTTTTGTGGATACGGGTTTCTGGAAAGATAAATGTTTGAAATCATATTGCATTTTGAAACATAAAACCCAATATTACACCTTTTGTGCCTGGTTATGATTCCTTTGTTGTATTGTATGAATAGCAAATTATGGTACCCTGTTATGCAAACTGATACATCCACATGTAAGTGCCACATCTGTATCTCAAATCTAAATAAAATGAAAAAAGCGATTCCGGAGGTTGTGGGCATACAAATAAAAGATTACTCATGATGTTAAAATAAAACCGTCTTATCAGATATAATACTCCTCTTCTTACAGGTTTTCGTGCGTAGTTTTTCTCTATAGAATTATGGAGGAAATTCTATCCTCATGTAAAATTCTTTAACATTCATATATAGCTAAATCGTGCAGGAGAAGTGGGAAGATACCATCTTATGTCGTAAATCGAAGATTTTAATACAATGCAATGGGCGGAAGATAACATGCATACATATTTACAATGGGTCACCAATCACTATGCATAAAAATAAAGATTGAGTTACACCATCCAAACTAATACCAAGGGTAGACCTTAAATGTCCTAGAAGGATAAGCACTAACAAATATTAAGCCTGATAGCAACAAGTCTGCTAGCATTTCTAGCAAAGCTAAAGTAAGAAGATCATGAAGGACAGTTAACGTTGTAAGCAAACATTTTGATATAAACAAGAGAATTGTGTAAAGAAGATTTAAACAGTAATGGTCATCAACTCCATCAATATCAACAAAACGAGCTTAAACAAGACCTCTCTAATCAACTGAACTCACTCAACACAAGACAGTCCACGACATATGACATTGGAAATCCAGTTCCTGGTTTGGGACAGTCACAAACATTTGGCCGGCTTAAAACAGTTAATGGGATCCCCACCCTCCTCTCTTGATAACTGGATCACCAACGGCATTACATATATAAACAAACGATAAAAAAACATACACAGACTCACTTACAGACCATATACTATCACACAAATAAATGACGACATAAACATGGATAGCAATCAGTGCTGGTATTTGAAATAGGCTAAAGCTATGAACTTTTGTTAAAGTTAAGTAATGAGAAAGACAGGAGATAACCGGAGTTGACAAACAAAAACATAAAACTAAATATAGGAAGACCATCTCAATGTCAATAAATACCAATAAAACATACAAACAACAATCCACATAAACAAACACAACAAACTTGAGAGGATCAACAGCAACCCTATTAAAATGCTGGAGGTCTTTTTTTTTCTTCTAAATTTCAAATCTCCGTGCATCAACCCAATGACTCTATCAAACGATCGTTGTCCTATTGATTTAAAGCAGTTATTATAATATATCTATTTTTATGATATAAGCTGCAGCGAACAACATATGTTGCATTCTGAGAAATGATATGCGTTATGTTGAAATATATCGAATCATTTAACATGCTTTTAATTGCAAGATCTTAGAAATGATTTACATTTCAGGAAAATGGAATAAATACGTGTATATCTAATTTAGTGGACATGAGGTGTCTATGTAATAACCTTCATCGGGTCAAAGTCAACCAATGGACAAGCTATATTTATAACTTAAACGTCTTTGTGAGCAAGAAAAACAAAGGACATAAACGCAATAGCCAAAATCTTTTAAGGTCACATATATCCGAGTGAGATTAACCTTTATCCTACAATGATGTGATTTTGAGTACTAACAAAGGGGGTCTAATAGTTAATCTTCTGTGTTATTAAGTCATGGACATAATAAAGCATATATGGTACCTGGTTCATGTAGAACCACAGAAAGAAACGATAATAGTATAAGGCTTTCCAATATTTTTGACTATGAGTGTATCTGATGAAGGTTATCCAAGGAACGCGTCGTGAGCACTAAATTATGTATATACCAATATACATCTGTGTTGCATCTACTTCTACAGTCGGTACCTACCACCATAGAGGTTTGTTACTTCATGAGTCCTCCCATGATGATGTTTATTCCATATAACCTTTGGTAATATTGCTTGGCAATGATCTACAGTAGAGTGGTAGTATCCAATAACATTGACCGGCACGACATAGCTTAAATACTGTACAAAGTGGCATCAAACACCAATATTCTTTATATCTATCCTCTAGCAACCCTAAGAAAAAACTTTGAAACTACAATAGAGACAATGACAGAAGCCAATTACACAGACTATTATAACAGTTAGGGTGGGGCGGTGGGGGGGGGGGGGGGGGTGTGGCTGTGTGTTACTTCCAGTTGGAGATTTTGTCACACGCCGCAAAAAAACAAACAAACAAACAAACAAACAAACAAACAAACAAACAAACAAACAAATAACCAAGCATAAACTAAGCAAAATGAAAAACAAAGAAGAAAAAAACAACAAGAGATTATTCAATTTTGGACTTGAAAACTTGGTAAGTTTTCTTCAATCAAACAAATTGTAGAGTTGCAATATTTTTCTACCACACCTTTGAGGTCAATTTATTATTTTCTATTAAATTAGGAGGCATAATTTATTCAGAAACAAAATGTAGTTCCCACACTCCCAACACTCAACCTAAGAAAACATAGCCCCCACTTCGCAAAAATTTCTTGATTGCGCGGTGCTTAACGCTAACTTTAGCAGTATTTCAGCCATATCGTGGCGTGACATTTTTTTTCATTAACTTAGATACATACCCTTAGAAATACGCTATTTATATTGCATCTTCCCGTAGATATGTTAAATATGAATGTACAGTAGTCGATGTGCTATTTGGTACACATTTAAATGATTAATAATAATAATAATGATAATCAAAACAACAGTAAATAATAATAATAATAATAATAATAATAATAATAATAATAATAATAATAATAATAAATAATAATAAATAGATAATAATATTTTTATTTTATTTCAAGAGGGAATTATTCCGTAAGACTGCAAAATATAATTATTTAGATAAATATATATATTTATAACACACTCTATTTTATTACATAATCTTGAATCCTACAGAACTATATTACAAGGCAATACATACAATGTAATATGATGACATTTGTCGGAATAATGCATGCATGTTGTAAATAAAATTGACATCTAATCGATGTCTTCAGGCAAGCAATATCAGAATTGCTTGCACGTATATTTCATGGAAAACCGTCAATCGATCATAGAATGTTTCATGTGGTAAACATGTGGGTTTCCTGTGATGGTTGTTTTATTATATAAATATAGATAAAGTGTTCTAAGGAGATCAGTTTTTGAAATTTATTTAGAACTGAAATCGTAAGTGTTATGTTGTCACGCCTTTGTTTTAAGATTATTTTACCCAGATGGGATGTTTGGGCATGAAACTTGTTTAAGCCGCCACTTTTATTGAAATGCCTGTGCCAAGCCAACAATGTCAGCGGTCATGTATTTCTATGTTACGGGAATAGATTTTGCTTCTTTTTAATATTTATTTTATTGGATTTTGGAACTGTTTCGACAGTAATGTTTTTTCTGTTTTATTTTTCCTTTTCGTCCGCCATTATTTATTTGACTCTATTCTATGATCAGTGTAGATCATGCTCTAAATTCTAATAGGATCGTTGTTGCATTGACAAATATAATATTTCAATTACATTGTCATGATTAAGACGGAAACGGCGATACTCATAGGGTTAGGGCGCAAGGGTTATGGTGTTTAACTCCACTTTCAACAATATTTCAGTTATATCGTGGCGGTCAGTTTCATTGGTGGAGATAACCGACCAGCAGTAAGTCAGAAAAACATTATTACATAATATTGTATCGAGTACACATCGCCATCAGCGGGATTCGAACATACAACTTTAGTGGTAATATGTACTGAATACACAGGTAGTTGTAAATACAACTGCCATACGATCACATACGATCACGACCACGACGGCCCCGGTACTGGAAGAAAATATCCGAATTACGTAAATTACTGAAAACAGTTATCACATAAAGTTGAATCAAGTACACCTGTGGGTGAATCACAACAGTAGTAGTAATATATAACATTTTAATTGGTTGATGTAAATTCTGCTACATGTATCTTGCGATCGCGGCCACGATTGGTCCGGGATTTTATATTTTGATTATCACCCATGATCATAGAACACTTAATAATTTAATATTTGATTCAAGTTAATGTTCAAGATACTTTTATCATGGAGATAAACCGGGATAACTGTGTAACTTGATATTATCAAAGGTTGGCATTTTACTCACATATGGGACCGCATTGGTGGTGTAATGGTTAGCGTGTTCGTCTCGAGTGCGGTAGATCGTGGATTTGAGCCCCGGTCGGGTCAAATCAAAGACTATAAAATTGGTATGTGTTGCTTCTCCGCTAAGCGTGCAGCATTAAGGAGTTAGAGCAAAGACTGGTTGGCTCGGAATCAGAATAATGTCTATCCGCGGACTGTTGTTTCAGTGAGCTAGCACTATTAGCATCCAACTCAGCGTGTTGGTCTAGTACAAAGCGGACTTCAACATCATTTCATTGAAAATTAACTTGTTCTCGCCATGATACAGCTGAAAAATTGATGAGTAGGGAGTTGGGGTTAGACAACAATCACTCACTCACTCACTCACATATGGAAACACTTGTATGGCCGTATTATATCACTAAGAGGGGAAGCATTGAGCGTATAAAACTAGCTTAGCCCGCCACCTTTACTGCAGTTCCTGTACCATGCCTGAATTTCGATTTAATTGTAGATGAAGAGCTCCATTTGTGTACTTGTATTAGCAATTATTCTTACCATCCATAATGTACGTGTCAGTGGTGGATGGTGGGGTAGAAGAAGAAACGTTAGGGAAAACCACACCACGAGGATTGAATGTTCCTGTAAGGTCATATGTCATGATTATGCCATATGTAGTATGAACTGTTACCGATCCTGTAGCGGAAAAAGAAAACGTACCACAAAGGTAAATATATACTAGTCTACAAAATAAACCATACAAAGATTTTTTATAAATATATTTTTATGCTAAAACCAAAACAATTGTTTATTATCATTTACGTCAATGCTTACGTGAAACGCGTTTATCCTCACAAAGCAAAAAAATAAAAAATCTGGAAAGTCAATTGTCCGTCCCATCATTGAGTTTGCGATGATCGAATTAAGCATTTAAGTCACCTGCGGTCATTAATTGTGCTGTCAACAAAAGTAAACAATTTGCCATTCTAAAAATTTTAATTTTCACAAGAACGTCGATGCCATGGCTCTCTCAAAATGACCGTGAGCAAATGGTTCAGGCTGGAATGACTAACCAGGCGTTGCAGACCACTTTAATGTGTCTAGAATAACCATTTCAAGGCTAATGATTCGTCTTCGACAAACAGGTAGGACGAATGACAGACCCCTTAACGGCAGGCCGGGTGTGACGTCACAATGTCAAGAAATATATTTACGCCTTATTCACCTCCGGAACCGTATGATAACGGCTGAGGACACTACCCGTAGAACACCTGGTCTAGCAAACGTCCGAATTCGGATCAGACTGTTCGCAGAAAACTACGTGAATCTAGACTCCCAGATAGGCGTCCGGTTGTAGGACCAATCCTTAATCAACGCCATAAGACCGCGAGAATAGCATGGGCTCGTGCACGCCGTTGTTGGATGCTTCACACCTGGCAACGCATCTTTTTAAACTTCGTTTTAGCGATGGACGTTATCGTGTGTACCGCAGGCTTGGGGAACGCTTTGCAGACCAGTATGTGTACGAGTCCGACCGTTTTGGCGGCGGATGTGTTTTGGTCTGGGCTGGAATTTGTCATGATGGTCGCACTCAGCTCAAAATTGTTCAAGGAACAATGAATGCCGTAAAATACAGATTCGGTATTCTTGATCCTATCGTTCTGCCTTTTCTGCAACAACGAAGCTTTGATTACGTCTGTGAATATGACAATGCATGGTGTCTCGTGGTTCGTGCTTGTCAAGACTTTCTAGACCAGAATCACATCCGTGTTGTTCCTTAGCCGGCATTATCATCGGATCTGTCACCAATTGAACATTTATAGGATGAACTCGGTAGATGTGTTTGCCATCGACAAAATCTACCGGAAACACTACAGGAACTGTGTGACGCACTTGTACACGAGTAGAAAAACACCACACAAGCCATTATCCAACCATTGATTGGTTCTATGCGTCGGAGATGCGAAGCTGTCGTTACTACAAGAGGTGGTCACACACGCTACTGAACTCCGCAAACCTCCATACTGAATGACAATTTCTGTCTGTCCATGATATGTTCTAATAATGATTTTGAGAAATGTTGTTGATATTTCCTTATTTGCTATGACCATATCAATCTAAATTAAACGATTTTTGTCGATTTGTTTTCTCTATGTAAAAAATATTGAGCATCAAACCCTTGTATCGTTTCTTTTGTTGACTAGTTCCATATTATTATTTTGTGGCAATTATGAAACCACGAATATAAAGAACTCACGATTCCAGGAAATTTACTCAAACCTTGAAAATTGGCATCCACGAAAAAAGTACTTTCACAGTACCTTGTCTATTACAAGGATAGAGAGACTTTATGAAATTACTTGCAATTGATGGCGTCTTGTGACGTATACATAATAATATAAAACACTGTTTTTCAGAAGCAATTGCCTTTTGAACAGCACAAGGGGTTCGAAATCTTTGTTATTTTATGCATATACCTGTAAGTTTATATAAAAAAAGTTAGAAGATACCGATATGGTAATCAGATGTCGTCAATCAAAGGACAGACAATGATCTATAAAACACTACACAGAAACAGATTTGAGTAAAACCAACTCCACTGAAAACTGGGGATGAACTAAGATTCTCCGGCAGGGCGAGTATTTCCTGATCCCTAGTGACTTTCTTATCATAAGCAAATAGTAATATTTCACACAAGTATGTAGTAATTATTTTTTTTAGCATAACATGATCCGAATTATCAGAAACAATGAAGATGATTTTTCTGTGATTTTTTTGTGTGTATGTTTGCTTGGACTGAATCATATTTTCTTAAATAATTCATTTTCATTTGCATTTTTTATTTATTTATTTTTCTATTAGAAAACAAATACACATTCTGTTAGAACATTATATACTTAATGCTATGTACTATCAGAACATTATATATGCTATGTTTATTAGAAGTACAAAAAAGAAGGTACACAATAAAGTTTTGCTACACGAGGCTACCACCTAGTATTCATTCTATTTATTTCTGTGGAAGGTATTAAAAATGTAGAAAACTTTATATTTGTAGGATGATGGGTTTGTAGTACTTCTACCATGTAAATTTGAAGCTTGGGACGTGAACAATGATGGTGGTATACAAATGGAAGAATATATTTTTCAAACACGTCTTTCAAAGAACGATTCCAATGGGAACTTGATCTTTAACAGATCTGATAAGGATGGTGAGTCATGTTTATTAGTAGAAACACCTCGGAAAAAGAATGTTACCTTAATCAACCCATTACAACGGCAAACAATTATCACCATAATCACCTCGTTGCTAAGGACATACGATGTCACCCGTCACTGAAGAAAACTAATGTTACCTGTATATCTCCGTCATTTCGAAAAAAAACATTGTCTCCACAATTACCCGGCCACTAATGAAACCCATTGTCAACACAACCACCAGTAGCTAAGTTTAACCAGTGTCGTCCCAATCACCTCATTTACTGACATTGCTTAAAATCAAAATGTTAGTTTAACCCCGCCACCTTTTGCTTAAGTATCTGGACCAAGCCAGGAAAGTAAGATATCTTGTATATGTATCAGGGGTTTGATTCTAAACTCTGTTTCTTCGACTTTTTTATTGGATTTTGGAGCTGTTCCAACAGTTTGCATATTGTTTTTATCAGTTGGTGTTATATATTTCATTAATATGGTAGACATACCTCCCATTATGTTTGCTAATTTACGAGTATAGCATAGAAAAAGTTGAAGACACCACAGGCCTAATTATAATCCGAAAATAGAAGGACAAACAATACAATGGCCAAAAGAAGAACAAACAGTAAGGCACTTCACAGAAAACCAATGTTGCACAACACGAACCCCAATTAAGATCGGGGTGAATTCAAGTACTCCGGAAGGGTTGACAGTTCCTGTTCCACTAGTGCTGACTCCATTGGAGGAAATATTTAGCAAATTATATATCAATTAATTATTATTTGCATTATAGATGATGGTCAACTGTCACCAGAAGAATTTGCATCGACTCCAATACGTAAAGAAATATGCTAGGTAAAGAACTATGTATATCATCAATATACTTTTTTTGTTTTTCTGTGCAGTTGTTTTTCTTGTATTAATATTGAATTATTATTCGATAAATATTTTAACCTGGGTACATTATATACGTATTTTATTATACGATATAGGGTATTTAGTACCAAAAAATACGGTATTTATTATAAAAAAAAATGAGGTAGGAAGATTAACATGTTTTTGTTTTGCTGCAAATTGATTTTTGTTTAATCTTGCTAAAGTATAAACATATTTGACTACAATTACACATATAGGGATTAATTTGTACACATTTCAACTATTTCGATATATTTGTTGTCATTTAAGAATCAACATTATTTTATTTAGCCAAAACTTATATCTAATAAACCATGTCACTACTGGCTGGATGATACCCTCTGAGACTAATAGTCCACCAGCAGCGTTATCGACCCAGTGATAGTGATAAAAGCGTTGATTTTAAACAACAAAATATTATTTAATGTATGTATATGACAACATGATTTTCGTTTTGCTTCCACGAATTTAACATGTTGTTATCTATTTCAGATTTTGGTCAAAGCATCGACCAATATGGGTGTGAAGAAAACAAAGAAAAAGAAAATAAATAAATTCTAAAACCACTGAATAGTTCCTGTGTTATAACCTTAAATATACATATGTAGTAATGGCATAGTTATATTGACCGATTTATGATATACTTACCACTGTTGAGAGTCTGTGAATAACCACAGATATCCCCAGCCTTGTAGATATACTTGGGCATACATATCGGAGGCTATCCCCAGTCTAGTATATAGACTTGGGCATTAGTATTCGAGGATATCCCCAGCCTAGTATATATACTTGGGCATTAGTATTCGAGGATATCCGCAGTCTAGTATATAGACTTGGGATTAGTATTCGAGGAAATCCCCAGCCTAGTATATATACTTGGGCATTAGTATTCGAGGATATCCCAGCCTAGTATATAGACTTAGGCATTAGTATTCGAGGACATCCCAGCCTGGTATATAGACTTGGGCATTAGTATTCGAGGATATCCCCAGCCTAGTATATATACTTGGGCATTAGTATTCGAGGATATCCCCAGCCTAATAAGCTAGACCTAACTATTCACCAAGTGTTGTTATTTTGTTCACTCGAAGCATGATGTCCTTGTACAGTTGTCACTGTTTGGTTTTCGATGATTATTATCACTATTGTTGCTTTTTTCTACGCGAATTATGTTCTATGTTATATTTTAACTCAGGTTTGTATTTCATAGTTACATTTGATATGCATACTGGTAATACTCGTCATGGCCACGGTTGTATGATAATTGGGTCGCAATCAGTATGTATCACCACTAACATTGCAGCAAAAACGTAGCTATCTAATTTAGTGCGCAAGATGTGTCTCTTGAATAACCATCAGCATGTATACTCTTAGTCAACTGTTTGGGAAGCCAAATAATTCAATAGTCTTTGAGAGCAAGTAAATCAAAGGGCATAACCAGTTTATTCATATTCGTCTCAGGTTACCACTGACTAAGGTAAATTGACATTAGTTTGTCTAAATTATATTATTTATGAATTGTAAATGATAAATATATCAGTACGGAAGCGCCTAATACTAGACGGATGATTTCCACAAACAGAGTGAACAAAACACATGTTTGATTTCATCCCGTAACGAAGTTTACTCGATACAACATTAAATGATAAAGATTGTTAGTGACACGTGTCAGGTCGTTTGTTTATTTTGATGCACCAAAGCTAACATATACACAATATTTGTCATGTTATTGTTTAACAGGTGATGAATCAATTACAACTGAAGTCTGAACGAACAAAATAAATGTGATATTATTTACCACGTTCTTGCAGTCGCAATACATTTGAGTTGATCATGACACCTATCTCAAACAAAAGCATGGATTTAATCCTTATAGGGGTCCGGGTGGTTCAATGACAACGATCTAACAGCTTATACAAGCATATCACCAATACGGCATGGGTTCGCGCCCAGCTTTGTAAATTACAAAAAGGTGCATTCGACTCGCAGCCACAAGTGATAAAGTTTGCCAGTTGTTTGTCAATGGTCGGTGGTTCTCTCCGGTTAATCCGACTTCCTCCACCACAAACACGGGTCGCCATGATATAGCTGAAATATTGTTGAAAGTGGCGTTAAACACCAAACATTCAAATTCAAATTAATCCTTATATATCATATATCTCAATTTAATTGCTTGGGACGAGAATTAGTCGGTCGTTTGGTGTAGGTGACATTTTTTACCATCACTGTTTACAAGATTCCCTTTCGTGCAAAATTGGCTTGAAACACCGATACCCATATTAATACCTATATTGTTTGTGTGGTGTGTTCTGAAATCAGACAAATTTTGCTTAAGCATCCCGACTTTCTTGAAATCACATATAGCTGAAAATAACTGTTCCCTGTTGATTTCAAATCAATAACAGGTATGTACAAACTTACAATGAAAGAATTACAACTAAATCTTATGTAAATAAGGGTAATAACAAAATTACCGAACTCAAAACAATCTTACAAAGGGAAAGTCAAAACTCATAAGTATATAAACAGACAAAATCAGTCAACAACCGGAAAACTGTGATAACAGTAATGACCCTGACTTGGTACAGGCATTTCTAAAGAAATGGTGGGTTGAATCAGATTTTAAAGCGCCAAACCTCCCGCTTTCATTACGGCTCAAAGGTTCCAGCTGTCACTATAACAATATTTATAACAATACTGGAACAAAATAGGTAAAATAGTTGTAAAAGCAGTACCAAATTCAGTGAAGTAAATGTCAAAAACACTTTTACGTCACACATTGATAGAAACATATTTTTTGACATTTTTGTTGACTTCCTTATCTTTATACATTTTCACTATGTGAAAATGCATCGCTTATTATCGTCTCTGCAGAGACGGAATATATTTCGACAAGATCTTGGTATCGGAATATAAACCTTTAACGGATAAGGCGAATCTTTTCATAGCCCTGGTCCAGTAGCCTGTTTCTCAGATGAAGATGACGTTTTAGGAAATCAAAATAATTGCTACTGCCCCTTGCATAGCGAATCAATTGCGAGATGTAAACACCAAATGCCGAAGGAGCTGGTATATTGCTGCACATATTTGGAGAATTTATGATTTTAAAATTGAAGTCGTCCCGTTTATCATAAATTTTAGTACTGAGTTGACCACTGTCGTCAAATTCGAGGTATAAGTCCAAAAATGATGCGGACGAAGCTGTATCTGTGGTCTCTTTAACTTCCAGCTCTGGAGGATATATCAATGGAAGAAATTCTGCAAATCTAGAATTATTGATAGATAAAACGTCATCAATATACCTGTATGTGAAATTAAAGGCTCTAGCCTCATGAATCTTCTTATCTTTTACAAGCTTTTGAAGAAACTCCGACTCATATGAGCATACACATAAATCGGCTAGAAGAGGGGCACAATTCGTACCCATTGGTATGCCGACGACCTGCTGAAATAGTTTCCCTCCAAAGGAGACAAATATGTTATCGATGAGGAACTCCAGAATACTGATCACTTGTTCCTCGGAGTAGCATGTTTGACCTTTTTGAATTTTGTTTGAAATATATGTGGAATTGTAGCCTAACACAACAAATTTTGAGCCATAGTTTCTATGACTGAAAGCTTTGTGAATTGTTTCTTTTAAGCGGGTTCTTAATTTGTCATGCGGTAGGGTAGTATATAGAGTTGAAAAATCTAAAGTTTTGATGGAGGATACCTGAGAGAAAGATCTTGATTTAAGGTTATCCAAAAGATCTTTAGAGTTTTTCAAAATCCACATGTGATTTATGCCACTACGCGAATAAACAGTTTCACAATATTTCTGTTGTCCCTCTTTTACTCCATACATAATCTTTGTCAGGTGAATAGACAATTCTTTCGTCGAACAAGTTGATGATCCCGCTATGTACCTTTCTTTGCATGGTGTCATTAATTTTCAACTTGTTTAGAAGAAAGATAAAATATTCCAAGACGTGATAAAAACAATCTTAAATCAATATAGAACTGCAAACATATGCCCCCTTAAAAATACAGAGACAAAGAAAAACAGCAATAAACGAATACAAACACAAAATCTAAAGATAATCAACACAATTGGAGCAGGAGCTGATGTTTACCCTTCCAGAGTATCAAATGTCCCCCCCCGGTTATTATTGGGTTCGTGTTGCTTAATCTAGAGTTTGCTATGTAGTGCTTTGTCAATTATTGCTAGTTTCTTTTTGTCCCCCTGTTATCAATGTAGTGTCTGTCCTTCTCTGATTGTCCCCCTGTTATCAATGTAGTGTCTGTCCTTCTCTGATTGTCCTCCTGCTATCAATGTAGTGTCTGTCCTTCTCTGATTGTCGCCCTGTTATCAATGTAGGGTCTGTCCTCTATTTGTCCCCCTGTTAGCAATGTAGTGTCTGTCCTTCTCTGATTGTCCCCCTGTTATCAATGTAGTGTCTGTCCTTCTCTGATTGTCCCCCTGTTATCAATGTAGTGTCTTTCCTCTGATTGTCCCCCTGTTATCAATGTAGTGTCTGTCCTTCTCTGATTGTCCCCATGTTATCAATGTAGTGTCTGTCCTTCTCTGATTGTCGCCCTGTTATCAATGTAGTGTCTGTCCTTCTTTCATTGTCCCCCTGTTATCAATGTAGTGTCTGTCCTTCTCTAATTGTCCCCTGTTATCAATGTAGTGTCTGTCCTTCTCTGATTGTCCCTCTGTTATCAATGTAGAGTCTGTCCTTCTCTGATTGTCCCCTGTTATCAATGTAGTGTCTGTCCTTCTCTGATTGTCCCCTGTTATCAATGTAGTATCTGTACTTCTCTGATTGTCCCCCTGTTATCAATGTAGTGCCTTTCCTCTGATTGTCCCCTGTTAGCAATGTAGTGTCTGTCCTTCTCTGATTTTCCCCCTGTTATCAATGTAGTGTCTGTCCTCTGATTGTCCCCCTGTTATCAATGTAGTATCTGTCCTTCTCTGATTATCCCCCAGTTATCAATGTAGTGTCTGTCCTTCTCTGATTGTCCCCCTGTTATCAATGTAGTGTCTGTCCTTCTCTGATTGTCCCCTGTTATCAATTCAGTGTCTCTCCTTCTCTGATTGTCCCGTTGTTATCAATGTTGTGTCTGTCCTTCTCTGATTGTCCCCCTGTTATCAATGTAGTGTCTGTTCTTCTCTGATTGTCCCTCTGTTATCAATGTAGTTTCTGTCCTTCTCTGATTGTCCCTCTGTTATCAATGTAGTGTCTGTCCTTCTCTGATTGTCCCCCTGTTATCAATATAGTGTCTGTCCTTCTCTGATTACCCATTATATCGTTAAGCTTTTCTTATATTATACATGGCTTGTGTACGTTAAGGTTAGTATCTGGAGCTATGGAGCACCATTGCATATTAGGGTAGTGAGTGAGTGAGTGATTGATGTTTAACACCAACTCAGCAGTTTTTTCAGCTAAAACATGGCGATAGCATGTTAATTTTCAATGAGATGATGATGAGGTTCGCTTTGGACTAGATTAACACACTTAGTTAGATTTCATAGTGCTAGCTCACTGAAATAACAGTCCGCGGATGGTCATGTCGCCGCACTCGGACACATTATCCTGATTCCGAGACAACCAGTCTTTGTCCTTTTTCCTTAATACTGCGTGCTTATAACGGAGAAGCAACAAACACGAATTGTATAGTATTTGGTCGACACGATTGTGGCTCGAACCTACGACCTAACGCACTCGAGGCAGGTACGCTAACCATTACATCACCAATGCGGTTTAACCATTAGATGCATTATAAACATTTATTCCGCAGTCGATTTCGCTATGGAATTTAGATCCATCAAACGATGAAAGAATATTTTCAAACTTGAGGAAATGCATAGCAATAAACAAACTTACTTCCCTATAATACACGTCTGACTTGGAATTAAGAACAGTGAACATAATTAAGGTCGGTTTAAAATAATTTGTGCCTTTAGTATTAAGTGTCTCTCTAGCAATAACAATTGGGAAATACTAAAGTTGTGAGTTCGAATTCCGCGTATGAAGAGGTGTACTCGATACAACATTATGTGATGAAGCTTATCAGTGACTTGCGACAGGTCGGTCGTTTTCTTCAGGTACTTCGGTTTTCTCCACCAATAATACTGACCGCCACGATATAACTGAAATATTGTTGAAAGTGTCGTTAAACACCATAGTCCCAACCTAACTGCCAAATGTTGATAACACAGCACGATCTGTCCTCTCGACTAAGCTGATAGTAGATACTGATAATGTATTACCGTTTCCTTACTAGCCTGCTTACTCATGACACAAATACATTATGTCGAGCACTAGCGATTAAAGATTTCATTGGTGGATGAAACCAGAATTTGTTTCAGTTCGTATTTAAATCAAACGTATATATATATTGTTTTATTGATTTGACCGTACCCTAAAATGATCCTAGACGGTGAAAATAATTCAAAATGTGTCAAATTAATAAAACAAATCTAATGAATGTTACATGTCTAAAAAATACAGAAACCATAGACACGGTTTTTCCACGAAATGAACATGTAATCTACTCATTTATATTGATGAACAATTTCTCTTGAAATAATTTTGAAAAAAATAAATCGTTGAACATCTGCTCTCGTTTTCTGAAAATAAATATCATTTTCTCAATTTTGTGATACATACGACATTTACTACATGTGTGTCACCTGACTTTGCATGATGATATACAATTCTAACATGACGTCCTTTTTCGCGTTGTAAGCAAACGAGCGATTTATTTAGATGATAACATCTCATTAGCACACGCACTGTACACACATTTAAACCATTTGATAAAATCAAAATATATAATCATTTACACTCTTGTCAACGCGGTTAAACATCTATATTCACTGAAAATAATTAACATATCCAAAAATGAATAAATATGCAGTGTGCAATTAAAACGTGCAAACACACTATTACTGCTACGATTGTTCCATCGATAAGACGTCCCCGTCGCCCAAGCACATGTTGATGACTTATCGTCTGCTCGAATTTGGCAATTTGAAACATGGATCAGCCAGCATACGGCCCATAAATTGTGTGTGACCTTGCCCGCAAACGTAAATATAAATTACCACATTTTGCACCAGAGTGTACTACCGTGTTTGTGATGTTAGACATATCATAATCGAAATAATTCATGGAAGTCATACTTTGTTGTGAGGTTTAACATCGGTTTGAAGTATATTAGTCAATGTTATCCCTCGCCACGACACAGTAGAATTGTTTTCATGAATTCTTTCTTAAATATACATGTTCAAAATGTCAATTACAAGTTGTACGTATTTTAAACAATATTGTATATGCTATTTTGTAATTTATCATTGTTGAAACCTATATTGTTGATGTCTGAACAGTCAAAGAACAGTAACTGTAGATCATGTGTACCTTTGATATTAAACAAAATAGCTGCTAAGCATCACATTTTTAAGCACAATTCGGTCACATGTGTGCAAATGACGATACATCTTTTGCAATTAGAATAGGTTTTAAACGATATCCTGATTGAAATGGGATATTGTTATGACGGTTTATGTTTTTATTTCTATATTACATCTAATGACATGTTCAGAGCAGAGGAATATATTCCCCAATTAACAAATCTAGGAAAATATCAATGCCTCATGGCTTGTAATATTTTCAAAAATATTATTTCATGTCCCCTGATCAACATTTCGATGTTTAGATAGTTATTTATGGGTACCACACGTGTTTCTTCTCTGGTTCCTGTTTTACACTCCAAAACAATTAAAGACGATAAATAAGACAAAATACGATGAAACATATTTGAACCGATCACAATTAGGACCCACATTCCTCTTCGATGTCGAAAGAAGAGGATTAAAGGGGTTATATTTGCAATGATTTCAAACATAACGAATAAGTAGGGCGCTAAGTGTACAGTGTATCTGATAACACAGGAATCTGGTTTACACATGATTTTGGTTTACACAGGAATCTGGTGAAAACAGGATTTTGGTTTGCACAGGTATCTGGTTTACACAGGATTTTGGTTTACACAGGATTTTGGTTTGCACAGGAATCTGATTAACACGGTAATTTGGTTGGCACAGGATTTTAGTTTACATAGGAATCTGGTTAGCACAGGAATCTGGTTAACACAAAAATCTGGAATAGACAGTATAGACAGACTTCTGGTTTACACAGTATTGTGGTTTACATATTATTTTGGATTACACAGGAATCTGGTATTCACATGATTTTGGTTTACACATGAATCTGGTTAGTACAGGCTTTTGGTTTACACAGGAATCTGGTTATCACAGGATGTTGGTTTACACAGGAATTTGGTTTACACAGGATCCTAATTTACACAGGAATCTGGTTTACACATAACTTTTGTTTACACAGGAATCTGGTTTACACATAACTTTTGTTTACACAGGAATCTGGTTTACACAGGAATCTGGTTCACGCAGGGATCTGGTTTACACAGGAATCTGGTTTACACAGAATTATGGTTTACACAGGAATCTAGTTTACACAGGAATCTGGTTTACGGAGGAATCTGGTTGACACAGGAATCTGGCTTCCACAGAATTCTGGTTTACACAGGAATCTGGTTTACGCAGGAATCTGGTTGACACAGAAATATGGTTTACACAGGAATCTGGCTTACACAGGAATCTGGTTTACGGAAAAATCTGGTTGACACAGGAATCTGGTTTCCACAGGATTCTGGTTTACACAGGAATCTGGTTTACGCTGGATTCTGGTTGACACATGAATGTGATTTACACGGGATTCTGGTTTACACTGGAATCTGATTTACGCAAAAATCTGGTTGACACAGAAATCTGGTTTACACAGGATTCGGGTTTACACAGAAATCTGGTTTCTATTGTATTCCGGGTGCTTACGGCTCTGTTTAAGAATGTTTAGCCATTTGATTTTGAGCATACGTGATGACGATTATTCCAGAAACTCGTCATGCGTACAACATTTGATATCGACGTTTTTTTTAACAGTAATTTAAATTGTTACTTGAGTGCAAGCATATATATTCATGATATTGATGATTTAGTACTTTACAAATATTTTGAATAGTGTGTCTGACTTTTGTGCTTACTTTAGAAAAACAAAAAAAAACAAAGCAAAAACCCAAAAACAAATAAAAAACAAAAAAAAACCAAAACAAACCAAAAAGCAAAGCTTACCATTTTTTATTCGGCACTGTATCGCAAACTATTTTCCAATTTTCGATACCTGATTTAATGAATTCCCGAGTTGGAAAACGACATAGCATGCGCATTGAATGATATGTATTATCAAATCATCATGATTGGTTCACGATTACTAATTACTACTTTGCTACCAACGCAGTCTAATCTCGCCCATTATGAAACATAATAAAAGACAATTTCCAATTCAGAACACGTTGTCTCATTTACCGGCTTTGTGAGCCTAGGAGTCTGTGGTGTTCTGTCTGTTGTTATTGTGTATGTACTTAGAGACAAGTTTCACTTAAGTATTATTTTGTCCATCTAGAATTTTATTTTGCATGAGTGATGCATATTAACTAAATTAGCTATTTACGATTATATCTGGATAACATGACCAAACAAATATATAACATAATGTTGGAAGAGTTCCAAAATCTAATAAAAAAATCGCTTAGAAACAGAGGCAACATGAATACCTCGAACAAATAATTAATAATATGTTGGTAATCGCCTATTATTATTAATCTCTGATATGGTGTAGGCTATTTCAAGTCTAAAAAGACGGACCGACATACCAAATTGTCAATAACTCAATGAAAGAAAATAGAGGGGTCGGACAAAAGTGAATAATATTAAAATCACCCAGATATAGGTTACTTATTAAAATACATGCAAAAAAACCCATTATTTTAAATTCACCTCCTGGTTTATTTCCAATGCCACCCCAATTTACCTGGCTTACAGCGATATTCATTCTGAGAATATTATTTAATTATTGTCTACTTCTGAGAGAACTGTGGGCTCAGGCACTATACCGTACCAGACAACGCCATAGGAAAACTGTTCTCGAGGGAGAAGACAATAATATATTTAGTACATAACATCCCATTCCAGACATAAAAGAAAAACACACTCAAATTCAATATTATAATAATAATAATAATAAAATTTACAATGTAACATTATATTTGCATTGCCTAACCTGACCATGTTAACAGCAGACCACAGCGCGAGTCTATTATAAGAGAGATAAATCTTGACAAAAATATATAAAAATTAAATGGGAAAATCTATCCCACAGGAATGTCCCCGCGGGTAATCGTTTGAAACTGGTATAGTTCCCGTCGATAGGTATAGTCACCCGTTGTCAAGTGTACTGTTCAAAAATAGTACACACTGATTATCCAATCAAAATACATCATTTTCATATGTTGGGTACTAAAACTATTTAGGGGAATTCTTATTACTATACAATGTGTAATTGAACCACTCCGTTTGACTATCTGGGCTATTGATACACGTCTGTGCTGTCTCGTGTAAGAGTGGAAAACGGGTTTACTTTATTTCTAATATTATGATTTCGATCTTTTCTTGTACAGCAAAAACGGATTTTGGAAAATTGAAAATTAAATGTGCTTCTTAAGCAGTAAATGAACAATGCTGTCATATGTATATCTTGCGGATTTATTACATGGGTTGCACATTGACGCGTCAATCAACATCGCGCCCGATTTTCAAGCAACCACTTTGGACGCTTACTATTTGCACAAAATCATATCACATTGCTTAAATATACCACATTAATATATTTCTAGTTCTATTCTCTCTCTAAATAAGAGTAATCTTAGTGATGTTTCTACTGTAATGAAGAGTTATGGGTATGGTGTTTAACGCCACTTTCAACAATATTTCAGTTATATCGGGGCGATCAGTTTTATTGGTGGAGAAAACAGTAGTATCCGGAGAAAACCACAGTCCTGCCGCAAGTCACTGACAAACTTTATCACATAATCATTATGATAATGTTGTATCGAGTAGACCTCGACATGATCGAGATTCGAACTCACAACACTAGTGGTGATTGTATACTAGATAGCTGTAAATCCAACTACCATAAGACCACGATAATGACGATCCACTCTACTGCAAAGAAAAGTTGACAGATTACAATATAACGTTATCGGCGACTTCTGCCGATCTTAGTTTGAAATATAAAACATATCATTTCATGTTCAATTTCACCCTTTTTTATATCATAATAAAAACCAATTGCTTGCCCATGGTCGGTGGTTCTCTCCGTGTACTCCGGCTTCTTCCACCACTAAAACTGGTCGCCATGATATAGCTGAAATATTGCTGAAAGTGGCGTTAAAACATCCAAATAAAAAAAATAAAAATCATATAATAATAAAGAACAAATCAATACAATAAAAAATTAATCAGCTACGATTGCATTCAAATTTGTCTCTACTTTTCTACGTGAAAAGTTATACTAATATGTTGAAGCTAGTTTAACCCTGCCCCCTTTTTTGCAGTGCCTGTACCAAACCAGAAATGTGACTGATCGTGTATATGTATAATAAGAGTATCGACTTTCGACGATTAAAAAAACATTTAAACTTTTGTGTCAGCATGGTATTTTTTTGTTTTGTGAATGAATGAATGAATTTCATGAATGATAATACGTCCTATAATTTATGCATGTAGTCTTGTCACGTTTTCATTTACAAACAGATTCGTACCATATTGTTATCATGTAATAAGATATATATCATTGGCGATTAAGTTACATGTTTTGCGTTAAAATCAAATTAAATACAACAATTTTGTTTTATTATTGGAAATATGCTTTATATATAATTTGCATATTTTACCTAGAATTCATATAAACATACACGTTGTATAACACGAATGTTATTTAATTTTCCTTGAATGTAATTTAAGCGGTTAATTAACCCAGTGACAGATGGTTGTATCAACTCTAAAATTAAATAACTAAAAGTAGCAATTTTCAGATCACAACCATTTATTGTCCAAAACAAATTATCACGAAGCGAACATAGCCATCTGTTATTACCGTAAGTAATTTTGGAACTATCCACCATGAATAACAATCTTCAGCCATGCTTAAACTCAAAAGATTAGAAATAATTAACAGCTCTCTTTGAACAAGCAGACTTAATGGCCTAAAAGCGAACAGAATCGATTAATGTTACCTGTCCCTGGGGGAGATGATTCTGTTAAGAAATATATAGGATTCTTTATTTTGAAAGGTTACATTTTTTAATTAATACGGTGTCGTCTGATACTGACCCTGTATATAACATGAAATTGTCGTTTGACAGTGTTGTCTGACGCTGACGGGATTTAGAACATGATATTATCGTCTGATACTGACGCAGACACAGAATCGTTTTATACTAACGTGGTATTGGACCTAAAAATGTCATTTAATACTGATGCAGTACAGGACCTGACAGTGTAGTCTGATACTGTCGCGGTGTAGAACCGGACAGTGTAGCTTGGTACTGTCGCGGTACAGGACCTGGCAGTGTAGTTTGGTACTGTCGCGGTGTAGAACCTGACAGTGTCGTTTGGTACTGTCGTGGTGTAGAACCTGACAGTGTCGATTGGTACTGTCTACTGTCACGGTACAGGACTTGGCAATGTGGTTTGGTACTGTCGCGGTGTAGAACCTGACAGTGTAGTTTGGTACTGTCGTGGTGTAGAACCTGACAGTGTCGATTGGTACTGTCGCGGTACATGACCTGACAGTGTAGTTTGGTACTGTCGCGGTACAGGACCTGACAGTGTCGTTTGGTACTTTCGCGGTACATGACATAACAGTGTAGTTTAGTACTATCGCGGTGTAGAACCTGACAGTGTCGTTTGGTACTGTCGCGGTACAGGACCTAGCAGTGTAGCTTGGTACTGTCGCGGTGTAGAACCTGATAGTGTAGTTTGAGATTTACGCGGTATGTAACCAGCTGACAGATTTATTTCAACGAACGATTGATTGTAATTGTAATAACAAAAGACCGATTCGATTCCCATGTAATAATAAAGTGTTTTGAACGTAGGAATAAGTAACCACAATTTTTTAATTTGTTTTAGATGAAACTTGTATTTGTCGCATTTATTTTATGCATCGTAAACGTTTCCCAAGCTTGGTGGGGATCACGTGTCAGTAACAGAATCGACCAAAGAACAATGAAATGTGCCTGTGTCTCAATATGTGCGCACGGATCCGTGTGTAACTACAACTGTAATAACAGCTGTGGTGGTAAACGAAGGGTAAGTTCATAAAATATAGTCCCCAAAAATATGCTAAAACTGCGCCTTACAATTATAACTATATACAATTTCTACCTTGAAGATTTAATAATAAATATTGATTGACAGATCTGATTGACCCGGTCATCAGAAACTAACTTTTCGCGGTAAGAGACTCGTATCATTTTATATATTTCTGTGCTAATAAAAACATAGATGTCAGAATAAGTGTGCACGTGCGTTTCTGGAATAACCTTTTAATCAGGTACTCTCAAAGCCATAATATTTGAAAGCAAAGTAATCTAAAAGTCTTTGGGAGAAAGAAAACCAATGGCCCGAAGCATGATAGCCAAAATCAGATAAAGTCACCTATTCCTGCGGCAGGAAAACCTTAGTGTTAATTATAAGTACATCCAAAGTCAATGATCAAACAGCAATGGACTTTCTATATTAATAAATGGCGGAAAAAATGTGATACAAATTGATAATGAGCAACTCGACTGGGTATCAGAACTGTCTATCATTCGCGAGTACCTTGGTCATCACCAGATTCTTAGTAGACCCCGTTTTTTTCATTTCTTAGTTTCCATTGGCGTTGTATTTTTTCCGTTCTATGTCGAGCGCTCAATGTTACCTGCGTCTCTGGATTGTCCATTCTTGTTTGTCCATTTGATTTTCTCTAACGTTTATTTAAAGCTAGTAATTCAATATTATAGTGTTCAATTGTGTGTTTTGTAATATATGTTATGGGAGAGGACTGTCTACGTTGTTTAGCTTGTGTCTTATCCTTTTGTTTTTTTTTAAGTCAATAAGATATGTTTATAGTAATTTTAAAGTTGACATCCGCGATGCATTTTTGAAGTCATGACATTTGTCATATACTGTATACCGTTTATTTTTAATTTGTTAAATACGCTTTGCAACCCTTTGATCAAAATTGTATATTATGAAAGCTTTGAATAACACCCAAAAACAAATACATACACATGAATATTTAATATAGAGAAAATGAATATTGTTACCCATAAATGTAAAGTTTATTATTGGAAAATCTTAGTAATACCGTTCAGAATATATATATCTAGTATTATATATGTATCTACGCATCAATGTATGCTACTGATTAATATGAAAAAAAATAGAAAATAGAAAAAATCTCAATCTCAATAGCCATCATCTTCCTCGTTTTCATTACTGGTTCTTCTGCTTGTTGGTGTCATCATCCCCTCTCTTCTCGTGCTCAATGTTGTGTATCTTGCTTACTTACACTTACATTGCTAACAGTAATTAATGTATGCAGTCCTGGCGGGCTTAGGCTGATCGGGAACATTTCCGCATAACCTAGAAAAATAAGACGAAACCGAACCAGAAAAGTTATCGGAAAAGGAGAACGTCTACCAAAAAGAAAGAGAACCACCAAATGAGAACATCTTCCCATACCTAGGTCATTTACCTGTGTAAAGAACATTAATCCCAAATAGAAAATTCATCGATAACGCTAAACATTAATTGCTCACTCAGTAAAATATGAGGGTTTGCATTTTATGCAAATGTCGAAAATACTTGCACGACTGATTTATTTGACTCAGATAGGAGGTTTGGGGCACATACAAATAGTTTAATCCCGTCACTGTTTATTAAAGCGCGTGAACCAGTCCCTAAAAATGAGCGGTCATGTAAATGTGTCTATAGGCATCAGATGTTCTTCTGTTTCTTCGATTTTACAAATAGATTTTTAGAACTGTCCTGACGATGTGGTATATTTTGTTTTTCATTTTATTGAAGAATAATTGGAAAGTCCATTGATTAAGCAGAACATTTCTTATAACATATATCCGGTTTTTTCTCATTAAGCATTGCCCTCGGTGAAAGGACTTTCCAATTACTCTGTGAGTGTTAAGTTTTTCCATCCATATTAATTGTGAAATTAGATATCTGACCCGTAGCATTGCTATTTTCAATTTGTAACGATTTTGTATATATTTGTAGAGACGGAGTTTTCCATCAAATGCAGTGACCTTGTTACTACCATGTAGATTTGAAGCTTGGGATCTAGATAAAGACGGATATATTAATGTAGAAGAATTTGCTTTTGCTGGACATGCAAAGACCGAAAGTCGAAGCACACGAGAGTTGTTTAAGAAAATAGATAGTGATAGTAAGCATGAATGAGTTAAGCACTTCCTTATTTTATTTTGGAAACGTATACACTACAAAGAGTTATGTTTGCATCTTTTAAAATTTATATGTCGTCAAAAATTACCGAGGAAGAAGCGATTATGTTTTTGGTCACATTGCTCATTACTGTGTCAGACTGTCAAATTCGCTTTGCACGAACTGGCAAAACGAATATTGTTCTGATCACATTGCCCATTACTGTATCAGACTGTAAAATTCTTTTTTCACGAAATGGGAAAGCGAATATTGTTATGATCACATTGCCCATTACTGTATCAGATTGTCATTTTTTCCACGAACTGGGAAAGCGAATATTGTTATCCTCACATCGCTTATTACTGTATCAGACTGTCAAGTTCTGATCACGTGGTTTATTTAGATATTAATTATTCCATTTGATGTTATTACTGTATTCTCATTGCTATTATATTTTCAAATGAGTGTTCTATAGTCTAGTCTTAATACAACCTCAATAGTTTACTGACATTTTTGGTTACCATGGTGACCACGGTTTCCACGTGATAATCAATTCCATTGACGTGTCCATTATTTACTCTGTGCATCATTATCCTTTTCTTGACCATATTATTACATTCGATGATGTATATTATTTTTTTCATAGAAAGTGGTGGCTTAAGCAGACGAGAACTGAACTCGGCGCCTCTAGTGAGAGAAAGATGTTAATACAGTTCTACATTTAATCATGGTACGATTTATAAATACAATGCACATAATTCATGAAATAACTATCTCGAAGTCATCTCTACATAAATCTACGATCGTCAGATACGAAATATCTTTATCGCCAATGACCATGGATATTTTCTCCTTCGTTTCTCTATCATCGACAAGACATTTATCGGACCTGACTATATGAGTATCACTGCGGGTATCTAATAAGAAACAAGAACTGTTTACCCTTAGCGAGCACTTGCGTTCACCCCAGATTTCTTTTTGCAAAGTTCGTATTGCTGAACATTTTAGTTTTCTGAGCTATGCTGTGTTTATTGTTTTTACTGTGTTTCTCTTCGTCCTGTGTCTTGTGTGCGCAATGTTTCACTAGATTGTACATTCTGCATTACCCCTCTGGTTTTCTCTAACTGTTATTGATAATAAAATGATACACATTTCACAAAAACGTAAAAACGTGCACAACACAACAAATCCATATCAGATTATGTCTATGTCGTTTAAGAAAAGTTTTAAGACACCAAAAAGTCATTAGAAGTCCTAAATCGACAGACTGACAATATAATGACATAACAAGGACATAAAGACTACTACTGATCTACAAAAACACTGTACAGAAAACTAACGATTGAGCAACACGAACTCCACAGAAAAGTAGG
Source organism: Bathymodiolus brooksi (assembly GCA_963680875.1). NCBI lineage: Eukaryota > Metazoa > Mollusca > Bivalvia > Mytilida > Modiolidae > Bathymodiolus > Bathymodiolus brooksi. The sequence goes on along the minus strand of OY804580.1, from coordinate 78,605,902 downwards.
GGTCAATTCATGTGCTGTAACTGTACCATGAATTATATCACTAGAAGTACAGGAAATTTGCACTATTCTGGAAAATCTGAGATCATCACCGGTTTTAATGGGACTACATGTATTTGTTGCCCAATCTTTCGTTTTCTGGTTAGTGTCTTGGTTACCATAGTCTGTTTCTTTGTTCTTTTTCTTTTAGCTATTGTATCGGTTGTCCTTCTTCGATTTACGACTTCTGAATAAATTCCGTGATTATCAATATTATATTGTCTGGCCTCAACGATCTTCAATGATTTATTCAAAACGACTTTGAACCCACGATCTACCACACTCAAGACAAACACACTAATCAGTACTCCATCGATGCGGGTCTATTTAGTTTATGTTACTGATCAGATTCCTTGTCTATTTCAAATTTTGTGTAGCCCAATGTATTTATTTTTAATTGTCTATTTCACATACGTTCAAAAAATAAACGTATCTTCAGTTTTTGATCAATAGCTGATATGTGTCCTATGCTAAAAGAAGGCTTGCATAGAAGATGAATAGATAACACAATGAACAGCAGAAGAGGGACAAGACTACAGACAATGATATACAAACCGGTACACAGAAAACTAAAGCTTGAGCATCACAAACACCACTAAATATCGGGATGAACTATACTAATATATTTTCTTTTTTCCAGATTGGTATGGTTGGGGCGACTATGTGTAGTGTACAAAAGCAATTTACCAAGTTGTTGAATAAAGCATTCGTATGATTATGTAATGTTGTTTTGATAATATTTGAACCACTTCATACATATTCAGTCGAATATATGTTGACTGAATTATAATGTATAGGCACTGGAGATTACAAACCATGGAAATGTTAGGACATTCAAGTCATTAATAGTTGTATGCTCAGTATATGGACATGTACGCTGCACGAAAACAAGCCAAGTCCAGAGGGGCTGCCGTGGCCGCGATCGCATAGTAATTAGATTAACATCTATCTATGTATGTATATTAAAGTTGCAAATTGAAAACAAACTGGTGTTAATAGGAACTCTATACAGCTTGCAGTATGTCTTTGGTTTGTTGTCAGGATGCTACGTTCCCCACAACTTATTGAATTAACTGTAATCATTTTTATGGAATTAATCCTGCAATTGACTGATCTTTAGTGAATAAAGTGGTCGTATAAACTTTAATGTCATTTGTCCTAATAAATCTTTTTTTTATATAATAATAAAAACCAATTGTTTGTCCATGGTCCGTGGTTCTCTCCGGGTACTCCGGCTTCCTCCACCACTAAAACTGGTCGCCATGATATAGCTGAAATATTGCTGAATGTGGCGTTAAAACGCAAACAATCAAAAAAATCAAAATCATATAATAATAAAGAACAAATCAATACAATACAAAACTAATCAGTTACGATTGCATTCACATTAGTTTCTACTTTTCTACGTGAAAAGTTATACTATTATGTTGAAGCTAGTTTAATCCTTCCCCCTTTTTTGTAGTGCCTGCACCCATCCCGAAGTGTGACTGATCGTGTATATGTATAATAAGAGTATCGATTTTCGGCGATTAAAAAAAAGATTTGAACTTTTTTGACAGAGTGATATTTTTTTGTTTTGTGAATGAATGAATGAATTTCATGAATGATAATACGTCCTATAATTTATGCATGTAGTCTTGTCACGTGTTCATTTACAAGCCAATTCGTACCATATTGTTATCATGTAATAAGATATATATCATTGGCGATTAAGTTACATATTCTGCGTTAAAATCAAATTAAATAGAACAATTTTGCTTTATTATTGGAAATATGCTTTATATATAATTACCATATTTTACCTAGAATATATTCATATAAACATTTTCGTTGTATGACACGAATGTTGTTTTTTCTTCCTTGAATAGAATTTAAACGGTTAATTAACCCAGTGACAGATGGTTGTATCAACTCTAAAACTAAACAACTAAAACTAACAATATTCAGATCACAATCATTTGTTGTTCTAAGCAAATTATCACGAAACGAACATAGTCATCTTTTATAACCGTAAGTAATTTTGGAACTATCCACTATGAATAACCTTCTTCAGCCATGCTTAAAGTCAATAGATTGAAATCCAAATAATTGAAAGGTCTTTTTAAACAAGCAGACTTTAGGGCCTAAAGGATGAACACAATTAATGTTACCTGACCCTGGGGGAGATGATCCTGATTTTTTTTTTTTTTTTTTTTTTTTTGAGATTAGACTTAAAAGTCTTTTAAATCAGACGGTGTCGTTTGATAATAACACTGTATAGACCATGGAAGTGTCGTTTGATACTGACGCGGTATAGACCATGACAGCGTTGTTTGATGCTGACGCGATAGAGACCATGGAAGTGTCGTTTGATACTGACGCGTTATAGACCATGACAGCGTCGTTTGATGCTGACGCGATATAGACCATGGCAGTGTCGTTTGATACGGACGCGGTATAGACCATGACAGTGTCGTTTGATGCTGACGCGGTAGAGACCATGACAGTGTCGTTTGATAGTGACACTGTATAGACCATGGCAGTGTCGTTTGATACTGACGCGATAGAGACCATGACAGTGTCGTTTGATACTGACGCTATATAGACCATGACAGTGTCGTTTGATACTGACGCCATAGAGACCATGACAGTGTCGTTTGATACTGACGCGATAGAGACCATGACAGTGTCGTTTGATACTGACGCTATATAGACCATGGCACTGTCGTTTGATACTGACGCGATAGAGACCATGACAATGTCGTTTGATACGGACGCTATATAAGATCATTGCAGTTCGTTTAATACAGAAGTAGTATATACCCTGACTGTCGTTTGAAATCCGATTAATTAAAAGGTCTTTTTGAACAAGCTAACTTAAGGGCCTAAAGAATGATCAAGATCTAATATGGATTAGGTACAGCCTACAGGCTAGCATCGCATCTACACATAGACATGTACATGTACAAATAGTAGTATTGGGTTCTTTTCTTCATTATTCTTGATTATTTTTATTTGTTCTTCAATTCGACTTACCCAGTTAATTCTATTGCAAAGGAGATTTTTTGGGCTGAGATATATCGGTAACGACTTTTTCTTAGGGCCGAGATATATCGGGAACGACAATTTTTTAGGGCCGATCGTTCTTTAGGGGCGAAGCAAGAAGTTCTAATGATTGTCCATTTTATAAATAAATTAATCGTTTCATGTAAAGAAGCTGTACGGTTTCCTTTCTAATTTGTTTTGGGTTATTTTTAAACTGGATAGTTGTTTTTTATTCAAATTAAAAGGCTATTTTCTGTACTTTACTCCGATTGACCATTATATGCCGAAACTTAGAATCCATTTCCGGTTGGTATTCATCATATATTGATTCATCTCCTTACACACATGTTGCTGGTTAGCTCACATCTTGCGATGATCACTTTTAATTTTACCTGTTCATGTGGCCCCCAGTATTATAGGCCTCCGGGTAAAGCAGTGCACTGGGGTCCCTACCTTCACAACCAATCATAGGAATAAAAATGTAAATGCTGATAGAATTAAACATATATTTATTGTATTGATACTTACAACAAAATCAGTGTTTAAACATTTAAAACATACATATATTATCATAGTGTGCGGATATACCATGGAAGTGTCGTTTGACACTGACGCGGTAAAGAAATTGATAGGGTCATTTTATTCTTAAGTGGTATAGACTCTGACAGATTCGGTACCGGACCTGACAGTGTAGTTTGCGATTTACGTGGTATGGAACCTGCTGACAGTGTCATTTCAACAAACGCTTGATTGTAATTGTAATAACAAAAGGCCAATTTGATTCCCATTTAATATTTAAGTTTATTCAACGTAGCTATAAGTAAACACATGTTTTTAAATTTCTTTTAGATGAAACTTGTGTTTGTCGTATTTACTCTATGTATCGTCAATGTTTCCCCAGCTTGGTGGGTATCACGTGTCAGGACCAAAAACGACCATAGAACAATCCAATGTGCATGTGTGTCAATATGTGCGCAAGGATCCGTGTATAGCTACAACTGTAATAATAGCTGTAGTGGTAAACGAAGGGTGAGTACATACAAAAAAGTCCCCACAAATACACTAAAACTGTGCATAACATTTACAATTATATGCAAATTCTACGTTGAAGATTTAATGATAAATATTGTTTGACAGATCAGATAGATCCGGTCAGGAAAAATTAAATTTTTGAGGTAAGAGACTCATTATTTTATATATTTCTGTACAAATAAGAACATAAATGTCAGAATTAGTGCGCATGGGCGTTCTGTAATAACCTTTACTAGGTACGTTCAAAGCCAAAATCGTTGAAATCAAAGCAATTTGAAAGTCTTTGGGAGAATTAAAACCAACGGTCCTAAACATGATAGCCAACATCAGACAAAGTCACATATTCTTGCGGGAGGAAAACCTTAGTTTTAATAATAAGTACATGCAAAGTCAATGATCAAACAGCAATGAACTTTCTTCTATATTAATAAATGGCGGAAAAAATAAGATACACATTGATAAATGAGCGACTCGACTGGGTATCAGAACTGCCTATTATTCGCGAGTACCTTGGTCATCCCCAGATTCTTAGTAGACTCCGTTTTGCTCATCTCTTAGTTTTCATAGACTTTCTGTTTTTTCCGTTCTATGCCGTGCACCCAATGTTACCTGCGTCTCTGGACTGTCCATTCTTGATTGTCCATTCGATTTTCTCTAACGTTTACTTAAAGCTAAGAATTCAATATTATAATGTTCAATTGTGTGTTTTGCAATATTTGGTATAGGAAGCGAGCACGTGTTTATGTACATCATATTTTCTTCTGCAATTATATCTTAGAGCTGTCGTGACGTTGTGGTATATTTTGTTGAAAAATAATAGGAACGTTCATAAGCAGAAAACTTCCTATAAAATATATCCGGTTGTTATCATTAAGCTTTTCCCTCGGTGAGTATTAAGTTTTTCCGTAGCGGGTTACACAAGGGTGTGTACAACCTGATTGATGTTATTTCGAATGAACCGAACAAATACTTTCGATCAATCCTGATAAATTAATTCAAGCTTTTCTTGCTATGATATTGAAAAATATATCTATTTTTTCAAAATAAGGCAAATAATCGGAAATTAATTTAAATAACCGCGAAGTTGCCCCATTTAAAGAAAATCAGCTGATGACAACGGCACGCGACGCTTTGATAACGAGGAATATTTTCAGATTCCGTACAATGGAAAATAACCTCAACTTTTTAATCCAATCAAAATACGTATAAAATGACATGTGACTAAAATTAGTTTATATATATATATATTTGTAGAGACGGAGTTTTCCAGCAAATGCAGTGACCTTGTTATTACCATGTAGATTTGAAGCTTGGGATCTAGATACAGACGGTTATATCAATGTAGAAGAATTTGCTTTTGCTGGCCATGCAAAGATCGAAAGTCCAAGCACACGAGATTTGTTTAAGGAAATAGATAGTGATAGTAAGCATGAACGATTTAAGCACTTCCTAATTTTTTTTTAAACTTAAACACTCCAAAGAGCTATGTTAGCATCTTTTAAAATTAATATGTCGCCATAAATCACAGAGTAGACATTGATACAAATATTTTGTTTGTTGTTAAAGCGAAATATCGTATGGTAATTGGATTTACAAATACATGTGCAATCAGTGCCTATCACCACTAAAGTTGTGAGTTCTAACCCCAGTTATGGCGAGGTGTACTCGATACAACATTTTGTGATAAAGTGCGCCATTGACTTTCGACTGGTTGGTGGTTTTCTCCAATTATTAATACAATGGATTTGGTTCTGACAAATAATTATCTATTTAAGGGTGTAGGCCTAGGGTATGGGAGACAACTCTATTTTCATTGTCTTCTCAAATATATGGTCATCTCTGCGTTTGAAAATCCCCTTCAATTTCAAGCTTCTTGGCAACACAGATTGTTTACCTTGGATATGGGCAGTTAAACAAATGATTAATAACCTTTTGTCTTTTTATATCTTATTGCTGCTAATAAAGGTGTGTTAGTATTATATGCTTGTGTCCACAAAATATCATTGAAATATCTCTTTCCAGAAAAGATTTGCCATCAAAATATGTCAGGAGTGTAACACATTTTGTGTGACAAACTTTTTTTCCAATGAATTTCAAAGGTTTGTCAAATAAAACATATTAAATATATATACAAGAATCTTAGATATTATGAAACTATAGTACAATTGCTTTATTTGTAGGGGAATCACTTACGCCTGCTGATGAATTATAAAAAATAAAATGGTCACATGGAAAAACTTAATACTAAAATATATTGATATGAAAAACATCCATATATTGAATAAGGGTAATAACAAAATTACCGAATTCCGTACAATCTTACAAAAGAAAAAGAAAGTGTTATGTTGGAATAAATGTAGTATTGTTAGAAGTGATATTGAAGCTCTATGAAAAAGATTTTCATTGCCCCATACACATGTGTGAACCGTTTTGACCTTCACATAATTATTAGGTGACCTGAAAATGTCGGGAGGGTAAACAAGATATGTTTACATTGTGGTCATTTTATACATTGTTATATTTTGTTGAATTTTAATTTCTGTACCAAGTCAGGGTCATTACGGTTTTCACAGTTTTCCGGTTGTTGACTGATTTTGTCTGTTTATATAATTATGAGTTTTGACTTTCCCTTTGTAAGTTTGTTCAGAGTTCGGTAATTTTGTTATTACCTTTATTCATGACAATCTGTGACTATTAGTAGCACTCATGTCACTACAGAACATGATAATAAATCCTATTAATTTTTTGCTTTGGCTTGGCTAATTTTAATATAATTCCACTGTTGCATATAATGCTCAATTTCGTTGGTCAACATCATACCAGCTGAATTTTTTATACATCTATAAATAATAATGGCTATTTTCAAAGAATTTATTCATCGTGTAAACACACTATCTCACACACAAATTTTGCATCTTTTTCAGTTAGCCGGTGAAATGTCAAATTCCCACATGTATAAATATTCCCTCAAAATAACCTATATTCCTATAATATGATTGCTGACAGTTTGAGAGATTCATATTTCAGAAAACATAGAACAAATTATTGTTCAAATATTGATATACCAAGGCGTAAATAAATTTTATAGTAGTGAAACAAAATGGAAAACTATGCTTGGGGAAAAATATTTTGTAATATCTGATCCTCCCCCCCCCCCCCCCCACCTTCACTCAAAACACTTTACAACTAAAGAATAACCAGAATCAAATGAATACAACAGGAGCACAGAATATGAAGGAATTTAACAATACAGCTGGGTGGCTGTCTGTTTTTTTTTGTGCAATTAATTAATCAAGTAGAGTAAACCTGAAACTGTCCATCCCCTTCCCCAACCGATCTGAAAATAAAGACACTTGCAGTAATTTGGTAATTTGGATATCCACTATGACAAATATAAGAATTCAAAAGCTTATTGTTATTGGTAGCTAGTTTTTTCATCTCACAAATAAAGAACCAGCAAAGGATGAGTGTGTAATAACTTTCCTCGACAAGTTCATTTTTTATGGGTAATTTTAAAAATCTTAAAAATCAGACGGTAAAAGTTTGTAAAATTTGGTGCAATGATGTCTATATGTATATTCTTTACTGCGACATTCTTTGGTGGAAAGTAATCGACAGGAATTTTTTGAATCATATTTTTAATACCGGGATGGTATCTCAGGGTATCCACCCTTTTTCCGATTTCAACTGCTTTGCACATGAATATCTCCAAACATGATATTCATATATGCCAGATATTTCATAATTATTTAACAATATCACTCTCAAGTGTTTAGAGCTAAAATATTCCCTTTCAATCAGAAAGAAATGTGTATATCTATTAGAAGCTTCCGAAACAAGAATTGCCATCTGGCGTCAAGAATACTCCTAAAATTGCTATTGTTAGGATGTGCTATGGAGAAAACGGCACGGTGAGATTTCTTGAAACATTGGCAGAAAATGTATTCAGACATAACTATTCAATAATGCAAATTTCAAAATAAATGAACGATGAGAATATTTTGAGGTTACCCAGGCATACACCCTTAAGCACGACCAATTAGTTTTTCAGGTTCTAATTTACGCTATATTCCTGGTTATGAGAAATGTTTATGATTCTTTTTCACGAACTGGCAAAGCGAATAGTGTTATGATCACATTGCCCATTACTGTGTCAGACGGTCAAATTCGCTTTTCACGTATTGGTAAAGCGAATATTGTTATGATCACTTTGCCCATTACTGTAGCAGACTGTTAAATTCTGATCGCGTGTTTTTTTATTTATGCTATTATTGTATTCGCATTGATGCTATTTTTTTCAATTGAATGGTCTATAGTCTATTTCAAATACAACCTCAATAGTTCACTGTCGTTGTTGGTTTCCATGGCGACCAGGTTTCCACGTGATAATCAAATCCATTCATGTATCCATTATTTACTGAGTACATCATTATCCTTTTCTTGATCAGGAATTTACATTCGATGATGTTTATTATTTTTTTCGTAGAAAGTGGCTTAAGCAGACGAGAACTGAACTCAGCCCCTCTAGTGAGAGAAAGATGTTAATACAGTTCTACATTTAATTATGGTACGATTTATAAATACAATGTACATAATTCATGAAATAACTATCTTGAAGTCATCTCTACAAAAATATACGATCGTCATTGCGAAATATCTTTAATCGCAAATGACCATGGACCGTTTCCGCTGTACATATTTTCTTCTTTCCTCTATCATCGACAAGGCATTTATCGGACCTGACTATATGAGTATCACTGCGGGTGTCTAATAAGAAACAAGAACCGTTTACCCTTAGCGGGCACTTGCGTTCACACCAGGTGGTTTTTTTTGCAGAGTCCGTATTGCTCATCATTTTAATTTTCTGTGTTATGTTTTGTTGCTTTTTTACTTTGTTTTTCTTTGTCCTGTGTCTTGTGTTGCCAATGTTTCACTGGATTGTTCATTCTGCATTACCCCTCTGGTTTTCTCTAACATATATTGATAATAAAATGACACACATATCACAAAAAACGTAAATACGTGCACAACACAACAAATTAATAACAGATGATGTTTATGTCGTTTAAGAAAAGTTTTAAGACACCAAAAAGGAGTCATTAGAAGTCTTAAATCGACTGACAATGCAATGACAAAACAAGGACAAAAGACTACTAATGATCCACAAAAAATACTGTACAGAAAACTAACGATTGAGCAACACGAACTCCACAGAAAAGCGAGGGTCAATTCATGTGCTGTAACTGTACCATGAAGGATATCACTAGAAGTACAGGAACTGTGTACCCTTTTGGAACACCCTCGATCATCCCCCGGTATTAATGGGGTTATTTGTTTTCTGCTTAGTGTCTTGGTGACCATAGTCTGTCTCTTTGTTCTTTTTCCTTTAACTATTGCATCGGACGTCATTCTTCAATTTAGGACTTCTGATTAAAATCCGTGATTATCAATATTATATTGTAGTTCTATGCAATTTATGTTACTGATAAGATTCCTTGTCTATTTCAAATCTAGTCCGATGTATTTATTTTTAACTTTCTATTTCACTAAGTTGAAGAGAAAAACGTATCTTCACTTTTTGATCATTAGCTGATATGTGTCCTATGCTAAAAGAAGACGCACAAAGAAGATGAATAGATAAAACAATGAACAACAGAAAAGGGACAAGACTACAGACAATGATATACAAACCGGTACACAGAAAACTAAATATTGAGCATCACAGACCCCAACTAATACCGGGATGAACTATACTAATATATTGTCTTTTTCCAGATTGGTATGGTTGGGACAACTCTGTGTAGTGTACAAAAACAATTTAGCAATTTGTTCAATAAAGCATTCGTATGATTATGTAATGTTGTTTTAATAATATTTGAACCACTTCATACATATTCAGTCGAATATAGGTTGACTGAATTATAGTGTATAGGCACTGGAGATTACAAACCATGGAAATGTTGTCACATTCAAGTCATTAATAATTGTCTATTCAGTATATGGACATGTAAGGTGCACGAACAGAAGCCAAGTCCAAATGGGGCGCCGTGGTCGCAATCGCATAGTAATTAGATTAACATATATCTATGTATGTATATTAAAGTAGCAAATTGAAAACAAATTGGTGTTAATAGGAACTCGATACAACGAGCAGTATGTCTTTGGTTTGTTGTCAGGATGCTTCGTTCCCCACAACTTATTAAATTAACTGTAACGATTTTTATGGAATTAATCATGCAATAGACTGATCTTGAGTGAATAAAGGGGTCATATAAACTTTAATTTCATTTGTCCTAATAAATCTTTTCTGGTACCTGATCCAGATAAATTATATATTTTCCACCAATATACATAATTTTATATTGCTCAAAATGAATAAAAGCACCACAACCTGACCTGTATATCATAAGATAGGTACTGCTGAAGGGTGCTTTATTAACTTAAGTCAAGCATGGCGTTTCCGTCTTGTTATCTTATATCCGCTTATCCTTCCAAAAACAATAACAACAATGGACTTGATATATTTTATAGGTATATCGGACTTAATACAAGAATCTTGACCTTTTTAAAATAGCATTCTTCCTCGTAGCGGTTAAATTACATTCACTTGAAAAAATTTCAAATATATAGACATAATACGTATATTGTCAAAAAATATAAAATTCATTTGAACTCTCCAAACACTCGCTTCCCTACCTGTTTGTGAAGCTCGTACACATAAATGTGATACTTGCCAACAATGTATGTATATTGTGTAAATCCTGCAATGTCAAAAATACCAAAACAACTGCCAATTGATCTAAACAGAGCGAAACAGATCAAAGGCAAGCGTCAGTCTAATCGTCGCTTAGGTTTCTTCTGGAACATCTGCGCTTATATCGTTCCTTACTGTCGCTCAACATGAATCATATATCAGTAAAACTATTTCTTGTTCAGTAACCGTATAAATATATATATAGAATATATAAAGTCAATGCACTCTGCTCAGGTCCCGGGTGTGACGTGGCTCAATGAGTTCGGTAGTTGGATTACCCAACAACTCATACAAGCCTATCACTAATATGACATTTGTTCGCGCCCGGCTTTGGAAATTGCATAAAAGGGTACACTCCACTCGCAACAGCAAGTGATAAGGTTTACCACCCATGGTCGATGGTTCTCTCTGGGTACTCCGGATTCTTCCACCACTAAAACTGGTCGCCATGATATACATTTGTAGCTGAAATATTGCTGAAAATGGCGCAAAGACACGAAAAAATAGAAAAAGAAGCAATCTGTTCAAGTAGAATCTGTGTTAGATAAAACTTATTCTAAGTATAAATCTGATCTCTCCTTTGCTATCTTCAAAGCTATTCACACAAGATATGCCCTCTATGATATCGCTACACAATATTAGTACAGTGTTTTATAATATAAAGTGTATGTTATGAGACTTAAGAATTGGGACAACGGCTAGGTTGACCGCATCATTTCACAGTTTTGTGCTGAATACACATAAACTATAGAAATAAAACACATTTATTCACGGGTGGCGATATTTGAATCAAACAATAAATTTACAAACAGTTTCCAGCGCTCAACGTGTACAGCGTGAAAGGGGTATCAGAAAAGCTATATTTCGGTCAGTGATCATATATAGCCAATGAAAAAAGAACAAAAAAGCAAAAACAAAAACAAAAACAAAAACAAAAAAAGCAAAACAAAACAAAATAAATACATGATATTCTATTTAAGTGCTCAAATAGAGTAGAGAACTTAAAGTTTTGATTTGTTTTTTCCGTTGTACAATAATAACAGGACATGACAATATGTCTATTTGAGGAACTATATCCGATATAAAATGATGAAACGTAGACATATAGATTCAGTCAAATTCAAGTTTTAAGTGGTAAGTTCCTTAATAGTTTACAAACTTCAAATATTGTTTATGTTGTTGTCTATCAAATTTATGTTATTTAACAACTAAAGAATAGTTTTATTATTATAGTTATTAAACTGTAAGTAAATTAATAACTCTTTAGACAAACAATATTTCAATAGTCACCTTCACTTTCACCACTTATGATATTCCAGCATCATCAACGTACGAAGTTTATATTGCATACATGATACGTTATTCTAGAGCATGTGATTTTCTGGACAGAGATCAGCTGATGACACACAAGCTCTGCAAGCGATGATACGGTCCTCCTAGGTTGACATCACCGCTTAAAATATTTTACTGTCATCATCTCATTCTAGTTGACCGCTACGAAAAATCCATATCTCAAATGGCAATGGACCTTTCCCTTCCATATATATATATATTAATTTCTTTCCTCTATCAGCTACAAGACTTTTACAGGAACTGCTGATATATAAATATGAGCTACACGGTATGTGTCTTATAAGAAGCAAGCAGGAGCTGTCTACCATTTGGCGAGCACCTGCGTTCACCCCTGTTATTTTGTTGTTTATTCCGTTTTGCTCATCTTTTCAGTTCTTGTCGTGCTTTTGTTTTGTTTGTCTTTGTTTTGTGTCTTGTGTCCAATGTTGTCTGTGTCTGCTAAGTTTGTCTTGTTTACTTCCTCCTATTTTACTTCTTTACGTTCTTAGTTCCTTGTTATGAAGTCCGTTACGATTTCCGTATAAAGACGATGTTCGGTACGTCTTTACCCCCAGTTGTTTAGTGGTGTAAATCATGTTGTCCTATTGTGTGTCTTTAACTTCTTATTACTTTGCTGTGATGTCCGTTGCGATATCCGGATAAAAACGATGTTCGGTACGTCTTTACCCCCAGTTGCTTGTAGGAGGGTTTATGTCTTTATTATGTTGTGTTTGTTTGCGCATAGTGTTGTAATTCATGTTGTCTTATTGTGTGTCTTTGCATTCGCATTTCCTTGCTGTGATGTCCGTTGCGATATCCGGATAAAAACGATGTTCGGTACGTCTTTACCCCCAGTTGCTTGTATAAGGGCTTATGTCATTATTATGTTGTGTTTGTTTCCGCATAGTGGTGTAAATCATTTAGTCCTATTGTGTGTCTTTACATTCTTATTTTCCTTGTTGTGAGGTCCGGTGCCATTTTCGCATAAAACCGATGTTCGGTACGTCTTTACCCTCAGTTGTTTGTATATATAGGTGTTCATGTCTTCTTTATGCTATTTGTGTTTGTATGCGTATAGTTGTGTAAGGTACGTCTCTACGGTATAGGTAGCATGTCGGGTGTCTTATGATAGAAAATAATTGCTTACCCTTCGCGTGCATGCGGGCCCATCCCCGGTTTTTTGTAGGATCCGTGTTGCTCATCCTTTTAATTTTCTGTGTTGCGTTGTTTTGTGTTTTGATTGTCTTTGTACTGTGTCTTTTGTGTCCAATGTTGCCAGTGTCCCTGGATCGTCCATTCTGTATTTCCCCTTCGGTTTTAAGTGCAAAAATAAGTACTAGAAAATAATAACACGAAATATAGATGTTACACGAAATAAGAAAAACACCTATGTTACTCTATTAGACAACATCGAAGCATGAGTAGACGATATTATGGAACAAATCAAAAACGAATTTCGAACACAGTTAACAAAAAAAAACAAAAACAAACAATGCTTTTGGATGAGTATTAGTCCTGACAAGATCATCACCCTGCTAAACCATTACGGGCTCTATCAGCTGAGGCGACCATTAATTTCTGTGCATGGAGAAGGTGCTACTTAAAACGATATATAAAATACAATTGATGACTTTTAATGAGGTGGATACAAGGATTTATTAACCCAATAATATTATATTTACCGAGGCCAGCGGCTGAGGTAAATATGTTATTCTTGGGTTAATAAATCCTGGTATCCATCGAATTGAAAGTCATTAATTGTTTTATTATATGACGCATTTTATATGTTTCTTTCACCCTTAAAATAAGATTTCATCACAACGCTTGTCTTGGTTGAGATTGGTGCAAGACGTTAGCATGTAATATTCACCACACGTTACGTCACATGAGGTGAATAAATGTAATATTCACCGCACCTTACGTCACACGAGGTGAATATTATACAATTGATGATTTTTAATGAGGTGGATACATGGATGTATTTACCCAATAATACTGTCACGTCTGCGGGTCGCAATATGTAGGAGAAAGTGTACAACCATTCAACAAAAGAATAAATGGACACAGAAGTGACCTTACGAAAAAGACGCTCTTGAGTCAACACTCTATGTCGCCGGGGCACTTATTGGATGACTTTGGCAGATCCAAAATTTATATCATTGACCACAATCCAAGTTGGAAAAAATATCAAAGAGAAAAAAGAGAGAGTTTTTGGATACTCGAGTTACAAACATTACATCCAGAAGGCATAAACAAAAAAGGCCTTAAATCTTTTGTTTTTTTTAACTTTTTAACCAGTGCCTGGTTCTTAGCTAGTTGATAAATTTCATCATTACATTTTCTCATTGCTTTCATATTGTTTCGAAATTAGTGTACATATATACTTGAATAATATAAAGTATAAAGTTCAAGATTATGATTTTTAGCCATTTACGTCACGATAACTGATGGTCACGTGACAAATTTTCAAATCAGATTACAGATGCTGATGAAGCTTGTCGGTCAAGCGAAACATCCGTCGATTTAATTATAATTATAGTCTTTTTGTAGACTTATAGTTATTTTTGTTATATTTTAACATCATTTTGTGATAACGTTGTGCTAACATTTTAGACGTTTATATATATATACCCTCTCTAGAACCAGAATAACATCATAGTGTTAGAATTTGAATTTTTAACCGGCAAATTTTTGTTCTGCCTCGACGATATTTGAACTGACACCATTGATACACTTCAGCCTTAATCGATTAGCCTGATGTCAATTGCCATTGATCCACTTGGCCACATCCGCCATATAAAAATGTAGCTTCAATAGTCGAAGTGTGAACTTGTCTCGTAAAGTGAATCTAGGGATAGACATAAGATATGTGCTTAAGCGTGTATATATATTTTTCATTAGGTTACACGTACCAACATGAAGTCCGTGATATTTATGTTCGTATGTTTTGAAATGGTCATTGCTGCTCCTTATAGACAAGAACTCCCACTCGTAGAGGACGGCATTTCTAGAGTACCTCTATATGCATTACTGGATACACAAAAGCTAAAGCAAAATATAAAGACAGAGCTGGAAAAAGAAATGACTGCAAAGGTTAAAGAAATACTAAAGGAGGTTGTTGATTCGCAGATAAAAGAGAATCTAGCTGCCATTAATGCCAATTTATCAAACATCCACGAAGAATCCAATAACCAACAAGATGAAATAGAACTACTGAAACTCAAAGGTACGTTTAGTATTACATCATAATATAAATGGTTATTCGTAATGCTTTATTTCCGTAAGGACAAATTTGACGTTATTGGTGATAAAAACGTAAATATCACCTTTGGTGCGCACGACGTGTTCTGAAATAGCCTTCATCAGATACGTTCAAAGCCAAAATATTTGAAAGCCAAATAATTTAAAAGTCTTTGGGAGCAAGAAAACCAAAGGGCCTACATAGGATCGCCAAAAAAAAGGACACGTATTCCTGAGGGAAATGATAATACGTGCATAGACGAATTTTATCTGATTGGACATCTATGTATGATTTGGTCATGCGATAGTAAACAACAAACTGGTTTATGGATATCTTGGACCTGATTCATTGGTCATCCTTTTCTATCTATGTTGAAAATATTTGCCATTTTTGTGGTTTTGGTTTTTGTGTAGTTTATTGCTTTGTTTTGTTTTGTTTTGTTTTATTTTTTGTTTGTTTCTCGTTTTGTTTTGTTTTGTTATTTGCTTTATTTTTAATCTACTGATTCGTGTTGTTGAATGTTTTTTGACGGGTGTCACTAGTGGAGCGTAACTACTTACCATTCCGGTGCACCCGCGGTTTCTTTTGTGGTGTCGATGTTGCTCCATCGTTAGTTTTTGATAGTGTTTTGTAGATCATTGTTTGTTCTTTTGTTCTTTTTCTTTTGACTGGTGTTTCTTGTATGTCTTTCATCGATTTAGGATTGTGACTACCCCTCGGGTATCTCCTTTGACGTCATGACTACTAGTTAATGACTTAGGATTGTGACTACACCTCTGGTATCTTCTTTGACGTCATGACTACTAGTTAATGACTTAGGATTGTGACTACACCTCTGGTATCTTCTTTGACGTCATGACTACTAGCTAATAATTTAGGATTCTGACTACACCTCTGGTATCTTCTTTGACGTTATGACTACTAGCTAATGATTTAGGATTGTGACTACACCTCTGGTATCTTCTTTGACGTTATGACTACTATCTAATGATTTAGGATTGTGACTACCCCTCGGGTATCTTCGTTGACGTCATGACTACTAGCTAATGACTTAGGATTGTGACTACACCTCTGGTATCTTTTTTGACGTCATGACTACTAGCTAATGATTTAGGATTGTGACTACACCTCTGGTATCTTCTTTGACGTTATGACTACTATCTAATGATTTAGGATTGTGACTACACCTCTGGTATCTTCTTTGACGTTATGACTACTAGCTAATGACTTAGGATTGTGACTACCCCTCTGGTATCTTCTTTGACGTCATGACTACTAGCTAATGATTTAGGATTGTGACTACCCCTCTGGTATCTTCTTTAACGTCATGACAGTTGTGACCGCTTTACGAATCGCCTTGCGGACAGGCGCTGCTCATTGCTATCAGTCTTTATAGATACATAACCCTCAAAATTCAAATCATCTCGAATACTAACTAATGCAGCAGAACAATTTCGCTTGGCACACTGGGCTATTAGCCTACCTTATCTGGGTGTAGTTTTGCGGGAACCTACTAGATCGTGAACGTTCATCAACCATCCCAGTCTGTTGCAAACGCTGCATATAACGATTAATAACAGAATTGTGTATCCCCATCTGCCCTGCCATTCTTCTATTGGTAAAACCTGCCTGTGGTGTGCCAACAGCTTGCCACCTCTCTGCAAAAATCTATTTTCGCCCAACAATATTTAGCAATGAAAACACTATATACGAAACACTCTACAACCTCAAGTAGCAAACACACTTTGTGCAATTAGATATGACGCCAATTGTAATCCAGGGGTAGTCGTGGCCGTGATTGTATGGTGGATGGATTTACAACTACCTATGCAATAAGTGCCTATCACCACTGATGTTGTTAGTTCGAATCTCGATCAGCAAAAGGTGTACTACATTAAAGAAGTATAATTTTCAAAAAAGTGCCGCTTAAGGTCTTCTAACTTTTTTGACTATCTTAGAAAAATAGACTATACAGAACGTTTTGTTATTCTGTCCAATACATTTTCTGTACACTTTTAGATATGGATATGTGTAGTTTCTACATTTGAGCTTCGCGTTGACATTTTCGACTTGAGTATACGTTATAATTATGTAATATCTATTTACTCCTGGCATTTATCAATGTTTAAAGCAATAGTAAATATATATATTTTTTTTTCAGAAATTACGAAGAAACCTGGATGTAAGTACATCGTTACGTGTGTCTGTGTTGAATAAATCCACTTGTAATAAACAACCATTTGATAAAAGTTAAGGAGCCCAGCTGGCAATTGCGCCAAAAATGGCAAGTACTGTGAATTCTTTATTCCCACGATTGGAAATCTAGCTTAACATATTGCACTGTGAATTCACCTATTCTCTAGGGGTCGTCATGGGTGTGATCGTATGTATTGTAATTGGCTTTACAATAACCTATGCAATCAGTGCCTATCACCACTGAAGTTGTGAGTTTAATCGATACAACCTTATGTGATAACGTTTGTCAATGACTTGCTACGGGTCAATGGTTTTCTCCGTGCACTCCGGTTTCCCTCACCAATAAAACTTACCGTCATGGTAGAACTGGAATATTTTTGAAAGTGGTGTTAAACACCATAACCCAAACCCTCAAACACACTCAAATTATAGCCTGTAATCTAATCCACAATGAAATATTACCCCCCTAAAAAACCCACAAAGTTAACAATTGTTCAGCTATATCAAGTTACATTCAATGCAATTATGGTGATGTCCGCTTTGTTCAAGACAAGCTTGCGTAATTGGATCTGTATAGTGCTAGCTCACTGAAGCAACAGTCCAAGAATAGACTTGTCGCTCCACTCGGACACAACATCCTGATTCGGAGCCAACCAGTCTGTGTTCTTTCTCCTTAATGTTAACCGTAGAAGCAGCAAATATCAATTTCATAGTATCTGATTTAACTCGACTGCGGCTCGAACAACCGGTATGTCGACTGGGGCGGCCACACTAACCATAACATCATCGAATCAAATCATTAATATATGGGAAAAAGGTGAAAAATTATATTAACTTTTGATTGTAAATGCACTTGAAATAAATGAAAATAATTTTATGTTTTGATGAAATATGATATATATATTTTTTCATATAATTGGTACATTAATACCCCGAGAACGTCTAATATCTTGCCTCATTCTGTGTACATATTGATACATGTTCTTCTTATCTAATATTCATTATACTTACAGGTCAATCGGGTTTTCGTAATACCTTCAACAGGGCTAAGAATCATGTCATTCAATTCAATCCGGATTTTTCTGAGACTCCGTCGGTTGTACTCGGATTAACGGATTTGGATTTTCACAGAAATCGTAATCTGCGTATCCGTTCAAAAGTGGAAAAATTAACCAAGACTGGATTTACCATGTCCATTTATACATGGTCTGACACTATATTGTTTGAAGCTGGAGTCAGCTGGATGGCATGTCCAAAATACTTTTGATTCCAGCCGACTACAACTCATATTTGTCTTCGTATGAGGGAATATTGAGACACAACAATGATGCTTAAATGATTGATTGATTGAATTGTGTTTAACGCCAAAATTAACAGTATTTTAGTTATATCATGGCGTGTGCTTAAATGAATATATATATATATATATATTGTTTTTTTAAATATTCAGGTTTACTAAACTAATATTGCTATGTCTCCTCCTGTAAAATAAATGAGTGATTGTAGTTTAACACCAAAGTGCAATTTGGCAGCTATACTATGGCAACGACAAGCTGAATAAATGAATGATGATGATGATGATGATGATGATGATGATGATGATGATGATGCATTACTATCAGCTTGGATCGAAGCCACAATCTTACTCATTCGTAATTTATACCGAATGAAGGAGAGCAACACAATTGATGCAACTAGTGAAACAGTAATAACCTACACGATTTCACCCCATTTTTTTAATACAGTCAAATCTGTATTCAGAGGTCACTTTGGGACAAAGAAAAAAATGGCATCATAAGGCAGGTGACCTCTTAAAAGAGGTCCAATTCATATGAAATTGTCTATGACAGGACAAGAAAAATGTGACCTTTAAATAAAGGAGACTGCTTAATAGAGGTGACTGCATGTGCAGGTTTGACTGTTTATGTTGCGTGTTCAATCTTTAGTGTTCCATGTAGTATTTTTACGACCATTGTTTGCCTTTAGTCCCTTTTTAGCCATTAGATTGTCTTATTGTCTTTGAATTCGTATTTGCCCTTTATTATCTTCTAAGTTTTCCTACACAGCTGATGCGAGCACGCTATCCATTTCATAAGTAATAAAGTATCAGATAACCTGTGACATAAACATTGATCCATAAAGAGCAGGTTTTACTCATCTGGTTTGTTACCACAGGTATATGGACAAACATCCGATCAAAAGATTTTGTCAGCAGTCAATGATCATACTCTATCTATATATAGTTTGAAATTGGCCGCAATTTCTTTTTTCCAGAAAGTCGCCGTCAAAAACGGTCATTTTTGTTCTAGTTTGTTTTTTCTTTATTAAATTTCTGTGAGCAACCATACTCGAGCTATATCTCTAAAATTATAAATCGGAACAAACAGTGTTCGCTAATCGTACATTTATCGGTCTAATTATTTTGAACCGGTGAATGGTGAGCGATAAGAAGAGCTTGGACATACCAAGGAGTAATCAGATACCGTAACACACAACACATGATACAATGGCCAAAATAAAAAGGACAAGAGTACACACAACGATCTACACAACCCTATTCAGAAAACTAAAAATGTACAGCATGAATATGGTGTGTTTTTGCTTTGTTTGTCTTCGTCCTGTGTCTTGTATACCCAATGTTGCCAGTGTCTCTGGATTGCCCATTATTGAATGCTCATTCGGTTTTCTCTAACGTTTATTTAGAAATTATTTTGAAACGAAGACGAATTTGCCTTAGATATGGCCCACTTTACGTCTTCTGCTGTCGAAACATACGAGTTCAGTCCAGTGTTTAAGTGGGTTCGTGCTGCTCAAACTTTAGAGGTATGTGTAGTGTTTTATTTATCCTTGTTTGTATTTTCATCTTTGTCTATTTTAGCTATAATATTTTCTATGATACTTCGATATACGCCTTTTATTACCCATTTAGTATCATAAAACAGTTCTTTTATCATCAGATATTAAGATGTAAATAGACATGCATGGGATATTATGTTATATACATACAAACGATAGAGGAACCTTCGTGATAGTGATCGTATGGTAGTTGGATTTATGACAACCCAATGTAATCAGTGCCTATCCCCACTAACGTTGAGTTCGAATCTCGCTCACAGCGAGGTGCACTCGATACAACATTATGTGTTAAACTTTGTCAGTGCTTGCGGGTACACCGATGTCCTCCACCAATAAACCTGACCACCATAATATAACTGAAATATTGTTGAAAGTGGCGTTAAACACCATAAAAATAACCATACAAGATGGAAATTGTAACTTAGAGAAATATATACGTTATTAATAGCACATCGTCAGATATAAATTAAACACGTGTATACATATTTGTAGTAAATGCATACACGAATGCGTGTAGCAAACATAGATGTTTACAATAAACACATGTACATGAATAACACACACACATGTTTGCAGAAAACACATACACAAAGATTTGAGGTAAAAACGTGCACAAAGATTTGAGGTCAACACATACAAAAAGGTTTGTAGTAAACGCATACACAAAGGTATAATGTAAACACATACACAAAGGTATAATGTAAACACATACACAAAGGTATAATGTAAACACATACACAAAGGCTTGTAGTAAACACATACACAAAGGTTTATAGTAAACACATACACAAAG
The DNA here is from genome assembly GCA_963680875.1 of Bathymodiolus brooksi. NCBI lineage: Eukaryota > Metazoa > Mollusca > Bivalvia > Mytilida > Modiolidae > Bathymodiolus > Bathymodiolus brooksi. The sequence continues at coordinate 78,584,638 of OY804580.1, read as the reverse complement.
GTTTTAAGTAAACACATACACAAAGGTATAATGTAAACACATACACAAAGGTTTATAGTAAACACATACACAAAGGCTTGTAGTAAACACATACACAAAGGTTTATAGTTAACACATACACAAAGGTATGAAATAAACGCATGCACAAAGGTTTTAAGTAAACACATACACAAAGGTATGATGTAAACACATACACAAAGGTATAATGTAAACACATACACAAAGGCTTGTAGTAAACACATACACAAAGGTTTATAGTAAACACATACACAAAGGTATAATGTAAACACATACACAATGGTTTGTAGTAAACACATACACAAAGGTTTATAGTAAACACATACACAAAGGTATGAAATAAACACATACACAAAGGTATTTGGCAAATACATGCACTAATTTAGTTGGAAAAACACATACACTAATTTAGTTGGTAAACACATGCACAAAGGCTTGAAGTAAACACATGCACAAAGGTTTTAAGCAAACACATACACAAAGGTTTATAGTAAACACATACACAAAGGTATAATGTAAACACATACACAAAGGTTTATAGTAAACACATACACAAAGGTTTGAAATAAACACATGCACAAAGGCTTGAAGTAAACACATACACAAAGGTTTATAGTAAACACATACACAAAGGCTTGTAGTAAACACATACACAAAGGTTTTAAGTAAACACATACACAAAGGTTTGTAGTAAACACATACACAAAGGTATAATGTAAACACATACACAAAGGCTTGTAGTAAACACATACACAAAGGTTTATAGTAAACACATACACAAAGGTATGAAATAAACGCATGCACAAAGGTTTTAAGTAAACACATACACAAAGGTATGATGTAAACACATACACAAAGGTATGATGTAAACACATACACAAAGGTATGATGTAAACACATACACAAAGGTATGATGTAAACACATACACAAAGGTTAATAGTAAACACATACACAATGGTTTGAAGCAAACACATACACAAAGGTATGAAATAAACACATACACAAAGGTATTTGGTAAACACATACAATAATTTAGTTGGTAAACACATGCACAAAGGTTTTAAGTAAACACATACACAAAGGTATGATGTAAACACATACACAAAGGTATGATGTAAACACATACACAAAGGTTGTAGTAAACACATACACAAAGGTTGTAGTAAACACATACACAAAGGTTTATAGTAAACACATACACAATGGTTTGTAGTAAACACGTACACTAATGTTTATAGTAAACATATGCAGAAAGGGTTTTATTAAGCACATAAACAAAAATGTGTAGTAAACACATACATAAATGTTGATGGTAAAATCAAGCATTGAAGTTTCTAGTAAACTCATGTGCAAATGTATCTAGAACTAATCATATTCAAATATTGATATTTATTGTATGTATACCTTTTATTAAAATATGTAAAACATACACTATATAGATAAATACGATTAGATACGGGAATTGTTATATATGATCCCATTATGATTGAATCTGAAAAGTTAAAAATAACATTTATTACTCAACATGCATACTATGCAAACATGCAAAAACAATTGTGTGTTTGGGTATGGGTCGCACTGAACAATAACGCGATGGAAAGTCATTTAAGCTATTCCAGGAGTTAAATCCTTTGTTACTCGAAAAATGTTGCAAATATCATGGCCACCGCAAATAACGACCCATTTGTATAATATACGCTTGCATGTGTATCCATATCTTTGTTAATTAGTGATCGACTGCTGATTGTAATAGCCTGTTTTTCTTTCTGTCCAATGGTTACCATAGAAACAAATTTGTATCGAGGATATTTCATTGATTTAACAACATCTTTCAGTTCTTCACTCAGTTCCTTGGATAATTCTCTGCACTCTTGTGAATCATAGGAGGAACACTCTAAATTGTCTTTCAGAAATTTAAAGAGAATAGGTTCCACTTCTTCCGGTTTAAATTTCCGAACCTTATGTTCAATTGTTTCATTACCTGTGTAATCTAGTCGGTGTTGACGATTTATTTGAAGATTTCTGACTTGTCTAGCAATTTTTCTCATAGATAAAAACTGTAGTAAACTTTTGTCAGACGTCTGTTCCGTCCCTTGCTGTTTCCTTGTCCCGTCAGATGGCGTTGGAGTACGTCTCATATGAACGGCGCTTATATCCGGTCCAAATTTCTCCGGCGTCTTTTGTCTTTTAGGGCAATGTTTTGCTTTGGTTGATGTATTTCTTTCCACTTCCAATCTAGCGAAATCATCGTAAGCAAAATTTCTCCTGTTTCCATCCGTATTTTGTGAAATTTCGGTTTTGAAAAACTTCGGTTCCGTTCCAGATTCATCTATTTCTTCTCTTGACTCCATTTAACAAAGATATATCTGCAATGAACATAATTGGAAAATAAAAATATATCTACGTTTATAGACAGGCAATGTCACAGGTGACGATTGATTTAATTTTTGGTGTTTAATGCCACTTTCAGTTAAAACCCAAGTTCAAGTTTCAAAAGATATATACACGATCGTTTTATAATCTTGCGAAATACTCACACCTACGTAATTAGTCATTTATTAAATTCAAAGCGGTAGTCGTACGTGTAATAAAATTTGATTGATTTGTTTTTATCTTTGGTGTTTTAACGCCACTTTCAGCAATATTTCAGCTATATCATGGCGGCCAGTTTTAGTGGTGGAAGAAGCCGGAGTACCCGGAGAGAACTACCGATGATGGGCAAGCAACTGGTAAACTTTATCACTTGCGGCTGCGAGTCGAGTGCACCTTTTTTGTAATCTACAGAGCCGGGCGCGAACCCACGCCGTATTGGTGATAGGCTTGTATGAGTTGTTAGGTAATCCAACTACCTAACTCATTGAGCCACCCGGGTCCTTGTCACACGTGAGTTTCTAACACACCATAATAAAAGATCGTATATCACATTAAGTCCTGAACGTAAATAGTGTTTGCATTTTAAAGACAAACATTGTTCAAACCATACTAATATGGAAAAAGAAAGAGAGGTAGACCAAAGAACTCATGGTGCAGAGGTATTATCTCAGAGCTGCAGGCCACAAATACAACATGGGGAGAGGCAAAGAGGAAAGCCCAAGACAGGACGAGGTGGAAAGAAACTGTGATTGCCCTATGTCCCCCATGGGACGAAGTGGAATAAGTAAGTAATACTAATATTACTCTACCCTGAGAGTAGCATTAATTATCGATTCCTGCTGGTGTGAATCATCCGGGTCAACAACTTTGTATTTGCTACATTTGTTGTCATTATTATATATGTGTATTATTTGTAGGGAGAGGACAGTCCATAAGTTGTGATAACTTTTCTTCCGGTCTCAAATCTAAATCGAACAACTTTTGACTGACACTGAAAAAATTATGTAGAGTTGGGTAGGGACACCAAATTAAGTTTTTTGTAGAATTTGTGCTTATTTGTATTCGCATAAAACACCATCTTAAAGTAAACAAACATAATTGTGCTTGTCTTATTTTAAAAATTAATAAGAAAAATGTATATTACGTAAAAGTTGTATCTGATTCTAAAGAAAATAACGACTGTCAGAATAATACTATCTAATACTTCTTGATGTTGAGCAGTAACAATACAGGATATGATGAACATTTAATATACATTGATCGCCATTTATGCAATCATGTGAAAATGAAGCCGCTGGTGAGGATCTTAATGGGGTATATCCCCCCTCCAAACGTGGATCAAGCCGCCGTCTTCTCATAATCACCTGGTTTCACAAATTTACTTCTAGACAACTTAATACCAGTATGTTGCATCATGTTCTATGGCGTGATGTGACCTTATACATTGGCACAGGTGAAATGTGTACATCTGCCAATGAGAATGAGAGGCGGACAGCTGTTTACTTTATGATTTACGATAGGAGACAAGCGTTCCGAATGTGTTAGCAGTTTTAAAGTCAATAAATAAATTATTTTGGTGTCACAAAGTTTTGAACAATATGTTTTTGTAGCATGAATGCATTATTTTCCTTTGATTCTGTTTATAGTGTGCATACCAGAATGTAAGCAACAAGAAAGTTCGAACCCCGCTCAGGCGAAGTGTACTCGATACAACGTGGTTTTCCCCGGTATTCCGGTTTCCTTCACCAATAAAACTGACCACCACGATATAATTGAAATATTGTTGAAAGTGGAGCTAAGCACCATAAACTAAACCATCAAGAATGTACACGTCTATTCGTGATTTCTATTAGACGATGCAGAATAGTTATATGATTTATCATTAATTCACTAATTGTATTTGTAGTGGGTTGAATAAATTAAAGGTTATAAAGAGAAGCACAACTACATTGAAGTATGTTTTCTTTATACCCTTATGAGTTTTTTATATTCAGACGACTGTAGTGAGTGAATGAATGAGTGAGTGAGTGAGTGATTGTTGTTTAACGCCAACTCAGCAATTTTTCAAAAATCATGGCTTGAACAAGTCAATTTGCAATGAGATGATGATGAGGTCAGTTTGTACTTGACCAACACTCTTGGGTGGATGTTTTATAGTGCTAGCTCATTAAACAACAGTCCGTGGATAGACATGTTGCTCCAATCGGACACATAATCATGATTCCGATCTAACCAGTATTTGCCTTTTCTCCTAATGCTGCGTGTTTATCGGAAAAGCAACAAAACAATTATATATTTTTTGGTTTGACCCGATCTGGTCTCGAACCCACGATCTACAACCCTGGAGGCCAGTATGTTGACCATTACACCACCGATGATGTTCGGACGTAATGAGGGAGAATATAATCGTACTGTCGTACAGTATATACAATGTTTATAAAACGAAAGGCGATCAAAAATGGACAATCCGCAGTGTATTCGTAATAGCCACAAAAGTGTTATTTACAAACAAATTACAACCAGGCAAATTGAAAGGATTTGATTTGATTTGATTTTTTTGGTGCTTAACGCCACTTTCAGCAGTATTTCAGCTTTAACATAGCGAAAAATTGAAAGAAGAGAGGAATATAACAGTATTGATCGTATAATACGCATCAAGATTGGCCTCAGAACAGGATCTCCTTTTAGAGACACTCACCATCTGTTTAGAGTTTTGTTTTTGTTGTTTGGTCCGTTATTGACACAATATTATTTCGTGGTCTTTAAAGTTACATGGTGTAGACTAAACCTGTAGCGATAATAGTCCTTTGATAGGTATATATTAGTAAGTGTAGAAAACAAACAACAATACGTTGGAAATAATGAGAAAAAACAACATATTTCTAACATAGCAACATGTATGTCGGGGTCGTATGGTACCGATGCCACGATATCGCTGAAATATTGCTTAAGTTGGCGTTAAACATCAATCAATCAATGTATTTACCACATATTTTGCTGCAATATGCTCGTTTTTGTATGTTCAATAATAGCTAAAAGTCAGTGTTGGTTATTTGCCCTCAAATATCCGTATTTGCCCTTATGTGTCCGTCTTTGCTCTCAAATATCCGTATTGGCCCTCATATATGCCCCTCTTTGCCCCCGTATTCAACTTCCGATATTTGCGCAGTGGTCTCAAAGATTATATACTTTGCTGTCAATATTCATAAGATCGTATTTCAATAAAATTAACACATTACAACATATTGGAATAAAGTTTAACTTGAAACGGAATAATTAGCTCAAATGTATACGTCGTGTCGAATAGGAATTTCCATTCAATTGTCAACGTCTTGGGTGGATTTTACAAACAGTCTCTAACGTCATTGTACAGATCGACATTGTTTGGTATATTTTTGAAACCAAACTCGAAGCAAACATATTTGCAAGTTGAACAAAGGCTCTCTTAAAGATTTATTTTCGTAATTTTTCAGCTCAAAGATCTTTTTTGCAATATAAAAGTCAATGCTTGGAAAAGGTCAATGTAAAATGATATGCGATAAAAAGATTATGACATGAAGTTTTCCATATCGTCCCTGGTATCAACCCTCGACTTATATCAGCCCTCCAGCTTCGCTGTCGGGATTGCTATGGGAAGTCTCGGGCTAACTCCAGGGTCGATATGGAAAATGTCATGTAATAATCTCTTAATATAGTACCCTGGTAGTTAAATTGAGAAAAAAGAGACGAAATATGATTGAAATAGCACGTGGATTCACGGTATCATAGAATCCGCGGTACCATAGAGTCAGACCAATATGTATCATTTCAATTTGTGACGAGTGATATATTACATGTATAAATAAACGGCTATAGTTGGGGAAAACGTGATATAATTTGTGGTTGCTGAATGGATATACAAAATTAAAAGAAATTAATAAAAAGAAATAAAAGAAAAATAAAGAAAAAAAAAAGAAATAACGAACTCACGGATTGTGAAATAATCGTATAGAGTTTTCGCAATAAAATAAAAAAATAATTAAAAAAAATAAAATAAAATAAGGTAAAAAGAAACAAAGAATGTATATAATGGTAACACTAATTGCTAAAACATACAAAGCATTAATTGATGATATCATATATTGAAATAAACAAGCATTAACTCTACAGTAAAAATAAATAGATATTAAAGTGAAGGGGACATTTATCAAACATAATAACTAAAATGAAAATTAACTTGAGTAAATAGTTTTCTGAGTTAAGAATTCACCCGATGAAATAATTCATTGACAATACCTAGAGTACTCTTACATGGCTCCTTTTACAGGTAGAGTAACATTATCACATAATTCAATATTAAAATGTGTCTTTGTGATAAATATTTACGTGATCGTATGGTTGTTGGATTTACAACATCCTGTGCAATCAGTTCCTATCACCACTAAAGTTGTGAGTTCGAATCCCGTTTATGTCGAGGTATTCTCAATACAACAGTATGTGATTTAAGTTTGTCAGTGATTTCCGATAGGTCGATGTTTTTCTCCGGAGCCACCGGTTTCCTCCACCAATAAAACTGACCGCCACAATATAACTGAAATAGTGTTGAAAGTGGCGTTAAACACCATAAACTACCAACCACCAGAGCACCAGATACAAAAATGTACATGTACAAATATTAATATATGTTTAACTAATATAAAAATAAGAACTACCTTTTCTCAAGTTTCTTCGGATTCACTTCTTACAAAATAAATCACTTCTCGTCAAAGGTAGACGTATTTACGACTTGGAACTTTAATTCAATATTGACTTATGTTTGCTTGTATAAATCTAATTTGTGTTTCGTCATCTTTCTTTTATTAATAAAATTTGTAAAACGGAAGTGAAATATTTGCATTTACGAGGTACGGCGAGAGAATAACAGAATCTTCTATAACAGGGTCCCCATTCTGTTTGATTAGAATAAATAAAAAAATGTACACTTAACAAAACTGATATTTGATTTATTTGACATGGATATTTAATTTATTTTGGTAAGCTGAAGATGTTATTTTCTTTAATACATAACAAATTTATTTCAATCAATTTTGTTTACAAATCGCACGGTATAAACATTTATTGATAGGGTAATAACACATTAATTTACAAGTGTCGTTTTTTATCCTGAAAATCAATCTAAGAAAACCTAATTATAGTTACAATAATAATGTTTCAATATGAAATTTTAAATACTAAGATGTACCGATAGTACAGTGATACCTCGAAACATACGTTATCAAAGCTAATTATCCCCAAAATTGACCACATACAACAATTTGTTGTTTAAATCATATATTAAACGACATAAGAAGATGAACTGCAAAGGCCCACACAATGTGTTGTTTTGATTGAAACTTTTACATGTTGTGTATGTGGGGGGGTGGGGGGGAGGGGTGTGAACATGATGATGCTTTCAAAAGTGTATTGTACAATATTTCTATTTATTAGGAGATGTTACTTTTAAGTTGCGATAATTTGTGTTAAAACATTTTTTGCCACGGGTGCTAGTTTCTTGTCAAATTTACTATCCAGGCCCCCCTAAAGTTAATAGCTATCAATTACGATTTCCAAAGTGCCTTCGATATTCTGGAGACAAATCGGTATTATGTACATTTTTTATTCATGTGACACCATGTTAGTTGTTTCCTTGAGGTGTGTGTAGATAGTCAATTAGAATACGGGTTTAGTTTGTTACACATATTTTCATTGGATCCTCAACAATGAATGTCAGCATATATTCGAATTACAGACGGGGCATTATTAGTTACACCGTGTGTTAGTGACCTACTGCGATATATACGGGGTCAGTAAATTTCATATGGGGCGATTCGGACTCACTTCGTTTAACGTTACACCCGACACCGAAGAACACACGCGTTATTACTGTTATATCGTACGCCATTCAATTCTTATATGAGCATTATTACTTTAATCCTCAAGATAATACTCGAATAAAAATATTTATTCACAAAAAATAAAATAAAATCGAAAGTGACCTTTCTAAAAATAATGTTTCTGCAATCTAGCATTAAAAATGTATGATAATATATTGATCCTTTTGCATTCCTAAAGATACAAAAATACAAAACTTTCAATTCAAAATTATTGCACAAAATTTTGCCTGTCAATTTATCCCTATATAAATGTGAACTTATGTAATTTTTACATGGAAAATAAGGAGCAACTGTTACATCTATTTTGGAATTGTAATTTAGTTCACAATTTTTGGTTTGTTGTTAAAAACGTTGTAAAGATTTGTTGTATTACTCTTCCATTGAATGCAAGGGGGATAATTCCTGGAATATACGAGATTTACATTGAAAATCAAAATACAGTAAATCATATATTTTATATATATTATTTTGTGTATTTTTTATCTATAGTATGCATTGTACCAAATATGTATAACAATTTTCTATTTTTAAAATAAGCAATTACAAAAAATGTCGATATTTGTTCAGAAATCAATAAAGGAATACATATATATAATAAGAGTATGTTTGTAGATACCAAAGGGGCAATCAGAGAACATAAATCGAAGGAGGACAGGCGATACGATAGCCATAAAAATATCACCATTCGTCAATGTTCGTGGCTTACATGTAACTATGTTTGTGCAATCCACAACTTATGGTTCTTTCAAAATACGTAACTGTTTTAGATGACCCCCATGGTTTTGCTTTGTTTTTGTCCAATTAATTACGTCCGTACACATGATGCAAATGAAAGGAACACATATACAAACAATCCCGATCCAATCAATAGCACTCGAAGACACGCGCCCATCAAGCGCTGATATTTTCCTTTTCTTGAAAGCTGAAGTACCTTTTTTGTCTATTACTATGTTTTCAATCAGACGTTTTACGTTTTCTTCCAAAGTAAAGCCGGACAAAATATGTGTGACAATTTTACACGTACAGACACATGCAGGCAACATCGATGTTTCCTGTTGGATTGTCGTCGTTTCCTGTTCTGACGTACCTATTTTCGTTGTTTCAACTGTTGATTCCCGTTTAATGGTAGTCACTATAATAGTTGTTTGTGATCGTTGTGTAGTGATTGATGAATATTCATTGGTGGTATTATATGGTGTTAGGTTAGAATAATTTCCTGCGACTTCTAAAACATAAAAAATTAGTTGCATAATATTAAGATTACAAGATTACATTACATAGTTTAAAATTAGACGTTGGTCTGTAAATCATATTGAATGTTATTCAATAAATATTCACGAGAAATTTCTAAATATTTGTTTGGCGTTGTGTGTTGTTATTCTTATTAGATAATAGTACGTATACGCACGCTTTTCTATAGCATTCAAGTTATATTGTTTGGGATAGTCGCATATTTAAGATACGAAGTATGTCCAAAACAGTTCACAGGTGTGTATGATTTCAGCATATTTTCAACGTCCAGAGTCGTCAACAATTCAAATAAACATTAGAGAAAACCTAGCGAAGGGGCGTTCAAGAATGTATACTCCAGAGAAACTGGCAACATTGGGTACATACTACATACAATACAGAAAAATAAAAAAGATTGATATAACAACGAGGGTGGTCTTATACATACCTATTGAGTAAACAGCTACTCCGTCTATTTCCCCACAGTAATGATCGCCACCTCCTGTGTATTACATATGCTCACAAAATATGTCTGGTATTTTATTTCCAGAAGCTACATTATCCATGAAAAGACATATGTTACCATTCTCTAAATGAAGCTATGAAAAAGTGAAGATGTAAACGGAAGAGGTAAATCGAAAGACAATTGAGTAAAATAAGTTTAAAGATACCAAAAGGGGTAATCAGAAGCGTAATGTGAAGAAGGACAGACAATACAATGACCATCAGAAAGCAAACAAAATAACAAACAACGATCTACAAAACACTACATAGAAAATTAAAGAATGAGCAACACGAACAGCACTTAAAACCGGGCATGAACTCAGGTCCCTCCTCGCAGAGTAAACATTTTCTTATTCACTAGTGGTAGAGGTCGTGTTACTCTGGTGACACATCTGTTAATAAGTCATGAATGTGGAAAGGACCGGATTATGATTTACAAAAACAGAACATAGCATAAATATTCCTGAACGGTTAACCAAGTTATGGTGGTAACCGTGAAATTTTCAAACCGATTACGTCAACTTTACCAGTAGGAACCCTTGCTTCAGTAGCTTATTGTGTTAGCAGCAGCCTTCTATCAAGAAATTCCTGACACGAAAGACAAGGTATGGGATATCATATATAAAAACATGCATTCTATTTCTGGTAACTCTTGGAATATTTTACATATAATTTGAAATTTAACAATGAGGACATTGGAAGCATCGTTCTGAACCGGTTATCACTGCCCATCCCTATATGAAGGTTAATGTATCAAGCAGACCCGGTTGTATATTAGTTCTCTTATAATACGATAAACATAGTCATCGATCATTGAATCATTCATTTAAAAGATCTCATCTATAAAGCGAAACGGAAATCTAAAAGATCGGACTAGCTTCTTTTAGGTTTTTGAATTGATATACATAGGAACGGGTACTAATTTATCAAATATATATTCTTGTAATACAATTACATCAAATGTTGATTAACATATTTGTATGACTCCCTGAGGGTGCTGAGAGTTATTTTTTGACCAGTTAATGGGATACTTTAATCCATTTAGTTTAAAAATCCAGATTCTTTTAATTATCATAGTGAAATTCACCTATGAAATGATTATTAATGAAAACATAAACGTAGCTAAAATTTACTAATAGCCTGAGTACATACATGTTATAATGGGCAATGCAAATTTCAAGGAACAATGACAGTACAACACTAAATCTAACTATTCACATTAGTCCGATTCATTATTTTAGGTGACTTCTATCTGTTATTTATGTTTTTTTTAATCTATAAAATTGTTAGCATCTTTCTGGATGTTAAATTAAAATACCGGAAATAAATTTTTAATTATCACCTCCTATTTCGCGATAAATTATACCATTTTAATTTGTTATTTAATTATAAAATGATTATTGTCTGATGAGTGCATTAACACGATACATATCACCGTGTTTTCTTTTTAATAACCTATATAAACATTTGTAGGGGCCCGGGTGGCTCAATGAGTTAGGTCGTTGGATCTAACAAATCATACAAGCCTATCATCAATACGGCTTTGCAAATTACAAATAAGAGTGCACTCGACTCGCTGCCGCATGTGATAAAATTTACCAGTTGCCTGCTCTACCAATAAAACTGGTCGCCATGATATAGCTGAAATATTGTTGAATGTGGCGTTAAAACACCAAAAATAAAATAAAATCTTTTTAATAACCTATATAAGCAAAACAATGATAGTCTTCCCAATGTTGAAGATGGAGTGTGTGAGTCTTATCACCAATCTCCAGATAGAGAGCTGTTTAAAGGGCTATCCCGCGACCGTGTGCTGCGCCGACGAGTTACCAGCCCACGTGGGAGTCAGGCCCCGCACGTTCATCGTCAATACGGACACGTGCGACCGTTGTGGAAGTCACTGGGTGGCGTTTCACTTTCCCCTCGTGCGATCCGCCGAATTTGTCGATGCGCACTGGAAACGCACCGAAAACGTATCACCGCCGTTTCGCCAACATCCACGGACCGCAATACTACTACTGTTCGTCTCTTCTTCTTCTTTATATATGCAGTACTTCTTCAAGATGTTGACGATTACGTACTGTTGCATGCGTGGGTATTTACAAAAATATTTACATAAATTTCATGAAAGTGAAATAAAGAGAAATCAAAAGTGTGAATAAAAGAAAAATATAAAACTATGCACAATTGTATTTGATATTTAAATATTTAAGAGAACAGCGGGTGTTATCTGTTCTCTGAAAGAGTTTATTGATGGACTTGAGATAATTGTCTGTGGTAAGATGTTCCATTGTACTATGGTGTGAGGAAAAAATGACCATTTGTATGTATCTTTTTGTGTTGTCTCAAATCCAACCCTACGACACCGACACCTGTGGACTGTATTGTCTGTACTACTTCAAACGGAGACATCGAGGAACGAGGACAAAATTTGAAGATCTAACTGTTAACATTGTATATTGTCATGCATTGTAATTGTCGTTATGATAGAATGTATTGAACTTAATAAACAATCGAACTGTTAAAATTGTATTTTGTTGTGCATTGTCTTGGTAAATGTCCCCATTATAGAATGTATCGTAATAAACGGACGAAGTTGTGTTAAAACGACTATTGTATATTGCCAAGCATTGCCGTGTCTTTATTATATAATGTATTATACGTAATAAATGATACGAACGAAATCGTGTCGTTGTGCTATGCTCAGAGCTACTTCCCTTTGAATACGTTTAACCATACTGGAAACGTATAATTACTTCCCTTTGAACATACACATTGAGTTATCTCCCCCGCTCTCACCGAGCATACACACCGAATAAAGTTATTTCTCTTGGTTTATAAACGCTGATCGAACATATATACCGATTTAATATCTAATTATCAAATTATAAATACTATTTTAACTATCTAGTTCGAGTTCAACCCGAGGACGGCGACACCTGTGGACTCTATTGTGTTCACGTCGTCAAATACAGATATAGAAACTTTACTCTGGAAGATATCGTGAATGAATTCTCCGCTTGAGACCCAAAGACGATCGAGGCCGAATTGAAAGACATTTCTGAATGAATTTTGTGTACAACAATATAATATATAATGAATAAAAAAAAATGGATTAGAATTTTCGTTATTGTTGACGCCTTAAATCACTCCTCCCCTACTCAATATTCCCCAATTTTTCATTTCGTTCTTTTAATACCTACCTGTTTATGTCGGAGAGAATAGTGCTAGCGGCTACTGTAAGAACGATATAATGCATGGGTTAGTGATAAGACCTACATACTCCATCCTCAACATTGGGAAGACTATCACTGTTTTGTTTATATATACATCGTTTTAATACACTCATCAGACAAAATTAATTTTATAATTAAATACCAAATTAAAATGGTATAGTTTATCGTGAAATACGGGGAGATAAATAAAATTGTATTGCCGATATTTTAATTTAATATCCAGAAAGGTGCTAACATTTTAATAGATAAAAAATACATTAATAATAGTTAGAAAATAAGGGTAATAACAAAATTACTGAACTCCGAACAATCTTCCAAAGGGAAAGTCAAAACTCATAATCATAGTGTTGTAATGCCATTGTTCCTTGATTTAATTTATTATTAATCTAAGCATCATTGTGGTCACCAATGGTGGCATAAATGGAGCACCTGGTATCACTCATTGTTGATCAGGTATTGCTCATGGTTTCACAAAATGAACGCCTGGTCTAACTCATGATGTCATAGTAGGAAAATTTGTTCTACATCAAGTTGTCATGAATAGATCACCTGGTCTCACCAATGGTGTCAATAATTGTGTCTTCTGGTCTCACTCATTGTGTCATACATTGTTGATCAAGTCTTGCTCATGGATTAAATAAATTAACGCCTGATCTCTCTAACTCTTTATCAGGTCGTCACGAATGGATCACCTAGTCTCACTCATGGCGTCCTAAATGGTGCACTTGGTATTACTCATGATATCATACATTGAGCACATGGCGCACTCCAGTCGCTATAAATGGCATCACTCTTCCTGCTTTATGTAGTACACATGGCTTTATTTATAATAAATGTAGCTTCTGGTTTCAATCATGGTAACATAAATCGAGCACCTGTTCTCACCCATTGTTTTACAAAGGCAACACCTAGTATTGTCATCTTTGCACAGGTGACTATGTCGTGTGTTCTTACTTCTTATTATATTTTAGTTGTACCTTCCAAAAAGGACAGATTCTTAAAAATAATGCAGATGTCTATTATCATTAGAATGTAGTCTACAGTTAAAACACTTTCATACAGAATGTTATTGTTTTCTTTTTTGTTTCGATTGTGGTTGTTTGTTTTGCTTTGCTTAGTTTTAGTTTTTTCCTTTGTTTTTTTTGTGGGGATGGGGGGGGGGGGGGGGGGGGGGTGGGGGTTCTTGTTTGTTTGTTTGTGTTTTTATTTTTTTTGTTTGTTTTGTTCGTTTTGTTTTATTTATTTGAGGAAATTTAGTACTGGTTGTCTCAGGTTAAAGTTTGTCGTATGATATTATGCTGTCGTAAATATTTGTTTTTACCTTTATAAACATGTAATCTTTCTATTACACAATCCACCATAATATATCATTTAAACATGTTCACTGTTTGTTTTAATAGTATTTTATCTTATATTATACGCTGTTTATATTTTGTTAGATAAGTAGAGTTGTCAATCACTCTGTTTATTTTATTTTAGAGGTAATTTCTACATACTTGTTTACGGTTTTATTCGGAAATTAATTAACTATGTCAGCCTAATTACGATCCTTTTATTCTAAATAGTATACCCAATTTATTTAACTATAATAAGATTAATAATGTATTTTGTCCCACTTAAGGTTTTAATAAAGAGAGAACCTGGTTTCACTCAAAGGTGTAATGAAAGGAATATCTGGTATAACTCATGGTCTCATTAGCAGATCAAATGGTCTCATTTATTGTGTCATACATTGAGCATATGGTCTTATTCATAGTGCCATAAATTCATCGCCTGATCTCACTCAAAGTGTTGTAAATGGATAATGCATGCAATATATAGTCACACTCATAATTTGGGTAAGAGTTCGTGTCGCCTGATATGGTTTCAATATATAGAACCTCTGCATGTATCACTCATTTTGTCATATCTTCAGGATTTGGTCTCACTCAAGGTACCATAAATGGAGCAGTTGATTTCTCTCATGCTGTCTCAAATAATGCACTTGATCTCACAAATGTGTTTACTGTTGTGTGCTTAGCGGAGAAGCAGCAATTACCAATTTCATAGTTTTTGATCTGACTCGACCTGGGCTGGAACCCACGATCTACAGCACTCGAAGTGAGCAGGCTAACTATTACGCCACTGATGCGTTTGACCATTTGAACTAACTCGGTGTCATACATGTAGAATCTGGTTTCAATTAGTGTGTCATAAATTGATCACGTGTTCTCACTCACGGTGTGATAAATGCAGCTACCGATTGCCACTCATTGTGTCATATATTAATGACATGGTCTCACTCAGAGTGTCATAAATGCAGGAACTAGTACCACTGAAATTACAGTCTACAGATAGACATGTCGACCCATTCGAACTCATTACCCTGATTACGACCCAACCAGTGTTTGGTCTTTCGCCTTAATGATACGTGCTTAGAGGGGAAGCAACACATACCAATTGTATAGTTTTTGGGTTGACACGATCGCGGATCAAACCAAAAATCTACACTACTGGATGTGGGAACGCTATCCATTGCACAGCATATGAGGTTTCCCTGTATGACGTCAGCCTCGTATGGACAAAGGGATATGTCTGTCAGGAGAGGAACACAGATGGAACTCATTGGAACTGGCACTGTTGCAAAGCACGTCCATCAAACATAGCAAACATGCTGTCAATCCAAATCTCTAGGATGTTGATGGTATCAGAATTAGCGAGCATATTGGTAGAATCAGAGTACGTTTTTGTGTCATGCCTGACTAAGACAACGTAGTTGTGTTTACGTTTCAGTTTTTTTCTCTGAAACACAGATATAATAATTCTTGTCACCTGAGTTTAAATTTGAGTGGAAAATAAACGTCATCAGGTACACTCATAGTCAAACGATTAAAAAGCCTAATGATTTAAATTGATAGAAAACTTGTAAATATAATCTAACTACCATACAATCATGACAAAGATAGACCACAATTCAAACAAAAAGAAAACATTCTGACGCATGTTGTATTGATTTATATATATTGTATTTATGTCTTAATAAATGTTAACATTAATAGATGACTATCCATTTGTTGTCACTTAATAACTGCGACATCTTCAATTGCACCAACTTGGGCAACTAGAATCTTGGCATAAAACTCGAGAAATCCGATTGGCAAAGCGATGACAGTTGTTAGATAAGACGTTGTAGCGTCCGAATGTGTTTTCGTAACTTCGTGTACACCTCTTTATGCAATCTACACTGAGTACACCATATCCTGCAACCCGGCTCTCCTGACGCTGTGAGCATGACCCTGCTCCAAGAGGGGAAATTGAACTAACACGCAGATATCCTGGTCCTAAGATTTCAAAATAATGACCGCGATATTTTATCCACCGGTGGTCGAGTGCAAGTTCAAATCTTTCTGGTACTCCTCGTTTCCCTCGTCCTTTACCCAAACCGATAAGGCAGCTCAAGTTCGTCTTTCCGAACCAATACGGGTAGGGTTTTCCTGTCAATATAGATTGATCAAATAAGTACAAATATTAAATATTATCTACATCTGAAGCAATATAGTTAAGTGATATATTTAAATAATTGGAAGTTAAACTAAGCGAAGAAGGAATAGATAATTCACCCTCTGATTTAAACAATAAGTTGAAATCACTATATTTGCAAAATATATTCTCACAACCAGATAGCATACTTAATTCAAATGAATAAAGTTAGAATCTGAATGCAGTATGTTCTTTATATAGCTGAACAAATAGTTTTTTCGTTTCTATACATTTAGTTTGTTTCTAAATGCAAAATGAAGCTAAAGAAGCAAGACCTTGTAACAAAACAAGGAAGAAGTATTTCAGGAATAACGTTCTCTAAACAGAGCTATATCATGTTAATTTCTATAGAGCTGTAGTTAATGCTGTATTGTTACAGGCCTAAATGATTGAACAAAGATATTCATTGTCGTCTTCTGTTTAGGGTGACTAAATAAGCTTCTAAAAGAAAGATGTCATAGTGATGTCCAACAGTTCCATTAATATCAACGAACAACCGCAGTGCGATCAACATTCCTGGCAGGGGCGTAGTATAGGTACAAGCTGTTTCGGCGAAGGGTCTAGAGACCATTGATGTCCAGCATCGGTTCCAGGACAGAGCCCTGGTAGTGGACTAGGGACGAAGTCACTCGGAAGTTCACGGGTTATACAACAGAAAGAGTGACGGTTTTTTTTCTTTATCAGTTGGAAGTGTCTCATGAAATTCAGATTGTTCTTCCATTTTTGACAATACCAATACGGTCTAACTAGAACTTTATCGTCTTTTGCTACTCAGACAGGTTTCTAGTGGAGGCACGGATGGTCAGGTTAATCTATACAGGTGGAAACTTTAATGCCGAAAGGAATAACACTATACATATATGAGAGAAGATACTTTTTGAACTTTTATTCATCATGAATTATTCATTTTGTTTCACTTGTATAAGTTTATGGAGTCAAGGCGCCGATTTCTTCTGCTAACAATGTGATCAATAAACATATCCAAGTCGACTTGCACATGTCTGTGTATATGCATAAGTGATAAGTTGGACAGTCGTTCGTCGCCCATAGTCGATCTTAAGTAGGATTGCACGCGTCTATTTACTCTGAAAGACATGTCGTTTGTTGCCGATGACACCAGCATTGCAGGTAAGATGATGATGTATATAGCCGGTATTAGTCACGGTTTTTGCATGTATAATGTCGAGTATTCTCTCTGGCTTATCATCTACAAGAGCCCATATGATTTTCCAACGACCAAGCTCATCCATTAAATCATGGAATATATCTACATGCGTAATCCAGTATGAAAGTGGAGAATTGACTTAAATAGTTTTATTTTGAATTAAAAAAAAATTGTCAAATGCATACACTACAAAGTCAAGAAATTCTGAATAGACCTGTTTTTGTGCTAGAAATTCTGAAAAAGTCGGAACAGAATCTGAACATTCTGAACATTGACTGAAAATTCTGAACAGATTCACAACATTCTGAACATTGGCTGAACATTCTGAACAGATTCTGAACATTCTGCACATTGTCAGAAAGGTCTGAACATTAGGACAGTGTCTGAATAGATTCTGAGCATTCCCAACATTGTCTGAAAAGTCTGAACAGAGTCTGAACCTTCTGAACATTGCCTGAACAGAATCGGAACATTTTAATTAAATATATCATGTGATATACCACTTATTCATTATTTATTTTGAAAATTAGAATACAACTATATTATTTCATTTCTCTTTAAATTTGACTTTTTCTTTATTTCACTCCTTCTTCCTAAACCAATGTATTTTACTTCATTTTCATTAGATTTTAACTAAATATAGCATGTGATATTTCACTAATTATGTTTTGTCAAATTATATCAAATTACAACTAATTTTTTTCCATTTCTTATTAAATTTGTTATTTTCTTTATTTCAAATTTTTCTTCTTAAATCGATATATTTACTTCATTTTCATTAGATTTTAACTAAGACAATTTATTAATTACTTTTTAAAAATTAATTAAAAACCTTTAAGGGACCCCAGCCTAAGTGCTGAAACACCAATCCACACTATAAGTAAGCATGTTAGTAAGATGAAATAATTTGATTGACCTGTATATAATAAAACAGTATATGATATCAATTGCCAATTTATAAACTACATCCAGTTTTAATGTTTCAGAGAGGTGTCATATCTCTGCATGGATGAATCAATATACAAAGTTTTGAAGCCATAAATCAAATGTAGCATTGGGGCATCCTATACATGTATCTAAGTACAACAAATAACTATGAAAGTATTCAACAAAGTATATAAACAAATTCAATAAGCATCTCTTGATCCATTTTATCCATTTTAAAGGAAGTAAAAACAGCATAAAATTACTTTAGACCATCCAAGTTGATGCAATTTTCGAACTTTTGTGTTTACAAAGATTGCTTAAAAGACAAAATTGTTATATAAAAGTTAAATATGTTAACTATTGATAACTATATAAAAAAGTCATTAATCATTTATTTTTGTTTGTGCTTTCTGTATAAACATTTTATTTTTATTTTAAGAAATAATTAAAGGCACCAATTTTTTATGAAATAAAAATGTCTATAATTGTAGACATTTAATCATCTTAGATATTTATAGTCCTCTCTCTCTTACCAAAGTGTGGAAAGCTGTAAATAATGTGCATTTTATATTCAATAACCTGACATGCATAGCTATATCAATACAACATCAAACTTTTATTATACAAGCAAAGAAAAACCTCACAATTTCTAAAATCTATCTGAGTAATCATTAAATGTGATGAGTATTTTAATTGTCTTTTTCATCATTCGTGATATTAGCCGCAGTTATGTTGAACAAACAGAAAAAGTCTTTGGGTTGAAATATAAGCCTTAGTAAAAAAATACATTAGAACCTTTAGACATTATCAAGAATGTAGACAAAACCGTGATTTCACAAAATTTTAAGAATGTCGGGAATCAGTCGACTATTCAGACAATTTTAAGAATGTTGAGATTCTGTCACAAATATCACATGCTATATTTGGTTAAAATGAAAAGGAAGTAAAACATATTGATTTAAGAAGAACAATTCGCAATAAAGAAAACGTCAAATTTAATGATAAATGAAATGATATATTTCATTAAAAAATAATTACTTAGTGAAATTTCACATGCTATATTTAGTTAAAATCTAATGAAAATGAAGTAAAATATATTGATTTAAGAAGAAAAATTGAAATCAAGAAAACGATAAATTTAATGCAGAATGGAATGATATATTTGTTTTAATTTGATAAAAAAAAAATTGATTAAATATCACATGATATATTTAGTTAAAATGTTCCGAATCTGTTCCGACAATGCTCCGAATCTGTTCAGACTTTTCAAACAATGCTCAGAATGTTCAGAATCTGTTCTGAAACTGTTCACAATGGTCAGCATTTTCAGACAATGTTCAGACAATGTTCAGAATCTGTTCAAAACGTTTCAGACAATGCTCAGAATGTTCAGATTTTTCAGGTAATGTTCAGAATGTTCAGAATCTGTTCTTACACTGTTCATCCTTTTCAGACTCTGTTCAGACAATGTTCAGAATATTAAGAATCTGTTCAGAATTTTCAGTAAATGTTCAGAATGTTCAGAATCTGTTCAGAATTTTCAGAATCTGTTCAGACTTTTTGAGAATTTCTAGCACAAAAACTGGTCTATTCAGAATTTCTTGACTTTGTAGTGATAGGGACGTGACTACTTGAGCCAAATACAGCTCCGCCCTGCCTAAGTGTACTTACCCCAGCACATATTTGTTGCAAGCCACCAACTCTTTGATAAACTCACACATGTGACCAAGATGAGCACCTTGAGAGGAAAATAAAGCACTTCATAGAAGGTATATACATGTATTTAATATATGATTAAAATATGATAAATTATGTAGGAAATACTATAAATTGATAAATTTGAAGAAAAAACCAAACCAAATACATATTTTGTATGATGGACAATTGATAGGGATTTCAGGTCACGTGACTTTTATCGTGACATAGCTATCCAGCTGCTGACAAAAATTGAACGTTGATGAAACCGTTACAGTTTACCTTATCTATCAGATATTTCAGATTAAAATCGTATTAAATTATTTAAAATAATGTTGTTCTTCAACTATATTAAGTTTCTTTTCTTCTCCAATGTGCATAAAATTGTTTTTCGGGATTTAAAGTTACCGATCTGCACTAACGACGACAGTAACGTCATGGAACCTGATTGTGATATTTTTCGGAAGTGGGTACCTCTGATTGGACGAATTTCTGCTGAGTAATGCTAAAACCAAATCCCCATGTACCAAATAAGGACATAAAGGCATGTCTTATGAATATTGACGACTTTGCGCGGCATTTAAAAGTTGCGTAGTTCCAAAGATATGGCAGAAAGAGTGAAAAAATTAAAAAATAAACAGGTTTAACGGGTAAGAAAAAATGTTGCGCACATTATTTCTGAAAGAGCAATCACTTCTGAGAATTTTGATATATAATACATAATTAGTTTGATACAAATATTTAGGAGAATATATTTTTAAATGGAGTGGGGGTCAGTGTCAAGATCGACGCCATTTTGTCGACATGCAAATGATAACGGTTCATCGATCGCGTTGTGTTGAACACTTTTAGGTCACGCAGATTTAGAGAACTTTGGGAGCAAGAAAATCCAAATTGTCACTTATGGCTGAGGCTGGACAACTGTACATGTACCATTACTAATGGCAGGACGCTAAAATACGTTTTATGTAATTAAAATAAAAAATATATAAAAGTGATTAGTTGTCATTAATTATTTTTTCCAATAGGTTGAGTCCAGTTTGTTCCTCCTATTTATTTACATTATGTACATTTTGTTATAGATCAATATGGACCGTCGTAGTCGTGAAGGAATAGTAGTTGTATTTTATAATGACCTATGCAATCAGTGCCTATCACCACTAGCGTTGTGAGTTCGAACACCACTCAGGCGAGATATACTCGATACCACATTATGTGATAATGTTTGTGTCTGTGACTTGCGACAGGTCTGTGGTTTTCTCCGGATACTCCCGTTCCTCCACCAATAAAATGTCTGCCACGATATAGCTGAAAGGGGCGTTCAACATCATAACCTCCTAACCCCCTTATAAAACTATGTACATGTTAGTGCTTGAATATTAGATATAAGATAAATCTTTTATCTTACCATCAACAATAATTTCATTTTGTCGTATTCAGTGGAATCACGGAAAGTCAATATATCCTTACCACGTACAATGTACGACTTCTGGTAAATATATATATATTTTTTTAATCTATATGCATCAATTATAACGGATAAATGCAATATTTCGATTGGTCAGTAAATATCTAAATATTTTAATAGACACCATCGGATACGTATTTACTACTCATTACATAATACTCGAAGTTGAGTTATAAATGTACTAAATGTACAATTCCTTCAAAATGCGATTTTTATATATGAGCAGGGCCAAATCCGTTCACTCTCCGGTCTGCAAACTTTCAAATTAAATTAGCACCCTTGATTCTCTACACAACTCTCGTTTACACTTCTACTTTAAAATCTACAGTTTAAAAGATATTTCAAATTTTCGTTATTCTAATCAACAAATTATTACTTTAGTATATATTATTCAATTATGTGATAAGACACCCATCAACGTATATTGTAGCACATACATGCATATTTTTTACACATTTATTAGATCAAATGTGACACAATTGCAATTTATTTTTAGTTGCATTAATATTGTATGATATTCAATTATTTGTTATCGAAGTGCAATATAAAGGGCAATGCAGAATCCAGCACGATACTCCCACAGCAAGTCACCAAGAGCTTCCACTAGCACCAATTTGTTTACAAATCTTTATTGTCCTGCAAACGAAGAGCCATTATAATCGTACTTACAAATATTACATCTTGCATGTTGGCACCATTTTGACCCTCTAATATCTTGAATTGGTTAAAACCATACAAACCCGTCAACCTGATACATAATATGAACATAGTACTGAATCAAAAACTCGTCAAAGTGGGTTGAAATAAAAACGCTCTAGATTCAGGCCTCTTCGGGTTATCATTTTTCAATAGAGTCAAAAATGTAATGCTTTATTTTACTATAGAGTCTGATTTTGGTCAAGTAAGATTTCAAAATAAAAGTCTTTTCAAGGAGAATTTTCAGCGCGGAAGTTTTAAATGATTGATTATGTTGAAAGAAAAAGTTCGGATCAATTAATTTAGTGCTATGGCTATCATTTTAGATTGACATCAACATCATAATTTCGGATATGTCTTTATCAGGACCATTCCTACAAAGTTTCTGTTCGGATGGGATATTGAGGAAAAGTGCAAGGATCATGACAGACACAAACTAACGATATGGACTTTGAATATCAGTTAAATATTACGATAATTTATGAAATATGCTGAAAATTCATGTCTAGCACAATGTATATCCGTCCGAACTGCCTCAAATTAAAACCATAAATATTTAAAAAAAAAAGTCAACCTTTTTTTTATTTATATTTTCTCTTCCTTGTCATTATTAGAATTACACGATGATATAATTGGTTTATCTAATATTAGGAGGAAATGACTTTTAAATTCCGTTGAGAGGTACTTAAAATGCACTTCCTTGTGATAAAATTTCACTTCTATGTGATTTACAAGAATCGTGTTTACTTCCTCGTTCAATAGTTGAGAGGAGCCGGCTTCTACATCCCGTAGTCGCTCGGTCGCAACATTCAAAGCTGTTGTCTCTTCTATCAACTATTACATCCAATCATCTTAATTATACGAGTAACATAGCGGGTGCATTGTAGGAGGCAGGAACTGATTCCCATTAGTGAGTACTGAGATGCACCTACAGTTTTGTTGGTGTTCGTGTTGCTCATCTTTGTAGTTTGATGTGTTCAAGAGTTCAGTATTTGGTAGCAATTGAAGTCGAACTTTTCACTTACTTATTGACCTTCCTAGCTAACACAGTTTGGGACTGATGTTCACTAAGACATATAAAACAGGGAGAATATCATTCAACATGTAACTTTTAAAATCGCATTTCATACTCTAAAGTATGTATTCACATTAATATTGATGATCATGATGAATGTAAGTCAACATTACAGTTAAGAACTGTTATCTCAAACACGGATACACCGTTTCCCCAGATAATTGCAATAAACAAATCATAATATATGTAGTTTTATTTATCTCTGATAACGAAATGTTTGAAAATACCCAAATGGGTAATGAGAAGCTGTAAGTCGATAAACAGCAATATACTGTAATGGTCAAGAGAAAAGCCACAAATAACAACAAACAATAGTAGATAAAACACTACTCATCAAATTCATAGAATGAACAACAATAATCTGACTAAATTCCGGGGTTTGAATTCCTGTGACCCAGAGGGAAAACAGGTGTTGTTCCACTAGTGACATCCGTCATGCTACTCTTGCTACAAATACGGCTAGAAATCATGGCAGAGGAAAGGAGGACTGGCGATATTGATACAACCGCAACTGACCATTCCTGTGGTCATCGATGTCATGAAGTGCTCCCTATGTCATGATGGCTACCATAAAACTGATGACTTCAACACAACTACTAGGAACGATTAATTAGGTATGTTTCATGTTAACATCAACTAACACATGTCCACTTGTTTTCCCTTTTTGGTGCAGGTACTGTACGTAATGTAATCTAGAGAAAGAAAAAAAACGTTCTAGCTTTATTTTTTGTTCTTTACTTTATTGCCTCAAGTGGACAATAACACTTCTTTTTATCTACTGATTTACATGTTAAGACTATGCTTAGCTATATAGGTACTGGTGACGGTAGGAAAGGGGAGGGCAAGGGCGGCTATCAAGTCATAAGCGAACAAGACTGACATTGACCATAGTTATTAATCTGTTTGAAAAGAAAGCATAATATACAAGTATATTCTTCAAAAATGTCATGTGTGTTTTCAATTGCAGCAGTATATCTTAGTTTATCCCCACAATACTAATATAGTATACAATAGATATTCATATTCACTTTTACAAAGTCTGTAATTGTATAATATTAAGTCAAATGAATGAAATATTTATTTAGAATAGCATTTCTTAACCTTGATAATATACAATTATAGCTTTTGTATGAGGTCGATAGTGGTTATTTTATTAATCTGATATCATTCTTAAAATTTGATTAGTAGATACCAAATCAATGATATACTGTATAATCAAAGGTTGCACTGTTAACGATTTTTGTAATATAGAAAATAGCAGATTGCACGGTCATACAGCACGTTACTAAAAATTAAGATATATTTTCTCAAATCATGACCACGTGGACTTATAGTAACATCCATGCAATATACAAAAACAGGTCAACATTTTCAAAAAATTAAAAAATTTCCAAATTTTCTAAAATTTCTAAAAATTTCAAAATTTTCCAAAATTTCTAAAAATTTCAAAAATTTCAAAAATTTCATAAAATTTCATAAAATTAAAAAAAAAATTCAAAATTATAATATTATTATCTTTTTTTCTTAAAGTTCAAAATTGTAATTTTTAAATAATATTATTTCGTAATAATTTTATTTAAACAATTTTATTGGCTATCATGCTGTCAACTGACATTCCGTAAAATTTGATATTGTTTGATTAATATCGTATTGACTTGGTTTCACTTTCGTTTTCTAACGAAATCTATAAAAAGAATCACGTGAATTATATTTCTATTCGACCAATGGACATAAAGGTAATGTGAAATTTCGTCCAATCAGAATCGTCGTATTAGCATTACTTTAGAATGAACAAGTAATCATCATGTCCGACTCAGACGATGGGATTGCAGAAGTCAAACGGAGATTTGCAGAAATCTTGGAGACTTGGTTTCACTTTCACTTTTCATTTTAATGCAATAAAACAATTAGTCTTTTGTATCGGTCAATATGAGTTTTTATGGACCTTAGAAATCAATATTCACCTCAGTCTAAAGGCTTTGGTGAATATCGTTTTTAAGGTCCATAAAAACTCGTATTGACCTCAACAAAAGACTATAATTGTATATTATTATATAGATAGGTGTGAATTATGGAGATTTATCCGGGAAATACATTCTGGTATCTCACATGTGAGATAAAAGTTTGTTCCCACCGGAACCACTTTTACACAATTATAAGTGTGGTGGTTATGTCCCTTTTTGTGCTACGGTGAATACACATACGATAGTAAAATGAAAAAAAATCGGCGAAATGTTATTAACGACTTTGGCACATAACCAACATAACGTCATATGAATACTTCCAGTTTGAAACGTAAATATAAGACGTTATTTGTCATCGTATGATAGTTGAATTTACAACTACATATGCAATCAGTGCTTATCACCACTAAAGTTGTGAGTTCGAACCCCGTTCATGGCGAGGCGTACTCGATACAACATTATGTGATAAAGTTTGTCATTGACTTGCGACATATCGTTTGTTTTCTCCGGGTACTCCGGTTTCCTCCACCAATAAAACTGACAGCCACGATATAGTTGAAATATTGTTGAAAGTGACGTTAAACAGCTTTAGTCAAATCAAAGCCAATACTTAATGCAATGGATTTAGCTTTGACAAATAATTATCTATTTAAGCATGACTAATTAATCTTTCAGGTTCTAATTTACTTTATGTTTCTGGTTATGAGAGATATTTCTGACGCTTTTTTTTTCGCGAACTGGCAAAGCGAATATTGTTACGACCACAATGACCATTACTTTATCAGACTGTCAAATTCATTTTTCACGAAGTGTTAAAGCGAATATTGTTCTTTCAGGAATAGGTAAAGCGAATATTGTTATGATCATATTGCCCTTTACTGTATCAGACTGTCAAGTTCTGATCACGTGTTTTATTTACTTATTAATTGTTCCATTTTATGTTATTACTGTATTCTCATTGATGTTATTTTTTTCAATTGAGTGTTCTATAGTCTAGTCTTAATACAACCTCAATAGTTTACTGACGTTGTTGGTTCCCATGGTGACGACGGTTTCCACGTGATAATCAATTCCATTCATGTATCCATTATTTACTCAGTACATCACTATCTTTTTCATGACCATTTATATACATTCGATGAGGTGTATTATTTTTTCATAGAAAGTGGCAGCTTTTACAAACGAGAACTGAACTCAGCGCCTCTAGTGAGAGAAGGATGTTAATACAGTTCTACATTTAATTATGGTACATTTATAAATACAATGTACATAATTCTTGATATAACAATCTTGAAGTCATCTCTACAAAAAATCTAGGATCGTCATTGCGAACTGGTTGACCGCTACGAAATATACATATCTATGTAACTCGAATAATACTACGCCCATTATCGGTATTATTCAGGTAACAAATTATGCTGCCAATGGAAAAGTCAGTCACATTCACCGGCGCATGTGCTAATGAGATTATACCGAATGGATAACTCACTCGTTTGTTAACAAAGCGAAAGAAGGAGGTCATGTTGGAATAAGAAGCAACAACTGTTTACCCTTTGCGAGCACTTGCGTTCACGCCAGGTGTTTTATTTTGCGGAGTCCGTATTGCTGATCATTTTAGTTTTCTCTGTTATGTTGTGTTTATTTTTTTAGCTTTGTTTTTCTTCGTCCTGTGTCTTGTGTGCCCAGTGTTTCACTGGATTGTCCATTCTGCATTACCCCTCTGGTTTTCTATAACATATATTGATAACAACATGACGCATATTTCACAAAAACGTAAAAACGTGTACAACACAACAAATCCAGAACAGATGTCGTTTAAGAAAAGTTTTAAGACACCACAAAGGAGTCATTAGAAGTCCTAAATCGACAGACTGACAATACAATAACAATGCAATGACACAAAAAAGAGGACAAAAAGACTACTTATGATCCACAAAACACTGCACAGAAAACTAACGATTGAGCAACACTACCTCCAGATAAAAGGGGGGGAGTGAATTCGTATGCTGTAACTGTAGCTTGAAGGATATCACTAGAAGAGCAGGAATTGTTTACCCTTCTGGAACACCTGAGACCACCCCCGGTTTTGAATGGAGTTATATGTTGCACAATCTTTCGTTTTCTGTTTAGTGTCTTGGTTACCATTGTCTGTATCTTTGTTCTGTATCTTTTAGCTATTGCATCGCATGTCCTTCTTCGATTTACGACTTCTGATTAAAATCCATGATTATCAATATTATATTGTCTGGCCTCAACGATCTTCAGTGATTTATTCATAACGACTTTGAAGCCACGATCTACCACACTGAAGGCAAAAACGCTAATCAGTACTCTACCGATGTGGTTCTATTTAGTTTATGTTACTGATCAGATTCCTTGTCTATTTCAAATCTTGTGTAGTCCGATGTATTTATCTTTAATTGTCTATTTCACCTATGTTGAAAACAAATATCTTAACTTTTTGATCAATAGCTGATATGTGTCCTATGCTAAAAGAATGCACACCTAGAAGATGAATAGAGGAAACAATGAACAAAGTAAACGGGACAAGACTACAGACAATGATATACAAACTGCTACACAGAAAACTAAAGATTGAGCATCACAAACCTCACTTAATTCCGGGATGAACTATACTAATATCTTGTTTTTATCCAGATTGGTATGTTTGGGACAACTCTGTGTAGTGTACAAAAACAATTTACCAATTTGTTCAATAAAGCATTCGTATGATTATGTAATGTTGATTTAATAATATTTGAACCACTTCATACATATTCAGTCGAATATAGGTTGACTGAATTATAATGCAATAGGCATTGGAGATTACAAATAAGGGTAATAACAAAATTACCGAACTCCGAACAATCTTACAAAGGGAAAGTCAAAACTCATAATTATATAAACAGACAAAATCAGTCAACAACCGGAAAACTGTGAAAACCGTAATGACCCTGACTTGGTACAGGCATTTCTAAAGAAATGGTGGGTTGAATCAGATTTTAAGGCGCCAAACCTCCCGCTCTCATTACGGTTCAAAGGTTCCGACTGTCACTGTAACAGTATTTAAATACAGGAACAAAATAGGTAAAATAGTTGTCAAAGCAGTACCATATTCGGTGACGTAAATGTCAAAAATATTTTTACGTCATACATTGACAAAAAATTATTTGACTTCTTTATTTTTATACATTTTCACTATATGAAAATGCATCGCTTACAATTTTTTCTGCAGAGACGGAATATATTTCGACAAGATATTGGTATCGGAATATAAACTTTTTAAGAGATCGAATAAGACGAATCTTTTAATAGCCCTGGTCCAGTAGCCTGTTTCTCAGATGAAGATGACGTTTCAGGAAATCAGAATAATTGCTACTGGCCCTTGCATAGCGAATCAATTGCGAGATGTAAACACCATATGCAGGAGAAGCTGGTATATTGCTGCACATGTTTGGAAAATTTATGATTTTAAAATTGAAGTCGTCCCGCTTATCATAAATGTTAGTTCTGAGTTGACCACTGTCGTCAAATTGGAGGTATAAGTCCAAAAATGATGCGCACGAAGCTGTATCTGTGGTCTCTTTAACTTCCAGTTCTGGAGGATATATCAATGGAAGAAATTCTGCAAATCTAGAATTATTGATAGATAAAACGTCATCAATATACCTGTATGTGAAATTAAAGGCTCTAGCCTCATGAATCTTCTTATCTTTTACAAGCTTTTGAAGAAACTCCGACTCATATGAGTATAAAAATAAATCGGCTAGAAGAGGGGCACAATTCGTAGCCATTGGTATGCCGACGACCTGCTGAAACAGTGTCCCTCCAAAGGAGACAAATATGTTATCGATGAGGAACTCCAGCATACTGATCACTTGTTCCTCGGAGTAGCATGTTTGACCTTTATGAATTTTGTTTGAAAAATATGCGGAATTGTAGCCTAACACAACACATTTTGAGCCATAGTTTCTATGACTAAAAGCTTTATGAATTGTTTCTTTTAAGCGGGTTTTTAATTTGTCATGCGGTAGGATGGTATATGGAGTTGAAAAATCAAAAGTTTTGATGGAGTATACCTGAGAGAAAGATCTTGATTTCAGGTTATCCAAAAGATCTTTAGAGTTTTTTCAAAATCCACATGTGATTTATGCCACTACGCGAGTAAACAGTTTCACAATATTTCTGTTGTCCCTCTTTTACTGCAGACATAATCTTTGTCAGGTGAATAGACAATTCTTTCGTCGAACAAGTTGATGATCCCGCTATTTACCTTTCTTTGTATGGTGTCTTATGGAGTTTAGGTATCCAATATAAATAGGGTAAATCCTCAGACTCTTTACCAGAGGGAATGTTTAAAGAGGTCATGAATGATCTGTGGTTAGCTAGGATTTCATCTTTGTCGAACGAAGTTGGTTTGTATGTGGTATTACTAGAGGTGTTGCTATGTATGCCTAATTCCTTGATTAGGCATTCGAAGTAATATGATTTACATACAAACACGATATTGTTGGAAGCCTTGTCCGCAGGAACGATAACATATTTGTCATGAAGATAGGAAAGACACTTAACAGCTTCTTGGTCTTTAAATACAGACTTAGGTCGACTATTAACACAATTTTTGAGTTTGTGAATCCGACCTTGTACTAGAGACCTAATTGTTCTAACCCAGTCTGACAAGGACTCTAACTCAGGATCTTGGTCTACTTCTCTCTTTATCCACCTTCTGGCATAATCTTCAACAGCATCCATAGTTATCTTGAAATTATGTTTCCAATTAACCATGGAAATGTTGGTATATTCAAGTCATTAATAATTGTAAGTTCAGTATATGGACATGTAAGGAGCACGAAAAGAAGCCAAGTCCAGAAGGGCCACCATAGCCGCTATCGCATAGCAATTAGATTTACATCTATCTATGTATGTATATTAAAGTTGCAAATTGAAAACAGACTGGTGTTAATAGGAACTCGATACAACTTTAGTTTGTTGCCAGGATAATCCGTTCCTCAGAACTTATTTAATTAACTATAACGATTTAAGTTGAATTAATGCTGCTATAGACTGATTTTGAGTTCTAATAAAGGGGTCATATCAACTTTAGTGTCATTTGTCCTAATAAACATTATCTGGTATCTGAAACGACAACATTATTAACGCGGACGTGATAGAGGACGTACTTAAATATGATTAACCCAACGTCTGTTTCTGCTCTTTTTGGTAGAATTTGGCAGCTGTTTTGAATTGCGTGACATTGCAGGAGGAAAATGCAATATTAGTATTTTGTCGGTAAAAATCAAATGTATTTGCACTCGTTGCGAATATAAATAAATTTATATTGTTGAAAAGGAATTGAAATGAAATGAAAAGCGCCACAACCTGTCCCTATTCAGAAAAGATATATATAATACTGCATTTTTTCAGTTATTTTTCAAACATATTTTATTTTGTATACATAATACATTTACTGTTAAATCGTGCATCATTAATTTTGCATTTTAGTTAAGCATGGCGTTTCTGTTTTGCTATCTTAAATCCTCTTACACCATCAATTACAATAATTGCAATGCACTTGGTATATTCTATAAGTACATCGCACAAGAGCCACTGAAGTTTTTTAAAATATCTTTCCGGTTCAGGACTGTTTAATTGCATTCACTTGAAGAAATGTCAAGTATAAAAACAATATGCATACATAGTCAGAAAATATAAATTCATTTTGAACTCCCCATAGACTCGCTTCCCTACCTGTATCTAAAGCTCGTACAAATGAATTGTATATTTGTTTATAATGCAATGTCAAATAGACCTTCCCACCCTAAAAAAAAAAAATAAATAAAAAAATTAAATACAAATTAACCACTCCAATAGAACTGCTGTATAAAAGTGATCATATTATAATAACGTTATAATTCTAATTACTCCTTTGCCATCTTCCAAAATTTTGTGAAAAACTGTGCCTCTAAAATGTATAGATAAGATTAGTTCAGTGTTTTAAAATATAACGGTTACGTGTATTAGGCTTACAAACTGGAGTAAAGGCGAAGTTCACCGAGTCTTTATTCAGTTATGCGTAGAATAAGCGTACATTATATATTTTTATGACACTGCATTAATTTTAAAATCAAACAAGTTTATAGTCATATAAGCAAGTAATACAGCTTGTGATAAAAACAAAAGCAAAAACAAAAACAAAAATATTTCAATAAACATAGAGAAATGCAACAAAAGTCAAGACGTTGATTCTATCGAAATTCTGTTGGGTTCAGAATTAACTTTATTTGTTTTCAATTTCAGATAAATGAGTAACCTTGCTTTGAAAGTCGAACTCAGATAAAAAAAAAAAATTATAATGCAACAGTTTCCATCACAATGGAAAAAGAAATGAAATTCATCATCTATATTTTGATATTTCCAAAAATGACATATTCTAAGACTTTGGGACACTATTTAATTTTTACCCAATTTGATTTCTAAATTATGGTCAAATATTTTAATCTTTGTGAGAAGTTTGAGGAATTCAAAATATGGATGTGAACAAATTATGTTCTCTCACAACATTAAGTTTTAAATGCTTGTTGAAGAATAATTTAATTTACTCTTTCAAGCTTTCAATATTACTTATAGAGAGTCTAAAATAATTAAGTTCTGATTTTAAATCAGACTTCAAAGATTTTATATCTCTCATTGTTTTACAGCATGATAGATTCTTCATTTCAAACACCTCTTTTGAGACCATGCAATTTATGTAGGTATAATAAGAGTATATATACATTCTGGGAATATAGCATCTGGCTATTTTCGCAAGATTCATGTAATGTGTTTATCCTGTAGGAAAAAAAATCATATTAATTCATTTGAATCCCATAATAAAATTATGCATTTATCACTTGATTGCCCATTTTGATATTTTCTGTCAATAGCAAGTCAGCTGATTTACACCAGATTCCCAGATAAAACGTGAACGGGGTATCAGAAAAGATCGTATAGAGCAATAACACAAATATCCACTCGATGCAATTAGACTGATAAATATAGAATAAGTGCAGGAAAAAAGTAGATAAGCAGAGAGGTGTGATATTTCCGTTGTACAAGATTAACCGGACACGACAATTTGGCTCATTGCATAGCTAGATTCTATATATACATTGTAGAAACTAAGGAAACATAAACATATAAAATCGGTCAAATTCAAGTTTTAAGTGGTACGTTCTTTAATATCATGTATGTTGTTGACTTTCAAATTTATGTTATTTAATAACTAAAGAATAGTTTATATCATTAATAATGCATAATTAAGAAATAAATCATGGAAGCGAGAATGTGTGTAGAGCTGTAACATGGGTTGGCGGAATTTAGTATTTTATCCCGAGGCAGAGGAGAGGGATCAAATTTACTAATATCCACCAACCCATGTTAAAATTCAAAACACATTCTGGCCTATTATGAATTATTTCGATTCTGATATGTCTAATAGTACAAACACGATAGTATACTTTGATTGGCACACGGTAATTTATATTTACCTTTGCGGACAATGTCGCACACAATTTATGCTGCCAAATTCGAGCAGACGATAATTCTTCAACATGTACATTTCCGACGGCAAAGTCAGGAACATGCTCCAGCGCATGTGATAATGAGATTATGCCCAATTAATAAATCGCTCGTTTGTTGCAAAGCGAAAGAAGGACGTCATGTTGAAATTAGTTATTGGACTATAAGTAAATTAAAGAGCCTTTAGACAAACACTATTTCAATAGTCACCTTCACTTTCATCACTAATGATATTCCAGCAGCATCGCGTATGAAGTTTACACTTCACAAGTCACACGGTATTCTAGAGCATGCCATTTTCTAGACAGAGCTCAGCAGCTGACACAAAAGCTCTTGAAATAATGATACGGTCCTTCTAGGTTGAAATCATCACTTTAAATATTCTACTGTCGTCCTCACATCTTAGTTGACCGCTACGAAAAATATTGCCAGTGTCTATGGATTGTCCGTTATTGATTGCTTCTGTGGTTTTCTATCCTTTATTTAGAAATTATATTGAAAAGAAGACGAATTTACCTTAGATATGGATCACTTGACGTCTTCTGCTGTCGGAACATACGTTCAGCCCAGTGTTTAAGTGGGTTCGTTCTGTTCATTCTTTAGTCGTATGTATAGTGTTTTATTTATCCTTGTATGTATTTTCATCTTTTTCTATTTTAGCTATACTATTATCTATGGTTCTTCACTTTACGCCTTTGATATCATAGACCAGTTCTTTTATCGGATACTAAGATGTAAATAGAAATGCATGGGATATTATGTTTTATTACATACTCATATAGATATCTTGAATGTGATTAGTCTAAAGAACGTCACATGACATTTGACATTCCGTTATGTCACCCGCTCGACGTAATGTCGCATGGTTATATCAACCGCAAGCGATAATTGTATTATATCACATACACAAAGGTTTGTAGTAAACACACACAAAAGTATGAAGTAAACACATACACAAAGGTATGAAGTAAACAAACACACAAAGGTATGAAATAAACACATACACAAAGGTGTGTAGTAAACACATACAAAACAATGTGTAGTAAACACGTACGGTAATGTTTGTAGTAAACACATACAAAAAGGTTTGTAGTAAACACGTACGTTAATGTTTGTAGTAAATATATGCACAAAGCTATATGGTAAATACATGCACAAAGGCTTGTAGTAAACTCATACACAAAGGCTTGCAGTAACACGTACAAAAAGGTTTGTAGTAAACAAGTACACTAATGTTTGTAGTAAACACATGTACAAAGCTATATAGTAAACACACACACAAAGGCTTGTAGTAAACACATACAAAAAGGTTTGTAGTAAACACATACAAAAACGTTTGTAGTAAACACATACAAAAACGTTTGTAGTAAACACGTACAGCAATGTTTGTAGTAAACAAATGCACAAAGCTATATGGTAAACACATACACAAAGGCTTGTAGTAAACTCATATACAGAGGCTTGTAGTAAACACATACAAAAAGGTTTGTAGTAAACACGTACAGTACTGTTTGTAGTAAACACATGCACACAGGTATGAAGTAAACAAAGCACAAAGCTATATGGTAAACACATACACAAAGGCTTGTAGTAAAGACATACACAAAGGTTTGTAGTAAACACATACAAAAAGGTTTGTAGTAAACACATACACAAAGGTTTGTAGTAAACACGTAAAGCAATGTTTGTAGTAAACACATACAAAAAGGTTTGTAGTAAACACATACAAAAAGGTTTGTAGTAAACACATACAAAAAGGTTTGTAGTAAACACATACACAAAGGTTTGTAGTAAACACATACAAAAAGGTTTGTAGTAAATACATACACAAAGGTTTGTAGTAAACACATACACAATGGTTTGTAGTAAAAAGTACAGTAATGTTTGTAGTAAACTCATACACAAAGGCTTGTAGTAAACTCATACACAGAGGTTTGTAGTAAACACATACACAATGGTTTGTAGTAAACACGTACAGTAATGTTTGTAGTAAACTCATGCATAAAGGCTTGTAGTAAACTCATACACAAAGGCTTGTAGTAAACACATACAAAAAGGTTTGTAGTAAACACGTACAGTAATGTTTGTAGTAAATACATGCATAAAGGTTTGTAGTAAATACATACATAAAGGTTTGCAGTAAACACATACACAAAGGTTTGTAGTAAATACATACACAAAGGCTTGTAGTAAACACATACAAAAAGGTTTGTAATAAGCACGTACAGTAATGTTTGTAGTAAACTCATGCAAAAAGGTTTGTAGTAAACACGTACAGTAATGTTTGTAGTAAATACATACATAAAGGTTTGTAGTAAATACATACATAAAGGTTAGTAGTAAACACATACACAAAGGTTTGTAGTAAACACATACACAAAGGTTTGTAGTAAATACATACACAAAGGTTTGTAGTAAATACATACACAAAGGTTTGTAGTAAATACATACACAAAGGTTCGTAGTAAACACATACACAAAGGTTTGTAGTAAATACATACACAAAGGTTTGTAGTAAATACATACACAAAGGTTTGTAGTAAATACATACACAACGGTTTGTAGTAAGCACATACACACAGTTTTGTAGTAAATACATACACAAAGGTTTGTAGTGAATTCATACACAAAGGTTTGTAGTAAATACATACACAAAGGTTTGTAGTAAATACATACACAAAGGTTTGTAGTAAACACATACACAAAGGTTTGTAGTAAATACATACACAAAGGTTTGTAGTAAATACATACACAAAGGTTTGTAGTAAATACATACACAACGGTTTGTAGTAAACACATACACACAGTTTTGTAGTAAATACATACACAAAGGTTTGTAGTGAATTCATACACAAAGGTTTGTAGTAAATACATACACAAAGGTTTGTAGTAAATACATGCCAAAAGGTTAGTAGTAAACACATACACAAAGCTATGTGCAAAACACATGCAGAAAGACTTTTAGTAAACACATACACAAAGGTATGAAGTAAACACATGCAGAAAGGCTTTTAGTAAACACATACACAAAGGTATAAATAAACATATACACAAGTGTTTTTAGTAAACAGATACATAAATGTTGATGGTAAAATCAAGCACTAAAGTTGCTAGAAAACTCATGTCCAAAAATGTATCTAATACTAATAATATTCAAATATCGATATTTATCGTATGTATACCTTTTATTAAAATATGTAAAACATACACTATATATATAGATACGATTAGATACGGGAATTTTTATATATGATCCCACAGTTCCTTGGATAATTCTCTGCACTCTTGTGGATCATAGTAGGAACACTCTAAATTGTCTTTCAAAAATTTAAAGAGAATTGGTTCCACCTCTTCCAGTCTAAATTTCCGAACCTGATGACCAAGTGTTTCATTAGCTGTATAATTTAGTCAATGTTGACGATTTATTTGTAGATTTCTGACTTGTCTAGCAATTTTTCTCATAGATAAAATTGTAGTAAACATTTGTCAGACGTCTGTTCTGTCCCTTCTTGTTTCCTTGTCCCGTCAGATGGCGTTGGAGTACGTCTCATATGAACGGCGCTTACATATGGTCCAAATTTCTCCGGTGTTCTTTGTCTTTTAGGGTAATGCTTTCTTTCGAAAACACAAATGTTGAAAAGTACACGTGGCACTTTACACACCCTGTCATATACACATAGATAAAAATCGATCAATAACCTATTTCACAGGTAAGTATGTGTGTACAGGCAACGAAAACAGCAAACCGATTTGAAATAAGTTCAATATTAGAAAATATAGTATTGAAACAAGTCAGGTGGTGCTTAACTTTTGTCGGACTGTATATTTAATAAAACTAACTTGTATGTCTATTACAAATATTTTATTCACAAAAAATTACATAAAATCGAAAGTGACCTTTCCAAAAAAAAAATGTTTCTGCAGACTGGTATTAAATATGTATGATAATATAGAGATCCTTTTGCATACCTAAAGATACAAAATTACAAAACTTTCAATTCAAATTTATTGCACAACATTTTGCCTGTCAATTCATCCCTATATAAATGTGAACTTATGTCATTTTTACATGGAAACTAAGGATCATCTGTTACATCTATTTTGAAATTGTAATTAATTTAGTTCACAATTGTTGGTTTGTTGTTAAAAACGTTGTAAAAATTTGTTGTATTACTCTTCCACTGAATGCAAGGGGGATACTTCTTGGAATATACGAGATTTACATTGAAAATCAAAATACAGTAAATCATATATTTTATGCATATTATTTTGTGTATGTTTCATCTATAGAATGTATTGTGCCAAATCTGTTTAACAATTTTCTATTTTTAAAATAAACAATTACAAAAAATGTCGATATTTGTTCAGAAATCAATAAAGGAATACATATATATAATAAGAGTAGTTTGTAGATACCAAAGGGGAAATCAGAGAACATTAATCGAAGAAGGACAGGCGATACGATAGCCATTCGTCAATGTTCGTGGCTTATATGTAACTATTTATTGTGTAATCCACAACTTATTGTTCTTTAAAAATACGTAACTGCTTTAAATGACCCCCATGTTTTTGTCCAATTAGTTACGTCCGTACACATGATACAAATAAAGGGAACGCACATACAAACAATCCCGATCCAATCAATAGCATTCGAAGACACTCGCCCATCAAGCGCTGATATTTTTCTATTCTTGTAAGCTGAAGTACCTTTTTTGTCTATCATTTGTTTTCAATCAGACGTTTAACGTTTTCTTCCAAAGTGAAGCCGAACGAAATATGTGTGACAATTTTACACATACATACACATGCAGGCAACATCGATGTTTCCTGTTGGATTGTCGTCGTTTCCGGTTCTGACGTACCTGTTTTCGCTGTTTCAATTGTTGTTTCCGGCTTAATGGTAGTCACTATACTAGTTGTGTGTGATCGTTGTGTAGTGATTGATAAATATTCATTGGTGGTATTATATGGTGATAGGTTAGAATAATTTGCTGCGACTTCTAAGAAAAAAACAATGAGTTGCATAATATTAAGATTACAAGATTACATTACATAGTTTAAAATTAGACGTTGGTCTGTAATTCATATTGAATGTTATTCAATAAATATTCAAGAGACATTTCTAAATATTTGTTTGGCTTTGTGTGTTGTTATTCTTATTAGATAACAGTACGTATACGCACGCTTTTCTATAGCATTCAAGTTATGTTGTTTGGGATAGTCACATATTTAAGATACGAAATATGTCCAAAACAGTTCACAGGTGTGTATGATTTCAGCATATTTTCAACGTCCAGAGTCGTCAACAATTCAAATAAACATTAGAGAAAACCTAGCGAAGGGTTGTCCAAGAATGTACACTCCAGAGAAAATGGCAACATTGGGTACATACTACATACAACACAGAAAAATAAAAAACATTGATATAACAACGAGGGTGGTTATATACATACCTATTGAGAAAACAGTTACTCCGTCTATATCCCCACAGTAATGATCGCCACCTCCTGTGTATTACAGATGCTCACAAAATGTGTCTGGTATTTTATTTCCAGAAGCTACATTATCCATGCAAAGACATATGTTACCATTCTCTAAATGAAGCTATGAAAAAGTGAAGATGTAAAATGAAGAGGTAAATCGAAAGACAATTGAATAAAATAAGTTTAAAGATACCAAAAGGGGTAATCAGAAGCGTAATGTGAAGAAGGACAGACAATACAATGACCATTAGAAAGCAAACAAAATAACAAACAACGATCTACAAAACACTACATAGAAAATTAAAGAATGAGCAACACGAACATCACATAAAACCGGGCATGAACCCAGGTCCTTCATCGAAGAGTAAACATTTTCTGATCCACTAGTGGCAGCCGTCGTGTTACTCTGGTGACACATCTGTTAATAAGTCATGAATGTGGAAAGGACCGGATTATGATTTACAAAAACAACATAGCATAAACATTCCTGAACGGTTAACCAAGTCATGGTGGTAACCGTGAAATTATCAACCGATTACTTCAACTTTACCAGTAGGAACCCTTGCTCCAGTAGCTTCTGGTGTTAGCAGCAGCCTTCTATCAAGAAATTCCTGACACGAAAGACAAGGTATGGGATATCATATAAAAAACATACATTCTATTTCTGGTAACTCATGGAATATTTTACATATACGTTGAAATTTAACAATGAGGACATCGAAAGCATCGTTCTCAACCGGTTATCACTGCCGACCTCTATATGAAGGTCAATGTATAAAGCAGACCTGGCTGTATCTTAGTTCTCCTATAATGCGATAAACATAGTCATCGATCATTGCATCATTCAGTTAAAAGACACCATCTATAAAGTGGAATGGAAATCTAAAAATCGTGCATTCTTTTAGTTTTTTTTTTAATTGAATTGCATAAGAACGGTTTGAAATACCAAAGGAGTAATCTGAAGCTCTAATTCGAAGAGGAACATGCATTACAATTGCAAAATGGAAAGGACAAATGGACAAACAATAATGAACAAAACACTACACAAAAGACTAATGATCGAACAACACTAAACGCTGATGTTGAACTCATGTCGTCCGAAAGAGTATACAGTTCCTGTGGCATCCGTCGTGTAACTCTTGTTGCAACCCCGCCGATACGTCATAAATGAGGAAAGGACCGTGAAGCGTTTTCGACAAATAGAACATATCCGTGGTTATTTGTTGCACAGCTATTTTACATGTAGTGCATATAATATCTTAAGCGTCATTACTGCCCCCTCTGTACTACTGGTTTGTGGTTTAACTGCGAGACGTGTCACTGATGTTCAATTATCTACCATCTTACATTTAATTCACATGATTTCGGGGGGTGTGGGATATATTTAATGCGATTCATAACGTCGGACGGCGGAAGTAGGATAATTATTCCATTTTTGACTGAATAACATTTTCACTTGTAACTTTAATTACAATATTGCAATTAAAACAAGAAATGCGATACTGTATCAAATAACTCATCAGTACAGCTTAATAATGAAATAGTCGCCATCAAGACATGCAGGCAAATGATCAAAGTCTCACACACTTCGATTATTTTGACAGTATTATAATGGGCTGTATGGTTAATATATTGTTATTTAATGGATATAAATGTCCATGTAAGGTATTATTCAATCCTAAGTTATATTTTTAATGACGATAGGTACAAGACAAACACAAAACTGAGCAATATGTCATCTGTCGTTTCGTTTCTGACATCCTAAATACATGAAATCATAAATTGTGACCTAAAATCATAGAAATCCTAAATTTTGACATGAATACATAGACATCCTAAATGTTGATCTAACTACATGGATCAAAAGTTTCAGAGGTAAAAAGATGCTTTATGGGTCAGAGGACGCTGCCTTGGTAACGTATATAGATGACAGTATTGGAAGCTTGTTTATTAAGTATATTGTTTACAAAACACGCTTCACCTGACATAATTAAGTGCATGCTGCAATCGCCATGGAAATCGATGCGTATATTATCATAGATGTACCTGGAAGCCATACATTGGGTTATATTCATCCCTGCACAATTTTTACAGGATGCAACCGTCATATCAACGCTTGTATGCCATTCGTTAATAAACTGCGATACGTAAATGGATTCATAACAGCCAAAATAATGTTTTGCATTTAAAGCGAAAGGTATATGTATTTTAAAAAAAGGTTTGAAAAAACAAATGTGTTATCTATTTAAATGTGTTTTAGTGTTAAGAACAATCGGTGTTTGTCTTACACATTTAAAGTCAAAGAGAATATACTATCTATATAGAAACACTCCTTTTCGGGTATGAACTATTCTCATAAATGACAATGTTACTCTATATGTATAACAGCAACTAAAGCGTTTCTCCTTTATTTACGTGTGTGCCTAAGTGTAAAGCTCATGTTAAATAACATTCATATCTCACGATTTTCTTGGTATTCATATAGGAAAAAGAAACTACCACACCGTCAGAATAGTTCCGAAATATAATAGCATCCACATAGCGGAACTTGAAAAAAAACATGTTAGTTTTCTTTTGTTTTTCCTGCGAAACTCCTGCATATAATCTGCATCATATGAATAAAGGAACAAGTCAGTGGAAACAGTTTGGTACCCACAGGAATGCCATCTCCAGCCAATCATAGGAAATATGCTGTCAATCAAAAGCTCAAGCAGTCAGTTTCTAGCAACGTTTCGTTGGATTCAGAATGGATCATTCCTTGACAAAAATATCATTGCTATTTTGTGCGAAGACCGGAATCAAATATCGTGGTGAAAAAATATATTTGATCTGAAATATTAGTTTAAAAACATACTTATTATGACACTGTAAAGCTTGTTAACTGACAATTATAATTTACTTTGAAGTTGCAGTTGCAAAATATAATCTCTATATTACCTAGAATAGGAGGTAAAATATAACATTTTCTGAAATCTAACCATATGTTTATGCTTCGAAATACCCCTTTGGTATCTTCAAATTTACTTTTTACTTCTATATCAAATATATCTCTGTACATAAATAGTAGCTACACAAATGATACAAGGGCGTATGAATACAACTTAACAGAAAGGAATTATCGATGTGTAAGCTGCTAAAAATATGTCGCATAGTTCGATGAAATGTAAAGAAACAACATTGTGCAAATCTGTTTGACATACGTTTTCAAGATGTCAGGAACAACATGACTATTGTAGGTTTTGGAAAAATGTTTAGAAATTTAGAAAATTAATATATATCTTTTATATGATATTGACGTTTCACTTATGTATTGTGTTTGGTGTCATAGTTCTCGTAAGTAACTGCACTAGATCAACGTACCAATAACGTATTGTGCTAAAATGTTGTGTGTTTCTGCCAAAGTTCAACTCAAAATCTAATAATCTTCAGCACATGTAAGGATGTCAATAATCTGTAGACAGTATTTTTAGAATTCGTCATGAATATTGCTGTAACACTGGCTTGTGGAGTTAGACAAACAATCGACCAATCAATCAATCAATATTAAAGAGGTGTCCATAGATGCATATGTAAGATATAATAGTGCCCTGTGAAATTGTGTCCAGTTGTGTTATATTTGTAATGAAAAACCTAACACAGATTGAACGAAGTCATCGCTGTGCTTTATTCCGTCTTCGGACTTTGTCATAGGAGACAATTGTAAGGGCGGACACTATTTAATGTTACACATACATTCCAATTTGACAATATTGAACAACTGCAGAACACAT
Source organism: Bathymodiolus brooksi (assembly GCA_963680875.1). Lineage (NCBI taxonomy): Eukaryota > Metazoa > Mollusca > Bivalvia > Mytilida > Modiolidae > Bathymodiolus > Bathymodiolus brooksi. Next base: position 78,542,045 of record OY804580.1, on the reverse strand, counting down.
TATGCATAACTTACCAGTAATGCAGAAGTTGAACAGAGATAGAACAAATAATAAATGCAGTTTCCATATTTGTAAACTTGATAATAATGCATAAACCAGGCAGAGGCTAAGATAGTATTTTAGACAATTTTCTAAATCTCTCGAATAGCGCTACAACGTTTGCGTTATTTTTCTTCATTACAGACACCAAATATGAAACGAACGTCAATTAAACAAGCTATGGCGAGGATTTTGGATAATGTATACGTCTATGCTTGCAAATATGAACTCATTTTAAAATAAAGCCATGCATAGCTAAGCCTAGTGCGCATGGCGATAATATTCATAATGTCAATACAAAATAACAATTGTGTTGGAAGAGCATTGACTCCAATCTTTTCAATACAGTATTTTATTGCTAAAATGAAAAGAAAGGAATGAAAATATATATCATTACATTTTCCATGGATTAATGACTATTATTGAATTTCTGATTTTAATTATCAATTGAGTAGTGTACAAAATGTCACATATGTCAGCAATATTTGAAACCTGCCGGGACAACCATGGATTATTCCTCATCATAACAACACAACAACTTCTATGCACAATGTTTTGTCAAATAACTTATAATGAAAATCGTGTTAGATTAGTTCGTAAGAAAGTGCACGTTGAAATAACATAAAGAATTAGAATGATTTACAAAAGAAACTGTATGTTGTTCACTCAGAATTATTACTTTGTATTTGAATAATTATATCAAAGATATAATAACCTAAAGAAATGATTTGACATAGATGACTATTAGTCTCTGAGTGCATCATCATCCCAATAGTTAGTGCGTCGGCTCTTTAGTTCCTGATGGTGGCATCGTCCCAGTAGTCACTACTTCTGCACCTTAGTCCCTGAGAGTATCATAGTCCTAGTAATCGGTGCTTCGGCACTTTAGTCCCTGGTGGTATCATCGTCCCAGTAGTCACTGCTTCGGCACTTTAATCCCCGATGGTATCATCGTCCAAGTAGTCAGTGGTTACAACTGTGCCCTGCTCCTCACCAACTTGTCCTTTATTCGTATGAAGCTGACTGCATGCAGTGACTTCAAGGTTATATATATCGCCAACTGGACAATTTGAAAACAATGAAATAAGATAAAATACCAGAATATAGTATGTCAATCAGCGAAGTTAAATAGAACATTTAAAGCTGAAATGAAAGACAATGTCATCCCCAGATAAATATAATATCATAATGCTTTATTAATAGAACTAAGGTTCCACCAATCTTTAGATTTCGAACATACCGAATGAAGGATGTCCCGGAAGCGCATTGTGCGCACTAAATGTGATACCTACATTGTTTATCACCTAATATTGATAATGAAATCAATACTATTATTCTAAAATTAAAGGAGATAACTTATTTATTATATTAGAAAAAAATCCAAAAGTTAAATGATCTATCCATTATCTCTAACAACCATGTGTCTATCGTCGTTCAGCTTTGTCTTGGTGAATTGTTGTCTGACAATGAGAGAATGCTTAATTAAGGCACACATATTTTCTATGAAATTTGCTGTAAAACTTTAAAATTATACATGTATTTTTGCATCGATTTGCACAGTCTTTTTCCTGGAACTGCTCACACTTCGGGAACATATTGGTTCACATCCGTTTTAGTTGGGTTTATGTTTGCTCAAGGTTTAGTTATTTCTGTAGTGCTTTGTAGATGATTTGGTTTCTTTACTCTTTTCTTTTTCCATTATATTGTCTTCCACGATTTACCCCGGTGGCATCTTTAGGCATTTCTGGCAATAGAATGTATTCTTGTAATCATTTATTTGCTCTTTATTTTTCATGTATTACTGCAACAGGTATAACATACTACGCGTATTATTAGAAGAGCTTGCAGACATCAAAGGGGTAATGAAAATCCGTATTTCGAAGAAGGACAGACAAAACAATGGCCGAAAGAAAAGGGATAAAATGGCAATTGGCGATCTACAAAACACTTCACAGAAAACCAAACATCGAACAGCACGGACCCCCATTAAAAACTGGAGTGAACCGAGGTGCTGTTTAAAGAAGAAACATCTCCTGCTCCTCTAGTGGCATCCGTTGTGCTACTCTAGTTACAAACCGGTTGATAAGTCATGAATGAGAAAAACGTTCAACACCTAGTTTCACTCATGGTGTAAGCATATGGAGCATTTGATATAACTAATATTGCCATAGCTTGATCACTTTATCTCACCCTTGGTGACACTGAATAAAACATCTAGTTTCTCTGATGGTGTCTCAAATATTTAACTTAGTCCTACTCATGGTTTCAATAAAGAGAGAATCTGGTTTCACTCAAGATGTAATGAATGGAATATCTGGTCTAACTCATGGTCTCATTAGTGTATAAACTGGTATCACTCATGGTGTCATAAATTGAGCATATGGTATTATTCATAGTGCCATAAATGCATCGCCTGATCTCACTCAAAGTGTTGTAAATGGACCATGCATTCAGTGTCTAGTCACAATCGCAATTTTGGTAATAGTTCTTATCGCCTGATATGGTATCAATATATGGAACATCTGGTATCACTCATTTTGTCATATCTTCAGCAGTTGGTCTCACTCATGTTGTCTCAAATAATACACTTGATCTCACAAATGTGTTCAATAAATGGAGATTGATGGTGTAATAAAAGGATGTTTGGTTTGGTTCATGCAGTCATAAATTAATCGTCTTGTCTTAGTGTCATAAAGAGATCATCCGCTCTCACAGATGATGTCAGTCTGATCATCTCGTTTCACTCATACTGTCATAAATGGAGCATCTGGTCACACTCATAGTGCCATAAATTGATCACATAGTCTCACTTGCTGTCTCATAAACTGATTACCTGGTCTCACCCACAGTGCCATAAATTCAGCATATGGTCCACATTCATAGTGCCATAAACTGATCACATAGTCTCACTTGTTGTCTCATAAACTGATTACCTGGTCTCACCCACAGTGCCATAAATGCAGCATATGGTCTTAATCATGATGTCAAGGTGATAATCCTATCTCACCCAAGATTTCATTAAATGATCATCTGACCTCACTTATGGTCTCATAAAGTGATCATCTGGCCTCACTCATAGTGTCATAAATGCAGCAAGTGGTGTAACTCATTTGATAGTATTCTAAAATTGATCACCAGGCGACTGTTTCACTAAAGTGATCGTAAATCGTAAGTCTAAAATCACTCTTAAGATTTACATACGTGCACGTATACGTGCGTTTCACTAAACTAGTCCTAATCTTAAGAGTGGCGACTCACGACTTGCGGCAAGTAAAATCTCCTATAATGGAGGTAAAAAGATACATTGTATCATACATTGTATATATATATATATATATATACCCAACAGCTCGGAAGCTGATTATAATCACATTTTAAATGTGTTAAAATACATTTTTAATATTTAACTAATTCTAAAACTCTAATGTGATTTTTCAAATGAATAAACTAAAGCTATTATAATTTTTTTTAAGTGTAACAGTTTACCGAAATTTGAGAAGAAATTTATTTTATGGAATATATTTTAATAAATTTCATGCTAGATGTAAGGGGAAGTTAAAAAAAAAAGATCATGGATTTGGCAATACAATCACATTCTGCACCGATATTCCGTTTGTGGTGCATTTCAATTGCCTGGAAAAAATCTTACATTTACGTGAAGAACTTAAACACGTGACTATTGTGCGGATTGTTTTTTGTTTACCTTTCTTTAAAGTATATTTCGTATTTTCATAATATTTCATGGTTTTTATAAGCACGGTTGCTGCAACTTCTTTTTCACCTCTTTCTTTACCTCTTTTGCCAGCCAGAAATGACTTAATAACTGTAACCCCTGCCCACCAAGGGAGGAGGGTGTGTGTGTGAGTAGGATTTGGGTATCTTTATTGCATCACTGTATTCACACATATAAAATAACATCTTACAATATTAAACCTTAACATGTACTGTTGATTTATATTCATAATGAGTGTTTTATTGCTTTATATATAATTAATAAAGACTACCAATGAATTTTAACATTTGGACTGCAGAAATATTTGTCGCCTTCAAATTTTTTTTTTTCATAAATGTATGTTACAAATTAATATTTTAAAAAAATTTATATTTCATATATTTGTATTTTATTCTTAAATTTTTAGTTTTCATTTTAAAGGCTGACGAAAGTGGTGAATAATCCATATTGCATCGTCAGCTATGCTGCAAAATGCAGAACATGTTATGAATAAATTAAATATATTCTAAATAACAGGCAATCCGAGCAAATGTAAAAACAAAAACTCTCGAGTATATTTTACGGGCAATTGTAATGCTCTTTCTCCGTGCAAATGTAATCCTCAAATCCACGCAAATGTAAGGTGCCCTCTGTTTGTGCTTAACTTTATTTTTGAGCAGCCATTGTTTGTACATGTACCCGATATCATTCATTTCTTGAAATTTCTTTTAAGTACTCTCGTTAATAAAATGTGTTGATATTGTAAATACGAAATTGATAGAAAGCACACTGAGACAAACAATAATGTGTACTTAGCTGTTTTAATGATTTTGTATGGCTCTCGAAATATAAAAAATGTTGCTTGCATCTAATATGTATTGCTCGATTGACTTGATTAATGTTCATATTAAACATTACAGATAGCAATTCTTCTCTTCAAAAATAGATTTACGATTTACGACTTACGAGTACCTACCACCACCCTTAACTTTGCGATCACTTTTTATTGCAAGTCGTAAATCCTAACTATTAGTGAAACGGTCGTAACTCTTAAGAGTACACTTACGTCTGCGTTTACGACTTACGACCTTTAGTGAAACGATCGCCATGTCTCACTCATTGTGTGATTGATGGATCACATAGTTTCACTTACAGTATCATAAATTGATAACCTGGTCTCACTCATACTGTCATAAATGCAGCATGTGATATAACTCATTGTGTCATTAATGGATCACATAGTCTCACTCATTATGTCATAAATTGATCATCTAATCTCACTCATAGTGTCAATCATCTTGTCTTAATCGTAATGACAAAGTGATAATCCTGTTTCACGCACGATTTCATAAAATGATCATCTGGCTTTACTCATGGTCTAATAAAGTGATCATCCGTTCGCACCTATAGTGTCTTAAATGCAGCATGTTGTATCACTTATTGTCTTTTAAATCAATGACCTGCTTTCACTGATAGAGTCATAAGTTGATCACCAGGTCTAACTCATTGTGTTTCAATTTGGACCGTATGGTCTCATTTCTAGCTTAAGACATACAGCATCTGATCTCATATATTGTGCAATAAAGTGATAATTTGATCTCACTCATAGTTTCATAAATACAGTATCTGGTGTCACTCATTGTAGCATAGTTTGACCACCTAGTCTCACTCATTGTGTCATACATGTATCACCTGGTCACACGCATAGTGTCATGTATACAGCATCTGGTCTCACTCGTTGCATCATCATTTGATCATCTGGTCCCACTCATGGTGTCATATATTGATCACCAGGTCTGATTCATTATAACATTAATGGATCACCATAGTCTCACTCATAATATCATAAATTGATCATCTGTTCTTACCCATTGTTACTTGGTCATTTGATCTCACTCAAAGTGTCTTACATACAGCATCTGGTATCACTCAGAGTGTCATACATTGATCACCTGGTCGTACTTATTGTTTCATAACGTTGTCATTTGATCTCACTCAAAGTGTCACAAATGCAGCATCTGGTCTCACTTATGTCATAAATTGATCATCTGATCCTACCGATTGTGTCATAAATTGATCAATTGGTATACTTACTCATTGTGTCATAAATTGACCATTTGAGTTAGTGAGTGATTGCTGCTTAACGCCAGTTCAGCAATTTTTCAGCTATATCATGGCGAGAACAAGTTAACTATCAATGAGATGATGATGAGATAATAGACCAACACACTGAGTTATATTTTTATAGTGCTAGCTCACTTAAACAACAGTCGGCGGGTAGACCTTTCGCTCCACTTGGATACATTATTCTGATTCCAAGCCAACCAGTCTTTGCACTTTCTCATTAGTGTTGCGCGCTTAGCGGAGAAGCAACAAATACCACTTTACAAGGATTTGGTTTGTGTCATAAATGCAGCCTCTGGTCGCACTCATATTCACATAGCTGCAGCATCTGGTCTCAGCCAAGGTCTCAAAATGATAATGATGTTTCACCAATGGCTTCATTGTTTGATTATCTATTCTCACTCAAAATGTCAACAATGGATCAGCTGTTCTCACTCATGGTATCATAAATTGATCACCTGGTCTCACACAGGGTGCCATAAGTTGTTCAACTGGTTTCACTCCTAGTGCCATAAATTCATCATAGGTGTTTTTGTTGTCTAATATATATTATTTCATTGGGCCGTTGTGGTCGTAATCGCATGGTATTTTATAACTACCTATGCAAGCAGTACCTATCAACATCCCGTTCGGGCTAGGTGTATTCGATACAGCATTATGTGATAAAGTTTGTCAGTGATGTTCGGCAGGTCGGTGGTTTTCTCCGGGACCTGGGTTTCCTCCACAAATAAACCTGACCGCCACGATATAACTGAAATATTGTTGAAAGTGGTGTTAAGCACCATGACCCATCAACCCCACCTATTACATCATAATTCGATTAAAGGTTGTCGCATGATATAATGTTTGTCTTAAAATAAGAACATATGTTTGGTCAGTGTACATTTATGTTTATATGCTAATCAACATGTATTATTCTTTTTATAACATAATCTACTAAAATGTACCAGTACAACATTTCCACTATTTGTTTTCACTTTATTTAATTTTGTGTCATAATGTGTTTATATTGTTCTCAGTAAGTAGAGTTATCAATACCGTTTCTAATCCAATTCTATTTCAAATTTCTACATTGTTTTCTTTTGCAGGTTAACATTTCAATTTATTAACTATAATTCTAAGATTACATCACTTCCGTCAAGTTGATATAGAACAAGTGCTTTGGCTAAAATGATCTTTGTTGTGCACGAAATTGATTGTTTCTGGCAACTAATATCTATAACACTAAAATAATATTTAACACGTATAATACAGGGAAGCTGGTCCATAGTAGTTAGTAACCAACAAACTTTTTTTGGATTTGTTAACATGTATTCCGTAAGGATAGACCAATCCGTCATCACTACTAATAAGTTGTCGTCCATGTCTACCATCTGGTTCTAGCACTACGATCTTGTTAGAGGGATTTGACGTCACGTACACGCTAGAATTATTATCCACTGTAACACCCAATGGATCCTTCAGCATTGATACGTCTTTAAATTCCCACAACTTTTCCCCTTTTATCGTGTAGCATGTGACTGTACTATTTACATGGATTGTTTGATATATTTTGTCTCCACATGTTGTTATATAGGATAAGTGCGGTAAGTTGTTTTGTTTAACTAAAGTGGTAACTCTATCATCAGATAACTTCATCATTTGTATACCTCTCTGGTGTTCACACCATAATAATACTCCATTGTGATATGCTATTCCACTACATCGTTCACTAGTCTTAATATGTCTTTCTGTTTTTGAAGAGTTGATGTTTATTATCTCTATACCATTACCTATTGATATAGCGACTGTTGTATCATCTAGACATGTAACGTCAAACGGGCAACTTTGTGAACAGGGTATTTCCTTATCTAATGTACCGTCCTCATTTAGGATAACGAGTCTCCTGTTGAGATTCTCCACAAATATCATTTTACCATTCCGACAAACGATGCACCCTGTTATAGTAATGCTAACTTTTCCTTTTGGTATATTAAATGTAGTATGTAAAGTAAGCTTAATATCATTGATTGACTTTACAGATGGATGCTGCAAAACAGATATAATCTGTGCCTGCTTAGCCTTCATTGTCCTGATAACAACTAACGTAGGACTTGTTTCTATAGATACGGATCCAAACGTTGTTATAGTAGACAATATATCATTTATCTTTGTATTAATGCTGTATCTTAAGCTAAGTTGTTGTAGACATCCATCTTCAGATAAAGCCATCAGGTACTCTTCCTCCTTCTTTACCTCTTCCTCAATGGCTTTACTTCCTAGGAAGGTTTGTAGGTCTGATGCATACTCTTTGACAGCTATAATGTTACCTAGTAATCCTTCTACAGCCTTTGAATTCTTAGAAAGTTGTTCTAGCAACTTATCGATTTTTGACTTAATCTTGCCTTCTGTATCATCCAGTTCTTGTAGAATATTATGTTCTAGTGTATCTAAGTGTGAGTTTATTTTAACACGCATGTCTTTAATCTGGTCTTGAAACATCTGTCGTTTTTGACGAATTTCCAGCAGCTTTTGTTGTCGGCTTTTTGTAATTTTATCTATGTTGTTTTTTATATCTTCTAAGCTCTTTTTAATGTTGTCAATCAATGTCGATGTTTTGGATGTTTTAATTATTTCACGGATAGACAAAAGCCCAACACATTCTTTATGGTTTGTTAAAGAACAATCTGGACAACATGGTTTGTCATGGTGTTGACAAAATATGTATATTTCCTATCATGACATTCACAGTGATTACCGATTTCTGAAATAGATGCTGGCAATTTATGATAATTTTCTATTGAAATAACACCGTGATTTATGGTAGCCTTGGAAACTGTGTGATGCTTCTCACAGTCGGAGCATAGACCCTCGTCACATTCGGGGCACCATTGATGTGCATATTTTGTGATATGTTGAGCTTCACATATTCCACATAGTATATTACGTGATGTTGCCATCTCTACCTATAAACAATGTTAAAGAAAATATTTCTATAGATTAAAATGAAAGTTTAATTTGGAAGCAGAGATTGAAAATATAACATGTTAGTTTGCTGTAATTAACATCTCGTTCTTTATGTCATATGAATTAACTTTATTTTCAACGCAATATCACAGTTATATGTTGTCATAATCCCAAGGAGTAATCTCGGTTGTATATCAGTCAGTATTGTGGTGTTTTCTTGACTGAATCAGGTTGTTTTTCTTGGTTTATTTAGGTTTGCTATTTTGCATGAATAAAGTGAGACATGCGGGGTCTCTTAAATATCAGTAAGGTTCCTTTTAACTGTCATGATTAAGTCAGGGGTATTGTATTCTTTTCCCGTCGTTTTAGTCAGGTTTAGTTACTTTTCCTTGATCTAAGTCAGGCATGTGATGTCTGTCGTAATTAGTTGTGGCTTGATACTTTTTTCCTGGCTTAAGTCCTATGTTGTATTTTGAAATTAAGTAAAGCTTACTGTTTTGTGTGTTTAGGAGGACAGTTTTGTTTTAAATTCGTGTCTTTGTTTTATTATAAGCCATGTTGTATTTATTTGTCCTGATTTAAGCCAAGTTGTATTGATCTCTGTTTTGTAATTCTAACATCAAGCACAAACAAGTGAAGTAATGTAGTGGTACGTTGACGAACCATCAAATCGATGTTACTTTTATAATTCATAGACTATTAAGGTATTCAATTTTGAACGAATATGGTTTAAAATTAGGAAAAACACATGTTTAAGCCATCTGGTCATACTAACAAATAAATATATTGAACACAGGTATGACTATGGCGACAATTAATGCAGACCGCAACACAGTGTTTTGGGGGTGGCGATACATCTTGACAGCGTTCGGTTAGACGACTCGGGCAAGAATAGTTTAACTGTAGTACACGGCACTTGTCTGAGGTGTATGCTCTATGTTTTTGTAAGAACATATGTGAAAAAGATAGTGAGCAGTAGAACAGAATGTTAATTATTCGTTCTGTTTTCTTTAACCCACGACTTGATTTTAGATTTTCTCACAATTATAGTACACAAACACTAATAAGACAGTTATAAATATGATATAATACACAACAATATTGCAAAAAGTGATATAATTAGTATAAAAGACATTCTCAGTCTATCTTGTCAGTGGACTTTATTAGATATTAAGCCGGCATCATTCATATTATTTTATCTATTAACGTTCTACCCCAAGAAACATTGCTCTGAGTTATAACAACAGACAAGGGTGTAATGGTGTAAAGGTGTAATACATTCTGTTTTGTCTTATATGATTTGTTAAATATAATTTGGGGAAGCTTTATGTAATTGTAGGGCGGTCTTCGGTAATAGGATGCTGCTGAAACAGATTAATTTGTGTTAGGAATGCAATCAGTTTGTGTCCCGGCACATAATGGAAACAGCTAAAACAGTAGTTTTAAAGGTTCTACAACAATTGAAAACTGTCATCGCACTAATTAAAATAAAATGATTAGTTGACCGGATATTTGCATAATTTGTTTTTCGGTTCACTTGGCTAAGCGGTTTCAGAGGAGAAGATTTGTAAAAAAAATCGGCCAATCAGAAACAAGAATTGCCTGTGGTGGCCATGTTTGTTAATGGATCGGGACAAAATGTGCAATCTTTAGGGAGGACCTTCCATAGATGCTTCCTACCAAATTTGACAGAGGGGTTTCAGAGGAGAAGATTAAAATGTGAAAAGTTAACGGACGACGGACGACGGATGCCAAATGATGGCAAAACCTCACTTTGCCTTTGGCAAGGTGAGCTACAAAGGCACATTCTCAAATTTCATGGAAGAGCTAAAACTGTTATTATAATCGAACGCTACGAATAAGGTAACCAATACATGCTATAATACATTTAGATAATTTGCCAATTAAAATAACACTATTTTTTTTCTTTATGTTTTTGTTTTAAACATTAATGTAATTACTTCTATTAATTTATCTGCATTGACACTAGAACGTCTTTATTGTAGGTCAATATGTATCCATTGATGTCTAAATGACGACTTGAAGTAAAAAGATCAAAGTCCATCACAGGTAATAATCCGGGACTTTGTGTTAGATCTGTATAGTAATATGTGTAAAAAATAAATTAAAGAAGGCTTGCTGGGATCTTAGCAGTACAACAGCTTTAAACGGTCTACATTAATTGCAAATTGTGATTGCAATAATTTACATAATAAAGATTTGGCGATATGCACAATTCCATTTCTATTCCCTCCTATTGTCTATGTTTGCTTTGTTTATTTCTGTCGTAAGTATGGCAGTATTGTCCATCCTCAAATTTGATACAGGAGTTACACATGTTATTCTAAGCCAACGCTACCAATAAGGGAAATAATACATTTTGTAATGGCACGGCTGGTAAAAGGCCCAAGCAGAACAGTTGGTTCTGCAAAGAAATTCGTGAGGATAACTTCCAGTTTTGGTGGAGAAGAGTTCACGAAGACGCTTCGCAAGGTATGTACATGTCAAGAATTGAAATTTTCTTTTTTACAGCTCGAATATTGAAAAATTAGAGAATGCTATGCTGTGGCGAATGCTTTCACGATTAGAAACATGTATAGTTTATTCTTGTATATGAAGTGTAACTCTCGCAAAATCAATCGTCCCACGAAAAACATGACGAAAATTGTGACACTCTTACATTTCTAAGTTGTTCTTGACAAAGATGCAAGTTAAAGTTTCAATATTTTTTCATCATGGGAGTCTCAATGTAATCGGGGATAAATTCCGATTCGTCAGAAGTAAATTGAAGTTTAGATAAATCTACAAGCTGTCAATTTTCTCGTTTTCCTGATTGAGGAGATCGGTTCTGAAAGAGCACATTGCGAATGCATGAGGAGATTTGCTAGTTTTGTTAGGACACATGTAATCCACTTTATAATAACAAATTTTGCATGTCTGTCTGGTAATAAATTCACGAACTGATGCCCTTCTTCCCGTCGGGGTTTTAAAAGTATAAAAGTAATATTTCATTGTTCATGGGCTGTCCACCTAGAAAGAAACATTTCATTAAAGGAATCAATTCTGCGGTTTCCCATGATTTAACTTGTCATTATTGATCATTTGTTGTTTGTGACAACTTCCATTGTGTTTTGGATACACAAGATTAACTTCCCTTACATTGAAAAAAAATGAAAATGCACTCTAAGATAATTTTATAATCAAGAATATTTAAACTTAATGTGAATCATTTCTTTATAATTTCTAATACAAATGATACACTCTAAATTAAATATCATACAGTTGAGAATAATATTAATTTGTGGTTTGTTTTTCTATTATGTAGTGTGTTATGTGCACACACTTGTAAATAAAAATGATCTCTGTTAGTAGTGGTTACAAGATGTAAAGCGCTTTACCGATTTTAAGGATATGTCCACAGTTTAATTGACATCTTGTGTTTAATTTATTCATGACTACCAGCACTAAGTGAATGTTTATTTACGTTAGACCTATGTATGTGCTGAAATCATGTAATATTATAACTTGTGTAGATCTGCGGTGAAGTTTTCGTCGTCTTTAGTAAATAGATGTGTAAACCCGTTTGAAAGGATATAAATATTTTGAAATTGAAAGAGATTTTTTTAATAAACTTGGTGTCCTGATTGATGGGGATTTTAAATTTGGTGTACTGCTACTTGTTTTTGTTCGCTTCCTTGGCGGCGATACAGGAAATCTATATCGAAATGGGTTTTTGTAAAGAGTCAATGTCAGTCCCCTTTTCCTCTTTCCCTTGAATCCTGGCATCTGCTGAAAGTGGACAGAGAATAGTTTATTTTGATTAGAGTATTTATCAGTTTTGTGTTTAAAAGTGTCAATTTATCAATTTTGCAGAAAACAATTAACAAAACTAGCAAATCTCCTCATGCATTGGCAATGTGCTCTTTCAGAACCGATCTCCTCAAGCAGGAAAACGAGAAAATTGACAGCTTGTAGATTTATCTAAACTTCAATTTACTTCTGACGAATCGGAATTTATCCCCGATTACATTTAGACTCCCATGATGAAAATATATTGAAAATTTAACTTGCATCTTTGTCAAGAACAACTTAGAAATGTAAGAGTGTCACAATTTTCGTCATGTTTTTCGTGGGACGATTGATTTTGCGAGAGTTACACTTCATATACAAGAATAAACTATACATGTTTCTAATCGTGAAAGCATTCGCCACAGCATAGCATTCTCTGATTTTGCAATATTCGAGCAGTAAAATAGAAAATTTCAATTGTTGACATGTACATACCTTGCGAAGCGTCTTCGTGAACTCTCCTCCACCAAAACTGGAAGTTATCCTCACGAATTTCTTTGCAGAACCAACTGCTCTGCTTGTGCCGATTACCAGCCGTGAATGGATAATTTGTCAATTAAAACAACACTAATTATCTCCCTACTTGCTATCATAAAACATTATTGTAATTACTTATATTAATTTACCTGTATTGATACTAGAAAGTCATTATTGTAGGTGAATATGAATCCATTGTTGTCCACAGGACGAGTTGAAGGAAAAGAGAAATGAAAAGTTCAAAGTCCATCACAGGTAATAATCGGGACTTTTTGTAAAATCTATATTTAAACCTTATGGTAATCTAATATGTGTAAAGAATAAATTAAAGAATACTTGATGAGATCTTATCAATACAGCAGCTTGCAATGGTCTAGAATAATTAGAAACAATGAATACACTAGTTTATAAATTAACAATTAGTTGGCAGGAGATATGTAACATTCTATGTTTATTCCTTCATACATTTCCCTCCTATATATATTTTTTAATGGATAAGCTGTCAGTAAAATTAACACTTATTATTCATCTATTGGTTATCTTAAAACATTATTGTAATTTATTATTTTTGTTAATTTACCTGTATTGACACTGGAAAGTCTGTGTTGTATATCAATATGTATCCATTGATGTCTATATGACGAGTTGAAGGGAAAAGGAAGTAAAAAAGGTCAAAGTCCACCACAGGTAGTAATCTGGGACTTTTTGTAAGATCTGTATTTAAAACCTGTCAGTGTATATCTAGGGGAATATGATACGTATAAAGAATAGATTAATGAATTAAAGAACTAATCGGAGGTATCGAAACAATAAATACTTGTTGGTCAGGATTTAAGTACATGCGTCTTTGTCTGTTTGTTGATATTCTTGATAAGTATTTGTACACTGAGTATGACATGGGAAAATTGTTTATTAATTGAAAATGAGTTCACTTAGTTATCACAATAATCATTGAATTTTAACAGTACATTTCAAATAAAAGTTTCTAGAATTTCACCAATATCTGTTTACAGCTAGTACTATTGGCTGGTCATACTAAGCTGTACTATTATATATAAAACAATATTTTTTTTTTTAAATCATGCGATCCGTAACAATCAATTATTTATTAATTTATCGCAGTTATATATCATAGATATCTAATTTAGTGTGCAGAACGTCGCCTCCGGAAGAACCCATATTCTGTATACTAAAAGTCAAAATATTAGAATAATCTAAAAAATGTTATGAAGAGGAAAGTCCTATGCAGGATAGACAACACTGACGAAGATCATCTATGTCTGAGGGATGAGAATCAAAGTTTTAATAATAATTACATGAATTCGGAAAGAGATATATCTACACAATGGAAAACCGTTTCCACCAGAAACAATCAATTTAGAAACAAAATATATCTAATAATTATTTTGTATTCCAAACATGATTTTTAGATGATATTGGTGTGGTAGATTGCATGTATTAGTCATCGGGGGTATCATCATCCTAGTCTTCAGTGTTTCGACACTGACATGGTTTATAAAATATATTTATTATTGCAATCTACCATTCTTAAGTAAAGCAATTATTATTATCACTTAGGCTCGCCTCTCTCAGGCATAGCCGATTTTTACTATTCTCTTTATGTCTGTTGGCCTCATTGCTCAGAACGTTTCTTAAATAATTTGGTCTCCCAATCTCTAGACATGGAGCGTATCTAAGTTAGGTTTAAACAGAAAGGCGCCATACACACTAATTTTGATATCTATGTTTTTATTTACTTATACGACGGTTGTCACCATTAAAGCTCGAACATCCCATCCTTACATAGTATATCAATTTACTCGGTTTTAATGGGATTTGTATTGTTCAAAATTTAGTTTTCTGTGTAGTGCTGTCGATCGTCGTTGGTCTTTTTTGTCCTTTTTTTTTGCCTCTTGATTATGTGTCCGTGTTCGATTTACTGTTCCTGATTAACACATTGATATTTTCGAACTTTTTTGTCTTTTGCAATGAATTAAATCATAGCTGATCAAGCATATTTGTGTTTCAGTGGTAATGATTTACACAAGATCAGTATTCATTTTATACTTTGATTATACAGAAAAATAAGAAACTTAGCCATCCCGATTGACTTACAATTAAAGCTATTTGAATCACTTATTACTCCAATTTTAGTTTACTCTTTAGAAATATGGGGATTTGAAAATAAACAGGGCATAGAAAAAATGCATTTGCAATATTGTAAAAGAATTATAAACTTATAAAGCAGTACACCACATTTCATGGTCTACGGTGAAATTGGCCGTCTTCCTGTTGAAATTATTATTAAGTTGAGAATGGCTACATTTTGGAATAACATGTTATGCAATAATAATAAAATTTCCAGTATCATGTAGAGACTTATGTTCAAACTTCATCAATGTAATACCATACATTTTAAATGGATTACATACGTCAAATCAATCTTTGATGAGTGCGGACTTAGTTTCATTTGGAATGATCGGATAGATATGAATAGAAATGTATTAAATCTGTTCTAAAACAAAAGTTGTTAGACCAGTATATTCAGCATTGGTTTCAACAGATTAATAGTTCTTCACGAGGTGAATGTTATGGTATTTTCAAAACCGAATTTAAACTGGAACCTTATCTTATTAGGTTACACCCATCTGATAGAATATATATGTGTAAACTGAGATGCTCGAATTTGAAACTTCCTATCGAAACTGGTAGATGGGCAAATATTCTGAAACAAAACAGGAAATGTCATTTATGTAACCTAGAAATTGGAAATTAATTTCATTATTTATTTATTTGTTCATATCCACAAATTAGTGAACAACGAATTTTTTTTTTATCCCGGAATATTACTTAAGAAATCCTCCGTTATATAAATTGAAAGGGATGTGTAATGTAACGTTGTATCGTAAAATATGTAGAATCATTAGAAAAAATATTAAATATTTGTAATTGGTAATATCCTTTTCAGTTTTATATTAATGGTTCCAATGTTTTAGCACATTTTATATGTTTAGACATATTTCATTGCACCATAATTGTATCTTTTTTTCTTTTTTTTCTTTTTTTTATTCACAAAAACATGGAATTAAGCTAATAAAAAAAAATAGTACTTATCCTGCATACTTTAAAATATGTAATCCCACACAAATAAATAAAAACTTAACAACACTTTACAAAGTACATAATTGTATATACTGCCACGTGTAGTATAATTGTTTACACTCTTGCCACGAACTGCATGTGACGTTGTTCGAGTCAAGCTACCCTGTTTGTATATTGTTGTAAATTTCTAATTGCTATTGTCAATTTCAATGTATTGAGTTTACATGTATTTATGTTGTAAATGTTTAACTACTGTCATCGATTTCTATGTATTTGTTTGATGTTTTGACCCCTTGTATAGTGTCTGGGGATAATACAGTATTTGTTTGTTTATTATTGTTTAAAATAGTCAAACAGTGCATCCAGAATGCTCAAAGGCAATAATTACATGTACCAATAATTCTTATACAACTAATGTATATTGTTTTCGTGTTTTTGATTGGACAAGAGCACAGTCACCTGTTTGATTTTGAATTGTTCAATACTCGATGAACTTTTCCGTACCAGAACTACTTTTTTGTATATAATTTTAACCTTAGAAATTATATTAATGGAGTGTGCAAGTCTTATCACCCATCTCCAGATAGCGAGCTGTTTAAAGAGCTATCCCGCGACCGTGTGCTCCGCCGACGAGCTACCGTCCCACGTGGTGGAAGTCACTGGGTGGCGTGTCACTTTCCCCTCGTGTGATCCGCCGAATTTGTCGATTCACTGGGAAACGACCGGAAACGTATCACAGCCGTTTCGCCAACGTCCACGGACCGCAATAGTACTACTGTTCGTCTCTTCTTCTTCTTTAGATATGCAGTACTTCTTCAAGATGTTGAAGATTACGTACTGTTGCATGCCTGGGTATTTACAAAAATATTTGCATAAATTTCATGAAAGTGAAATAAAGTGAAATCAAAAGTGTGAATAAAAGAAAAATTTAAAACTATGTACAATTGTATTTGATATTTAAATATTTAAGAGAACAGCGGGTGTTAGCTGTTCTCTAAAAGAGTCTATTGATGGACTTGAGATAATTGTCTGTGGTAGGATGGTCCATTGTACTATGGTGTGTGGAAAAAATTACCATTTGTATGTATTTTATTTGTGTTGTCTCAAATCCAACCCTACGACACCGACACCTGCGGACTTTATTGTCTGTACTACTTCAAACGGAGACCTCGAGGAACTAGGACACAATTTTAAGATCTAACTGTTAACATTGTATATTGTCATGCATTGTAATTGTCGTTATGATAGAATGTATTGAACTTAATAAACAATCGAACTGTTAAAATTGTATTTTGTTGTGCATTGTCTTGGTAAATGTCCCCATTATAAAATGTATCGTAATAAACGGACGAAGATGTGTTAAAACGACTATTGTATATTGTCAAGCATTGCCGTGTCTTTATTATATAATGTATTATACGTAATAAATGATACGAACGAAATCGTGTTGTTGTGCTATGCTCAGAGTTACTTCCCTTCGAATACGTTTAACCATACTGGAAACGTATAATTACTTCCCTTTGAACATACACATTGAGTTATCTCCCCCGCTCTCACCGAACATACACACCGAATAAAGTTATTTCTCTTGTTTGTAAACTCTGATCGAACATATACACCGATTTAATATCTAATTATCAAATTATAAATACTATTTTAACTATCTAGTTCGAGTTCAACCCGAGGACGGCGACACATGTGGACTCTATTGCGTTCACGTCATCAAATACAGATATAGAAACTTTACTCTGGAAAATATCGTGAATGAATTCTTCGCTTGAGACCCAAAGACGATCGAGGCCGAATTGAAAGACATTTCCGAATGAATTTTGTGTACAGCAATATATATAATGAATAAAAAAAATGGATTAGAATTTTCGTTTTTGTTGACGCCTTAAATCACTCCTCCCCTACTCAATATTCCCCAATTTTTCATTTCGTTCTTTTAATACCTACCTGGTTGTGTCGGATAGAATAGTGCCAGCGTCTACTGCAAGAACGATAGAATGCATGAGTTAGTGAGAAGATCTACACACTCCATCCTCTACATTGGGAAGACTATCATTGTTTTGTTTATATATGTTATGAAAAAGAAAACCCGGTGATATACATCGTTTTAATACATTCATCAGACAATATTAATTTTATAATTAAATACCAAATTAAAATGGTATAAGCTATCGTGAAATAGGAGGAGATAATTAAAATGTTATTGCCGGTATTTTAATTTAATATCCAGAAAGGTGTTAGCATTTTTATAGATAAAAAAACACAAATAACATTTTGAAAATAAGGGTAATAACAAAATTACTGAACTCCGAACAATCTTCTAAAGGGAAAGTCTAAACTCATAAGCATACAAACAGACACAATATGTCAACAAGTTACCTAAAATAATGATTCGGACTAATGTGAATAGTTAGATTTAGTGTTGTAATGCCATTGTTCCTTGATTTAATTATAAATACTTTTTTTTACCTAGAATTAGGGTTAGGGTTAGAGTTAGGGTTAGTGTTAGGGTTAGGGTTAGGGGTAGAGTTAGGGTTAGGAGGTGGTTATGCAATCGGCTCTTCATCCTATCGGTATAGATGCTCGTACCATACTACATTTATTAGTGTGGTTTAAGTCAGGCTAACTTGTGTTTTTCCTTGTCTTGGTTTAAGCTAGATAATATTGTTTTGTGATTGCTTGTGGTTTAAGTCAGGCCTGGTTGTGCTTGACTTTGGCTAAGTAAGATATTTTTATGTATTTTATGGCATCTTTCAAGCTTAATGACGTTTACTTGATTTAAGTCCAGTTGATGGTACTTCTCATGTCTATGTGTGGTGTGCTATTGTATGCTTGATTCAAGTCAGTTGTAATGTAAAACATGTTGTGTTATTTCGTATTTTGGATTTTGTGTGTTTAAGACATTTAGATTTCAAATTCGTAGTTCAAGTAGATTTTTGTATTATTTGCTTGATAATATTTTTCTTATTCTATGTAATGTATTGTTGTATTGTTCTTAGGTTAAGTTGTTTTTGTCTTGGTCTAGGTTATGGTTCAGTTTTTGTTTTCTTATTGTTTGTAGTATTTTACTGCGTGGATTCCTTTATTTTTAGTTCTTCGTTTCTGTAAGGATTGATGTAACAGATGTCACCTACATTTGTGTTACAATTGTGGGTAAATGAATGATACGATCATCTTGTAACCCAGTGCACAATGAAAACGAAGATAAAACAGTAGTTTTAAAGGGTATGCAATATTTTCGAATTGTCATCCCAATAATGTACAAACAAAAATAATTTGCTGACGGGAGATATGTATAATGTGTTTTTTTCAATACATATTTTCTTCAAATATATCATCAAGTTAAATGCCGGCATCATAATGTCGTCCAGTTTTATTTGGTTCTAACTATAAGGTAAGTATACCAGTGTGAAAGAAAATTGCGCATGCTTAAATTTGATACAAAAGTTACACATGTCATTCATATCGAATGCTACCAAAAAGGCAAACAGATAATTTGTCAATGAAGACAACACTAAATGTTTCTCTTTTGTTATCTTAAAACATTATTGTAATTTCTTCTATTAATTTACCTGTATTGACACTATACAGTCATTATTATAGGTCAATATGTATCCATTGATATCTACATGACGCGTTGAAGGAAAAAGGGGGGTAAAAATGTCAAAGTCCATCACAGGTTATAATTCGGGACTTTGTGTAAGATCTATATTTAAAACTTACAAGGCTATATATATTTGTAAATGTGATAAAGACTAGATTAAAAATAAACATTATGTGATAAATTTGTCATGATTTGTTTATTCCGGGTACTCCTGTTCTCTTTACCAATGAATCAGACCGCCACAATATAGCTGAAATATTGTTGAAAGAGAAACCTAATTATAAGCAATATATATTTGAAGGTCAGGATTTACATATATTTATCCTTTATTGTCTGTTTGATGATTTTCCAGATAAGTTATTCAACTATGTATATACATGTAGGCAAATTACATGCCTGAAAAAAGCATAGAGACGATTTATGGTGTGCAACAAATGAATATGAGGGTCTTGGGGACACGAAGTTACCCGTGATCGTCCGGAGCAATGCTGATCCCGAGTTCTGTTCGTGATGTTCCTTTTTTATTATTAATTTAAGCATCATTGTGTTCACCAATGGTGGCATAAATGGAGCACCTGTGATTACTCATTGTTGATCAGGTATTGCTCATGGTTTCACAAAATGAACGCCTGTCTAACTCATGTTCTTCATCGTGTCGTCATGAATAGATCACCTGGTCTCACCAATGATGTCAATAATTGTTTCTTCTGGTCTCACTCATTGTGTCTTACATTGTTGATCAGGTCTTGCTCGTGGATTAACAAAATTAACGCCTGATCTCTCTAACTCTGTATCAGGTCGTCATGAATGGATCACCTAGTCTCACTAATGGCGTCCTAAATGGTGCGCTTGGTATTACTCATGATATCATGCATTGAGCACATGGCCGCACTCCAGTCGCAATAAATGGCATCACTGTTCCTGCTTTATGTAGTACACATGGCTTTACTAATAATAAATGTAGCTTCTGGTTTCACTCATGGTAACATAAATCGAGCACCTGTTCTCACCCATTGTTTAACAAATGCATCACTCATTGTGTCCTATGTTAATGATCTGGTCTCTGCCTTGCGTGACATATTGATGTAACATTTGCTTATATGCATGGTGTCATCAATTAAGCGCATACTCATACCCATGCTGTCATTGATAATGCACTGGGTCTCACCTTAAGCGTAATAACCGGATCACTTCGTCTCACTCAAGACGTCATAAATACACGATCTAATCTTGTTCATGATCTTTGGTGGGAGCTCTTGTCGTCCGATATGTTTTCCTATTTGTGGAGTTGTCATCTTTGTACAGGTGACTATGTTGTGTGTACTTTCTTCTTATTATATTTTAGTTGTACCTTCCAAAAAAGACAGATTCTTGAAAATATTGCAGCTGTCTATTATCATTAGAATGTAGTTTACAGTTAAACCACTTTCATACAGAATATTATTTTTTTCTTTTTTGTTTCGATTGTGGTTGTTTAATTTGCTTTGCTTAGTTTTAGTTTTTTTCCTTTTTTTTTGTTGGGATTTCTTGTTTGTTTGTGTTTTTTTTCTTTTGTTTGTTTTGCTTTATTTATTTGGGAAAATTTAGTACTGGTTGTCTTAGATTAAAGTTTGTCGTATGATATTATGCTGTCGCAACTATTTGTTTTTACATTATAAACATGTAATTTTTCTATTACACAATCTATCATTTAAACATGTTCACTGTTTGTTTTAATAGTATTTTATCTTATATTATACGCTGTTTATATTTGGTTAAATAAGTAGAGTTATCAATCACTCTGTTTATTTTATTTTAGAGCTAATTTCTACATACTTGTTTACGGTTTTATTCGGAAATTAATTAACTATGTCAGCCTAATTACGATCCTTTTATTCTATATATTATACCCAATTTATTTAACTATAATAAGATTAATAATGTATTTGGTCCCACTTAAGGTTTCAATAAAGAGAGAACCTGGTTTCACTCAAGGGTGTAATGAAAGCAATATCTGGGATAACACATGGTCTCATTAGCGGATCAAATGGTGTCATTTATTGTGTCATAAATTGAGCATATGGTCTTATTCATAGTGCCATAAATTAATCGCCTGATCTCACTCAAAGTGTTGTAAATGGATCATGCAATATATAGTCACACCCATAATTTTGGTAAGAGTTCGTGTCGCCTGATATGGTTTCAATATATAGAACATCTGCATGTATCACTCATTTTGTCATATCTTCAGGATTTGGCCCCACTCAAGGTACCATAAATGGAGCAGTTGATTTCACTCATGCTGTCTCAAATAATGCACTTGATCTCACAAATGTGTTTACTGTTGTGTGCTTAGCGGAGAAGCAGCAATTGCCAATTTCATAGTTTTTGGTCTGACTCGACCTGGGCTGGAACCCAAGATCTACAGTACTCGAAGTGAGCAGGCTAACCATTACGCCACTGATGGGGTTTGACCATTTGATCTAACTCGGTGTCATACATGTAGAATCTGGTTTCAATTAGTGTGTCATAAATTGATCACGTGTTCTCACTCACGGTGTGATAAATGCAGCTACCGATTGCCACTCTTTGTGTCATATATTAATGACATGGTCTCACTCAGAGTGTCATAAATGCAGGAACTAGTACCACTGAAATTACAGTCTACAGATAGACATGTCGACCCATTCGAACTCATTACCCTGATTACGACCCAACCAGTGTTTGGTCTTTCTCCTTAGTGATACGTGCTTAGAGGGGAAGCAACAATACCAATTGTATAGTTTTTGGGTTGACACGATCGCGGATCAAACCAAAAATCTACACTACTGGATGTGGGAACGCTATCCATTGCACGGCATATGAGGTTTCCCTGTATGATGTCAGCCTCGTATGGACAAAGGGATACGTCTGTCAGGAGAGGAAAACAGATGGAACTCATTGGGACTGTCACTGTTGCAAAGCACGTCCATCAAACATAGCAAACATGCTGTCAATCCAAATCTCTAGGATTTTGATGATATCAGACTTAGCGAGCATATTGGTAGAATCAGAGTACGTTTTTGTGTCATGCATGACTAAGACAAAGTAGTTGTGTTTACGTTTCAGTTTTATTCTCTGAAAGACAGATATAATAATTCTTGTCACCTGAGTTTAAATTTGAGTGGAAAATAAACGTCATCAGGTACACTCATAGTCAAACGATTAAAAAGCATAATGATTTAAATTGATAGAAAACTTGTAAATATAGTCATGACAAAGATAGACCACAATTCAAGCAAAATAAAACATTCTGACGCATGTTGTATTGATTTATATATATTGTATTATGTCTTAATAAATGTTGACATTAATAAATGACTATCCATTTGTTGTTATTTAATAACTGCGACATCTTCAATTGCACCAACTTGGGCAACTAGATTCTTGGCATAAAATGTCAGAAATCCGATTGGCAAAGCGGTGACAGTTGTTAGATAAGAAGGTGTAGGTTCCGAATTCCTTTTCGTATTTTTCTGCACAATTCGTTATGCAATCTATATCGAGTTCACCATATCCTGCAATCCGGCTCTCCTGATGCTGTGAGCATGACCCTGCTTCAAGCGGGGAACTTGAATTAACATGCACAACTCCTGGTCCTAAGAATTCAAAATAATAACCGCGATATTTTATCCACCGGTGTGATAGTGCATGTTCAAATCTATGTGGTGCTTCTCGTTTCTCTCTTTGTTTTTTACCCAAACTGATAAGGCAGCTCAAGTTCGTCTTTCCGAACCAATACGGGTAGGGTTTTCCTGTCAATATAGATTGATCAAATAAGTACAAATATTAAATACTATCTACATCTGAAGCAATATAGTTAAGTAATATATTTAAATAATTGGAAGTTAAACTAAGCGAAGGAGGAATAGATAATTCACCGTCTGTTTAAAGCAATAAGTTGAAATCACTATATTTGCAAAATATTTTCTCACAACCAGATAGCATACTTAATTCAAGTGCATAACGTTAGAATCGGAATGCAGTATGTTCTTCATAGAGCTGAACAAATAGTTTTTTGTTCGCTTCTATGCATTTATGTTGTTTCTAAATGCAAAATGAAGCTAAAGAAGCAAGATCTTGTAACAAAACAAGGAAGAAGTATGCCAGGGATAACGTTCTATAAACAGAGCTATATCATGTTAATTTATATAGAGCTGTAGTTAATGCTGTATTGTTACAGTGCTAAATGATTGAACAAAGATATTCATTGTCGTCTTCTGTTTAGGGTGACTAAATAAGCTGTTTAAAGAAAGATGTCATAGTGATGTCCAACAGCTCCATTAATATCAACGAACAACCGCAGTGCGATCAACATTATTGGCAGGAGCGTAGCATAGGTACAAGCTGTTTCGGCGAAGGGTCTAGAGACCACTGATGTCCACCATCGGTTCCACGAGAGAGCCCTGGTAGTGGACTAGAGGCGAAGTCACTCGGAAGTTCACGGGTTATAAAACAGAAAGAGTGACGTTTTATTTTCCTTATCAGTTTGGAAGTGTCTCATGAAATACAGATTGTTCTTCCATTTTTGACAAAACCAATACGGTCTAACTATAACTTTAATGTCCTTTGCTACTCAGACAGATCTCTCGTGGAGGCACGAATGGACAGGTTAATTTATACAGTTGGAAACTTTAATGCCGAAAGGAATAATGCTATACATATATGAGAGAAGATACCTTTTGAACTTTTATTCATCATGAATTATTCATTTTGTTTCACTTGTATAAGTTTATGGAGTCAAGGTGCCGATTTCTTCTGCTAACAATGTGATCAATAAACATATCCAAGTCGACTTGCACATGTCTGTGTATATGCATAAGTGATAAGTTGGGCAGTCGTTCGTCGCTCATAGTCGATCTTAAGTAGGATTACACGCGTCTATTTACTCTGAAAGATATCTCGTTTATTGCCGATGACACCAGCATTGCGAGTAAGATACTTACGATGCTGTATATAGTCGGTATTAGTCACGGTTTTTGCATGTAGAATGTCGAGTATTCTCTCTGGCTTATCATTTACAAGAGCCCACCTGATTATCCAACGACCAAGCTCATCCATGAAATCATGGAATATATCTACATGCCTAATCCAATATGAAAGTGGAGAATTGACTTAAATAGTTTTATTTTGAATTACAAAAAATTGTCAAATGCATACTCTACAAAGTCAAGAAATTCTGAATAGACCTGTTTTTGTGGTAGAAATTCTGAAAAAGACGGAACAGATTCTGAACATTCTGAACATTGACTGAACATTCTGAACATTCTGCATATTGTCAGAAAGGTCTGAACATTAGGACAGTGTCTGAATAGATTCTGAGCATTCCCAGCATTGTTTGAAAAGTCCGAACAGAGTCTGAACCTTCTGAACATTGTCTGAACAGAATCGGAACATTTTAATTATATATATCATGTGATATATCACTTATTCATTTTTTTTTTTGAAAATTAGAATACAACTATTTTATTTCATTTCTCATTAAATTTGACATTTTCTTTATTTCACTCCTTTTTCTTAAATCAGTATTTTACTTCATTTTCGTTAGATTTTAACTAAATATAGCATGTGATATTTCACTAATTATTTTTTTTCAATTAAATTAAATTACAACTAATGTTTTTCATTTCCTATTAAATTTGTTAATTTCTTTGTTTCAAATTTTTCTTCTTAAATCAATATATTTACTTCATTTTCATTAGATTTTAACAAAGACAACTTATTAATTACTTTTTAAAAATTAATAAAAAACCTTTAAGTGGCCCCAGCCTAAGTGCTGAAACAACAATCCACACTATAAGTAAGCATGTTAGTAAGATGAAATAATTTGATTGACCTGTATATAATAAAACAGTATATGATATCAATTGTCAATTGATAAACCTACATCCAGTTTTAATGTTTCAGAGAGGTGTCATATCTCTGCATGGATGAATCAATATACAAAATGTTGATGCCATAGATCAAATGTAGCATTGGGGTACCCTATGCATGTATCTAAGTACAAAACATAAATATGAAAGTATTCAACAAAGTATATAAAAAAATTAAAAAAGCATCTCTTAATCCATTTTATCCATTATAAAGGAAGTAAAAACAGCATAAAATTACTTTAGACCATCCAAGTTGATGCAATTTCCCAACTTTTGTGTTTACAAAGATTGCTTAAAAGACAAATTGTTATATAAAAGTTAAATATGTTAACTATTGATAACTATATAAAAAAGTCATTAATCATTTATTTTTGTTTTTGCTTTCTGTATAAACATTTAATTTTTATTTTAAGAAATAATTAAAGGCACCCATTTTTCATGAAATGAAAATGTCTATTATTGTAGATATTTAACCATCTTACATATTTATAGTCCTCTCTCTCTTATCAAAGTGTGGAAAGCTGTAAATAATGTGTATTTTGTATTTAATAACCTGACATGCATAGTTATATCAATACAGCATCAAATTTTATTATAAAACAAGCAAAGAAAACCCCCCAAAATTTCTAAAATATATCTGATTAATCATTAAATGTGATGAGTATTTTAATTGTCTTTTTCATCATTCAGTGATATTAGCCACATTCATGTTGAACAAATAGAAAAAGTCTTTGGGTTGAAATATATGCCCTAGTAAATAAATACATTAGAACTTTTAGACATTATCAAGAATGTAGACAAAACCGGGAGTTCACAAAATTTTAAGAGTGTCGGGAATCAGTCGACTATTCAGACAATTTTAAGAATGTTGAGATCCTGTCACAAATATTACATGCTATATTTGGTTAAAATCTAATGAAAACGGAGTAAAACATATTGATTTAAGAAGAACAATTCACAATAAAGAAAACGTCAAATTTAATGATAAATGAAATGATATATTTCATTAAAAAATAATTACTTAGTGAAATTGCACATGCTATACTTAGTTAAAATCTAATGAATATGAAGTAAAATATATTGATTTAAGAAGAAAAATTGAAATCAAGAAAACGTCAAATTTAATGATAAATGAAATGATATATTTCATTAAAAAATAATTACTTAGTGAAATTGCACATGCTATACTTAGTTAAAATCTAATGAATATGAAGTAAAATATATTGATTTAAGAAGAAAAATTGAAATCAAGAAAACGATAAATTTAATGCAAAATGAAATGATATATTTGTTATAATTTGATTAAAAAAATTAATTAAATATCACATGATATATTTAGTTAAAATGTTCCGAATCTGTTCCGACAATCCTCAGAATCTGTTCAGACTTTTCAAACAATGCTCAGAATGTTCAGAATTTGTTCTGAAGCTGTTCACAATGGTCAGAATTTTCAGACAATGTTCAGACAATGTTCAGAATCTGTTCAAAACGTTTCAGACAATGCCCAGAATGTTCAGATTTTTCAGGCAATGTTCAGAATGTTCAGAATCTGTTCTTACACTGTTCATCCTTTTCAGACTCTGTTCAGAATTTATAGTAAATGTTCAGAATGTTCAGAATCTGTTAAGAATTTTCAGAATCTGTTCAGACGTTTTTCAGAATTTCTAGCACAAAAACTGGTCTATTCAGAATTTCTTGACTTTGTAGTGATAGGGACGTGACTACTTGAGCCAAATGCAGCTCCGCCTTGCCTAAGTGTACTTACACGAGCACGTATTTGTTGTATGCCAAAAACTCTTTGATAAACTCACACATGTGACAAAGATGAGCACCTTGAGAGGAAAATAAAACACTTCATAGAAGGTATATGCATGTATTTAATATATGATTAAAATATGATAAATTATGTAGGAAATACTATAAATTGATAAATTTGAAGAAAAAACCAAACCAAATACATATTGTGTATGATGGACAATTGACTTTTTAACATAACTTCATAAGCCACATATAAATATGTTACAATGGAAACGTAGATATCAAAGTGAGTGAAAACGGCGTGTTTCTTCAATAAGCCTCAACATGCACGTTCAAAGCTAAATGATTTAGAGAACTTTGGGAGCAAGAAAATCCAAATTGTCACTTATGGCCTATGTTGGACAACGGTACAAGTACCATTAATAAAGGCAGGATGCTAAAATACGTTTTATGTAAATAAATTAAAAAATATATAAAAGTGATTAGTTGTCATTAATTAATTTTTCCAATGGACTGAGTCCAGTTTGTTCCTCCTATATATTTACATTATGTACATTTTGTTATAAACCATATGGGCCATCGTAGTCGTGAAGGAATAGTAGTTACATTTAATAATGACATATGCAATCAGTGCTTATCACCACTAGCGCTGTGAGTTCGAACACCACTCTGGCGAGATATACTCGATACCACATTATGTGATAATGTTTGTGTCTGTGACTTGAGACAGGTCTGTGGTTTTCTCCAGATACTCCCGTTCCTCCACCAATAAAATGTCTGCCACGATATAGCTGAAAGGGAAGTTCAACATCATAACCCCCTAACCCCCTTATAAAACTATGTACATGTTAGTGTTTGAATATTAGATATAAGATAAATCTTTAATCTTACCATCAACAATAATTTCATTCTGTCGTATTCAGTCCAATCACGGAAAGTCAAGATATCCTTACCACGTACAATGTACGACTTCTGATAAATATATATATATTTCTTTAATTGATATGCATCAATTATAACGGCTAAATGCAACATTTCGATTGGTCAGTAAATATCTAAATATTTTTTATTAGACACCATCGGATACGTATTTACTACGCAATACATATTTCTCGAAGTTGAGTTAAAAATGTACTAAAAGTAATAATGTTTTTATTAGAATAACGAAAAATTCAAATATCTTTTAAACTATAGATTTTTTTGAACAGCAAAATAAACGAGAGTTTTATTTAGAATTAGGAGTGCTAACTAAAAATGTTACAGTAATGATTGTTATTGTTTTGGCTGAGGCTGCACTCAGATGAAATTTTATATTTTGGTCCTATTTTGTTGTCATTTTTGAGATGGGATTAGATGTACTTTATAGAAGAGCCATCCGTACGTCAGGTATCTAACCTGTAAAATCTTTCTCTCAGCCACGTGTACTTTAGACGAACATGACAAACATTTCTCTCATAAATTATTGTTATATTTTGCATTTTTTTGTAAAATGGGTAAGCAGTCTGACTTATCTCCGGAATGCCAAAAGTTTGTATAAATGTTGTTTGCCTTTTGTAGTAAGGAAAAGGCAAAGAGGAAGCCAATTGTCGCAATTGATAGGTTATATACAAGGCCATCTAAAGCTTTGGGTGTGTCTTACACTTCAGTGCACCGTATTATGAATGGTAAGAGGCCTTGTAAGTCAAATAGTCCCAAAGAAAGAGCTAACATTTTGGACGACTTCGATCATTGTGTTATTAAAAGAACAATCCACGGTTTATATTCACGAAAAATTGTTCCGACCGTCTCAATAATACATAAGGAAATAAAATATTCTATTCAAATAGCAAAGTCTAAACTTACTCTAACTCACATTGATCTTGGATATACTTATAAAACAATAGGTGATAATCGAAGAGTTCTGTACGATCAAGTGTCTATCATCAATGATAGGTGTAATTATCTAAGAAAGATCAACTCTTTTAGGGAAGCATGGTATGATATCGTGTACATGGATGAAACATGGGTTTACCAAAATCACTGCACATATTATATGTGGTTTCCGAATGATGGGTCTGATGCCCCAAAATTATCCTCGGGTAAAGGCAAACGTTTGATTGTTTTGCATGCAGGTACACGAAGTGAGGATTTGATTGACAGCTGCGATTTAATGTTTCTGGCCAAATCAAAGGATGGTAACTATCATCAGGAGATGCATAATGTTGTCTTTCTTGAATGGTTGGAAAATCAATTGATGCCTGCTATGAACAATCCTAGCTTGGTTGTATTAGATAATGCAAGTTATCACAATGTTAAAACAGAAGATACGGTGTTCCCAAATTTTAGTCAGAAAAAGCTGTTCTCCAAAACTAGCTTACACAACACAACATTCCTTTTTCTGCTACTGATACCAAAAAAGTGTTATTTGAAAAAATAAAACCAAAAAAGACCCCAGTGTTTATAAAACAGATAAAATTGCTAATTTACACGGACATGAAGTATTAACAACCCCCGTTCGACACTGTGAACTTAATCCGATATAATTAATATGGGCGCAAGTCAAAGGCTGCGTGGCTAAAAATAATACCACCTTCCGATTAAAATATGTTAAAGAACTCCGCTTTCGGAAATATTACACAAGATGTGTGGACAAAAGCAGAAGAACATGTGGTCAAAATTCAAAAAGAATACTGCAAAGAAAACTGTATAGATAGAAATGTCATATAACTTATTATCATTGATTTGTGTGAGGATGGCTTGGGTGACGACACGGGTTGAAGTATAATCATATTAAGTATAATAGACAGAGAGAAAAGGTCTAAGAACAGTTGTAACTGTTGAAACTATCTGGGGTCAGATGAATTATTTAACTTATATTGATTATAACACATAAATAATACATAAAGCAAAAAAATAAAAAAATCTAAACAGGGACAGTTTATAATCCAACTGAAAACCAAACACATAACGGGCCTCGTATTCATGAAAAGTCAAAATAAACAAACACGAAGGTCAAAACTTCGGATTCCTGTTTTGTATAAGCATTTCGAAGTGGAATAGGTTAAATATATATTTCCAGCTCACGGTTGAGTTGAAAGATATAACTTGGGTTAGTAGAATTGCTACGTAAAACAACTGCAAGTATCAATGATTCATCAATAATGTCTGTAGTTTTTAGGTATTTTTTACCAATGTTAAGTTGAAGGTTTGGTAAAAAATAGCTAAAAAAATGACAGTGCTCAATGTCATAATCTACCCCTCCCCCAAAAAAAATCAATCCTCTAATTGATCTCTGAGGTTCTATAATTTAAAAATGTACTAATTTTACGAGAATTTGTTCGTTCCGTTTCTTATGTATATGTATATAAATGAAAAATGCATACAGAATCGAACAAAAGGACAATGGTATATTCTTCATATTATATGATATATGAAGATTACATGTTTTCACTATTAAAGACACAAGTGCTATATGTTTAGTGAACAAATAAAAATAATGAAAAATGTCCCAATCCAAGCAATTTTTACAGGTAAAATATTTTACAGGTAAAAATCAATAAACTCAATAGTGCGTGTAGGAGATGGTGACGAACTATACGAAGAACAATGGAATCGTTCTGGTGACCGTCGAATATCTATTGTCCTCGGGGATTAAAGCCCATGGCCGCAGGCTGTTCTCTTTTATAGACTCATTCCCTCCGTATTTCATCACAAATCAAAATATACACCCAACAATCCCTTTAAAATGCGATTTTTATATATGAGCAGGGCCAAATCCGTTCACTCTCCGGTCTGCAAACTTCCAAATTAAATTAGCACCCTTGATTCTCTGCACAACTTTGGTTTACACTTCTACTTTAAAATCTACAGTTTAAAAGATATTTCAAATTTTCGTTATTCTAATCAACAAATTATTACTTTAGTATATATTATTCAATCATGTAATAGGACACCCATCAACGTATATTGTAGCACATATATGCATATTTTTTTTACATATTTATTAGATCAAATGTGACACAATTGCAATTTATTTTCAGTTGCATTAATATTGTATGATATTCAATTATTTGTTACCGAAGTGCAATATAAAGGGCAATGCCGAATCCAGCACGATACTCCCACAGCAAGTCACCAAGAGCTTCCACTAGCACCAATTTGTTTACAAATCTTTATTGTCCTGCAAACGAAGAGCCATTATAATCGTCCTTACAATATTACATCTTGCATGTTGGCAACATTTTGACCCTCTAATATCTTGAATTGGTAAAAACCATACAAACCCGTCAACCTGATAAATAGCATGAATATAATACAGAATCAAAAACTCGTCAAAGTGGGTTGAAATAAGAACGCTCTAAATGCAGGCCTCTTCGGGTTATCATTTTTCAATAGAGTCATAAAGGTAATGCTTTATTTTACTATAGTGTCTGATTGTGGTCAAGTAAGATTTCAAAATAAAAGTCTTTTGAAGGAGAATTTTCAGCGTGGAAGTTTTAAATGGTTGATTATGTTCAAAGAAAAAGTTCGGATCAATTAATTTAGTGCTATGGCTGCCATTTTAAATTGACATCAACATCATAATTTCGGATATGTCTTCATCAGTACCATTCCTACAAAGTTTCTGTTCGGATGGGATATTGTGGAAAAGTGCGAGGGTCATGACAGACACAAACTAACGATATGGACTTTGAATATCAGTTAAATATTATAATAATTGATGAAATATGCTCAAGATTCATTTCTAGCACAATATATATCATTCCGAACTGCCTCAAATTAAAACCATAAATATTAAACAAAAAAAAGTCAACCTTTTTTTTATTTATATTTTCTCTTCCTTGTCATTATTAGAATTACACGATGATATAATTGGTTTATCTAATATTAGGAGGAAATGACTTTGAAACTCCGTTGAGAGGTACTTAAAACGCACTTCCTTGTGATAAAATTTCACTTCTATGTGATTTACAAGAATCGTGTTTACTTCCTCGTTCAATAGTTGAGAGGAGCCGGCTTCTACATCCCGTAGTCGCTCGGTCGCAACATTCAAAGCTGTTGTCTCTTCTATCAAATATTACATCCAATCATCTCTATTATGCCAGTAACATGGCGGGTGCATTGTAGGATGCAGTAACTGATTCCCATTAGTAAGCACTGGGATGCACCTACAGTTTTGGTGGTGTTCGTGTTGTTTATCGTTTTAGTTTGATGTGTTCAGGAGTTCAGTATTTGGTAGCAATTGAAGTCGAACTTTTCACTTACTTATTGACCTTCCTAGCTAACACAATTTGGGACTGATGTTCATTAAGACATATAAAACAGGGAGAATATCATTTAAAATGTAACTTTAAAAATCGCATTTCATACTCTAAAGTATGTATTCACATTAATATGGATGATCATGATGAAAGTAAGTCAATATTACAGTTAAGTACTGTTATCTCAAACACGGATACACCGTTTCCCCAGATAACTACAATAAACAACTCATAATATATGTAGCTTTATTTATCTCTGATAACGAAATGTTTGAAAATACCCAAATGGGTAATGAGAAGCTGTAAGTCGATGAACAGCAATATACTGTAATGGTCAATAGAAAAGCCACAAATAACAACAAACAATAGTAGATAAAACACTACTTATCAAATTCATAGAATGAACAACAATAATCTGACTAAATTCCGGGGGTTGAATTCCTGTGACCCAGAGAGAAAACAGGTGTTGTGCCAATAGAGACATCCTTCATGCTACTCTTACTACAAATACGTTAGAAATCATGGAAGAGGAAAGGAGGACTGGCGATATTGATACAACCGCAACTGACCATTCCTGTGGTCATCGATGTCATGAAGTGCTCCCTATGTCATGATGGCTACCATAAAACTGATGACTTCAACACAACTATTAGGAACGATTAATTAAGTATGTTTCATGTTAACATCAACTAACACATGTCCACTTGTTTTCCCTTTTTGGTACAGGTACTGTACGTAATGTAATCTAGAGAAAGAAAAAAAACGTTCTAGCTTTATTTTATGTTCCTTAAATTATTGCCTCAAGTGGACAATAACACGTCTTTTTATCTACTGATTTATATGTTAATGCTAGGCTTAGCTATATAGGTACTGGTGACGGTAGGAAATGGGAGGGCAAGGGCGGCTATCAAGTCATAAGCGAACAAAACTGACATTGACAATAGATATTAATCTGTTTGAAAAGAAAGCATAATATACAAGTATATTCTTCAAAAATATCATGTGTGTTTTCAATTGCATCAGCATATCTTAGTTTATCCCCACAATACCAATATAGTATACAATAGATATTCATATTCACTTCTACAAAAGTCTGTAATTGTATAATATTTAGTCAAATGAATGAAATATTTATTTAGAATAGCATTTCTTAACCTTGATAATATACAATTATAGCTTTTGTATGAGGTCGATAGTGGTTATATTATTAATCTGATATCATTCTTAAAAATTGATTAGTAGATACCAAATCAATGAAATACTGTATAATCAAAGGTTGCACTGTCAACGATTTTTGTAATATAGAAAATAGCATATGGCACGGTTATACAGCACGTTACTAAAAATAAACATATATTTTCCCAAATCATGACCACGTGGTTAAATCAGATCAATGAGATCCGACTTATAGTAACATCCATGTAATATACAAAAACAGGTCAACATTTTCAAAAAAATTCTAAATTTCAAAATTTTCCAAAATTTATAAAAATTTCAAAAATTTCAAAGATTTCATAAAATTTCAAAATTAAAAAAAAATTAAAATTATATTATCTTTTTTTCTTAAAGTTCAAAATTGTAATATTTAAATAATATCATTTCATAATAATTTTAGTTAAACAATGTTATTGGCTATCATGCTGTCACCTGACATTCCGTAACATTTGATATTGTTTGATTAATATCGTATTGACTTGGTTTCACTTTCGTTTTCTAACGAAATCTATAAAAAGAATCACGTGAATTATACTTCTATTCGACCAATGAACATAAAAGTAATGTGAAATTTCGTCCAATCAGAATCGTCGTATTAGCGTCACTTTAGAATGAACAAGTAATCATCATGTCCGACTCAGACGATGGGCTTGCAGAAGTCAAACGGAGATTTGCAGAAATCTTGGAGACTTGGTTTCACTTGGAATCTCCATAATTCACACCTATCTATATAATAATATACAATTATAGTCTTTTGTATCGGTCAATATGAGTTGTTATGGACCTTAGAAATCAATATTCACCTCAGCCTAAAGGCTTTGGTGAATATCGTTTTTAAAGTCCATAAAAACTCGTATTGACCCCAACAAAAGACTATAATTGTATATTATTATATAGATAGGTGTGAATTATGGAGATTTATCCGTAAAATAAATTATGTGAGATAAATAAAATTAACATGTGAGATAAAAGTTTGTTCTCGCCAGAACTACTTTTACACAATAATAAGTGGGGTGGTTACATCCCTTTTTGTGCTACGGTGAATACACATACGATAGTAAAATGAAAAAAAATCCGCGAAATGTTATTGACGACTTTGGCACATAACATGACGTCATATGAATACTTCCAGTTTGAAACGTAAATATAAGACGTTATTTGTCATCGTATGATAGTTGAAATTACAACTACTATGCAATCAGTGCTTATCACCACTAAAGTTGTGAGTTCGAACCCCGTTCATGGCGAGGCGTACTCGATACAACATTATGTGATAAAGTTTGTCATTGACTTGCGACATATCGTTTGTTTTCTCAGGTACTCCGGTTTCCTCCACCAATAAAACTGACAGCCACGATATAGTTGAAATATTGTTGAAAGTGAAGTTAAACAGCTTTAGTCAAATCAAAACCAATACTTAATGCAATGGATTTAGCTTTGACAAATAATTATCTATTTAAGCATGAGTAATTAATCTTTCAGGTTCTAATTTACTTTATGTTTCTGGTTATGAGAGATATTTCTGACGCTTTTTTTTTCGCGAACTGGCAAAGCGAATATTGTTACGACCACAATGACCATTACTTTATCAGACTGTCAAATTCATTTTTCACGAAGTGTTAAAGCGAATATTGTTATTATCACATTGCCCATTACTGTGTCAGATTGTCATATTTTCTTCTTTCAGGAATAGGTAAAGCGAATATTGTTATGATCATATTGCCCTTTACTGTATCAGACTGTAAAATTCTTTTTTCGCGAACTGGTAAAGCGAATATTGTTATGATCACATTGTCCATTACTGTAGCAGACTGTCAAGTTATGATCACGTGTTTTATTTACTTATTAATTATTCCATTTTATGTTATTACTGTATTCTCATTGATGTTATTTTTTTCAATTGAGTGTTCTATAGTCTAGTCTTAATACAACCTCAATAGTTTACTGACGTTGTTGGTTCCCATGGTGACGACGGTTTCCATGTGATAATCGATCCCATTCATGTATCCATTATTTACTAAGTACATCACTATCTTATTCTTGACCATTTATATACATTCGATGAGGTGTATTGTTTTTTCATAGAAAGTGGTAGCTTTTATAAACGAGAACTGAACTCAGCGCCTCTAGTGTGAGAAAGATGTTAATACAGTTCTACATTTAATTATGGTACATTTATAAATACAATGCACATAATTCCTGATATAACAATCTTGAAATCATCACTACAAAAATATACGAACCTCATTGCGAACTGGTTGACCGCTACGAAATATCTATATCTATGTAACTCGAATAATACTACGCCCTCTATCGGCATTATTCAGGTTACAATTTATGCTGCCAATGGAAAAGTCAGTCACATTCACCGTTGCATGTGCTAATGAGATTATACCGAATGGATAACTCGCTCGTTTGTTAGCAAAGCGAAAGAAGGAGGTCATGTTGGAATAAGAAGCAAGAACTGTTTACCCTTTGCGAGCACTTGCGTTCACGCCAGGTGTTTTATTTTGCGAAGTCCGTATTGCTGATCATTTTAGTTTTCTCTGTTATGTTGTGTTTATTTGTTTAGCTTTGTTTTTCTTCGTCCTGTGTCTTGTGTGGCCAATGTTTCACTGGATTGTCCATTCTGCATTATCCCTCTGGATTTCTATAACATATATTGATAACAAATGACACATATTTCACAAAAATGTTAAAACGTGCACAAAAGAACAAATCCAGAACAGATGATGTTTATGTCGTTTAATGAAGTTTTAAGACACCAAAAAGGAGTCATTAGAAGTCCTAAATCGACAGAGTGACAATGCAATAACAATGCAATGACAGAAAAAAGAGGACAAATAGACTGCACAGAAAACTAACGATTGAGCAGCACTACCTCCAGAGAAAAGGGGGGGGGGGTGAATTCGTATGCTGTTACCGTAACATGAAGGATATCACTAGAAAGACAGGAATTGCTTACCCTTCTGGAACACCTGAGACTACCCCCGGTTTTTAATGGAGTTATTTGCTTCACAATCTTTCGCTTTCTGTTTAGTGTCTTGGTTACCATTGTTTGTTTCTTTGTTCTGTATCTTTTAGCTATTGTATCGGGTTTCCTCTTCTTCGATTTACGACTTCTGATTAAAATCCATGATTATCAATATTATATTGTCTGGCCTCAACCATCTTCAATGATTTATTCATAACGACTTTGAACCCACGATCTACCACACTCAAGGCAAACAGGCTAATCAGTACTCCACCGATGCGGTTCTATTTAGTTTATGTTACTGATCAGATTCCTTGTCTATTTCAAATCTTGTGTAGTCCGATGTATTTATTTTTAATTGTCTATTTCACTTATGTTGAAACCAAATATTTTAACTTTTTGTTCAATAGCTGATATGTGTCCTATGCTAAAAGAATGCGCACCTAGAAGATGAATAGATGAAACAATGAACAAAAGAGAGGGGACAAAACTACAAGCAATGATATACAAACTGCTACACAGAAAACTAAAGATTGAGCATCACAAACCTCACTTAATACCAGGATGAACTATACTAATATCTTGTTTTTATCCAGATTGTATGGTTGGGACAACTCTGTGTAGTATACAAAAACAATTTACCAATTTGTTCAATAAAGCATTCGTATGATTATGTTGTTTTAATAATATTTGAACCACTTCATACATATGCAGTCGAATATGGGTTGACTGAATTATATAATATAGGCATTGGAGATTACAAACCATGGAAATGTTGGGATATTCAAGTCATTCATAATTGTATGTTCAGTATATGGACATGTAAGGAGCACGAAAAGAAGCCAAGTCCAGAGAGCCGCAATAGCCGCGATCGCATAGTAATTAGATTTACATCTATCTATGCATGTATATTAAAGTTCCAAATTGAAAACAAACTGGTGTTAATAGGAACTCGATACAACTTTAGTTTGTTGCCAGGATGATCCGTTCCTCACAACTTATTTAATTAACTATAACGATTTAAGTTGAAGTAATGCTGCTATAGACTGATTTTGAGTTCTAATAAAGGGGTCATATAAACATTAGTGTCATTTGTCCTAATAAACATTATCTGGTACCTGAAACGACAACATTATTAACGCGGACGTGATAGAGGACGTACTTAAAACTGATTAACACAACATCTGTTTCTGCTCTTTTTGGTAGCATTTGGCAGCTGTATTTAATTGCGTGATATTGCAAGAGAAAAATGCAATATTAGTATATTGTCGGTAAAAATCGAACGTATTTGCACTCCTTGCGAATATACAATAATGTATATTGTTGAAAAGGAATTGAAATGAAGTGAAAAGCGCCACAACCTATCCCTATTCAGAAAAGACATATATTATACTGCATTTTTTCAGTTATTTTTCAAACATAATTTATTTTGTATACATAATATATTTGCTGTTAAATCGTGCCTCATTAATTTTGCATTTTAGTTGAGAATGGCGTTTCCGTTTTGCTATCTTAAATCCTCTTACACCTTCAATTACAATAATTGCAATGCACTTGGTATATTATATAAGTACCTCGCACATGATTCAAGAGCCATTGACGTTTTCTTAAAATATCATCCTGATTCATAGCTGTTTAATTGCATTTACTTGAAGAAATGCCAAGTATGAAAACAATATACATACATTGTCAGAAAATATAAATTCATTTTAAAGTCCCCAAAAGACTCGCTTCCATACCTGTATCTAAATCTCGTACAAATGAATTGCATATTTGTTTATACTGCAATGTCAAATAGAACCCCCCCACCAAAAAAAAATAAAAAAAATAAAAAAAAATAAAATTGCCATTTGACTGATCCAATAGAACTGCTGTATAAAAGTGATCATATTACAATAACGTTAAAATTCTGATTACTCCTTTGCCATTTTCCAAGATTTGTGAAAAACTATACCTCTAAAATGTATAGACAAGATTAGTGCAGTGTTTTAAAATATAAAGGTAACGTGTATTAGACTTACAGACTGGAGTAAAGGCGAGATTCACCGAGTCTTTATTTAGTTATGCGTAGAATACGCATACATTATATATTTTATGACACTGCATTAGTTTTAAAATCAAACAAGTTTATAGTCATATAAACAAGTAATACAGCTTGTGATAAAAACAAAAGCAAAAACAAAAACAAAAATACAATAAACATAAAGAAATGCAACAAAAGTCAACAGGTTGAAACCTATCGAAATTATGTTGGGTCCAAAATTAACTTTATTTTTTTCCATTTCAGATAAATGAGTAACCTTTGTTTGAAAGTCGAACTCAGATAAAAAATATTTTTTTATAATGCTAGTTTCCTTCAGAATGAAAAAAAAAATGAAATTCATCATCTATTTTTTGATATTTCCAAAAATGACAAATTCTAAGATTTCGGGACACTTTTTAATTTTTTCCTAATTCGATTTCTAAATTATGGTCAAATATTTTAATCTTTGTGAGAAGTTTGAGGAATTCAAAATTTGGATGTGAACAAATTATGTTCTCTTACAACATTAAGTTTTAAAAGCTTGTTGAAGAATAATTGAATGTACTCTTTCAAGCTTTCAATATTACCTATAGAGAGTCTAAAATAAATAAGTTCTGATTTTAGATCAGACTTCAAAGATTTCATATCCCTCATTGTTTTACAGGATAATAGATTCGTCATTTCAAACACCTCTTTTGAGACCATGTATTTTATCTAGGTATAATAAGAGTATATATACATTCTGGGAATATAGCATCTTGCTATTTTCACAAGATTCCTGTAATGTGTTTATCCTGTAGAAAAAAAATCATATTAATTAATTTGAATCAAATAATAAAATTATGCATTTATCACTTGATTGCCCATTTTGATATTTTCTGTCAATAGCAAGTCAGCTGATTTATACCAGATTCCCAGATAAACCGTGAACGGTGTACCAGAAAAGTTATATTTCGGTCAATGATCGTATAGAGCAATAACACAAATCTCCACTCGATGCAATTAGACTGATAAATATAGAATAAGTGCAGGAAAAAAGTAGATAAGCAGAGAGGTGTGATATTTCCGTTGTACAAGATTAACCGGACACGACAATCTGGCTCATTGCGTAGCTAGATTCTATATAAATTGAAGACGCTGAAGAAACATAAACATATAAAATCGGTCAAATTTAAGTTTTAAGTGGTACGTTCTTTGATATCATGTATGTTGTTGACTTTCAAATTTATGTTATTTAATAACTAAAGAATAGTTTTATATTAT
The DNA here is from genome assembly GCA_963680875.1 of Bathymodiolus brooksi. NCBI lineage: Eukaryota > Metazoa > Mollusca > Bivalvia > Mytilida > Modiolidae > Bathymodiolus > Bathymodiolus brooksi. The sequence goes on along the minus strand of OY804580.1, from coordinate 78,501,819 downwards.
TAATAATGAATAATTAAGAAATAAATCATGGAAGCGAGAATGTGTTTTGAGCTTTAACATGGGTTGGCGGATATTAGTATTTTATCCCGAGCCAGAGGCGAGGGATACAATTTACAAATATCCACCAACCCATGTTAAAATTCAAAACACATTCTGGCCTATTATGAATTATTTCGATTCTGATATGTCTAATAGTACAAACAGGGTAGTATACTTTGATTGGAACACGGTGATTTATATTTACCTTTGCGGACAATGTCGCACACAATTTATGCTGCCAAATTCGAGCAGACGATAATTCTTCAACATGTACATTCACGACGGCAATGTCAGTCACATGCTCCAGCGCATGTGCTAATGAGATTATGCCCAATTAATAAATCGCTCGTTTGTTGCAAAGCGAAAGAAGGACGTCATGTTAAAATTAGTTATTGGACTATAAGTAAATTAAAGAGCCTTTAGACAAACACTATTTCAATAGTCACCTTCACTTGCATCACTAATGATATTCCAGCATCATCGCGTATGGAGTTTACATTTCATAAGTCATACGGTATTCTAGAGCATACCATTGTCTGGACAGAGCTGGGCAGCTAACACAAAAGCTCTTGAAATAATGATGCGGTCCTCCTAGGTTGAAATCATCACTTTAAATATTATACTGTCGTCTTCACATTTTAGTTGACCGCTACGAAAAATATTGCCAGTGTCTATGGATTAATTAATGTTATTGATTGATTCTGTGGTTTTCTATCCTTTATTTAGAAATTATATTGAAAATAAGACGAATTTACCTTAGATATGGATCACTTGACGTCTTCTGCTGTCGGAACATACGTTCAGCCCAGTGTTTAAGGTGGTAGACCTGGGTTACCCTAAAAATGTTCCCATCATTAAATTTTGTTTTAATTTGCATCATGGAATAGTTATGTCTAAATACATTATCTGCCAAAGTTTCAAAAAATTTCACCGTGCCGTGTTCTCCATAGCACATCCTAAATATAGCAATGTTGGGGGTATTCTTGACGCCAGATGGTAATACTAGTTTCGGAAGATTCTAATAGATATGCACATTTATTTCTGATTGAAAGGGAATATTTTGGCTTTAATACACTTGAGAGTGTTGTTGTTGAATAAATATGAAATATCTAGCATATCTGAATATCCTGTTTGGAGATAATCACGTGCAAAACAGTGGAAACGGCAAAAAAGGGGGGATTCCCTTGAGGACCACCTTGGTATTAAAAATCGGATTAAAAGAATTCCTGTCAATTAATTGCCACCAAAAAATGTCACACTGAAGAATAGGCATATAGACATCAATGCACCAAATTTTACAAACTTTTACCTATTGTTAAAATATTTAAATTTATGTTTTTCATGGAAGGTACCCAGAAAAAAATTGTCGAGTAAAGTTATCACACACCCATCCTTTGCTAGTTTCTTTGTTTGTGAGATAAAAAATACCTAGTTACCAATAACAAAAAGCTTTTCAATTCTTATAATTGACAAAGTGGATGTCCAAATTACCAAATGACTGCATTTTTCTTTTTTATTTTCAAGTCGCTGGGGAGGGGCAGGGGTGGTTTGAGGGTGACTCTACTTGATTAATTCATTACAAAAAAAAACACAAACAAGACAGACAGCCACCCAGTTGTATTGTTAAATTCCTTAAAATTATGTGCTCCAGTTGTATTCGTTTGATTCTGGTTATTCTTTAGTTGTCTTAGAAGAAGGGGGCAGCGGTATAAGAGAGGATCAGATAATACAATTTTTTTCCCAAACATAGCTTTCTATCTTTGCTAATATCTTGTTTATATCTTTCATATTTAACATTAAATTCTTGTTTTGTATTTGTTTTATTATTATTATTGATCTTATATTTATTGATTTTAGATTTATTAATTTTTGACTTGAAATCTGTCAATGACATCTAAATGTTCGTTTCCTTCCCCCGATTTCGTACGTCCCCATGATCGCCGTGTTTGAAACTTACGCATGTTGATTGTTTAGCTTTTACAAAGCTACAAATAACTCAAGTTTTGTGAAAATAATTAGAATATAACACAATTCAACGGCCAATTTGGTAAAGGAAGCGTCTGTTTGTATATTTTAAGATTTGGGATTTAATATTCACCTGGAATTTCGTCAGTACAAATTTGCAGAAGTTTGCCGTGATACTTCTGTATCAACAAATTAAACCTTCTTTATTGCTTGAATAAAACTTTTTCCTCTTATTCTTATGTATTTTCCCATTGATTACAATTGTTTTGACAATCAGCTTTACCATAAAACGAAGATTATTTGCAAGGAAAGAGTGACTTGCAAAAAGAAACAAGGCGACTTTAATTTCGCTTTGTAGTCGAGGGAGAACGACTTCAGCCGATATAGGGCGAGAATTTCGCCCACTTCGCCTGGTTTGGTGAGCCCTGCAAGGAGCAGAGCTATGGAAAGGTAAAAGGAAAAGGAGTCATTTTTTATCTGGTCATATCCAATGTAAACAATCTTTGTCACCAGGAAGCTTGGAATTGAGGTGAAATTTTCAAACGCACAGATGATCATATATTTGAGAAGACACTGAAAATAGAGTTATCTCCCATACGCCAGGCCTACCCCTTAAGTGGGATCGTTCTGTTCAATCTTTAGTCGTATGCATAGTGTTTTATTTATCCTTGTTTGTATTTTCATCTTTTTCTATTTTTAGCTATACTATTATCTATGATTCTTCGATTTACGCCTTTGATATCATAGACCAGTTCTTTTATCGGATACTAAGATGTAAATAGAAATGCATGGGATATTATGCTTTATTACATACTCATATAAATATCTTGAATTTTATTAGTCTAAAGAACGTCACATGCCATTTGACATTCCGCTATGGCAACCGCTCGACGCTATGTTGCATGGTTATATCAACCGCACGCGATAATTGTATAATCTCACGTGACGATTTCATTCTCCATTGTGAAATTAAGCATAGACGTACTGAATATTTGCCATCACTTGGTATCTGTTGTCAGATATGAACAAGACCAAATAATTATGGCACTGTGTAGGATATTCGATGTAATAAAGAATTAATAACCTTGTAAGAGTGAGATATGACGGTTTGTCTCCCCTCGAAAGTTTATGCCACCCTCGGGTGACATAATCTTTCTCTGGTAGACAAAGCGTCATATCTCATTCTTACAAGGTTTATAATTGTATAATATACAAGCAAACGATAGAGGAACCTTCGTGGTGGTGATCGTATGGTAGTTGGATTTATGACTACCCAATATAATCAGTGCCTATCTCCACTAACGTTGTGAGTTCGAATCTCGCTCCCAGCGAAGTGCACTTGATACAACATTATGTGATAAACTTTATCAGTGAATTGCGGCAGGTCGGTGGTTTTCACCGGGTACACCGATTTCCTCCACCAATAAATCTGACTGCCACTGAAATATTGTTGAAAGTGGCGTTAAGCACCATACATATTACCATAAAAGATGGAAATTGTAACTTAGAGAAAAATATACGTTATCAATAGAATATCGTTAGATATCAATTAAACAAGTGTATACATATTTGTAGTAAATATATGCACGAATGCGTGTAGCAAACATATACATACATGTTTAAAATAAACACATGTACATGTAAGGCACACACACATGTGTGCAGAAAACACAAACACAAAGATTTGAGGTAAACACATGCACACAGATTTAAAGTAAAAACATACACAAAGGTTTGTAATAAACTCATACACAAAGACTTGTAGTAAACACATACAAAAAGGTTTGTAGTAAACACGTACAGTAATGTTTGTAGAAAACACATGTAAAAAGGTATGAAGTAAACAAATGCACAAAGCTATGTGGTAAACACATACACAAAGGTTCGTAGTAAACACATACAGAAAGGTTTGTAGTAAACACATACAAAAAGGTTTGTAGGAAACACATACACAAAGGTTTGTAATAAACACATACACAAAGGTTTGTAGTAAACACATACACAATGGTTTGTAGTAAACACGTACAGTAATGTTTGTAGTAAACTCATACACAACGGCTTGCAGTAAACTCATACACAAAGGCTTGTAGTAAACACATACAAAAAGGTTTGTAGGAAACACGTACACTAATGTTTGTAGTAAACACATGCACACAGGTATGAAGTAAACAAATGCACACAGCTATGTGGTAAACACATAAACAAAGGTTTGTAGTAAACACATACACAAAGGCTTGTAGTAAACTCATACACAAAGGCTTGTAGTAAACACATACAAAAAGGTTTGTAGGAAACACGTACACTAATGTTTGTAGTAAACGCATACACAAAGGTATGAAGAATACAAATGCACAAAGCTATGTGGTAAACACATACACAAAGGTTTGTAGTAAACACATACACAAAGGTTTGTAGTAAACACGTACAGTAATGTTTGTAGTAAACTCATACACAAAGGCTTGTAGTAAACACATACAAAAAGGTTTGTAGTAAATACATACATAAAGGTTTGTAGTAAATACATACACAAAGGTTTGTAGTAAATACATGCAAAACGGTTTGTAGTAAACACATACGCAAAGTTATGTGCTAAACACATGCAGAAAGGCTTTTAGTAAACACATACACATAGGTATGAAGTAAACACATGCAGAAAGGCTTTTAGTAAACACATACACAAAGGTATAAATAAATATATACACAAGTGTTTTTAGTAAACAGATACATAAATGTTGATGGTAAAATCAAGCACTAAAGTTGCTAGAAAACTCATGTACAAAAATGTATCTAATAATAATCATATTCAAATATCGATATTTATCGTATGTATACCTTTTATTAAAATATGTAAAACATACACTATATAGATAAATACGATTAGATACGGGAATTTTTATATATGATCCCATTATGATTAAATATGAAATATTAAAAATAGTGTGTATTACTTAACATGCATACTATAAACAAAATGAAGTATGATGGGGTATGAATCGCACTGATCAATAACGCACTGAAAATTCCATTATTTACAGATATACCAAGCGCTAAGACCTTTGTCACTCGCAAATGTTGCAAATATCATGGCTACTGCAAATAATGACCCATTTGTGTAATACACGCTTTAATATGTGTCCATATCTTTGTTAATTAGTGATCAACTGCTGATTGTAATAGCCTGTTTGTCTTTTTGTCCAATGGTTACCATAGAAACTAATTTGTATCGAGGATATTTTATTGACTTAACAATATCTTTCAGTTCTTCACACAGTTCCTTGGATAATTCTCTGCAGTCTTGTGGATCATAGGAGGAACACTCTAAATTGTGCTTCAGAAATTTAAAGAGAATTGGTTCCACCTCTTCCAGTCTAAATTTCTGAACCTGATGACCAAGTGTTTCATTAGCTGTATAATTTAGTCAATGTTGACGATTTATTTGTAGATTTCTGACTTGTCTAGCCATTTTTCTCATAGATAAAATTGTAGTAAACATTTCTCAGACGTCTGTTCTGTCCCTTCTTGTTTCCTTGTCCCGTCAGATGGCGTTGGAGTACGTCTTATATGAACGGCGCTTACATATGGTCCAAATTTCTCCGGTGTTCTTTGTCTTTTAGTGTAATGCTTTCGTTCGCAAACACAAATGTTGAAAAGTACACGTGCCACTTTACACACCCTGTCGTATACACATAGATAAAGATCGATCAATTACCTATTTCACAGGTAAGTATGTGTGTACAGGCAACGAAAACAGTAAACCGATTTGAAATAAGTTCATTATTAGAAAATATAGTATTGAAACAAGTCAGGCGGTGCTTAACTTTTGTCGGACTGTATATTTAGAAAAACAAACATACACGTTTTTGCTGTTATATTGCACGCCATTCAATTAATAAATGAGCATTATTACTTTATACCTCAAGATAATACTCGAATAAAACTAACTGGTATGTCTATTAAAAATATTTTATTCATAAAAAATTACATAAAATCGAAAGTGACCTTTCCAAAAAAAAAATGTTTCTGCAGACTAGTATTAAATATGTATGATAATATAGAGATCCTTTTGCATACCTAAAGATACAAAATTACAAAACTTTCAATTCAAATTTATTGCACAACATTTTGCCTGTCAATTCATCCCTATATAAATGTGAACTTATGTCATTTTTACATGGACACTAAGGATCATCTGTTACATCTATTTTGGAATTGTAATTAATTTAGTTCACAATTGTTGGTTTGTTGTTAAAAACGTTGTAAAGATTTGTTGTATTACTCTTCCATTGAATGCAAGGGGGATAATTCCTGGAATATACGAGATTTACATTGAAAATCAAAATACAGTAAATCATATATTTTATGCATATTATTTTGTTTATTTTTCATCTATAGTATGTATTGTGCCAAATCTGTATAACAATTTTCTATTTTTAAAATAAACAATTACAAAAAATGTCGATATTTGTTCAGAAATCAATAAAGGAATACATATATACAATAGGAGTAGTTTGTAGATACCACAGGGGCAATCAGAGAACATAAATCGAAGAAGGACAGGCGATACGATAGCCATAAAAATATCACCATTCGTCAATGTTCGTGGCTTAGATGTAACTATTCATTGTGTAATCCACAACTTATTGTTCTTTCAAAATACGTAACTGCTTTAAATGACCCCCATGTTTTTGTCCAATTAGTTACGTCCGTACACATGATACAAATGAAGGGAACACCCATACAAACAATCCCGATCCAATCAATAGCACTCGAAGACACTCGCCCATCAAGCGCTGATATTTTCCTATTCTTGTAAGCTGAAGTACCTTTTTTGTCTATCATTTGTTTTCAATCAGACGTTTAACGTTTTCTTCCAAAGTGAAGCCGAACGAAATATGTGTGACAATTTTACACGTACATACACATGCAGGCAACATCGATGTTTCCTGTTGGATTGTCGTCGTTTCCGGTTCTGACGTACCTATTTTCGTTGTTTCAACTGTTGTTTCCGGCTTAATGGTAGTCACTATTATAGTTGTTTGTGATCGTTGTGTAGTGATTGATGAATATTCATTGGTGGTATTATATGGTGATAGGTTAGAATAATTTGCTGCGACTTCTAAAACATAAACAATGAGTTGCATAATATTAAGATTACAAGATTACATTACATAGTTTAAAATTAGACGTTGGTCTGTAATTCATATTGAATGTTATTCAATAAATATTCAAGAGACATTTCCAAAGATTTGTTTGGCTTTGTGTGTTGTTATGCTTATTAGATAATAGTACGTATACGCACGCTTTTCTATAGCATTCAAGTTATATTGTTTGGGATAGTCGTATATTTAAGATACGAAATATGTCCAAAACAGTTCACAGGTGTGTATGATTTCAGCATATTTTCAACGTCCAGAGTCGTCAATAATTCAAATAAACATTAGAGAAAACCTAGCGAAGGGGTTTTCAAGAATGTACACTCCAGAGAAACTGGCAACATTGGGTACATACTACATACAACACAGAAAAATAAAAAAGATTGCTATAGCAACGAGGGTGGTTTTATAGATACCTATTGAGTAAAGAGCTACTCCGTCTATTTCCACACAGTAATGATCTCCACCTCCAATACACAGATGTTCACAAAAGGTGCCTGGTATTTTATTTCCAGAAGCTACATTATCCATGCAAAGACATCTTTTACCATTCTCTAAATGAAGCTATTAAAAAGTGAAGATGTAAACGGAAGAGGTAAATCGAAAGACAATTGAGTAAAATAAGTTTAAAGAAACCAAAAGGGGTAATCAGAAGCCGTAATTTGAAGGACAGACAATACAATGACCATCAGAAAGCAAACAAAATAACAAACAACGATCTACAAAACACTACATAGAAAATTAAAGAATGAGCAACACGAACATGACATAAAACCGGGCATGAACTCATGTCCCTCCTCGCAGAGTAAACATTTTCTTATCCACTAGTGGCGGAGATCGTGTTACTCTGGTGACACATCTGTTAATAAGTCATGAATGTGGAATAAAGGTAATAACAAAATTACCGAACTCCGAACAATCTTAGAAAGGGAAAGTCAAAACTCATAATTATATAAACAGACAAAATCAGTCAACAACCGGAAAACTGTGAAAACCGTAATGACCCTGACTTGGTACAGGCATTTCTAAAGAAATGGTGGGTTGAATCAGATTTTAAGGCGCCAAACCTCCCGCTCTCATTACGGTTCAAAGGTTCCGGCTGTCACTGTAACAGTATTTAAATACAGGAACAAAATAGGTAAAATAGTTGTCAAAGCAGTACCATATTCGGTGACGTAAATGTCAAAAATATTTTTACGTCACACATTGACAAAAAAATTCTTGACATTTGCGACTTCTTTATCTTTATACATTTTCACTATATGAAAATGCATCGCGTATAATTTTTTCTGCAGAGACGGAATATATTTCGACAAGATATTGGTATCGGAATATAAACTTTTTAAGAGATCGAATAAGGCGAATCTTTTTATAGCCCTGGTCCAGTAGCCTGTTTCTCAGATGAAGATGACGTTTCAGGAAATCAGAATAATTGCTGCTGGGCCTTGCATAGCGAATCAATTGCGAGATGTAAACACCATATGCAGGAGAAGCTGGTATATTGCTGCACATGTTTGGAAAATTTATGATTTTAAAATTGAAGTCGTCCCGCTTATCATAAATTTTAGTACTGAGTTGACCACTGTCGTCAAATTCGAGGTATAAGTCCAAAAATGATGCGGACGAAGCTGTATCGGTGGTCTCTTTAACTTCCAGCTCTGGAGGATATATCAATGGAAGAAATTCTGCAAATCTAGAATTATTGATAGATAAAACGTCATCAATATACCTGTATGTGAAATTAAAGGCTCTAGCCTCATGAATCTTCTTATCTTTTACAAGCTTTTGAAGAAACTCCGACTCATATGAGTATAAAAATAAATCGGCTAGAAGAGGGGCACAATTCGTACCCATTGGTATGCCGACGACCTGCTGAAACAGTGTCCCTCCAAAGGAGACAAATATGTTATCGATGAGGAACTCCAGCATACTGATCACTTGTTCCTCGGAGTAGCATGTATTATGATTTACAAAAACAGAACATAGCATAAATATTCCTGAACGGTTAACCAAGTCATGGTGGTAACCGTGAAATTTTCAAACCGATTACGTCAACTTTACCAGTAGGAACCCTTGCTCCAGTAGCTTCTTGTGTTAGCAGCAACCTTCTATCAAGAAATTCCTGACACGAAAGACAAGGTATGGGATATCATATAAAAAACATGCATTCTATTTCTGATACCTCTTGGAATATTTTACATATAAGTTGAAATTTAGCAATGAGGACATCGAAAGCATCGTTCTCAACCGGTTATCACTGCCCATCTCTATATGAAGGTCAATGTATAAAGCAGACCTGGCGTATATTAGTTCTCCTATAATGCGATAAACATAGTCATCGATCATTGAATCATTCAGTTAAAAGATCTCGTCTATAAAGCGGAATGGAAATCTAAAAGATCAGACTAGCTTCTTTTAGGTTTTTGAATTGATATACATAGGAACGGGTAATAATTTATCAAATATTTATTCTTGTAATAAAATTACACCAAATGTTGATTAAAATATTTTTATGACTCCCTGAGGATGCTGAGGGTTATTTTTTGACTAGTTAATGGGATACTTTAATCCATTTAGTTTAAAAATCCAGACTTTTTTAATTATCATAGTGAAATTCACTTATGAAATGATTATTAATTAAAACATAAACGTAGGTAAAATTTACATATAGACTGAGTACATACATGTTATAATGGGCAAATTTCAACGTACAATGACATTACAACACTAAATAAAACTATTCACATTAGTCCGATTCATTATTTTAGGTGATTTCTATCTGTTTTTTATGTTTTTTTTATTTATTAAAATGTTAGCATCTTTCTGGATATTAAATTAAAATACCGTCAATAAAATTTTAATTATCTCCTCTTATTTCAAGATAAATTATACCATTTTAATTTGTTATTTAATTAAAAAAATAATATTGTCTGATGAGTGCATTGAAGCGATATATATCACCGGGTTTTCTTTTTAATAACCTATATAAACATTTGTAGGGGGACAGGTAACTCAATGAGTTAGGTCGTTGGATCTAACAACTCATACAAGCCTATACGGCTTTGCAAATTACAAAAAAGAGTGCACTCGATTCGCTGTCGCATGTGATAACAGATTAACAGTTGCTTGCTCCACCAATAAAACTGGTCGCCATGATATAGCTGAAATATTGTTGAATGTGGCGTTAAAACACCAACAATCAAATCCTTTTAATAACCTATATAAGCAAAACAATGATAGTCTTCCCAATGTTGAGAATGGAGTGTGTAACTCTTATCACCAATCTCCAGATAGAGAGCTGTTTAAAGGGCTATCCCGCGACCATGTGCTGCACGGACGAGTTACCGGCCCACGTGGAAGGCAGATCCCGCACATTCATCGTCAATACGGACACGTGTGACTGTTGCGGACGTCACTGGGTGGCGTTTCACTTTCCCCTCATAGGATCCGCCGAATTTGTCGATTCGCACCGGAAACGCACCGGAAACGTATCACTGCCGTTTCGCCAGCGTCCACGGACCGCAATCCTACTAATGTTCGTCTCTTCTTCTTCTTTAGATATGCAGTACTTCTTCAAGATGTTGAAGATTACGTACTGTTGCATGCGTGGGTATTTACAAAAATATTTACATAAATTTCATGAAAGTGAAATAAAGTGAAATCAAAAGTTTCTTTATTATATAATGTATTATGCGTAATAAATGATACGAACGAAATCATGTCGTTGCGCTATGCTCGGAGTTACTTCCCTTTGAATACGCTAAACCATACTGGAAACGTATAATTACTTCCCTTTGAACATACACATTGAATTATCTCTCCATCTCTCACCGAACATACACACCGAATAAAGTTATTTCTCTTGATTTATAAACTCTGATCGAGCATATATACCGATTTAATATCTAATTATCAAATTAGTAATACTATTTTAACTATCTAGTTCGAGTTCAACCCGAGGACGGCGACACCTGTGGACTCTATTGTGTTCACGTCGTCAAATACAGATATAGAAACTTTACTCTGGAAGATATCGTGAATGAATTCTCCGCTTGAGACCCAAAGATGATCGAGGCCGAATTGAAAGACATTTCCGAATGAATTTTGTGTACAACCTTCCAAATGGAAAGTCTAAACTCATAATCATACAAAGAGACAAAATCAGTCAACAAATTACCTAAAATAATGATTCGGACTAATGTGAATAGTTAGATTTAGTTTTGTAATGCCATTGTTCCTTGATTTAATTATAAATACTTTTTTTTACCTAGAATTAGGGTTAGGGTTAGGGTTAGAGTTAGGGTTAGTGCTAGGGTTAGGGTTAATCTTAGGGGTAGGGTTGGGGTTAGGGTTGGGGGTAGAGTTGGGGTTAGGAGGTGGTTATTCAATCGCTCTTCATCTTATCGGTATAGATGCTCGTACCATACTGCATTTACTAGTGTGGTTTAAGTCAGGCTAACTTGTGTTTTTCCCTGTGATGGTTTAAGCTAGATAACATTGTTTTGTGATTGTTTGTGGTTTAAGTCAGGCCTGGTTGTGCTTGACTTTGGCTAAGTAAGCTATTTTTATGTATTTTATGGCTTCTTTCAAGCTTAATGACGTTTACCTGATTTAAGTCCAGTTGATGGTACTTCTCATGTCTATGTATGGTGTGTTATTTTATGCTTGATTCAAGTCAGTTGTAATGTAAAACATGTTGTGTTATTTCGTATTTTGGATTTTGTGTGTTTAAGATATTTAGATTTCAAATTTCGTAGTTCAAGTAGATTTTTGTATTATTTGCTTTATAGTATTTTTCTTTCTCTAAGTAATGTATTGTTGTATTGTTCCTCGGTTAAGTTGTTTTTGTCTTGGTCTAGGTTATGGTTCAGTTTTTGTTTTCTTATTGTTTGTAGTATTTTAATTCGTGGATTCCTTTATTTTTAGTTCTTCGTTTCTGTAAGGATTGATGTAGCAGATGTCACCTACATTTGTGTTACAATTGTGGGTAAATGAATGATACGATCATCTTGTAACCCGGTGCACAATGAAAACGAAGATAAAACAGTAGTTTTAAAGGGTATGCAATATTTTCGAATTGTCATCCCAATAATGTACAAACAAAAATAATTTGCTGACGGGAGATATGTATAATGTGTTTTTTTCAATACATATTTTCTTCAAATATATCATCAAGTTAAATGCCGGCATCATAATGTCGTCCAGTTTTGTTTGGTTCTAACTATAAGGTAAGGATACCAGTGTGAAAGAAAATTGCGCATGCTTAAATTTGATACAAAAGTTACACATGTCATTCATATCGAATGCTACCAAAAAGGCAAACAGATAATTTGTCAATGAAGACAACACTAAACATTTCTCTATTTGTTATCTTAAAACATTATTGTAATTACTTCTATTAATTTACCTGTATTGACACTATACAGTCATTATTGTAGGTCAATATGTATCCATTGATGTCTACATGACGCGTTGAAGGAAAAAGGGGAGTAAAATGTCAAAGTCCATCACAGGTTATAATTCGGGACTTTGTGTAAGATCTATATTTAAAACTTACAAGGCTATATATATTTGTAAATGTGATAAAGACTAGATTAAATATAAACATTATGTGATAAAGTTCGTCAATGATTTGTTTTTTCCGGGTACTCCTGTTCTCTTTACCACTGAATCAGACCGCCACAATATAGCTGAAATATTGTTGAAAGAGAAACCTAATGATAAGCAATATATATTTGAAGGTCAGGATTTACATATATTTATCCTTTTTTGTCTGTTTGGTGATATTTCAGATAAGTTATTCAACTAAGTATATACATGTAGGCAAATTACATGCCTGAAAAAAGCATAGAGACGATTTCTGGTGTGCAACAAATGAATATGAGGATCTTGGGGACATGAAGTTACCCGTGATCGTTCGGAGCAATGCTGATCCCGAGTTCTGTTCGTGATGTTCCTTTTTTATTATTAATTTAAGCATCACTGTGTTCACCAATGGTGGCATAAATGGAGCACCTGGGATTACTCATTGTTGATCAGGTATTGCTCATGGTTTCACAAAATGAACGCCTGTCTAGCTCATGTTCTTCATCATGTCGTCATGAATAGATCACCTGGTCTCACCAATAATGTCAATAATTGTTTCTTCTGGTCTCACTCATTGTGACATACATTGTTGATCAGGTCTTGCTCGTGGATTAAAAAATTAACGCCTGATCTCTCTAACTCTTTATCAGGTCGTCATGAATGGATCACCTAGTCTCACTCATGGCGTCCTAAATGGTGCACTTGGTATTACTCATGATATCATACATTGAGCACATGGCCGCATTCCAGTCGCTATAAATGGCATCACTCTTCCTGCTCTATGTAGTACACATGGCTTTATTTATAATAAATGTAGCTTCTGGTTTCACTCATGGTAACATATATCGAGCACCTGTTCTCACCCATTGTTTAACAAATGCAAAACCTAGTATTACTCATTGTGTCCTATGTTAATGATCTGGTCTCTGCCTTGCGTGACATATGGATGTAACATTTGCTTATATGCATGGTGTCATCAATTAAGCGCATAGTCATACTCATGCTGTCATAGATAATGCACTGGGTCTCACCTTAAGCGTAATAACTCGATCACTTCGTCTCACCCAAGACGTCATAAATACACGATCTAGTCTTGTTCATGGTCTTTGGTGGGAGCTCTTGTCGTCCGATATGTTTTCCTATTTGTGGAGTTGTCATCTTTGTACAGGTGACTATGTCGTGTGTTCTTACTTCTTATTATATTTTAGTTGTACCTTCCAAAAAAGACAGATTCTTGAAAATAATGCAGATGTCTATTATCATTAGAATGTAGTTTACAGTTAAACCACTTTCATACAGAATGTTATTGTTTTCTTTTTTGTTTCGATTGTGGTTGTTTGTTTTGCTTTGCTTAGTTTTAGTTTTTTTCTTTTTCTTTCCTTTGTTTTTTTTGTGGGGGTGGGGGTGGGAGTTTTCTTGTTTGTTTGTTTTTGTTTTTATTTTTTTTGTTTGTTTTGTCCGTTTTTCTTTATTTATTTGAGGACATTTAGTACTGGTTGTCTCAGGTTAAAGTTTGTCGTATGATATTATGCTGTCGTAAATATTTGTTTTTACCTTTATAAACATGTAATCTTTCTATTACACAATCCACCATAATATATCATTTAAACATGTTCACTGTTTGTTTTAATAGTATTTTATCTTATATTATACGCTGTTTATATTTTGTTAAATAAGTAGAGTTGTCAATCACTCTGTTTATTTTATTTTAGAGGTAATTTCTACATACTTGTTTACGGTTTTATTCGGAAATTAATTAACTATGTCAGCCTAATTGCGATCCTTTTATTCTATATAGTATACCCAATTTATTTAACTATAAGAAGATTAATAATGTATTTGGTCCCACTTACGGTTTCAATAAAGAGAAAACCTGGTTTCACACAAGGGTGCAATGAGAGGAATATCTGGTATAACTCATGGTCTCATTAGCAGATCAAATGGTCTCATTTATTGTGTCATAAATTGAGCATATGGTCTTATTCATAGTGCCATAAATTCAACGCCTGATCTCACTCAAAGTGTTGTAAATGGATCATGCATGCAATATATAGTCACACCCATAATTTGGTAAGAGTTCGTGTCGCCTGATATGGTTTCAATATATACAACCTCTGCATGTATCACTCATTTTGTCATATCTTCAGGATTTGGCCTCACTCAAGGTACCATAAATGGAGCAGTTGATTTCACTCATGCTGTCTCAAATAATGCACTTGATCTCCCAAATGTTTTTACTGTTGTGTGCTTAGCGGAGAAGCAGCACATACCAATTTCATAGTTTTTTGTCTGACTCGACCTGGGCTCGAACCCACGATCTACAGCACTTGAAGTGAGCAGGCCAACCATTACGCCACTGATGCGGTTTCACCATTTGATCTACTCTGTGTCATTAATGTAGCATCCGGTTTCAATTAGTGTGTCATAAATGCAATTACAGATTGCCACTTATTGTGTCATAACTTAATGACAGGGTCTCACTCAGAGTGTCATAAATGCAGGAACTAGTCCCACTGAAATAACAGTTCACAGATAGACATGTCAACCCATTCGGACTCATTACCCTAATACCGACCCAACCAGTCTTTGATCTTTCTCCTTAATGATGCGTGCTTAGAGGAGAAGCAACACATACCAATTGTATAGTTTTTGGGTTGACATGATCGCGGATCAAACCAAAAATCTACCCTACTCGAGGTGAGAACGTATCCATTGCACCGCATATCTGGTTTTCCTGTAAGACGTCAACCTCGTATGGACAAAGGGATACGTCTGTCAGGAGAGGAACATAGATGGAACTCATTGGAACTGCCACTGTTGCAAAGCACGTCCATCAAACATAGCAAACATGCTGTCAATCAAATCTCTATGATTTTGATGATATCAGATTTAGCGAGCATATTGGTGGAATCAGAGTGCGTTTTTGAGTCATGCCTGACTAAGACAAGGTAGTTGTGTTTACGTTTCAGTTTTATTCTCTGAAACACAGATAGAATGATTCTTGTCACCTGAGTTTAAATTTGAATGGAAAATAAACGTCATCAGGTACACTCATAGCCAAACGAAAGCCTAATAATTTAAATTTTTTGAAAACTTGAAAATATAATCTAACTACCATCCAATCATGACAGAAATAGACCACAATTCAAACAACAAAAACATTCTGACGCATGTTGTATTGATTTATATGTATTGTATTATGTCTTAATACATGTTGACATTAATAGATGACTATCCATTTGTTATCATTTAATAACTGCGACATCTTCAATTGCACCAACTTGGGCAACTAGATTCTTGGCATAACAATTTAGAAATCCGATTGGCAAAGCGATGACAGTTGTTAGGTAGCCAGCTGTAGCGTCCGAATCTGTCTTCGTAGCTTCGTGTACACCTCTCTAGGCAATCTACACTGAGTACACCATATCCTGCAATCCGGCCCTCCTGACGCTGTGAGCATGACCCTGCTGCATAAGGGGCATTTGGACTAGAACGCAGATGTCCTGGTCCTAAGAATTCAAAATAATGATCGCGATATTTTATCCACCGGTGTGTGAGTGAATGTTCATATCTATGTGGTACTGCTCCTCGTTTCCGTCGTCCTTTACCAAAACGTATAGCGCAGTCCAAGTTCGTCTTTCCGAACCAATACGGGTATGGCTTTCCTGTCAATATAGATCGATAAAATAAGTACAAATATTAAATACAACCGCAGTGCGATCAACATTCCTGGCAGGGGCGTAGTATAGGTACACGCTGTTTCGGCGAATTGTCTAGAGACCATTGATGTCCACCAGTGGTTCCAGGACATAACCCTGGTAGTGGACTAGGGGCGAAGTGACTCGGAAGTTCACGGGCTATATAACAGAAAGAGTGACCTTTTTTGTTTATCAGTTTGGAAGTGTCTCTAACAACATGAAATTCAGATTGTTCTTCCATTTTTGACAATACCAATACGGACTAACTAGAACTTTAGCGTTCTTTGCTACTCAGACAGATCGCTCTTGGAGGCACGAATGGTCAGGTTAATTTAGACAGTTGGAAACTCTAATGCCGAAAGGAATAACACTATGCATATATGAGAGAAGTTACTTTTGAAATTTTATTCATCACATGAATTATTCATTTTATTTTACTTGTATAAGTTTATGAAGTCAAGGCGCCGATTTCATCTGCTACCAATGTGATCAATAAACATATACAAGTCGACTTGCACATGTCTGTGTATATGCATAAGTGATAAGTTGGACAGTCGTTCGTCGCCCATAGTCGATCTTAAGTAGGATTGCACGGGTCTATTTACTCTGAAAGATATCTCGTTTGTTGCCGATGACACCAGCATTGCAAGTAAGATACTTACGATGATGTATATAGCCGGTATTAGTCACGGTTTTTGCATGTAGAATGTCGAGTATTCTATCTGGCTTATCATCTACAAGAGCCCACCTGATTTTCCAACGACCAAGCTCATCCATGAAATCATGGAATATATCTACATTGCTTAATCCAGTATGAAAGTGGAGAATTGACTTAAATAGTTTTATTTTGAATTAAAAAAAATGTCAAATGCATACACTACAAAGTCAAGAAATTCTGAATAGACCTGTTTTTGCGCTAGAATAATCCGAAAAAGTCTGAACATTCTGAACATTGACTGAAAATTCTGGACAGATTCAGAACATTCTGAACATTGACTGAACATTTTGAACAGATTCTGAACATTCTGCACATTGTCAGAAAGGTCTGAACATTAGGACAGTGTCTGAACAGATTCTGAACATTCCCAACATTTTCTGAAAAGTCTGAACAGAGTCGGAACCTTCTGAACATTGTCTGAACTTATTCATTATTTTTTTTTGAAAATTAGAATACAACTATATTATTTCATTTCTCATTAAATTTGACTTTTTCCTTATTTCACTCCTTCTAAATATTTCACTAATTATTTTTTGTCAAATTAAATTAAATTACAACTAATTTATTTCCATTTCTTATTAAATTTGTTATTTTCTTTATTTCATATTTTTCTTCTTAAATCAATATATTTTACTTCATTTTCATTAGATTTTAACTAAGACAACGTATTAATTACTTTTTAAAATTAATTAAAAACCTTTAAGTGGCCCCAGCCTAAGTGCTGAAACAACAATCTACACTGTAAGTAAGCAGGTTAGTAAGATGAAATAATTTGATTGACCTGTATATAATAAAACAGTATATGATATCAATTGCCAATTGATTAGCCTACATCCAGTTTTAATGTTTCAGAGAGGTGTCATATCTCTGCATGGATGAATCAATATACAACTTTTTGAAGCCATACATCAAATGTAGCATTGGGGCACCCTATACATGTATCTAAGCACAAATGAAAAAATAACTATGAAAATATTCAACAAAGTATATAAACAAATTCAATAAGCATCTCTTATCCATATTATCCATTTTAAAGAAAGTAAAAACAAGATAAAAATACTTTAGACCATCCAAGTTGATGCAATTTTCGAACTTTTGTGTTTGCAAAGATTGCTTAAAAGACAAAAGTGTAATATAAAAGTTAAATATGTTTACTATTGATAACTATATAAAAAAGTCATTAATCATTTATTTTTGTTTTGCTTTCTGTATAAACATTTTCCTTTTATTTTAAGAAATAAATAAAGCCACCAATTTTTCATGAAATGAACATTTCTATTATTGTAGACATTTAACCATCTGACATATTTACAGTTCTCTCTCTCTTATCAAAGTGTGGAAAGCTGTAAATAATGTGTATTTTGTATTTAATAACCTGACATGCATAGTTATATCAATACAGCATCAAACTTTTATTATACAGCAAGCAAAAAAAAAGATCACAATTTCTAAAATCTATCTGATTAATCATTAAATGTGATGAGTATTTTAATTGTCTTTTTCCTCATTCAGTGATATTAGAACTTTTAGACATTATCAAGAATGTAGACAAAACCGGGATTTCACAAAAATTTAAGAGTGTCGGGAATCAGTCGACTATTCAGACAATTTTAAGAATGTTGAGATCCTGTCACAAATATCACATGCTATATTTGGTTAAAATCTAATGAAAAGGAAGTAAAAATATATTGATTTAAGAAGAACAATTAGCAATAAAGAAAATGTCAAATTTAATGAGAAATGAAATGATATATTTCATTACAAAATAATTACTTAGTGAAATTTCACATGCTATATTTAGTTAAAATCTAACGAAAATGAAGTAAAATTTATTAATATATTAATGTAAGAAGAAAGGTTGAAATAAATAAAGATAAATATATAGATGTTGTAATTTTATTAAAAAAAACAAATTAATAAGTGAAATATCACATGCTATGTTTAGCTAAAATCTAATGAATATGAAGTAAAATATATTGATTAAAGAAAAAGATTGAAATAAGACAAATTTACTAAGAAATGAAATAATATAGTTGTTGTAATAGTTTTTTTAAAATAATTTATTGGTGAAATATCACATGTTATATATAATCAAGATCTAATGAGAATGAAGCAAAATATATTGATTTAGGAAGAAAGTTTGAAATAAAGAAAAAGTGAAACTTAATGAGAAATGAAATAATGCAGTTGTACATGTATTTTAATTAAAAAATAATTAATTAGTGAAATATCACATGCTATATTTAGTTAAAATCTAATGAAAATGAAGTAAAATATATTGATTTAAGAAGAACAATTGAAATAAAGAAAATGAGAAATTTAATGCAAAATGAAATGATATATTTGTTATAATTTGATTAAAAAAAAAGAGTTAAATATCACATGCTATATTTAGTTAAAATGTTCCGAATCTGTTCCGACAATGCTCAGAATCTGTTCAGACTTTTGGGACAATATTCAGAATGTTCAGAATCTGTTCTGAAACTGTTCACAATGGTAAGATTTTTCAGACAATGTTCAGAAAATGTTCAGAATCTGGTCAAAACATTTCAGACAATGTTCAGAATGTTCAGATTTTTCAGGCAATGTTCAGAATGTTCAGAATCTGTTCTTACACTGTTCATCCTTTTCATACTCTGTTCAGACAATGTTCAGAGTGTTAAGAATCTGTTCAGAATTTTCAGTAAATGTTCAGAATGTTCAGAATATTCAGAATCTGTTCAGAATGTTCAGAATCTGTTAGGAATATTCAGAATCTGTTCAGACTTTTTTCAGAATTTCTAATACAAAAACTGGTCTATTCAGAATTTCCTGACTTTGTTGTTATAGGGACGTGACTACTTGAGCCAAATGCAGCTCCGCCCTGCCTGAGTGTACTTACCCGAGCACGATTCTGTTGCAAGCCACCAACTCTTTGATAAACTCACACATGTGACAAAGATGAGCACCTTGAGGAGAAAATAAAACACTTCATAGAAGGTATATACATGTATTTAATATATGATTAAAGCATGATAAATTATGGAAGAAATACTATAAATTGATAAATTTGAAGAAAAAACGAAACCAAATACATATTTTGTAATATGGACAATTGACTGTTTTAACATAACTTCATAAACCATATATACATATGTTACATTGAAAACGTAGATATCAAATTGAGTGAAAACGGCGTGTTTCTTCAATAAGCATCAACATGCACGTTCAAAGCTAAATGAATTAGAGAACTTTGGGAGGAAGAAAATCCAAATTGTCACTTATGCCTGAGGTTGGACAACTGTACAAGTACAATTAATAAAGGCAGGATGCTAAAATACGTTTTATGTAAACAAATTAAAAAATATATAAAAGTGATTAGTTGTCATCAATTAATTTTGCCAATAGGTTGAGTCCAGTTTGTTCCTCCTATTTATTTACATTATGTACATTTTGCTATAAAACTATATGGGCCGTCGTAGTCGTGATGGAATAGTAGTTGCATTTTATAATGACATATGCAATCAGTGCCTATCACCACTAGCGTTGTGAGTTCGAACACTACTCAGGCGAGATATACTCGATACCACATTATGTGATAATGTTTGTGTCTGTGACTTGCGACAGGTCTGTGGTTTTCTCCAGATACTCCCGTTCCTCCACCAATAAAATGTCTGCCACGATATAGCTGAAAGGGGCGTTCAACATCATAACCCCCTAACCCCCTTATAAAACTATGTACATGTTAGTGCTTGAATATTAGATATAAGATAAATCCTTAATCTTACCATCAACAATAATTTCATTTTGTCGTATTCAGTGGAATCACGGAAAGTCAAGATATCCTTACCACGTACAATGTACGACTTCTGATAAATATATATATATATATTTCTTTAATTTATATGCATCAATTATAACGGCTAAATGCAACATTTCGATTGGTCAGTAAATATCTAAATATTTTTTATTAGACACCATCGGATATGTATTTACTACGCAATACATATTTCTCGAAGTTGAGTTAAAAATGTACTAAAAGTAATAATTTGTTGATTAGAATAACGAAAAATTCAAATATCCTTTAAACTATAGATTTTTGAACAGCAAAATTAACGAGAGTTTTATTTAGAATTAGGAGTGCTAACTGAAAATGTTACAGTAATGATTCTTATTGTTTTGGCTGAGGCTGCACTCAGATGAAATTTTATATTTTGGTCCTATTTTGTTGTCATTTTTGAGATGGGAGTAGATGTACTTTATAAAAGAGCCATCCGTACGTCAGGTATCTAATCTGTAAAATCTTTCTCTCAGCCACGTGTACTTTAGACGAACATGACAAACATTTCTCTCATAGATTATTATTATATTTTGCATTTTTTTGTAAAATGGGTAAGCAGTCTGACTTATCTCAGGAATGCCAAAAGTTTGTATAAATGTTGTTTGCCTTTTTTAGTAAGGAAAAGGCAAAGAAGAAGCCAATTGTCGCAATTGATAGGGTATATACAAGGCCATCTAAATCTTTGGGTGTGTCTTACACTTCAGTGCACGTATTATGAATGGTAAGAGGCCTTGTAAGTCAAATAGACCCAAAGAAAGAGCTTACATTTTGGACGACTTCGATCATTGTGTTACTAAAAGAACAATCCACGGTTTATATTCACGAAAAATTGTTCCGACCGTCTCAATAATTCATAAGGAAATACAATATTCTATTAAAATAGCAAAGTCTAAACTTACTCTAACTCTAACTCTCATATACTCATAAAACAATAGGTGATAATCGAAGAATTCTCTACGATCAAGTGTCTATCATCAATGATAGGTGTAATTATCTAAGAAAGATCAAATCTTTTAGGGAAGCATGGTATGATATCATGTACATGGATGAAACATGGGTTTACCAAAATCACTGCACATATTATATGTGGTTTCCGAATGATGGGTCTGATGCCCCAAAATTATCCTCGGGTAAAGGCAAACGTTTGATTGTTTTGCATGCAGGTACGCGAAGTGAGGGTTTGATTGACAGCTGCGATTTAATGTTTCTGGCCAAATCAAAGGATTGTAACTATCATCAGGAATGCATAATGTTGTCTTTCTTGAATGGTTTGAAAATCAATTGATGCCTGTTATGAACAATCCTAGCTTGGTTGTGTTAGATAATGCAAGTTATCACAATGTTAAAATAGAAGATACGGTGTTCCCAAATTTTAGTCAGAAAAAGATGTTCTCCAAAACTAGCTTACACAACACAACATTCCTTTTTCTGCTACTGATACCAAAAAAGTGTTAATTGAAAAAATAAAACCAAAAAAAGACCCCAGTAGTTTATAGAACAGATAACATTGCTAATTTACACGGACATGAAGTATTAACAACCCCCGTTCGACACTGTGAAATTAATCCGATATAATTAATATGGGCGCAAGTCAAAGGCTGCGTGGCTAAATATAATACCACCTTCCGATTAAAAGATGTTAAAGAACTCCGCTTTCGGAAACATTACACAAAATGTGTGGACAAAAGCAGAAGAACATGTGGTCAAAATTGAAAAAAGAATACTGCAAAGAAAACTGTATAGATAGAAGTGTCATATAACCTATTATCATTGACTTGTGTGATGATGGCTGGGTGACGACACGGGTTGAAGTATAATCATATTAAGTATAATAGACAGAGAAAAAGGGTCTAAGAACAGTTGTAACTGTTGAAACTATCTGGGGTCAGAGGAATTATTTAACTTATATTGATTATAACATATAAATAATACACAAAGCAAAAAAATAAAAAAATCTAAACAGGGACTGTTTATAATCCAACTGAAAACAAAACACATAACGGGCCTCGTATTCATGAAAAGTCAAAATAAACAAACACGAAGGTCGAAACTTCGGATTCCTGTTTTGGATAAGCATTTCGAAGTGGAATAGGTTAAATATATATTTCCAGCTCACGGTTGAGTTGAAAGATATAACTTGGGTTAGTAGAATTGCTACGTAAAACAACTGTAAGTATCAATGATTCATCAATAATGTTTGCAGTTTTTAGGTATTTTTTACCAATGTTAAGTGGAAAGTTTGGTAAAAAATAGCTAAAAAATGACAGTGCTCAATGTCATAATCTACCCCTCCCCCCAATAAAAATCAATCCTCCAATTGATCTCTGAGGTTCTATAATTTAAAAATGTACTAATTTTACGAGCATGTTTAAAATAGGAAGTAACACAATCTCAAAACTCATTTTTCATTCCGTTTCTTATGTATATGTATATAAATGAAAAATGCATACAGAATCGAACAAAAGGACAATAGTATATTCTTCATATTATATGATATATGACGATTACATGTTTTCACTATTAAAGACACAAGTGCTATATGTTTAGTGAACAAATAAAAATAATGAAAAATGTCCCAATCCAAGCAATTTTACAGGTAAAATATGTTACCGGTAAAAATCAATAAACTCAATAGTGCGTGTAGGAGAAGTTGACGAACTATACGGAGAACATAGTAGACTCATTCCCTCCGTATTGCATCACACATCAAAATATACACCCAACAATTCCTTCAAAATGCGATTTTTATATATGAGCAGGGCCAAATCCGTTCACTCTCCGGTCTGCAAACTTTCAAATTAAATTAGCACCCTTGATTCTCTACACAACTCTCGTTTACACTTCTACTTTAAAATCTACAGTTTAAAAGATATTTCAAATTTTCGTTATTCTAATCAACAAATTATTACTTTAGTATATATTATTCAATCATGTAATTGGACACCCATCAACGTATATTGTAACACATACATGCATATTTTTTTACATATTTATTAGATCAAATGTGACACAATTGCAATTTACTTTCAGTTGCATTAATATTGTATGATATTCAATTATTTGTTATCGAAGTGCAATATAAAGGACAATGCCGAATCCAGCATGATACTCCAACATCAAGTCACCAAGGGCTTCCACTAGAACCAATTTGTTTACAAATCTTTATTGTCCAGCAAACGAAGAGCCATTATAATCGTACTTACAATATTACATCTTGCATGTTGGCACCATTTTGACCCTCTAATATCTTGAATTGGTAAAAACCATACTAACCCGTCAACCTGATACATATCATGAATATAATACTGAATCAAAAACTCGTCAAAGTGGGTTGAAATAAGATGATCTAAATGCAGGCCTCTTCATTTTTCAATAGAGTCATAAAGTTAATGCTTTATTTTACTATAGAGTCTGATTGTGGTCAAGTAAGATTTCAAAATAAAAGTATTTTCAAGGAGAATTTTCAGCGCGGAAGTATTAGATGATTGATTATGTTCAAAGAAAAAGTTCGGATCAATTAATTTAGTGCTATGGCTGCCATTTTAGATTGATATCAACATCATAATTTCGGATATGTCTTCATCAGTACCATTCCTACAAAGTTTCTGTTCGGATGGGATATTGTGGAAAAGTAAGAGGATCATGACAGACACAAACTAACGATATGGACTTTGAATATCAGTTAAATATTATAATAATTTATGAAATATGCTCAAGATTCATGTCTAGCACAATATATATCCTTCCGAACTGCCTCAAATTAAAACCAAGAAAAAAAAGTCAACCTTTTTTTTATTTATATTTTCTCTTCCTTGTCATTATTAGAATTACACGATGATATAATTGGTTTATCTAATATTAGGAGGAAATGACTTTTAAATTCCGTTGAGAGGTACTTAAAACGCACTTCCTTGTGATAACATTTCACTTCTAAGTGACTTACAAGAATCGTGTTTACTTCCTCGTTCAATAGTTGAGAGGAGCCGGCTGTTACATCCCGTAGTCCCTCGGTCGCAACATTCAAAGCTGTTGTCTCTTCTATCAAATATTACATCCAATCATCTTAATTATGCAAGTAAAATGGCGGGTGCATTGTAGGAAGCAGGAACTGATTCCCATTAATAAGCACTGGAATGTATCTACAGCTTTGGTGGTGTTCGCGTTGCTCATCTTTTTAGTTTGATGTGTTAAAGAGTTCAGTATTTGGTAGCAATTGAAGTCGAACTTTTCACTTACTTATTGACCTTCATAGCTAACACAGTTTGGGACTGATGTTCCCTAAGACATATAAAACAGAGAAAATATCATTTAAAATGTAACTTTTAAAATCGCATTTCATACTCTAAAGTATGTATTCACATTAATATGGATGATCATGATGAAAGTAAGTCAATATTACAGTTAAGTACTGTTATCTCAAACACGGATACACCGTTTCCCCAGATAACTGCAATAAACAAATCATAATATATGTAGTTTTATTTATCTCTGATAAAGAAATGTTTGAAAATACCCAAATGGGTAATCAGAAGCTGTAAATCGATGAACAGCAATATACTGTAGTGGTCAAGAGAAAAGCCACAAAAACAACAAACAATAGTAGATAAAACACTATTCATCAAATTCATAGAATGAACAACAATAATCTGACTAAATTCCGGGGTTGAATTCCTGTGACCCAGAGGGAAAACAGGTGTTGTGCCAATAGAGACATCCTTCATGCTACTCTTACTACACATACGGCTAGAAATCATGGAAGAGGAAAGAAAGACTGACGACATTGATACAACCGCAACGGACCATTCCTGTGGTCATCGATGTCATATATATTTGATAAGTGCTCTCTTTGTCATGATGGCTACCATAAAACTGATGACTTCAACACAACTACTAGGAACGATTGATTAAGTATGTTTCATGTTAACATCAACTAACACATGTCCACTTGTTTTCCCTTTTTGGTACAGGTGCTGTACGCAATGTAATTTAGAGAAAGAAAAAAACATTCTAGCTTTATTTTTTGTTCTTTACTTTATTGTCTTAAGTGGACAATAAAACGGCATTTTATCTACTGATTTACATGTTAAGACTAGGCTTAACTATATAGGTACTGGTGACAGTAGGGAAGGGGATGGTAAGGCGGTTATCAAGTCATAAGCGAACAAGACTGACACTGACCATAGTTATTAACCTGTTTGAAAAGAAAGCATATTATAAAAATATATTCTTCAAAAATATCATGTGTGTTTTCAATTACATAAGTATATCTTAGTTTATCCCCACAATACCAATATAGTATACAATAGATATTCATATTCACTTCTACAAAAGTCTGTAATTGTATAATATTTAGTGAAATGAATGAAATATTTATTTAGGATAGCATTTCTTAACATTGATAATATACAATTATAGTGGTTATAATCTGATATCATTCTTAAAATTTGATTAGTAGATACCAAATCAATGATATACTGTATAATCAAAGGTTGCACTGTCAACGATTTTTGTAATACAGAAAATAGCAGATTGCACGGTCATACAGCACGTTGCTAAAAATAAACATGACCACGTGGTTAAATGAGATCCGATTCATAGTAACATTCATTTAAAAATTTCCCAAAATTTCAAAAAATTTCAAAAATTTCATCAAATTTCAAAATTTTAAAAAAATTTCAAAATTATAAAATTATTATTTTCTTTTCTTAAAGTTCAAAATTTTCAAAAAGTTTCAAAAATTTCAAAGTTTTCATAAAATTTTAATATTTAAATAATATTATTATATAGATAGGTGTGAATTATGGAGATTTATCCGTGAACTACTTTTACACAATTATAAGTGTGATGGTTACGTCGCCTTTTGTGCTACGGTGAATACACATACGATTGTAAGCTGGAAAAAAAATCAGCTAAATGTTATTGACGACTTTGGCACATAACCAACATGACGTCATTGACGTCATATGAATACTTCCAGGTTGAAGCGTAAATATAAGACGTTATTTGTCATCGTATGATAGTTGGATTTACAACTACATATGCAATCAGTGCTTATCACCACTAAAGTTGTGAGTTGGAACCCCGTTCATGGCGAGGCGTACTCGATACAACATTGTGTGATAAAGTTTGTCATTGACTTGCGACATATCGTTGGTTTGCTCCGGTTTCCTCCACCAATAAAACTGACAGCCACGATATAGTTGAAATATTGTTGAAAGTGACATTAAACAGCTTTAGCCAAAACCAAAGCCAATACTTAATGCAATGGATTTAGCTATGACAAATAATCATCTATTTAAGCATGACTGATTAATCTTTCAGGTTCTAATTAACTTTATGTTTCTGGTTATGAGAGATATTTCTGACGCTTTTTTTTTCGCGAATTGGCAAAGCGAATATTGTTATGATCACATTGACCATTACTGTGTCAGACTGTCATCTTCATTTTTCACGGAGTGTTAAAGCGAATATTGTTATTATCACATTGTTCATTACTGTGTCAGACTGTCATAGTTTTTTCTTTCAGGAATAGGTAAAGCGAATATTGTTATGATCATATTACCCATTACTGCATCAGACTGTCAATTTCTTTTTTCACGAACTGGTAAGGCAAATATTGTTATGATCACATTGTCCATTACTGTAGCAGACTGTCAAGTTCTGATCACGTGTTTTATTTACTTAGTAATTATTCCATTTTATGTTATTACTGTATTCTCATTTATGTTATTTTTTTCAATTGCATGTTATATAGTCTAGTCATAATGCAACCTGAATAGTTTACTGACGTTGTTGGTTCCCATGAGGACAAAAAAACTTATGATCCACAAAGCACTGCACAGAAAACTAACGATTGGGCAACATTACCTCCAGAGAAAAAATGGAAAAAGAAATGAAATTCATCATCTATAATTTGATATTTCCAAAAATGACAAATTCTAAGATTTCGGGACACTTTTTAATTTTTACCTAATTCGATTTCTAAATTATGGTCTAATATTGTAATCTTTGTGAGAAGTTTGAGGAATTCAAAATTTGGATGTGAACAAATTATGTTCTCTCACAACTTTAAGTTTTAAAAGATTGTTGAAGAATAATTGAATGTACTCTTTCAAGCTTTCAATATTACTAATAGAGAGTCTAAAATAAATAAGTTCTGATTTTAAATCAGACTTCAAAGATTTTATATCTCTCATTGTTTTACAGGATAATAGATTCTTCATTTCAAACACCTCCTTTGGGACCATGTAATTTATCTAGGTATAATAAGAGTATATATACATTCTGGGAATATAGCATCTTGCTATTTTCACAAGATTCCTGTAATGTGTTTATCCTGTAGAAAAAAAATCACATTAATTCATTTGAATCAAATAATAAAATTATGCATTTATCACTTGATTGACCATTTTGATATTTTCTGTCAATAGCAAGTCAGCTGATTTATATCAGATTCCCAGATAAACCGTGAACTGGGTACCAGAAAAGTTATATTTCGGTCAATGATCGTATAGAGCAGTAACACAAATCTCCACTCGATGCAATTAGACTGATAAATATAGAATAAGTGCAGGCAAAAAATAGATAAGCAGAGAGGTGTGATATTTCCGTTGTACAAGATTAACCGGACACGACAATTTGGCTCATTGCAGAGCTAGAATCTATATAAATTGAAGAAACTGAAGAAACATAAACATATAAAATCGGTCAAATTCAAGTTTTAAGTGCTTTACGTTCTTTAATATCATGTATGCTGTTGACTTTCAAATTTATGTTATTTAATAACTAAAGAATAGTTTTATATTATTAATAATGAATAATTAAGAAATAAATCATGGAAGCGAGAATGTGTGTTGAAGCTTTAGCATGGGTTGGCGGATATTAGTATTTTATCCCGAGCCAGAAGAGAGGGAACAAATTTACTAATATCCACCAACCCATGTTAAAATTCAAAACACATTCTGGCCTATTATGAATTATTTCGATTCTGATATGTCTAATAGTACAAACACGGTAGTATACTTTGATTGGAACACGGTAATTTATATTTACCTTTGCGGACAATGTCGCACACAATTTATGCTGCCAAATTCGAGCAGACGATAATTCTTCAACATGTACATTTACGACGGCAAAGTCAGGAACATGCTCCAGCGCATGTGCTAATGAGATTATGCCCAATTAATGAATCGCTCGTTTGTTGCAAAGCGTAAGAAGGACGTAATGTTAGAATTAGTTATTGGACTATAAGTAAATTAAAGAGCCTTTAGACAAACACTATTTCAATAGTCACCTTCACTTTCATCACTAATGATATTCCAGCAGCATCGCGTATGAAGTTTACATTTCACAAGTCATACGGTATTCTAAAGCATGCCATTTTCTGGAGAGAGCTCGGCAGCTGACACAAAAGCTCTTGAAATAATGATACGGTCCTTCTAGGTTGAAATCATCACCTTAAATATTCTACTGTCGTCCTCACATCTTAGTTGACCGCTACGAAAAATATTGCCAGTGTCTATGGATTGTCCGTTATGGATTGCTTCTGTGGTTTTCTATCCTTTATTTAGAAATTATATTGAAAAGAAGACGAATTTACCTTAGATATGGATCACTTGACGTCTTCTGTTGTCGGAACATACGTTCAGCCCAGTGTTTAAGTGGGTTCGTTCTGTTCAATCTTTAGTCGTATGTATAGTGTTTTATTTATCCTTGTTTGTATTTTCATCTTTTTCTATTTTTGCTATACTATTATCTATGGTTCTTCAGTTTACGCCTTTGATATCATAGACCAGTTCTTTTATCGGATACTAAGATGTAAATAGAAATGCATGGGATATTATGTTTTATTACATACTCATATAGATATCTTGAATTTGATTAGTCTAAAGAACGTCACATGACATCCGTTATGTCACCCGCTCGCCGTAATGTCGCATGGTTATATCAACCGCAAGCGATACTTGTATAATATCACGTGACGATTTCATTCTCCATTGTGAAATTAAGTATAGACGTACTGAATATGGGTCATCACTTGGTATCTGTTGTCAGATATGAACAAGACCAAATAATTATGGCACTGTGTAGGATATTCGATGTAATAAAGAATTATAAACCTTGTAAGAGTGAGATATGACGGTTTTTCTCACCCTCGAAAGTTTATGACACCCTCGGGTGACATAATCTTTCTCTGGTAGACAAACCGTCATATCTCATTCTTACAAGGTTTATAATTGTATAATATACAAGCAAACGATAGAGGAACCTTCGTGGTGGTGATCGTATGGTAGTTGGATTTATGACTACTCAATATAAAAAGTGCCTATCTCCACTAATGTTGTGAATTCGAATCTCGCCCCCAGCGAGGTGCACTCGACACAACATTATGTCATAATCTTTGTCAGTGAATTGCGGCAGGTTGGTGGTTTTCACCGGGTACAACGATGTCCTCCATCAATAAATCTTACTGCCACTGAAATATTGTTGAACGTGGCGTTAAGCACCATACATATTACCATAAAAGATGGAAATTGTAACTTAGAGAAAGATATACGTTATTAATAGTATATCGTTAGATATCAATTAAACAAGTGTATACATATTTGTAGTAAATGCATGCACGAATGCGTGTAGCAAACATATACATAAATGTTTAAAATAACCACATGTACTTGCATAGCACAGACATATGTGTGCAGAAAACACAAAGATTTGAAGTAAACACATACATAAAGGTATGAAGTAAACACATACTCAAAGGTATGAAATAAACACATAAACAAAGTTGTGTAGTAAACACATACAAAAAAGTGTGTAGTAAACACGTACGCTAATGTTTGTAGTAAATACATGCACAAAGTTATATGGTAAACACATACACAAAGCTATGTGGTAAATACATACACAAAGGCTTGTAGTAAACACATACACAAAGGCTTGTAGTAAACTCATACACAAATGTGTGTAGTAAACACGTACGCTAATGTTTGTGGTAAATACATGCACAAAGATATAAAGTAAACAAATGCACAAAGCTATGTGGTAAATACATACACAAAGGCTTGTAGTAAACCCATACAAAAAGGTTTGTAGTAAACACGTACAGTAATGTTTGTAGTAAACACATGCACAAAGGTATGAAGTAAACACATACACAAAGGTTTGTAGTAAACACATACAGAAAGGTTTGTAGTAAACACGTACAGTAATGTTTGTAGTAAACACATGCACAAAGGTATGAAGTAAACACATACACAAAGGTTTGTAGTAAACCCATACACAAAGGCTTGTAGTAAACACATACAAAAAGGTTTGTAGTAAACACGTACAGTAATGTTTGTAGTAAACACATGCACAAAGGTATGAAGTAAACAAATGCACAAAGGTTTGGAGTAAACACATACACAAAGGTTTGTAGTAAACACATACACAAAGGCTTGTAGTAAACACATACACATAGGTTTGTAGTAAACAAATGCACAAATCTATGTGGTAAACACATACACAAAGGTTTATAGTAAACACGTACAGTAATGTTTGTAGTAAACGCATACAAAAAGGTTTGTAGTAAACACGTACAGTAATGTTTGTAGTAAACGCATACCCAAAGGCTTGTAATAAACACATACAAAAAGGTTTGTAGAAAACACGTACAGTAATGTTTGTTGTAATCTCATACACAAAGGCTTACAGTAAACTCATACACAAAGGCTTGTGGTAAACACATACAAAAAGGTTTGTAGTAAGCACGTACAGTAATGTTTGTAGTAAACTCATACAAAAAGGTTTGTAGTAAACACGTGCAGTAATGTTTGTAGTAAATACATACATAAAGGTTTGTAGTAAATACATACATAAAGGTTAGTAGTTAACACATACACAAAGGTTTGTAGTAAACACATAAACAAAGGTTTGTAGTAAATACATACACCAAGGTTTGTAGTAAATACATACACAAAGGTTTGTAGTAAATACATACACAAAGATTTGTAGTAAATACATACACAAAGGTTTGTAGTAAATTCATAAACAAAGGTTTGTAATAAATACATGCAAAAAGGTTAGTAGTAAATACATACACAAAGGTTTGTAGTAAACACATACAAAAAGGTTTGTAGTAAGCACGTACAGTAATGTTTGTAGTAAACTCATACAAAAAGGTTTGTAGTAAACACGTGCAGTAATGTTTGTAGTAAATACATACATAAAGGTTTGTAGTAAATACATACATAAAGGTTAGTAGTTAACACATACACAAAGGTTTTGTAGTAAACACATAAACAAAGGTTTGTAGTAAATACATACACCAAGGTTTGTAGTAAATACATACACAAAGGTTTGTAGTAAATACATACACAAAGGTTTGTAGTAAATACATACACAAAGGTTTGTAGTAAATACATACACAAAGGTTTGTAGTAAATACATAAACAAAGGTTTGTAATAAATATATACACAAAGGTTTGTAGTAAATTCATACACAAAGGTTTGTAATAAATACATGCAAAAAGGTTAGTAGTAAACACATACACAAAGTTATGTGCTAAACACATGCAGAAAGGCTTTTAGTAAACACATACACAAAGGTATGTGCTAAACACATGCAGAAAGGCTTTTAGTAAATACATACACAAAGGTATGAAGAAAACACATGCAGAAAGGCTTTTAGTAAACACATACACAAAGGTATAAATAAACATATACACAAGTGTTTTTAGTAAACAGATACATAAATGTTGATGGCAAAATCAAGCACTAAAGTTGCTAGAAAACTCATGTGCAAAAATGTATCTAATACTAATAATATTCAAATATCGATATTTATCGTATGTATACCTTTTATTAAAATATGTAAAACATACACTATATAGATAAGTACCATCAGATACGGAAATTTTTATATATGATCCCATTATGATTAAATATGAAATATTAAAAATAGTGTGCATTACTTAACATGCATACTATAAAATAAATGAAGTATGATGGGGTATGAATCGCACTGATCAATAACGCACTGAAAATTCTATCATTTACAGATATACGCTAAGACCTTTGTCACTCGCAAATGTTGCAAATATCATGGCTACTGCAAATATAATGACCCATTTGTGTAATACACGCTTGAATATGTGTCCATATCTTTGTTAATTAGTGATTAACTGCTGATTGTAATAGCCTGTTTGTCTTTTTGTCCAATGGTTACCATAGAAACTAATTTGTATCGAGGATATTTTATTGACTTAACAACATCTTTCAGTTCTTCACACAGTTCCTTGGATAATTCTCTGCACTCTTGTGGATCATAGCAGGAACACTTTAAATTGTGTTTCAGAAATTTAAAGAGAATTGGTTCCACCTCTCTCCACCTCTTCCAGTCTAAATTTCCGAACCTGATGACCAAGTGTTTCATTAGCTGTATAATTTAATTAATGTTGACGATTTATTTGTAGATTTCTGACTTGTCTAGCAATTTTTCTCATAGATAAAATTGTAGTAAAAATTTGTCAGACGTCTGTTCTGTCCCTTCTTGTTTCCTTGTCCCGTCAGATGGCGATAGAGTACGTCTCATATGAACGGCGCTTACATATGGTCCAAATTTCTCCGGTGTTCTTTGTCTTTTAGGGTAATGCTTTCGTTCGCAAACACAAATGTTGAAAAGTACACGTGACACTTTACACACCCTGTCATTTACACATAGATACAAATCGATCAATAACCTATTTCACAGGTAAGGATGTGTGTACAGGCAACGAAAACAGCAAACCGATTTGAAATAAGTTCATTAATAGAAAGTATAGTTTTGAAACAAATCAGGTGGTGCTTAACTTTTGTCGGACTGTATGTTTAGAAAAACAAACATACACGTTTTTAATGTTATATTGCACGCCATTCAATTCATAAATGAGCATTATTACTTTACACCTCAAGATAATACTCGAATAAAACAAACTCGTATGTCTATTAAAAATATTTTATTCATAAAAAATTACATAAAATCGAAAGTGACCTTTCCAAAAAAAAATGTTTCTGCAGACTAGTATTAAATATGTATGATACTATAGAGATCCTTTTGCATACCTAAAGATACAAATTTACAAAACTTTCAATTCAAAATTATTGCACAACATTTTGCCTGTCAATTCATCCCTATATAAATGTGAACTTATGTCATTTTTACATGGAAACTAAGGATCATCTGTTACATCTATTTTGGAATTGTAATTAACTTAGTCCACAATTGTTGGTTTGTTGTTAAAAACGTTGTAAGAATGTGTTGTATTACTCTTCCATTGAATGCAAGGGGGATAATTCTTGGAATATACGAGATTTACATTGAAAATCAAAATACAGTAAATCATATATTTTATGCATATTATTTTGTGGATGTTTCATCTATAGTATGTATTGTGCCAAATCTGTATAACAATTTTCTATTTTTAAAATAAACAATTACAAAACATATCGATATTTGTTCAGAAATCAATAAAGGAATACATATATATAATAAGAGTAGTTTGTAGATACCAAAGGGGCAATCAGAGAACATAAATCGATGAAGGACAGGCGATACGATAGCCATAAAAATATCACCATTCGTCAATGTTCGTGGCTTAGATGTAACTATTTATTGTGTAATCCACAATTTATTGTTCTTTCAAAATACGTAACTGCTTTAAATGACCCCCATGTTTTTGTCCAATTAGTTACGTCCGTACAAATGATACAAATAAAGGGAACACACATACAAACAATCCCGATCCAATCAATAGCACTCGAAGACACTCGCCAATCAAGCGCTGATATTTTCCTATTCTTGTAAGCTGAAGTACCTTTTTTGTCTATCATTTGTTTTCAATCAGACGTTTAACGTTTTCTTCGAAAGTGAAGCCGAACGAAATATGTGTGACAATTTTACACGTACATACACATGCAGGCAACATCGATGTTTCCTGTTGGATTGTCGTCGTTTCCGGTTCTGACGTACCTATTTTCGTTGTTTCAACTGTTGTTTCCGGCTTAATGGTAGTCACTATAATAGTTGTTTGTGATCGTTGTGTAGTGATTGATGAATATTCATTGGTGGTATGATATGGTGATAGGTTAGAATAATTTGCTGCGACTTCTAAGAAAAAAACAATGAGTTGCATAATATTAAGATTACAAGATTACATTACATAGTTTAAAATTAGACGTTGGTCTGTAATTCATATTGAATGTTATTCAATAAATATTCACGAGACATTTCTAAATATTTGTTTGGCTTTGTGTGTTGTTATTCTTATTAGATAATAGTACGTATACGCACGCTTTTCTATAGTATTCAAGTTATATTGTTTGGGATAGTCGCATATTTAAGGTACGAAATATGTCCAAAACAGTTCACAGGTGTGTATGATTTCAGCATATTTTCAACGTCCAGAGTCGTCAACAATTCAAATGAACATTAGAGAAAACCTAGCGAATGTACACTCCAGAGAAACTGGCAACATTGGGTACATACTACATACAACACAGAAAAATAAAAAAAGATTGCTATAGCAACGAGGGTGGTTTTATACATACCTATTGAGTAAACAGCTACTCCGTCTATTTCCCCACAGTAATGATCTCCACCTCCAATACACAGATGCTCACAAAATGTGCCTTGTATTTTATTTCCAGAAGCTACATTATCCATGCAAAGACATCTTTTACCATTCTCGAAATGAAGCTATGAAAAATGAAGATGTAAACGGAAGAGGTAAATCGAAAGACAATTGAGTAAAATAAGTTTAAAGAAACCAAAAGGGGTAATCAGAAGCCGTAATTTGAAAGACAGACAATACAATGACCATCAGAAAGCAAACAAAATAACAAACAACGATCTACAAAACACTACATAGAAAATTAAAGAATGAGCAACACGAACATAGCATAAAACCGGGCATGAACTCAGGTCCCTCCTCACAGAGTAAACATTTTCTTATCCACTAGTGGCGGAGGTCATGTTACTCTGGTGACACATCTGTTAATAAGTCATGAATGTGGAAAGGACCGGATTATGATCTACAAAAACAGAACATAGCATAAATATTCCTGAACGGTTAACCAAGTAATGGTGGTAACGTGAAATGTTCAAACCCATTACGTCAACTTTACCAGTAGGAACCCTTGCTTCAGTAGCATCTTGTGTTAGCAGCAGCCTTCTATCAAAGAAATTCCCGACACGAAAGACAAGGTATGGGATATCATATAAAAAACATGCATTCTATTTCTGATAGCTCTTGGAATATTTTACATATAAATTGCAATTTAGCAGTGAGGACATCGAAAGCATCGTTCTCAACCGGTTATCACTGCCCATCTCTATATGAAGGTCAATGTATAAAGCAGACCTGGCGATATATTAGTTCCCCTATAATGCGATAAAAATAGTCATCGATCATTGAATCATTCAGTTAAAAGATCTCGTCTATAAAGCGGAAAGGAAATCTAAAAGATCGCATTAGCTTCTTTTAGGTTTTTGAATTGATATACATAGGAACGGGTAATAATTTATCAAATATTTATTCTTGTAATAAAATTACATCAAATGTTGATTAAAATATTTTTATGACTCCCTGAGGATGCTGAGGGTTATTTTTTGACTAGTTAATGGGATACTTTAATCCATTTAGTTTAAAAATCCAGACTTTTTAATTATCATAGTGAAATTCACCTATGAAATGATTATTAATTAAAACATAAACGTAGGTAAAATTTACCTATAGCCTGAGTATATACATGTTATAATGGGCAATGCAAATTTCAAGGAACAATGACATTACAACACTAAATCTAACTATTCACATTAGTCCGATTCATTATTTCAGGTGATTTCTATCTGTTTTTTATGTTTTTTTTTATCTATAAAAATATTAGCACCTTTCTCGATATTAAATTAAAATACCGGCAATACAATTTTAATTATCTCCTCCTATTTCACGATAAATTATACCATTTTAATTTGTTATTTAATTAAAAATTAATATTGTCTGATGAGTGCATTGAAGCGATATATATCACCGGGTTTTCTTTTTAATAGCCTATATAAACATTTGTTGGGTGACTCAATGAGTTAGGTCGTTGGATCTAACAATTCATACAAGCCTATCACCAATACGGCTTTGCAAATTACAAAAAAGAGTGCACTCGACTCGCTGCCGCATGTGAAAACAGATTAACAGTTGCTTGCTCCACCAATAAAACTGGTCGCCATGATATAGCTGAAATATTGTTGAATGTGGCGTTAAAACACCAAAAATCAAATCTTTTTAATAACCTATATAAGCAAAACAATGATAGTCTTCCCAATGTTGAGAATGGAGTGTGTAACTCTTATCACCAATCTCCAGATAGAGAGCTGTTTAAAGGGCTATCCCGCGACCGTGTGCTGCACGGACGAGTTACCGGCCCACGTGGAAGTCAGATCCCGCACATTCATCGTCAATACGGACACGTGTGACTGTTGCGGACGTCACTGGGTGGCGTTTCACTTTCCCCTCATAGGATCCGCCGAATTTGTCGATTCGCACCGGAAACGCACCGGAAACGTATCACTGCCGTTTCGCCAACGTCCACGGACCGCAATACTACTAATGTTCGTCTCTTCTTCTTCTTTAGATATGCAGTACTTCTTCAAGATGTTGAAGATTACGTACTGTTGCATGCGTGGGTATTTACAAAAATATTTACATAAATTTCATGAAAGTGAAATAAAGTGAAATCAAAAGTTTCTTTATTATATAATGTATTATACGTAATAAATGATACGAACGAAATCGTGTCGTTGTGCTATGCTCAGAGTTACTTCCCTTTGAATACGCTAAACCATACTGGAAACGTATAATTACTTCCCTTTGAATATACACATTGAATTATCTCTCCCGTTCTCACCGAACATACACACCGAATAAAGTTATTTCTCTTGATTTATAAACTCTGATCGAGCATATATACCGATTTAATATCTAATTATCAAATTATTAATACTATTTTAACTATCTAGTTCGAGTTCAACCCGAGGACGGCGACACCTGTGGACTCTATTGTGTTCACGTCGTCAAATACAGATATAGAAACTTTACTCTGGAAGATATCGTGAATGAATTCTCCGCTTGAGACCCAAAGATGATCGAGGCCGAATTGAAAGACATTTCCGAATGAATTTTGTGTACAACAATATACATAATGAATAAAAAAAAATGGATTAGAATTTTCGTTATTGTTGACGCCTTAATCACTCCTCCCCTACTCAGTATTCCCCAATTTTACATTTCGTTATTTTAATACCTACCTGTTGATGTCGGATAGAATAGTGCCAGCGGCTACTGTAAGAACGATAGAATGCATGGGTTAGTGATAAAACCTACACACTCCATCCTCAACATTGGGAAGACTATCATTGTTTTGTTTATATATGATATGAAAAAGAAAACCCGGTGATATACATCGTTTTAATACATTCATCAGACAATATTAATTTTATAATTAAATACCAAATTAAAATGGTATAAGCTATCGTGAAATAGGAGGAGATAATTAAAATGTTATTGCCGTAATTTTAAGTTAATATCCAGAAAGGTGCTAGCATTTTTATAGATAAAAAAACATAAATAACAGTTAGAAAATAAGGGTAATAACAAAATTACTGAACTCCGAACAACCTTCCAAATGGAAAGTCTAAACTCATAATCATACAAAGAGACAAAATCAGTCAACAAATTACCTAAAATAATGATTCGGACTAATGTGAATAGTTAGATTTAGTGTTGTTGTTCCTTGATTTAATTATAAATACTTTTTTTTACCTAGAATTAGGGTTAGGGTTAGGGTTAGAGTTAGGGTTAGTGCTAGGGTTAGGGTTAATCTTAGGGGTAGGGTTGGGGTTAGGGTTGGGGGTAGAGTTGGGGTTAGGATGTGGTTATTCAATCGGCTCTTCATCTTATCGGTATAGATGCTCGTACCATACTACATTTACTAGTGTGGTTTAAGTCAGGCTAACTTGTGTTTTTCCCTGTGATGGTTTAAGCTAGATAACATTGTTTTGTGATTGTTTGTGGTTTAAGTCAGGCCTGGTTGTGCTTTGACTTTGGCTAAGTAAGCTATTTTTATGTATGTTATGGCTTCTTTCAAGCTTAATGACGTTTACCTGATTTAAGTCCAGTTGATGGCACTTCTCATGTCTATGTATGGTGTGCTATTTTATGCTTGATTCAAGTCAGTTGTAATGTAAAACATGTTGTGTTATTTCGTATTTTGGATTTTGTGTGTTTAAGATATTTAGATTTCAAATTTCGTAGTTCAAGTAGATTTTTGTATTATTTGCTTTATAGTATTTTTCTTCCTCTAAGTAATGTATTGTTGTATTGTTCTTCGGTTAAGTTGTTTTTGTCTTGGTCTAGGTTATGGTTCAGTTTTTGTTTTCTTATTGTTTGTAGTATTTTAATTCGTGGATTCCTTTATTTTTAGTTCTTCGTTTCTGTAAGGATTGATGTAGCAGATGTCACCTACATTTGTGTTACAATTGTGGGTAACTGAATAATACGATCATCTTGTAACCCGGTGCACAATGAAAACGAAGATAAAACAGTAGTTTTAAAGGGTATGCAATATTTTCGAATTGTCATCCCAATAATGTACAAACAAAAATAATTTGCTGACGGGAGATATGTATAATGTGTTTTTTTCAATACATATTTTCTTCAAATATATCATCAAGTTAAATGCCGGCATCATAATGTCGTCCAGTTTTGTTTGGTTCTAACTATAAGGTAAGGATACCAGTGTGAAAGAAAATTGCGCATGCTTAAATTTGATACAAAAGTTACACATGTCATTCATATCGAATGCTACCAAAAAGGCAAACAGATAATTTGTCAATGAAGACAACACTAAACATTTCAATATGTATCCATTGATGTCTACATGACGCGTTGAAGGAAAAAGGGGAGTAAAATGTCAAAGTCCATCACAGGTTATAATTCGGGACTTTGTGTAAGATCTATATTTAAAACTTACAAGGCTATATATATTTGTAAATGTGATAAAGACTAGATTAAATATAAACATTATGTGATAAAGTTCGCCAATGATTTGTTTTTTCCGGGTACTCCTGTTCTCTTTACCACTGAATCAGACCGCCACAATATAGCTGAAATATTGTTGAAAGAGAAACCTAATGATAAGCAATATATATTTGAAAGTCAGGATTTACATATATTTATCCTTTTTTGTCTGTTTGGTGATATTCCAGATAAGTTATTCAACTAAGTATATACATGTAGGCAAATTACATGCCTGAAAAAAGCATAGAGACGATTTCTGGTGTGCAACAAATGAATATGAGGATCTTGGGGACATGAAGTTACCCGTGATCGTCCGGAGCAATGCTGATCCCGAGTTCTGTTCGTGATATTCCTTTTTATTATTAATTTAAGCATCATTGTGTTCACCAATGGTGGCATAAATGGAGCACCTGGGATTACTCATTGTTGATCAGGTATTGCTCATGGTTTCACAAAATGAACGCCTGTCTAGCTCATGTTCTTCATCATGTCGTCATAAATAGATCACCTGGTCTCACCAATAATGTCAATAATCGTTTCCTCTGGTCTCACTCATTGTGACATACATTGTTGATCAGGTCTTGCTCGTGGATTAAAAAATTAACGCCTGATCTCTCTAACTCTTTATCAGGTCGTCATCAATGGATCGCCTAATCTCACTCATGGCGTCCTAAATGGTGCACTTGGTATTACTCATGATATCATACATTGAGCACATGGCCGCACTCCAGTCGCTATAAATGGCATCACTCTTCCTGCTTTATGTAGTACACATGGCTTTATTTATAATAAATGTAGCTTCTGGTTTCACTCATGGTAACATAAATCGAGCACCTGTTCTCTCCCATTGTTTAACAAATGCAAAACCTAGTATTACTCAATGTGTCCTATGTTAATGAGCTGGTCTCTGCCTTGCGTGACATATGGATGTAACATTTGCTTATATGCATGGTGCCATCAATTAAGCGCATAGTCATACTCATGCTGTCATAGATAATGCACTGGGTCTCACCTTAAGCGTAATAACTGGATCACTTCGTCTCACCCAAGACGTCATAAATACACGATCTAGTCTTGTTCATGATCTTTGGTGGGAGCTCTTGTCGTCCGATATGTTTTCCTATTTGTGGAGTTGTCATCTTTGTACAGGTGACTATGTCGTGTGTACTTACTTCTTATTATATTTTAGTTGTACCTTCCAAAAAAGACAGATTCTTGAAAACAATGCAGATGTCTATTATCATTAGAATGTAGTCTACAGTTAAACCACTTTCATACAGAATGTCATTGTTTTCTTTTTTGTTTCGATTGTGGTTGTTTGTTTTGCTTTGCTTAGTTTTAGTTTTTTTCTTTTTCTTTCCTTTGTTTTTTTTGTGGGGGTGGGGGTGGGGGTTTTCTTGTTTGTTTGTTTGTGTTTTTATTTTTTTTGTTTGTTTTGTTCGTTTTGTTTTATTTATTTGAGGAAATTTAGTACTGGTTGTCTCAGGTTAAAGTTTGTCGTATGATATTATGCTGTCGTAAATATTTGTTTTTACCTTTATAAACATGTAATCTTTCTATTACACAATCCTCATAATATATCATTTAAACATGTTCACTGTTTGTTTTAATAGTATTTTATCTTATATTATACGCTGTTTATATTTTGTTAAATAAGTAGAGTTGTCAATCACTCTGTTTATTTTATTTTAGAGGTAATTTCTGCATACTTGTTTACGGTTTTATTCGGAAATTAATTAACTATGTCAGCCTAATTGCGATCCTTTTATTCTATATAGTATACCCAATTTATTTAACTATAAGAAGATTAATAATGTATTTGGTCCCACTTTCGGTTTCAATAAAGAGAAAACCTGGTTTCACACAAGGGTGCAATGAGAGGAATATCTGGTATAACTCATGGTCTCATTAGCAGATCAAATGGTCTCATTTATTGTGTCATAAATTGAGCATATGGTCTTATTCATAGTGCCATAAATTCAACGCCTGATCTCACTCAAAGTGTTGTAAATGGATCATGCATGCAATATATAGTCACACCCATAATTTGGTAAGAGTTCGTGTCGCCTGATATGGTTTCAATATATACAACCTCTGCATGTATCACTCATTTTGTCATATCTTCAGGATTTGGCCTCACTCAAGGTACCATAAATGGAGCAGTTGATTTCACTCATGCTGTCTCAAATAATGCACTTGATCTCCCAAATGTTTTTACTGTTGTGTGCTTAGCGGAGAAGCAGCACATACCAATTTCATAGTTTTTTGTCTGACTCGACCTGGGCTCGAACCCACGATCTACAGCACTTGAAGTGAGCAGGCCAACCATTACGCCACTGATGCGGTTTCACCATTTGATCTACTCTGTGTCATTAATGTAGCATCCGGTTTCAATTAGTGTGTCATAAATGCAATTACAGATTGCCACTTATTGTGTCATAACTTAATGACAGGGTCTCACTCAGAGTGTCATAAATGCAGGAACTAGTCCCACTGAAATAACAGTTCACAGATAGACATGTCAACCCATTCGGACTCATTACCCTAATACCGACCCAACCAGTCTTTGATCTTTCTCCTTAATGATGCGTGCTTAGAGGAGAAGCAACACATACCAATTGTATAGTTTTTGGGTTGACATGATCGCGGATCAAACCAAAAATCTACCCTACTCGAGGTGAGAACGTATCCATTGCACCGCATATCTGGTTTTCCTGTAAGACGTCAACCTCGTATGGACAAAGGGATACGTCTGTCAGGAGAGGAACATAGATGGAACTCATTGGAACTGCCACTGTTGCAAAGCACGTCCATCAAACATAGCAAACATGCTGTCAATCAAATCTCTATGATTTTGATGATATCAGATTTAGCGAGCATATTGGTGGAATCAGAGTGCGTTTTTGAGTCATGCCTGACTAAGACAAGGTAGTTGTGTTTACGTTTCAGTTTTATTCTCTGAAACACAGATAGAATGATTCTTGTCACCTGAGTTTAAATTTGAATGGAAAATAAACGTCATCAGGTACACTCATAGCCAAACGAAAGCCTAATAATTTAAATTTTTTGAAAACTTGAAAATATAATCTAACTACCATCCAATCATGACAGAAATAGACCACAATTCAAACAACAAAAACATTCTGACGCATGTTGTATTGATTTATATGTATTGTATTATGTCTTAATACATGTTGACATTAATAGATGACTATCCATTTGTTATCATTTAATAACTGCGACATCTTCAATTGCACCAACTTGGGCAACTAGATTCTTGGCATAACAATTTAGAAATCCGATTGGCAAAGCGATGACAGTTGTTAGGTAGCCAGCTGTAGCGTCCGAATCTGTCTTCGTAGCTTCGTGTACACCTCTCTAGGCATTCTACACTGAGTACACCATATCCTGCAATCCGGCCCTCCTGACGCTGTGAGCATGACCCTGCTGCATAAGGGGCATTTGGACTAGAACGCAGATGTCCTGGTCCTAAGAATTCAAAATAATGATCGCGATATTTTATCCACCGGTGTGTGAGTGAATGTTCATATCTATGTGGTACTGCTCCTCGTTTCCGTCGTCCTTTACCAAAACGTATAGCGCAGTCCAAGTTCGTCTTTCCGAACCAATACGGGTATGGCTTTCCTGTCAATATAGATCGATAAAATAAGTACAAATATTAAATACAACCGCAGTGCGATCAACATTCCTGGCAGGGGCGTAGTATAGGTACACGCTGTTTCGGCGAATTGTCTAGAGACCATTGATGTCCACCAGTGGTTCCAGGACATAACCCTGGTAGTGGACTAGGGGCGAAGTGACTCGGAAGTTCACGGGCTATATAACAGAAAGAGTGACCTTTTTTGTTTATCAGTTTGGAAGTGTCTCTAACAACATGAAATTCAGATTGTTCTTCCATTTTTGACAATACCAATACGGACTAACTAGAACTTTAGCGTT
Organism: Bathymodiolus brooksi; assembly: GCA_963680875.1. Classification (NCBI taxonomy): domain Eukaryota; kingdom Metazoa; phylum Mollusca; class Bivalvia; order Mytilida; family Modiolidae; genus Bathymodiolus; species Bathymodiolus brooksi. The sequence continues at coordinate 78,457,789 of OY804580.1, read as the reverse complement.
CTTTGCTACTCAGACAGATCGCTCTTGGAGGCACGAATGGTCAGGTTAATTTAGACAGTTGGAAACTCTAATGCCGAAAGGAATAACACTATACATATATGAGAGAAGTTACTTTTGAAATTTTATTCATCACATGAATTATTCATTTTATTTTACTTGTATAAGTTTATGAAGTCAAGGCGCCGATTTCATCTGCTACCAATGTGATCAATAAACATATACAAGTCGACTTGCACATGTCTGTGTATATGCATAAGTGATAAGTTGGACAGTCGTTCGTCGCCCATAGTCGATCTTAAGTAGGATTGCACGGGTCTATTTACTCTGAAAGATATCTCGTTTGTTGCCGATGACACCAGCATTGCAAGTAAGATACTTACGATGATGTATATAGCCGGTATTAGTCACGGTTTTTGCATGTAGAATGTCGAGTATTCTATCTGGCTTATCATCTACAAGAGCCCACCTGATTTTCCAACGACCAAGCTCATCCATGAAATCATGGAATATATCTACATTGCTTAATCCAGTATGAAAGTGGAGAATTGACTTAAATAGTTTTATTTTGAATTAAAAAAAAATGTCAAATGCATACACTACAAAGTCAAGAAATTCTGAATAGACCTGTTTTTGCGCTAGAAAAATCCGAAAAAGTCTGAACATTCTGAACATTGACTGAAAATTCTGGACAGATTCAGAACATTCTGAACATTGACTGAACATTTTGAACAGATTCTGAACATTCTGCACATTGTCAGAAAGGTCTGAACATTAGGACAGTGTCTGAACAGATTCTGAACATTCCCAACATTTTCTGAAAAGTCTGAACAGAGTCGGAACCTTCTGAACATTGTCTGAACTTATTCATTATTTTTTTTTGAAAATTAGAATACAACTATATTATTTCATTTCTCATTAAATTTGACTTTTTCCTTATTTCACTCCTTCTAAATATTTCACTAATTATTTTTTGTCAAATTAAATTAAATTACAACTAATTTATTTCCATTTCTTATTAAATTTGTTATTTTCTTTATTTCATATTTTTCTTCTTAAATCAATATATTTTACTTCATTTTCATTAGATTTTAACTAAGACAACGTATTAATTACTTTTTAAAATTAATTAAAAACCTTTAAGTGGCCCCAGCCTAAGTGCTGAAACAACAATCTACACTGTAAGTAAGCAGGTTAGTAAGATGAAATAATTTGATTGACCTGTATATAATAAAACAGTATATGATATCAATTGCCAATTGATTAGCCTACATCCAGTTTTAATGTTTCAGAGAGGTGTCATATCTCTGCATGGATGAATCAATATACAACTTTTTGAAGCCATACATCAAATGTAGCATTGGGGCACCCTATACATGTATCTAAGCACAAATGAAAAAATAACTATGAAAATATTCAACAAAGTATATAAACAAATTCAATAAGCATCTCTTATCCATATTATCCATTTTAAAGAAAGTAAAAACAAGATAAAAATACTTTAGACCATCCAAGTTGATGCAATTTTCGAACTTTTGTGTTTGCAAAGATTGCTTAAAAGACAAAAGTGTAATATAAAAGTTAAATATGTTTACTATTGATAACTATATAAAAAAGTCATTAATCATTTATTTTTGTTTTGCTTTCTGTATAAACATTTTCCTTTTATTTTAAGAAATAAATAAAGCCACCAATTTTTCATGAAATGAACATTTCTATTATTGTAGACATTTAACCATCTGACATATTTACAGTTCTCTCTCTCTTATCAAAGTGTGGAAAGCTGTAAATAATGTGTATTTTGTATTTAATAACCTGACATGCATAGTTATATCAATACAGCATCAAACTTTTATTATACAGCAAGCAAAAAAAAAGATCACAATTTCTAAAATCTATCTGATTAATCATTAAATGTGATGAGTATTTTAATTGTCTTTTTCCTCATTCAGTGATATTAGAACTTTTAGACATTATCAAGAATGTAGACAAAACCGGGATTTCACAAAAATTTAAGAGTGTCGGGAATCAGTCGACTATTCAGACAATTTTAAGAATGTTGAGATCCTGTCACAAATATCACATGCTATATTTGGTTAAAATCTAATGAAAAGGAAGTAAAAATATATTGATTTAAGAAGAACAATTAGCAATAAAGAAAATGTCAAATTTAATGAGAAATGAAATGATATATTTCATTACAAAATAATTACTTAGTGAAATTTCACATGCTATATTTAGTTAAAATCTAACGAAAATGAAGTAAAATTTATTAATATATTAATGTAAGAAGAAAGGTTGAAATAAATAAAGATAAATATATAGATGTTGTAATTTTATTAAAAAAAACAAATTAATAAGTGAAATATCACATGCTATGTTTAGCTAAAATCTAATGAATATGAAGTAAAATATATTGATTAAAGAAAAAGATTGAAATAAGACAAATTTACTAAGAAATGAAATAATATAGTTGTTGTAATAGTTTTTTTAAAATAATTTATTGGTGAAATATCACATGTTATATATAATCAAGATCTAATGAGAATGAAGCAAAATATATTGATTTAGGAAGAAAGTTTGAAATAAAGAAAAAGTGAAACTTAATGAGAAATGAAATAATGCAGTTGTACATGTATTTTAATTAAAAAATAATTAATTAGTGAAATATCACATGCTATATTTAGTTAAAATCTAATGAAAATGAAGTAAAATATATTGATTTAAGAAGAACAATTGAAATAAAGAAAATGAGAAATTTAATGCAAAATGAAATGATATATTTGTTATAATTTGATTAAAAAAAAAGAGTTAAATATCACATGCTATATTTAGTTAAAATGTTCCGAATCTGTTCCGACAATGCTCAGAATCTGTTCAGACTTTTGGGACAATATTCAGAATGTTCAGAATCTGTTCTGAAACTGTTCACAATGGTAAGATTTTTCAGACAATGTTCAGAAAATGTTCAGAATCTGGTCAAAACATTTCAGACAATGTTCAGAATGTTCAGATTTTTCAGGCAATGTTCAGAATGTTCAAAATCTGTTCTTACACTGTTCATCCTTTTCATACTCTGTTCAGACAATGTTCAGAGTGTTAAGAATCTGTTCAGAATTTTCAGTAAATGTTCAGAATGTTCAGAATATTCAGAATCTGTTCAGAATGTTCAGAATCTGTTAGGAATATTCAGAATCTGTTCAGACTTTTTTCAGAATTTCTAATACAAAAACTGGTCTATTCAGAATTTCCTGACTTTGTTGTTATAGGGACGTGACTACTTGAGCCAAATGCAGCTCCGCCCTGCCTGAGTGTACTTACCCGAGCACGATTCTGTTGCAAGCCACCAACTCTTTGATAAACTCACACATGTGACAAAGATGAGCACCTTGAGGAGAAAATAAAACACTTCATAGAAGGTATATACATGTATTTAATATATGATTAAAGCATGATAAATTATGGAAGAAATACTATAAATTGATAAATTTGAAGAAAAAACGAAACCAAATACATATTTTGTAATATGGACAATTGACTGTTTTAACATAACTTCATAAACCATATATACATATGTTACATTGAAAACGTAGATATCAAATTGAGTGAAAACGGCGTGTTTCTTCAATAAGCATCAACATGCACGTTCAAAGCTAAATGAATTAGAGAACTTTGGGAGGAAGAAAATCAAAATTGTCACTTATGCCTGAGGTTGGACAACTGTACAAGTACAATTAATAAAGGCAGGATGCTAAAATACGTTTTATGTAAACAAATTAAAAAATATATAAAAGTGATTAGTTGTCATCAATTAATTTTGCCAATAGGTTGAGTCCAGTTTGTTCCTCCTATTTATTTACATTATGTACATTTTGCTATAAAACTATATGGGCCGTCGTAGTCGTGATGGAATAGTAGTTGCATTTTATAATGACATATGCAATCAGTGCCTATCACCACTAGCGTTGTGAGTTCGAACACTACTCAGGCGAGATATACTCGATACCACATTATGTGATAATGTTTGTGTCTGTGACTTGCGACAGGTCTGTGGTTTTCTCCAGATACTCCCGTTCCTCCACCAATAAAATGTCTGCCACGATATAGCTGAAAGGGGCGTTCAACATCATAACCCCCTAACCCCCTTATAAAACTATGTACATGTTAGTGCTTGAATATTAGATATAAGATAAATCCTTAATCTTACCATCAACAATAATTTCATTTTGTCGTATTCAGTGGAATCACGGAAAGTCAAGATATCCTTACCACGTACAATGTACGACTTCTGATAAATATATATATATATATTTCTTTAATTTATATGCATCAATTATAACGGCTAAATGCAACATTTCGATTGGTCAGTAAATATCTAAATATTTTTTATTAGACACCATCGGATATGTATTTACTACGCAATACATATTTCTCGAAGTTGAGTTAAAAATGTACTAAAAGTAATAATTTGTTGATTAGAATAACGAAAAATTCAAATATCCTTTAAACTATAGATTTTTGAACAGCAAAATTAACGAGAGTTTTATTTAGAATTAGGAGTGCTAACTGAAAATGTTACAGTAATGATTCTTATTGTTTTGGCTGAGGCTGCACTCAGATGAAATTTTATATTTTGGTCCTATTTTGTTGTCATTTTTGAGATGGGAGTAGATGTACTTTATAAAAGAGCCATCCGTACGTCAGGTATCTAATCTGTAAAATCTTTCTCTCAGCCACGTGTACTTTAGACGAACATGACAAACATTTCTCTCATAGATTATTATTATATTTTGCATTTTTTTGTAAAATGGGTAAGCAGTCTGACTTATCTCAGGAATGCCAAAAGTTTGTATAAATGTTGTTTGCCTTTTTTAGTAAGGAAAAGGCAAAGAAGAAGCCAATTGTCGCAATTGATAGGGTATATACAAGGCCATCTAAATCTTTGGGTGTGTCTTACACTTCAGTGCACGTATTATGAATGGTAAGAGGCCTTGTAAGTCAAATAGACCCAAAGAAAGAGCTAACATTTTGGACGACTTCGATCATTGTGTTACTAAAAGAACAATCCACGGTTTATATTCACGAAAAATTGTTCCGACCGTCTCAATAATTCATAAGGAAATACAATATTCTATTAAAATAGCAAAGTCTAAACTTACTCTAACTCTAACTCTCATATACTCATAAAACAATAGGTGATAATCGAAGAATTCTCTACGATCAAGTGTCTATCATCAATGATAGGTGTAATTATCTAAGAAAGATCAACTCTTTTAGGGAAGCATGGTATGATATCATGTACATGGATGAAACATGGGTTTACCAAAATCACTGCACATATTATATGTGGTTTCCGAATGATGGGTCTGATGCCCCAAAATTATCCTCGGGTAAAGGCAAACGTTTGATTGTTTTGCATGCAGGTACGCGAAGTGAGGGTTTGATTGACAGCTGCGATTTAATGTTTCTGGCCAAATCAAAGGATTGTAACTATCATCAGGAATGCATAATGTTGTCTTTCTTGAATGGTTTGAAAATCAATTGATGCCTGTTATGAACAATCCTAGCTTGGTTGTGTTAGATAATGCAAGTTATCACAATGTTAAAATAGAAGATACGGTGTTCCCAAATTTTAGTCAGAAAAAGATGTTCTCCAAAACTAGCTTACACAACACAACATTCCTTTTTCTGCTACTGATACCAAAAAAGTGTTAATTGAAAAAATAAAACCAAAAAAAGACCCCAGTAGTTTATAGAACAGATAACATTGCTAATTTACACGGACATGAAGTATTAACAACCCCCGTTCGACACTGTGAAATTAATCCGATATAATTAATATGGGCGCAAGTCAAAGGCTGCGTGGCTAAATATAATACCACCTTCCGATTAAAAGATGTTAAAGAACTCCGCTTTCGGAAACATTACACAAAATGTGTGGACAAAAGCAGAAGAACATGTGGTCAAAATTGAAAAAAGAATACTGCAAAGAAAACTGTATAGATAGAAGCGTCATATAACCTATTATCATTGACTTGTGTGATGATGGCTGGGTGACGACACGGGTTGAAGTATAATCATATTAAGTATAATAGACAGAGAAAAAGGGTCTAAGAACAGTTGTAACTGTTGAAACTATCTGGGGTCAGAGGAATTATTTAACTTATATTGATTATAACATATAAATAATACACAAAGCAAAAAAATAAAAAAATCTAAACAGGGACTGTTTATAATCCAACTGAAAACAAAACACATAACGGGCCTCGTATTCATGAAAAGTCAAAATAAACAAACACGAAGGTCGAAACTTCGGATTCCTGTTTTGGATAAGCATTTCGAAGTGGAATAGGTTAAATATATATTTCCAGCTCACGGTTGAGTTGAAAGATATAACTTGGGTTAGTAGAATTGCTACGTAAAACAACTGTAAGTATCAATGATTCATCAATAATGTTTGCAGTTTTTAGGTATTTTTTACCAATGTTAAGTGGAAAGTTTGGTAAAAAATAGCTAAAAAATGACAGTGCTCAATGTCATAATCTACCCCTCCCCCCAATAAAAATCAATCCTCCAATTGATCTCTGAGGTTCTATAATTTAAAAATGTACTAATTTTACGAGCATGTTTAAAATAGGAAGTAACACAATCTCAAAACTCATTTTTCATTCCGTTTCTTATGTATATGTATATAAATGAAAAATGCATACAGAATCGAACAAAAGGACAATAGTATATTCTTCATATTATATGATATATGACGATTACATGTTTTCACTATTAAAGACACAAGTGCTATATGTTTAGTGAACAAATAAAAATAATGAAAAATGTCCCAATCCAAGCAATTTTACAGGTAAAATATGTTACCGGTAAAATTCAATAAACTCAATAGTGCGTGTAGGAGAAGTTGACGAACTATACGGAGAACATAGTAGACTCATTCCCTCCGTATTGCATCACACATCAAAATATACACCCAACAATTCCTTCAAAATGCGATTTTTATATATGAGCAGGGCCAAATCCGTTCACTCTCCGGTCTGCAAACTTTCAAATTAAATTAGCACCCTTGATTCTCTACACAACTCTCGTTTACACTTCTACTTTAAAATCTACAGTTTAAAAGATATTTCAAATTTTCGTTATTCTAATCAACAAATTATTACTTTAGTATATATTATTCAATCATGTAATTGGACACCCATCAACGTATATTGTAACACATACATGCATATTTTTTTACATATTTATTAGATCAAATGTGACACAATTGCAATTTACTTTCAGTTGCATTAATATTGTATGATTTTCAATTATTTGTTATCGAAGTGCAATATAAAGGACAATGCCGAATCCAGCATGATACTCCAACATCAAGTCACCAAGGGCTTCCACTAGAACCAATTTGTTTACAAATCTTTATTGTCCAGCAAACGAAGAGCCATTATAATCGTACTTACAATATTACATCTTGCATGTTGGCACCATTTTGACCCTCTAATATCTTGAATTGGTAAAAACCATACTAACCCGTCAACCTGATACATATCATGAATATAATACTGAATCAAAAACTCGTCAAAGTGGGTTGAAATAAGATGATCTAAATGCAGGCCTCTTCATTTTTCAATAGAGTCATAAAGTTAATGCTTTATTTTACTATAGAGTCTGATTGTGGTCAAGTAAGATTTCAAAATAAAAGTATTTTCAAGGAGAATTTTCAGCGCGGAAGTATTAGATGATTGATTATGTTCAAAGAAAAAGTTCGGATCAATTAATTTAGTGCTATGGCTGCCATTTTAGATTGATATCAACATCATAATTTCGGATATGTCTTCATCAGTACCATTCCTACAAAGTTTCTGTTCGGATGGGATATTGTGGAAAAGTAAGAGGATCATGACAGACACAAACTAACGATATGGACTTTGAATATCAGTTAAATATTATAATAATTTATGAAATATGCTCAAGATTCATGTTTAGCACAATATATATCCTTCCGAACTGCCTCAAATTAAAACCAAGAAAAAAAAGTCAACCTTTTTTTTATTTATATTTTCTCTTCCTTGTCATTATTAGAATTACACGATGATATAATTGGTTTATCTAATATTAGGAGGAAATGACTTTTAAATTCCGTTGAGAGGTACTTAAAACGCACTTCCTTGTGATAACATTTCACTTCTAAGTGACTTACAAGAATCGTGTTTACTTCCTCGTTCAATAGTTGAGAGGAGCCGGCTGTTACATCCCGTAGTCCCTCGGTCGCAACATTCAAAGCTGTTGTCTCTTCTATCAAATATTACATCCAATCATCTTAATTATGCAAGTAAAATGGCGGGTGCATTGTAGGAAGTAGGAACTGATTCCCATTAATAAGCACTGGGATGTATCTACAGCTTTGGTGGTGTTCGCGTTGCTCATCTTTTTAGTTTGATGTGTTAAAGAGTTCAGTATTTGGTAGCAATTGAAGTCGAACTTTTCACTTACTTATTGACCTTCATAGCTAACACAGTTTGGGACTGATGTTCCCTAAGACATATAAAACAGAGAAAATATCATTTAAAATGTAACTTTTAAAATCGCATTTCATACTCTAAAGTATGTATTCACATTAATATGGATGATCATGATGAAAGTAAGTCAATATTACAGTTAAGTACTGTTATCTCAAACACGGATACACCGTTTCCCCAGATAACTGCAATAAACAAATCATAATATATGTAGTTTTATTTATCTCTGATAAAGAAATGTTTGAAAATACCCAAATGGGTAATCAGAAGCTGTAAATCGATGAACAGCAATATACTGTAGTGGTCAAGAGAAAAGCCACAAAAACAACAAACAATAGTAGATAAAACACTATTCATCAAATTCATAGAATGAACAACAATAATCTGACTAAATTCCGGGGTTGAATTCCTGTGACCCAGAGGGAAAACAGGTGTTGTGCCAATAGAGACATCCTTCATGCTACTCTTACTACACATACGGCTAGAAATCATGGAAGAGGAAAGAAAGACTGACGACATTGATACAACCGCAACGGACCATTCCTGTGGTCATCGATGTCATATATATTTGATAAGTGCTCTCTTTGTCATGATGGCTACCATAAAACTGATGACTTCAACACAACTACTAGGAACGATTGATTAAGTATGTTTCATGTTAACATCAACTAACACATGTCCACTTGTTTTCCCTTTTTGGTGCAGGTGCTGTACGCAATGTAATTTAGAGAAAGAAAAAAACATTCTAGCTTTATTTTTTGTTCTTTACTTTATTGTCTTAAGTGGACAATAAAACGGCATTTTATCTACTGATTTACATGTTAAGACTAGGCTTAACTATATAGGTACTGGTGACAATAGGGAAGGGGATGGTAAGGCGGTTATCAAGTCATAAGCGAACAAGACTGACACTGACCATAGTTATTAACCTGTTTGAAAAGAAAGCATATTATAAAAATATATTCTTCAAAAATATCATGTGTGTTTTCAATTACATAAGTATATCTTAGTTTATCCCCACAATACCAATATAGTATACAATAGATATTCATATTCACTTCTACAAAAGTCTGTAATTGTATAATATTTAGTGAAATGAATGAAATATTTATTTAGGATAGCATTTCTTAACATTGATAATATACAATTATAGTGGTTATAATCTGATATCATTCTTAAAATTTGATTAGTAGATACCAAATCAATGATATACTGTATAATCAAAGGTTGCACTGTCAACGATTTTTGTAATACAGAAAATAGCAGATTGCACGGTCATACAGCACGTTGCTAAAAATAAACATGACCACGTGGTTAAATGAGATCCGATTCATAGTAACATTCATTTAAAAATTTCCCAAAATTTCAAAAAATTTCAAAAATTTCATCAAATTTCTAAATTTTAAAAAAATTTCAAAATTATAAAATTATTATTTTCTTTTCTTAAAGTTCAAAATTTTCAAAAAGTTTCAAAAATTTCAAAGTTTTCATAAAATTTTAATATTTAAATAATATTATTATATAGATAGGTGTGAATTATGGAGATTTATCCGTGAACTACTTTTACACAATTATAAGTGTGATGGTTACGTCGCCTTTTGTGCTACGGTGAATACACATACGATTGTAAGCTGGAAATAAAATCAGCTAAATGTTATTGACGACTTTGGCACATAACCAACATGACGTCATTGACGTCATATGAATACTTCCAGGTTGAAGCGTAAATATAAGACGTTATTTGTCATCGTATGATAGTTGGATTTACAACTACATATGCAATCAGTGCTTATCACCACTAAAGTTGTGAGTTGGAACCCCGTTCATGGCGAGGCGTACTCGATACAACATTGTGTGATAAAGTTTGTCATTGACTTGCGACATATCGTTGGTTTGCTCCGGTTTCCTCCACCAATAAAACTGACAGCCACGATATAGTTGAAATATTGTTGAAAGTGACATTAAACAGCTTTAGCCAAAACCAAAGCCAATACTTAATGCAATGGATTTAGCTATGACAAATAATCATCTATTTAAGCATGACTGATTAATCTTTCAGGTTCTAATTAACTTTATGTTTCTGGTTATGAGAGATATTTCTGACGCTTTTTTTTTCGCGAATTGGCAAAGCGAATATTGTTATGATCACATTGACCATTACTGTGTCAGACTGTCATAGTTTTTTCTTTCAGGAATAGGTAAAGCGAATATTGTTATGATCATATTACCCATTACTGCATCAGACTGTCAATTTCTTTTTTCACGAACTGGTAAGGCAAATATTGTTATGATCACATTGTCCATTACTGTAGCAGACTGTCAAGTTCTGATCACGTGTTTTATTTACTTAGTAATTATTCCATTTTATGTTATTACTGTATTCTCATTTATGTTATTTTTTTCAATTGCATGTTATATAGTCTAGTCATAATGCAACCTGAATAGTTTACTGACGTTGTTGGTTCCCATGAGGACAAAAAAACTTATGATCCACAAAGCACTGCACAGAAAACTAACGATTGGGCAACATTACCTCCAGAGAAAAAATGGAAAAAGAAATGAAATTCATCATCTATAATTTGATATTTCCAAAAATGACAAATTCTAAGATTTCGGGACACTTTTTAATTTTTACCTAATTCGATTTCTAAATTATGGTCTAATATTGTAATCTTTGTGAGAAGTTTGAGGAATTCAAAATTTGGATGTGAACAAATTATGTTCTCTCACAACTTTAAGTTTTAAAAGATTGTTGAAGAATAATTGAATGTACTCTTTCAAGCTTTCAATATTACTAATAGAGAGTCTAAAATAAATAAGTTCTGATTTTAAATCAGACTTCAAAGATTTTATATCTCTCATTGTTTTACAGGATAATAGATTCTTCATTTCAAACACCTCCTTTGGGACCATGTAATTTATCTAGGTATAATAAGAGTATATATACATTCTGGGAATATAGCATCTTGCTATTTTCACAAGATTCCTGTAATGTGTTTATCCTGTAGAAAAAAAATCACATTAATTCATTTGAATCAAATAATAAAATTATGCATTTATCACTTGATTGACCATTTTGATATTTTCTGTCAATAGCAAGTCAGCTGATTTATATCAGATTCCCAGATAAACCGTGAACTGGGTACCAGAAAAGTTATATTTCGGTCAATGATCGTATAGAGCAGTAACACAAATCTCCACTCGATGCAATTAGACTGATAAATATAGAATAAGTGCAGGCAAAAAATAGATAAGCAGAGAGGTGTGATATTTCCGTTGTACAAGATTAACCGGACACGACAATTTGGCTCATTGCAGAGCTAGAATCTATATAAATTGAAGAAACTGAAGAAACATAAACATATAAAATCGGTCAAATTCAAGTTTTAAGTGCTTTACGTTCTTTAATATCATGTATGCTGTTGACTTTCAAATTTATGTTATTTAATAACTAAAGAATAGTTTTATATTATTAATAATGAATAATTAAGAAATAAATCATGGAAGCGAGAATGTGTGTTGAAGCTTTAGCATGGGTTGGCGGATATTAGTATTTTATCCCGAGCCAGAAGAGAGGGAACAAATTTACTAATATCCACCAACCCATGTTAAAATTCAAAACACATTCTGGCCTATTATGAATTATTTCGATTCTGATATGTCTAATAGTACAAACACGGTAGTATACTTTGATTGGAACACGGTAATTTATATTTACCTTTGCGGACAATGTCGCACACAATTTATGCTGCCAAATTCGAGCAGACGATAATTCTTCAACATGTACATTTACGACGGCAAAGTCAGGAACATGCTCCAGCGCATGTGCTAATGAGATTATGCCCAATTAATGAATCGCTCGTTTGTTGCAAAGCGTAAGAAGGACGTAATGTTAGAATTAGTTATTGGACTATAAGTAAATTAAAGAGCCTTTAGACAAACACTATTTCAATAGTCACCTTCACTTTCATCACTAATGATATTCCAGCAGCATCGCGTATGAAGTTTACATTTCACAAGTCATACGGTATTCTAAAGCATGCCATTTTCTGGAGAGAGCTCGGCAGCTGACACAAAAGCTCTTGAAATAATGATACGGTCCTTCTAGGTTGAAATCATCACCTTAAATATTCTACTGTCGTCCTCACATCTTAGTTGACCGCTACGAAAAATATTGCCAGTGTCTATGGGTTGTCCGTTATGGATTGCTTCTGTGGTTTTCTATCCTTTATTTAGAAATTATATTGAAAAGAAGACGAATTTACCTTAGATATAGATCACTTGACGTCTTCTGTTGTCGGAACATACGTTCAGCCCAGTGTTTAAGTGGGTTCGTTCTGTTCAATCTTTAGTCGTATGTATAGTGTTTTATTTATCCTTGTTTGTATTTTCATCTTTTTTTATTTTTGCTATACTATTATCTATGGTTCTTCAGTTTACGCCTTTGATATCATAGACCAGTTCTTTTATCGGATACTAAGATGTAAATAGAAATGCATGGGATATTATGTTTTATTACATACTCATATAGATATCTTGAATTTGATTAGTCTAAAGAACGTCACATGACATCCGTTATGTCACCCGCTCGCCGTAATGTCGCATGGTTATATCAACCGCAAGCGATACTTGTATAATATCACGTGACGATTTCATTCTCCATTGTGAAATTAAGTATAGACGTACTGAATATGGGTCATCACTTGGTATCTGTTGTCAGATATGAACAAGACCAAATAATTATGGCACTGTGTAGGATATTCGATGTAATAAAGAATTATAAACCTTGTAAGAGTGAGATATGACGGTTTTTCTCACCCTCGAAAGTTTGTGACACCCTCGGGTGACATAATCTTTCTCTGGTAGACAAACCGTCATATCTCATTCTTACAAGGTTTATAATTGTATAATATACAAGCAAACGATAGAGGAACCTTCGTGGTGGTGATCGTATGGTAGTTGGATTTATGACTACTCAATATAAAAAGTGCCTATCTCCACTAATGTTGTGAATTCGAATCTCGCCCCCAGCGAGGTGCACTCGACACAACATTATGTCATAATCTTTGTCAGTGAATTGCGGCAGGTTGGTGGTTTTCACCGGGTACAACGATGTCCTCCATCAATAAATCTGACTGCCACTGAAATATTGTTGAACGTGGCGTTAAGCACCATACATATTACCATAAAAGATGGAAATTGTAACTTAGAGAAAGATATACGTTATTAATAGTATATCGTTAGATATCAATTAAACACGTGTATACATATTTGTAGTAAATGCATGCACGAATGCGTGTAGCAAACATATACATAAATGTTTAAAATAACCACATGTACTTGCATAGCACAGACATATGTGTGCAGAAAACACAAAGATTTGAAGTAAACACATACATAAAGGTATGAAGTAAACACATACTCAAAGGTATGAAATAAACACATAAACAAAGTTGTGTAGTAAACACATACAAAAAAGTGTGTAGTAAACACGTACGCTAATGTTTGTAGTAAATACATGCACAAAGTTATATGGTAAACACATACACAAAGCTATGTGGTAAATACATACACAAAGGCTTGTAGTAAACACATACACAAAGGCTTGTAGTAAACTCATACACAAATGTGTGTAGTAAACACGTACGCTAATGTGTGTGGTAAATACATGCACAAAGATATAAAGTAAACAAATGCACAAAGCTATGTGGTAAATACATACACAAAGGCTTGTAGTAAACACATACACAAAGGCTTGTAGTAAACTCATACACAAATGTGTGTAGTAAACACGTACGCTAATGTTTGTGGTAAATACATGCACAAAGATATAAAGTAAACAAATGCACAAAGCTATGTGGTAAATACATACACAAAGGCTTGTAGTAAACCCATACAAAAAGGTTTGTAGTAAACACGTACAGTAATGTTTGTAGTAAACACATGCACAAAGGTATGAAGTAAACAAATGCACAAAGCTATGTGGTAAATACATACACAAAGGCTTGTAGTAAACTCATACACAAAGGCTTGTAGTAAACACATACAGAAAGGTTTGTAGTAAACACGTACAGTAATGTTTGTAGTAAACACATGCACAAAGGTATGAAGTAAACACATACACAAAGGTTTGTAGTAAACCCATACACAAAGGCTTGTAGTAAACACATACAAAAAGGTTTGTAGTAAACACGTACAGTAATGTTTGTAGTAAACACATGCACAAAGGTATGAAGTAAACAAATGCACAAAGGTTTGGAGTAAACACATACACAAAGGTTTGTAGTAAACACATACACAAAGGCTTGTAGTAAACACATACACATAGGTTTGTAGTAAACAAATGCACAAATATATGTGGTAAACACATACACAAAGGTTTGCAGTAAAGACATACACAAAGGCTTGTAGTAAACACATACAAAAAGGTTTGTAGTAAACACGTACAGTAATGTTTGTAGTAAACGCATACCCAAAGGCTTGTAATAAACACATACAAAAAGGTTTGTAGAAAACACGTACAGTAATGTTTGTTGTAATCTCATACACAAAGGCTTACAGTAAACTCATACACAAAGGCTTGTGGTAAACACATACAAAAAGGTTTGTAGTAAGCACGTACAGTAATGTTTGTAGTAAACTCATACAAAAAGGTTTGTAGTAAACACGTGCAGTAATGTTTGTAGTAAATACATACATAAAGGTTTGTAGTAAATACATACATAAAGGTTAGTAGTTAACACATACACAAAGGTTTGTAGTAAACACATAAACAAAGGTTTGTAGTAAATACATACACCAAGGTTTGTAGTAAATACATACACAAAGGTTTGTAGTAAATACATACACAAAGATTTGTAGTAAATACATACACAAAGGTTTGTAGTAAATTCATAAACAAAGGTTTGTAATAAATACATGCAAAAAGGTTAGTAGTAAATACATACACAAAGGTTTGTAGTAAACACATACAAAAAGGTTTGTAGTAAGCACGTACAGTAATGTTTGTAGTAAACTCATACAAAAAGGTTTGTAGTAAACACGTGCAGTAATGTTTGTAGTAAATACATACATAAAGGTTTGTAGTAAATACATACATAAAGGTTAGTAGTTAACACATACACAAAGGTTTTGTAGTAAACACATAAACAAAGGTTTGTAGTAAATACATACACCAAGGTTTGTAGTAAATACATACACAAAGGTTTGTAGTAAATACATACACAAAGGTTTGTAGTAAATACATACACAAAGGTTTGTAGTAAATACATACACAAAGGTTTGTAGTAAATACATAAACAAAGGTTTGTAATAAATATATACACAAAGGTTTGTAGTAATTTCATACACAAAGGTTTGTAATAAATACATGCAAAAAGGTTAGTAGTAAACACATACACAAAGTTATGTGCTAAACACATGCAGAAAGGCTTTTAGTAAACACATACACAAAGGTATGTGCTAAACACATGCAGAAAGGCTTTTAGTAAATACATACACAAAGGTATGAAGAAAACACATGCAGAAAGGCTTTTAGTAAACACATACACAAAGGTATAAATAAACATATACACAAGTGTTTTTAGTAAACAGATACATAAATGTTGATGGCAAAATCAAGCACTAAAGTTGCTAGAAAACTCATGTGCAAAAATGTATCTAATACTAATAATATTCAAATATCGATATTTATCGTATGTATACCTTTTATTAAAATATGTAAAACATACACTATATAGATAAGTACCATCAGATACGGAAATTTTTATATATGATCCCATTATGATTAAATATGAAATATTAAAAATAGTGTGCATTACTTAACATGCATACTATAAAATAAATGAAGTATGATGGGGTATGAATCGCACTGATCAATAACGCACTGAAAATTCTATCATTTACAGATATACGCTAAGACCTTTGTCACTCGCAAATGTTGCAAATATCATGGCTACTGCAAATATAATGACCCATTTGTGTAATACACGCTTGAATATGTGTCCATATCTTTGTTAATTAGTGATTAACTGCTGATTGTAATAGCCTGTTTGTCTTTTTGTCCAATGGTTACCATAGAAACTAATTTGTATCGAGGATATTTTATTGACTTAACAACATCTTTCAGTTCTTCACACAGTTCCTTGGATAATTCTCTGCACTCTTGTGGATCATAGCAGGAACACTTTAAATTGTGTTTCAGAAATTTAAAGAGAATTGGTTCCACCTCTCTCCACCTCTTCCAGTCTAAATTTCCGAACCTGATGACCAAGTGTTTCATTAGCTGTATAATTTAATTAATGTTGACGATTTATTTGTAGATTTCTGACTTGTCTAGCAATTTTTCTCATAGATAAAATTGTAGTAAAAATTTGTCAGACGTCTGTTCTGTCCCTTCTTGTTTCCTTGTCCCGTCAGATGGCGATAGAGTACGTCTCATATGAACGGCGCTTACATATGGTCCAAATTTCTCCGGTGTTCTTTGTCTTTTAGGGTAATGCTTTCGTTCGCAAACACAAATGTTGAAAAGTACACGTGACACTTTACACACCCTGTCATTTACACATAGATACAAATCGATCAATAACCTATTTCACAGGTAAGGATGTGTGTACAGGCAACGAAAACAGCAAACCGATTTGAAATAAGTTCATTAATAGAAAGTATAGTATTGAAACAAATCAGGTGGTGCTTAACTTTTGTCGGACTGTATGTTTAGAAAAACAAACATACACGTTTTTAATGTTATATTGCACGCCATTCAATTCATAAATGAGCATTATTACTTTACACCTCAAGATAATACTCGAATAAAACAAACTCGTATGTCTATTAAAAATATTTTATTCATAAAAAATTACATAAAATCGAAAGTGACCTTTCCAAAAAAAAATGTTTCTGCAGACTAGTATTAAATATGTATGATACTATAGAGATCCTTTTGCATACCTAAAGATACAAATTTACAAAACTTTCAATTCAAAATTATTGCACAACATTTTGCCTGTCAATTCATCCCTATATAAATGTGAACTTATGTCATTTTTACATGGAAACTAAGGATCATCTGTTACATCTATTTTGGAATTGTAATTAACTTAGTCCACAATTGTTGGTTTGTTGTTAAAAACGTTGTAAGAATTTGTTGTATTACTCTTCCATTGAATGCAAGGGGGATAATTCTTGGAATATACGAGATTTACATTGAAAATCAAAATACAGTAAATCATATATTTTATGCATATTATTTTGTGGATGTTTCATCTATAGTATGTATTGTGCCAAATCTGTATAACAATTTTCTATTTTTAAAATAAACAATTACAAAACATATCGATATTTGTTCAGAAATCAATAAAGGAATACATATATATAATAAGAGTAGTTTGTAGATACCAAAGGGGCAATCAGAGAACATAAATCGATGAAGGACAGGCGATACGATAGCCATAAAAATATCACCATTCGTCAATGTTCGTGGCTTAGATGTAACTATTTATTGTGTAATCCACAATTTATTGTTCTTTCAAAATACGTAACTGCTTTAAATGACCCCCATGTTTTTGTCCAATTAGTTACGTCCGTACAAATGATACAAATAAAGGGAACACACATACAAACAATCCCGATCCAATCAATAGCACTCGAAGACACTCGCCAATCAAGCGCTGATATTTTCCTATTCTTGTAAGCTGAAGTACCTTTTTTGTCTATCATTTGTTTTCAATCAGACGTTTAACGTTTTCTTCGAAAGTGAAGCCGAACGAAATATGTGTGACAATTTTACACGTACATACACATGCAGGCAACATCGATGTTTCCTGTTGGATTGTCGTCGTTTCCGGTTCTGACGTACCTATTTTCGTTGTTTCAACTGTTGTTTCCGGCTTAATGGTAGTCACTATAATAGTTGTTTGTGATCGTTGTGTAGTGATTGATGAATATTCATTGGTGGTATGATATGGTGATAGGTTAGAATAATTTGCTGCGACTTCTAAGAAAAAAACAATGAGTTGCATAATATTAAGATTACAAGATTACATTACATAGTTTAAAATTAGACGTTGGTCTGTAATTCATATTGAATGTTATTCAATAAATATTCACGAGACATTTCTAAATATTTGTTTGGCTTTGTGTGTTGTTATTCTTATTAGATAATAGTACGTATACGCACGCTTTTCTATAGTATTCAAGTTATATTGTTTGGGATAGTCGCATATTTAAGGTACGAAATATGTCCAAAACAGTTCACAGGTGTGTATGATTTCAGCATATTTTCAACGTCCAGAGTCGTCAACAATTCAAATGAACATTAGAGAAAACCTAGCGAATGTACACTCCAGAGAAACTGGCAACATTGGGTACATACTACATACAACACAGAAAAATAAAAAAAGATTGCTATAGCAACGAGGGTGGTTTTATACATACCTATTGAGTAAACAGCTACTCCGTCTATTTCCCCACAGTAATGATCTCCACCTCCAATACACAGATGCTCACAAAATGTGCCTGGTATTTTATTTCCAGAAGCTACATTATCCATGCAAAGACATCTTTTACCATTCTCGAAATGAAGCTATGAAAAATGAAGATGTAAACGGAAGAGGTAAATCGAAAGACAATTGAGTAAAATAAGTTTAAAGAAACCAAAAGGGGTAATCAGAAGCCGTAATTTGAAAGACAGACAATACAATGACCATCAGAAAGCAAACAAAATAACAAACAACGATCTACAAAACACTACATAGAAAATTAAAGAATGAGCAACACGAACATAACATAAAACCGGGCATGAACTCAGGTCCCTCCTCACAGAGTAAACATTTTCTTATCCACTAGTGGCGGAGGTCATGTTACTCTGGTGACACATCTGTTAATAAGTCATGAATGTGGAAAGGACCGGATTATGATCTACAAAAACAGAACATAGCATAAATATTCCTGAACGGTTAACCAAGTAATGGTGGTAACGTGAAATGTTCAAACCCATTACGTCAACTTTACCAGTAGGAACCCTTGCTTCAGTAGCATCTTGTGTTAGCAGCAGCCTTCTATCAAAGAAATTCCCGACACGAAAGACAAGGTATGGGATATCATATAAAAAACATGCATTCTATTTCTGATAGCTCTTGGAATATTTTACATATAAATTGCAATTTAGCAGTGAGGACATCGAAAGCATCGTTCTCAACCGGTTATCACTGCCCATCTCTATATGAAGGTCAATGTATAAAGCAGACCTGGCGATATATTAGTTCCCCTATAATGCGATAAAAATAGTCATCGATCATTTAATCATTCAGTTAAAAGATCTCGTCTATAAAGCGGAAAGGAAATCTAAAAGATCGCATTAGCTTCTTTTAGGTTTTTGAATTGATATACATAGGAACGGGTAATAATTTATCAAATATTTATTCTTGTAATAAAATTACATCAAATGTTGATTAAAATATTTTTATGACTCCCTGAGGATGCTGAGGGTTATTTTTTGACTAGTTAATGGGATACTTTAATCCATTTAGTTTAAAAATCCAGACTTTTTAATTATCATAGTGAAATTCACCTATGAAATGATTATTAATTAAAACATAAACGTAGGTAAAATTTACCTATAGCCTGAGTATATACATGTTATAATGGGCAATGCAAATTTCAAGGAACAATGACATTACAACACTAAATCTAACTATTCACATTAGTCCGATTCATTATTTCAGGTGATTTCTATCTGTTTTTTATGTTTTTTTTTATCTATAAAAATATTAGCACCTTTCTCGATATTAAATTAAAATACCGGCAATACAATTTTAATTATCTCCTCCTATTTCACGATAAATTATACCATTTTAATTTGTTATTTAATTAAAAATTAATATTGTCTGATGAGTGCATTGAAGCGATATATATCACCGGGTTTTCTTTTTAATAGCCTATATAAACATTTGTTGGGTGACTCAATGAGTTAGGTCGTTGGATCTAACAATTCATACAAGCCTATCACCAATACGGCTTTGCAAATTACAAAAAAGAGTGCACTCGACTCGCTGCCGCATGTGAAAACAGATTAACAGTTGCTTGCTCCACCAATAAAACTGGTCGCCATGATATAGCTGAAATATTGTTGAATGTGGCGTTAAAACACCAAAAATCAAATCTTTTTAATAACCTATATAAGCAAAACAATGATAGTCTTCCCAATGTTGAGAATGGAGTGTGTAACTCTTATCACCAATCTCCAGATAGAGAGCTGTTTAAAGGGCTATCCCGCGACCGTGTGCTGCACGGACGAGTTACCGGCCCACGTGGAAGTCAGATCCCGCACATTCATCGTCAATACGGACACGTGTGACTGTTGCGGACGTCACTGGGTGGCGTTTCACTTTCCCCTCATAGGATCCGCCGAATTTGTCGATTCGCACCGGAAACGCACCGGAAACGTATCACTGCCGTTTCGCCAACGTCCACGGACCGCAATACTACTAATGTTCGTCTCTTCTTCTTCTTTAGATATGCAGTACTTCTTCAAGATGTTGAAGATTACGTACTGTTGCATGCGTGGGTATTTACAAAAATATTTACATAAATTTCATGAAAGTGAAATAAAGTGAAATCAAAAGTTTCTTTATTATATAATGTATTATACGTAATAAATGATACGAACGAAATCGTGTCGTTGTGCTATGCTCAGAGTTACTTCCCTTTGAATACGCTAAACCATACTGGAAACGTATAATTACTTCCCTTTGAATATACACATTGAATTATCTCTCCCGTTCTCACCGAACATACACACCGAATAAAGTTATTTCTCTTGATTTATAAACTCTGATCGAGCATATATACCGATTTAATATCTAATTATCAAATTATTAATACTATTTTAACTATCTAGTTCGAGTTCAACCCGAGGACGGCGACACCTGTGGACTCTATTGTGTTCACGTCGTCAAATACAGATATAGAAACTTTACTCTGGAAGATATCGTGAATGAATTCTCCGCTTGAGACCCAAAGATGATCGAGGCCGAATTGAAAGACATTTCCGAATGAATTTTGTGTACAACAATATACATAATGAATAAAAAAAAATGGATTCGAATTTTCGTTATTGTTGACGCCTTAATCACTCCTCCCCTACTCAGTATTCCCCAATTTTACATTTCGTTATTTTAATACCTACCTGTTGATGTCGGATAGAATAGTGCCAGCGGCTACTGTAAGAACGATAGAATGCATGGGTTAGTGATAAAACCTACACACTCCATCCTCAACATTGGGAAGACTATCATTGTTTTGTTTATATATGATATGAAAAAGAAAACCCGGTGATATACATCGTTTTAATACATTCATCAGACAATATTAATTTTATAATTAAATACCAAATTAAAATGGTATAAGCTATCGTGAAATAGGAGGAGATAATTAAAATATTATTGCCGTAATTTTAAGTTAATATCCAGAAAGGTGCTAGCATTTTTATAGATAAAAAAACATAAATAACAGTTAGAAAATAAGGGTAATAACAAAATTACTGAACTCCGAACAACCTTCCAAATGGAAAGTCTAAACTCATAATCATACAAAGAGACAAAATCAGTCAACAAATTACCTAAAATAATGATTCGGACTAATGTGAATAGTTAGATTTAGTGTTGTTGTTCCTTGATTTAATTATAAATACTTTTTTTTACCTAGAATTAGGGTTAGGGTTAGGGTTAGAGTTAGGGTTAGTGCTAGGGTTAGGGTTAATCTTAGGGGTAGGGTTGGGGTTAGGGTTGGGGGTAGAGTTGGGGTTAGGATGTGGTTATTCAATCGGCTCTTCATCTTATCGGTATAGATGCTCGTACCATACTACATTTACTAGTGTGGTTTAAGTCAGGCTAACTTGTGTTTTTCCCTGTGATGGTTTAAGCTAGATAACATTGTTTTGTGATTGTTTGTGGTTTAAGTCAGGCCTGGTTGTGCTTTGACTTTGGCTAAGTAAGCTATTTTTATGTATGTTATGGCTTCTTTCAAGCTTAATGACGTTTACCTGATTTAAGTCCAGTTGATGGCACTTCTCATGTCTATGTATGGTGTGCTATTTTATGCTTGATTCAAGTCAGTTGTAATGTAAAACATGTTGTGTTATTTCGTATTTTGGATTTTGTGTGTTTAAGATATTTAGATTTCAAATTTCGTAGTTCAAGTAGATTTTTGTATTATTTGCTTTATAGTATTTTTCTTCCTCTAAGTAATGTATTGTTGTATTGTTCTTCGGTTAAGTTGTTTTTGTCTTGGTCTAGGTTATGGTTCAGTTTTTGTTTTCTTATTGTTTGTAGTATTTTAATTCGTGGATTCCTTTATTTTTAGTTCTTCGTTTCTGTAAGGATTGATGTAGCAGATGTCACCTACATTTGTGTTACAATTGTGGGTAAATGAATGATACGATCATCTTGTAACCCGGTGCACAATGAAAACGAAGATAAAACAGTAGTTTTAAAGGGTATGCAATATTTTCGAATTGTCATCCCAATAATGTACAAACAAAAATAATTTGCTGACGGGAGATATGTATAATGTGTTTTTTTCAATACATATTTTCTTCAAATATATCATCAAGTTAAATGCCGGCATCATAATGTCGTCCAGTTTTGTTTGGTTCTAACTATAAGGTAAGGATACCAGTGTGAAAGAAAATTGCGCATGCTTAAATTTGATACAAAAGTTACACATGTCATTCATATCGAATGCTACCAAAAAGGCAAACAGATAATTTGTCAATGAAGACAACACTAAACATTTCAATATGTATCCATTGATGTCTACATGACGCGTTGAAGGAAAAAGGGGAGTAAAATGTCAAAGTCCATCACAGGTTATAATTCGGGACTTTGTGTAAGATCTATATTTAAAACTTACAAGGCTATATATATTTGTAAATGTGATAAAGACTAGATTAAATATAAACATTATGTGATAAAGTTCGCCAATGATTTGTTTTTTCCGGGTACTCCTGTTCTCTTTACCACTGAATCAGACCGCCACAATATAGCTGAAATATTGTTGAAAGAGAAACCTAATGATAAGCAATATATATTTGAAAGTCAGGATTTACATATATTTATCCTTTTTTGTCTGTTTGGTGATATTCCAGATAAGTTATTCAACTAAGTATATACATGTAGGCAAATTACATGCCTGAAAAAAGCATAGAGACGATTTCTGGTGTGCAACAAATGAATATGAGGATCTTGGGGACATGAAGTTACCCGTGATCGTCCGGAGGAATGCTGATCCCGAGTTCTGTTCGTGATATTCCTTTTTATTATTAATTTAAGCATCATTGTGTTCACCAATGGTGGCATAAATGGAGCACCTGGGATTACTCATTGTTGATCAGGTATTGCTCATGGTTTCACAAAATGAACGCCTGTCTAGCTCATGTTCTTCATCATGTCGTCATAAATAGATCACCTGGTCTCACCAATAATGTCAATAATCGTTTCCTCTGGTCTCACTCATTGTGACATACATTGTTGATCAGGTCTTGCTCGTGGATTAAAAAATTAACGCCTGATCTCTCTAACTCTTTATCAGGTCGTCATCAATGGATCGCCTAATCTCACTCATGGCGTCCTAAATGGTGCACTTGGTATTACTCATGATATCATACATTGAGCACATGGCCGCACTCCAGTCGCTATAAATGGCATCACTCTTCCTGCTTTATGTAGTACACATGGCTTTATTTATAATAAATGTAGCTTCTGGTTTCACTCATGGTAACATAAATCGAGCACCTGTTCTCTCCCATTGTTTAACAAATGCAAAACCTAGTATTACTCAATGTGTCCTATGTTAATGAGCTGGTCTCTGCCTTGCGTGACATATGGATGTAACATTTGCTTATATGCATGGTGCCATCAATTAAGCGCATAGTCATACTCATGCTGTCATAGATAATGCACTGGGTCTCACCTTAAGCGTAATAACTGGATCACTTCGTCTCACCCAAGACGTCATAAATACACGATCTAGTCTTGTTCATGATCTTTGGTGGGAGCTCTTGTCGTCCGATTTGTTTTCCTATTTGTGGAGTTGTCATCTTTGTACAGGTGACTATGTCGTGTGTACTTACTTCTTATTATATTTTAGTTGTACCTTCCAAAAAAGACAGATTCTTGAAAACAATGCAGATGTCTATTATCATTAGAATGTAGTCTACAGTTAAACCACTTTCATACAGAATGTCATTGTTTTCTTTTTTGTTTCGATTGTGGTTGTTTGTTTTGCTTTGCTTAGTTTTAGTTTTTTTCTTTTTCTTTCCTTTGTTTTTTTTGTGGGGGTGGGGGTGGGGGTTTTCTTGTTTGTTTGTTTGTGTTTTTATTTTTTTTGTTTGTTTTGTTCGTTTTGTTTTATTTATTTGAGGAAATTTAGTACTGGTTGTCTCAGGTTAAAGTTTGTCGTATGATATTATGCTGTCGTAAATATTTGTTTTTACCTTTATAAACATGTAATCTTTCTATTACACAATCCACCATAATATATCATTTAAACATGTTCACTGTTTGTTTTAATAGTATTTTATCTTATATTATACGCTGTTTATATTTTGTTAAATAAGTAGAGTTGTCAATCACTCTGTTTATTTTATTTTAGAGGTAATTTCTGCATACTTGTTTACGGTTTTATTCGGAAATTAATTAACTATGTCAGCCTAATTGCGATCCTTTTATTCTATATAGTATACCCAATTTATTTAACTATAAGAAGATTAATAATGTATTTGGTCCCACTTAAGGTTTCAATAAAGAGAAAACCTGGTTTCACTCAAGGGTGCAATGAGAGGAATATCTGGTATAACTCATGGTCTCATTAGCGGATCAAATGGTCTCATTTATTGTGTCGTAAATTGAGCATATGGTCTCATTCATAGTGCCATAAATTCATCGCCTGATCTCACTCAAAGTGTTGTAAATGGATCATGCATGCAATATATAGTCACACCCATAATTTGGTAAGAGTTCGTGTCGCCTGATATGGTTTCAATATATAGAACCTCTGCATGTATCACTCATTTTGTCATATCTTCAGGATTTGGCCTCACTCAAGGTACCATAAATGGAGCAGTTGATTTCACTCATGCTCTCTCAAATAATGCACTTGATCTCCCAAATGTTTTTACTGTTGTGTGCTTAGCGGAGAAGCAGCACATACCAATTTCATAGTTTTTTGTCTGACTCGACCTGGACTCGAACCCACGATCTACAGCACTCGAAGTGAGCAGGCCAACCATTACGCCACTGCTGCGGTTTGACCATTTGATCTACTCTGTGTCATAAATGTAGCATCTGGTTTCAAATAGTGTGTCATAAATTGATCACAAGTTCACACTCACGGTGTCATAAATGCAATTACAGATTGCCACTTATTGTGTCATAAATTAATGACATGGTCTCACTCAGAGTGTCATAAATGCAGGAACTAGTCCCACTGAAATAACAGTTCACAGATAGACATGTCAACCCATTCGGACTCATTACCCTAATTCCGACCCAACCAGTCTTTGATCTTTCTCCTTAATGATGCGTGCTTAGAGGAGAAGCAACACATACCAATTGTATAGTTTTTGGGTTGACATGATCGCGGATCAAACCAAAAATCTACCCTACTCGAGGTGAGAACGTATCCATTGCACCGCATATGTGGTTTCCCTGTATGACGTCAACCTCGTATGGACAAAGGGATACGTCTGTCAGGAGAGGAACATAGATGGAACTCATTGGAACTGCCACTGTTGCAAAGCACGTCCATCAAACATAGCAAACATGCTGTCAATCCAAATCTATATGATTTTGATGATATCAGACTTAGCGAGCATATTGGTAGAATCAGAGTACGTTTTTGTGTCATGCCTGACTAAGACAACGTAGTTGTGTTTACGTTTCAGTTTTATTCTCTGAAACACAGATATCATGATTCTTGTCACCTGAGTTTAAATTTGAGTGGAAAATAAACGTCATCAGGTACACTCATAGCCAAACGAAAGCCTAATGATTTAAATTTTTTGAAAACTTGAAAATATAATCTAACTACCATGCAATCATGACAAAGATAGACCACAATTCAAACAACAAAACATTCTGACGCATGTTGTATTGATTTATATGTATTGTATTATGTCTTAATACATGTTGACATTAATAGATGACTATCCATTTGTTATCATTTAATAACTGCGACATCTTCAATTGCACCAACTTGGGCAACTAGATTCTTGGCATAACAATTTAGAAATCCGATTGGCAAAGCGGTGACAGTTGTTAGGTAGCCAGCTGTAGCGTCCGAATCTGTCTTCGTAGCTTCGTGTACACCTCTCTAGGCAATCTACACTGAGTACACCATATCCTCTAATCCGGCCCTCCTGACGCTGTGAGCATGACCCTGCTGCATAAGGGGCATTTGGACTAGAACGCAGATGTCCTGGTCCTAAGAATTCAAAATAATGATCGCGATATTTTATCCACCGGTGTGTGAGTGAATGTTCATATCTATGTGGTACTGCTCCTCGTTTCCGTCGTCCTTTACCAAAACGTATAGCGCAGTCCAAGTTCGTCTTTCCGAACCAATACGGGTATGGCTTTCCTGTCAATATAGATCGATAAAATAAGTACAAATATTAAATACAACCGCAGTGCGATCAACATTCCTGGCAGGGGCGTAGTATAGGTACACGCTGTTTCGGCGAATTGTCTAGAGACCATTGATGTCCACCAGTGGTTCCAGGACATAACCCTGGTAGTGGACTAGGGGCGAAGTGACTCGGAAGTTCACGGGCTATATAACAGAAAGAGTGACTTTTTTTGTTTATCAGTTTGGAAGTGTCTCTAACAACATGAAATTCAGATTGTTCTTCCATTTTTGACAATACCAATACGGACTAACTAGAACTTTAGCGTCCTTTGCTACTCAGACAGATCTCTCTTGGAGGCACGGATGGTCAGGTTAATTTAGACAGTTGGAAACTCTAATGCCGAAAGGAATAACACTATACATATATGAGAGAAGTTACTTTTGAAATTTTATTCATCACATGAATTATTCATTTTATTTTACTTGTATAAGTTTATGAAGTCAAAGCGCCGATTTCATCTGCTACCAATGTGATCAATAAACATATACAAGTCGACTTGCACATGTATGTGTATATGCATAAGTGATAAGTTGGACAGTCGTTCGTCGCCCATAGTCGATCTTAAGTTGGATTGCACGGGTCTATTTACTCTGAAGGATATCTCGTTTGTTGCCGATGACACCAGCATTGCAAGTAAGATACTTACGATGATGTATATAGCCGGTATTAGTCACGGTTTTTGCATGTAGAATGTCGAGTATTCTATCTGGCTTATCATCTACAAGAGCCCACCTGATTTTCCAACGACCAAGCTCATCCATGAAATCATGGAATATATCTACATGCTTAATCCAGTATGAAAGTGGAGAATTGACTTAAATAGTTTTATTTTGAATTAAAAAAAAATGTCAAATGCATACACTACAAAGTCAAGAAATTCTGAATAGACCTGTTTTTGCGCTAGAAAAATCCGAAAAAGTCTGAACATTCTGAACATTGACTGAAAATTCTGGACAGATTCAGAACATTCTGAACATTGACTGAACATTTTGAACAGATTCTGAGCATTCTGCACATTGTCAGAAAGGTCTGAACATTAGGACAGTGTCTGAACAGATTCTGAACATTCCCAGCATTGTCTGAAAAGTCTGAACAGAGTCGGAACCTTCTGAACATTGTCTGAACTTATTCATTATTTTTTTTTGAAAATTAGAATACAGCTATATTATTTCATTTCTCATTAAATTTGACTTTTTCCTTATTTCACTCCTTCTAAATATTTCACTAATTATTTTTTGTCAAATTAAATTAAATTACAACTAATTTATTTCATTTCTTATTAAATTTGTTATTTTCTTTATTTCATATTTTTCTTCTTAAATCAATATATTTTACTTCATTTTCATTAGATTTTAACTAAGACAACGTATTAATTACTTTTTAAAATTAATTAAAAACCTTTAAGTGGCCCCAGCCTAAGTGCTGAAACAACAATCTACACTGTAAGTAAGCAGGTTAGTAAGATGAAATAATTTGATTGACCTGTATATAATAAAACAGTATATGATATCAATTGCCAATTGATAAGCCTACATCCAGTTTTAATGTTTCAGAGAGGTATCATATCTCTGCATGGATGAATCAATATACAACTTTTTGAAGCCATACATCAAATGTAACATTGGGGCACCCTATACATGTATCTAAGTACAAATGAAAAAATAACTATGAAAATATTCAACAAAGTATATAAACAAATTCAATAAGCATCTCTTATCCATATTATCCATTTTAAAGAAAGTAAAAACAAGATAAAATTACTTTAGACCATCCAAGTTGATGCAATCTTCGAACTTTTGTGTTTGCAAAGATTGCTTAAAAGACAAAAGTGCTATATAAAAGTTAAATATGTTAACTATTGATAACTATATAAAAAAGTCATTATTCCTTTATTTTTGCTTTGCTTTCTGTATAAACATTTTCCTTTTATTTTAAGAAATAAATAAAGCCACCAATTTTTCATGTAATGAACATTTCTATTATTGTAGACATTTAACCATCTGACATATTTATAGTTCTCTCTCTCTTATCAAAGTGTGGAAAGCTGTAAATAATGTGTATTTTGTATTTAATAACCTGACATGCATAGTTATATCAATACAGCATCAAACTTTTATTATACAGCAAGCAAAAAAAAAGATCACAATTTCTAAAATCTATCTGATTAATCATTAAATGTGATGAGTATTTTAATTGTCTTTTTCCCCATTCAGTGATATTAGAACTTTTAGACATTATCAAGAATGTAGACAAAACCGGGATTTCACAAAATTTTAAGAGTGTCGGGAATCAGTCGACTATTCAGACAATTTTAAGAATGTTGAGATCCTGTCACAAATATCACATGCTATATTTGGTTAAAATCTAATGAAAAGGAAGTAAAAATATATTTATTTAAGAAGAACAATTAGCAATAAAGAAAATGTCAAATTTAATGAGAAATGAAATGATATATTTCATTACAAAATAATTACTGAGTGAAATTTCACATGCTATATTTAGTTAAAATATTAATGTAAGAAGAAAGGTTGAAATAAATAAAGATAAATATATAGATGTTGTAATTTTATTAAAAAAAACAAATTAACAAGTGAAATATCACATGCTATGTTTAGCTAAAATCTAATGAATATGAAGTAAAATATATTGATTTAAGAAAAAGATTGAAATAAGACAAATTTACATAGAAATGAAATAATATAGTTGTTGTAATTGTTTTTATAAAATAATTTATTGGTGAAATATCACATGTTATATATAATCAAGATCTAATGAGAATGAAGCAAAATATATTGATTTAAGAAGAAAGATTGAAATAAAGAAAAAGTGAAACTTAATGAGAAATGAAATAATGCAGTTGTACATGTAATTTAATTAAAAAATAATTAATTAGTGAAATATCACATGCTATATTTAGTTAAAATCTAATGAAAATGAAGTAAAATATATTGATTTAAGAAGAACAATTGAAATAAAGAAAATGAGAAATTTAATGCAAAATGAAATGATATATTTGTTATAACTTGATTAAAAAAAAAGAGTTAAATATCACATGCTATATTTAGTTAAATGTTCCGAATCTGTTCCGACAATGCTCAGAATCTGTTCAGACTTTTGGGACAATATTCAGAATGTTCAGAATCTGTTCTGAAACTGTTCAGAATGTTCAGATTTTTCAGGCAATGTTCAGAATGTTCAGAATCTGTTCTTACACTGTTCATCCTTTTCAGACTCTGTTCAGACAATGTTCAGAGTGTTAAGAATCTGTTCAGAATTTTCAGTAAATGTTCAGAATGTTCAGAATATTCAGAATCTGTTCAGAATGTTCAGAATCTGTTAGGAATATTCAGATTATGTTCAGAATTTTTCAGAATTTCTAGTACAAAAACTGGTCTATTCAGAATTTCCTGACTTTGTAGTTATAGGGACGTGACTACTTGAGCCAAATGCAGATCCGCCCTGCCTGAGTGTACTTACCCGAGCACGATTCTGTTGCAAGCCACCAACTCTTTGATAAACTCACACATGTGACAAAGATGAGCACCTTGAGGAGAAAATAAAACACTTCATAGAAGGTATATACATGTATTTAATATATGATTAAAGCATGATAAATTATGGAAGAAATACTATAAATTGATAAATTTGAAGAAAAAACGAAACCAAATACATATTTTGTAATATGGACAATTGACTGTTTTAACATAACTTCATAAACCATATATACATATGTTACATTGAAAACGTAGATATCAAATTGAGTGAAAACGGCGTGTTTCTTCAATAAGCATCAACATGCACGTTCAAAGCTAAATGAATTAGAGAACTTTGGGAGGAAGAAAATCCAAATTGTCACTTATGCCTGAGGTTGGACAACTGTACAAGTACAATTAATAAAGGAAGGATGCTAAAATACGTTTTATGTAAACAAATTAAAAAATATATAAAAGTGATTAGTTGTCATCAATTAATTTTTCCAATAGGTTGAGTCCAGTTTGTTCCTCCTATTTATTTACATTATGTACATTTTGTTATAAAACTATATGGGCCGTCGTAGTCGTGAAGGAATAGTAGTTGCATTTTATAATGACATATGCAATCAGTGCCTATCACCACTAGCGTTGTGAGTTCGAACACCACTCAGGCGAGATATACTCGATACCACATTATGTGATAATGTTTGTGTCTGTGACTTGCGACAGGTCTGTGGTTTTCTCCAGATACTCCCGTTCCTCCACCAATAAAATGTCTGCCACGATATAGCTGAAAGGGGCGTTCAACATCATAACCTCCTAACCCCCTTATAAAACTATGTACATGTTAGTGCTTGAATATTAGATATAAGATAAATCCTTAATCTTACCATCAACAATAATTTCATTTTGTCGTATTCAGTGGAATCACGGAAATTCAAGATATCCTTACCACGTACAATGTACGACTTCTGATAAATATATATATATATTTCTTTAATTTATATGCATCAATTATAACGACTAAATGCAACATTTCGATTGGTCAGTAAATATCTAAATATTTTTTATTAGACACCATCGGGTATGTATTTACTACGCAATACATATTTCTCGAAGTTGAGTTAAAAATGTACTAAAAGTAATAATTTGTTGATTAGAATAACGAAAAATCCAAATATCCTTTAAACTATAGATTTTTGAACAGCAAAATAAACAAGAGTTTTATTTAGAATTAGGAGTGCTAACTGAAAATGTTACAGTAATGATTGTTATTGTTTTGGCTGAGGCTGCACTCAGATGAAATTTTATATTTTGGTCCTATTTTGTTGTCATTTTTGAGATGGGAGTAGATGTACTTTATAGAAGAGCCATCCGTACGTCAGGTATCTAATCTGTAAAATCTTTCTCTCAGCCACGTGTACTTTAGACGAACATGACAAACATTTCTCTCATAGATTATTATTATATTTTGCATTTTTTTGTAAAATGGGTAAGCAGTCTGACTTATCTCAGGAATGCCAAAAGTTTGTATAAATGTTGTTTGCCTTTTTTAGAAAGGAAAAGGCAAAGAAGAAGCCAATTGTCGCAATTGATAGGGTATATACAAGGCCATCTAAATCTTTGGGTGTGTCTTACACTTCAGTGCACCGTATTATGAATGGTAAGAGGCCTTGTAAGTCAAATAGACCCAAAGAAAGAGCTAACATTTTGGACGACTTCGATCATTGTGTTACTAAAAGAACAATCCACGGTTTATATTCACGAAAAATTGTTCCGACCGTCTCAATAATTCATAAGGAAATAAAATATTCTATTAAAATAGCAAAGTCTAAACTTACTCTAACTCTAACTCTCATATACTTATAAAACAATAGGTGATAATCGAAGAATTCTCCACGATCAAGTGTCTATCATCAATGATAGGTGTAATTATCTAAGAAAGATCAACTCTTTTAGGGAAGCATGGTATGATATCGTGTACATGGATGAAACATGGGTTTACCAAAATCAGTGCACATATTATATGTGGTTTCCGAATGATGGGTCTGATGCCCCAAAATTATCCTCGGGCAAAGGCAAACGTTTGATTGTTTTGCATGCAGGTACACGAAGTGAGGGTTTGATTGACAGCTGCGATTTAATGTTTCTGGCCAATTCAAAGGATGGTAACTATCATCAGGAGATGCATAATGTTGTCTTTCTTGAATGGTTTGAAAACCAATTGATGCCTGCTATGAACAATCCTAGCTTGGTTGTGTTAGATAATGCAAGTTATCACAATGTTAAAATAGAAGATACGGTGTTCCCAAATTTTAGTCAGAAAAAGCTGTTCTCCAAAACTAGCTTACACAACACAACATTCCTTTTTCTGCTACCGATACCAAACAAGTGTTATTTGAACAAATAAAACAAAAAAGGACCCCAGTAGTTTATAAAACAGATAAAATTGCTAATTTACACGGACATGAAGTATTAACAACCCCCGTTCGACACTGTGAAATTAATCCGATATAATTAATATGGGCGCAAGTCAAAGGCTGCGTGGCTAAATATCATACCACCTTCCGATTAAAAGATGTTAAAGAACTCCGCTTTCGGAAACATTACACAAAATGTGTGGACAAAAGCAGAAGAACATGTGGTCAAAATTGAAAAAAGAATACTGCAAAGAAAACTGTATAGATAGAAGTGTCATATAACCTATTATCATTGACTTGTGTGATGATGGCTGGGTGACGACACGGGTTGAAGTATAATCATATTAAGTATAATAGACAGAGAAAAAAGGTCTAAGAACAGTTGTAACTGTTGAAACTATCTGGGGTTAGAGGAATTATTCAACTTATATTGATTATAACATATAAATAATACACAAAGCAAAAAAATAAAAAAATCTAAACAGGGACTGTTTATAATCCAACTGAAAACAAAACACATAACGGGCCTCGTATTCATGAAAATTCAAAATAAACAAACACGAAGGTCGAAACTTCGGATTCCTGTTTTGGATAAGCATTTCGAAGTGGAATAGGTTAAATATATATTTCCAGCTCACGTTGAGTTGAAAGATATAACTTGGGTTAGTAGAATTGCTACGTAAAACAACTGTAAGTATCAATGATTCATCAATAATGTTTGCAGTTTTTAGGTATTTTTTACCAATGTTAAGCGGAAGGTTTGGTAAAAAATAGCTAAAAAATGACAGTGCTCAATGTCATAATCTACCCCTTCCCCCAATAAAAATCAATCCTCCAATTGATCTCTGAGGTTCTATAATTTAAAAATGTAATAATTTTACGAGCATGTTTTAAATAGGAAGTAACACAATCTCAAAACTCATTTTTCATTCCGTTTCTTATGTATATGTATATAAATGAAAAATGCATACAGAATCGAACAAAAGGACAATAGTATATTCTTCATATTATATGATATATGAAGATTACATGTTTTCACTATTAAAGACACAAGTGCTATATGTTTAGTGAACAAATAAAAATAATGAAAAATGTCCCAATCCAAGCAATTTTACCGGTAAATTATTTTACAGGTAAAAATCAATAAACTCAATAGTGCGTGTAGGAGATGGTGACGAACTATACGGAGAACAATGGAATCGTTCTGGTGATCGTCGAATATCTATTGTCCTCGGGGATTAAAAGCAATGGCTACAGGATGTTCTCTTTTATAGACTCATTCCCTCCGTATTGCATCACACATCAAAATATACACCCAACAATTCCTTCAAAATGCGATTTTTATATATGAGCAGGGCCAAATCCGTTCACTCTCCGGTCTGCAAACTTTCAAATTAAATTAGCACCCTTGATTCTCTACACAACTCGCGTTTACACTTCTACTTTAAAATCTACAGTTTAAAAGATATTTCAAATTTTCGTTATTCTAATCAACAAATAATTACTTTAGTATATATTATTCAATCATGTAATAGGACACCCATCAACGTATATTGTAACACATACATGCATATTTTTTTACATATTTATTAGATCAAATGTGACACAATTGCAATTTATTTTCAGTTGCATTAATATTGTATGATATTCAATTATTTGTTATCGAAGTGCAATATAAAGGACAATCCCGAATCCAACATGATACTCCAACATCAAGTCACCAAGAGCTTCCACTAGCACCAATTTGTTTACAAATCTTTATTGTCCAGCAAACGAAGAGCCATTATAATCGTACTTACAATATTACATCTTGCATGTTGGCACCATTTTGACCCTTTAATATCTTGAATTGGTAAAAACCATACAAACCCGTCAACCTGATACATATCATGAATATAATACTGAATCAAAAACTTGTCAAAGTGGGTTGAAATAAGAACGCTCTAAATGCAGGCATCTTCATTTATCAATAGAGTCATAAATTTAATGCTTTATTTTACTATAGAGTCTGATTGTGGTCAAGCAAGATTTCAAAATAAAAGTATTTTCAAGGAGAATTTTCAGCGCGGAAGTTTTAAATGATTGATTATGTTCAAAGAAAAAGTTCGGATCAATTAATTTAGTGCTATGGCTGCCATTTTAGATTGATATCAACATCATAATTTCGGATATGTCTTCATCAGTACCATTCCTACAAAGTTTCTGTTCGGATGGGATATTGTGGAAAAGTGCGAGGATCATGACAGACACAAACTAACGATATGGACTTTGAATATCAGTTAAATATTATAATAATTTATGAAATATGCTCAAGATTCATGTCTAGCACAATATATATCCTTCCGAACTGCCTCAAATTAAAACCATAAATATTAAGAAAAAAAAGTCAAACTTTTTTTATTTATATTTTCTCTTCCTTGTCATTATTAGAATTACACGATGATATAATAGGTTTATCCAATATTAGGAGGAAATGACTTTTAAATTCCGTTGAGAGGTACTTAAAACGCACTTCCTTGTGATAAAATTTCACTTCTATGTGACTTTCAAGAATCGTGTTTACTTCCTCGTTCAATAGTTGAGAGGAGCCGGCTTTTACATCCCGTAGTCCCTCGGTCGCAACATTCACTGTTGTCTCTTCTATCAAATATTACATCAATCATCTTAATTATGCAAGTAAAATGGCGGGTGCATTGTAGGAAGCAGGAACTGATTCCCATTAATAAGCACTGGGATGTACCTACAGCTTTGGTGGTGTTCGCGTTGCTCATCTTTTTAGTTTGATGTGTTAAAGAGTTCAGTATTTGGTAGCAATTGAAGTCGAACTTTTCACTTTCTTATTGTCCTTCCTAGCTAACACAGTTTGGGACTGATGTTCCCTAAGACATATAAAACAGAGAAAATATCATTTAAAATGTAACTTTTAAAATCGCATTTCATACTCTAAAGTATGTATTCACATTAATATGGATGATCATGATGAAAGTAAGTAAATATTACAGTTAAGTACTGTTATCTCAAACACGGATACACCGTTTTCCCAGATAACTGCAATAAACAAATCATAATATATGTAGTTTTATTTATCTCTGATAAAGAAATGTTTGAAAATACCCAAATGGGCAATGAGAAGCTGTAAATCGATGAACAGCAATATACTGTAATGGTCAAGAGAAAAGCCATAAATAACAACAAACAATAGTAGATAAAACACTATTCATCAAATTCATA
This sequence comes from Bathymodiolus brooksi, assembly GCA_963680875.1. Lineage (NCBI taxonomy): Eukaryota > Metazoa > Mollusca > Bivalvia > Mytilida > Modiolidae > Bathymodiolus > Bathymodiolus brooksi. The sequence goes on along the minus strand of OY804580.1, from coordinate 78,421,461 downwards.
GAATGAACAACAATAATCTGACTAAATTCCGGGGTTGAATTCCTGTGACCCAGAGGGAAAACAGGTGTTGTGCCAATAGAGACATCCTTCATGCTACTCTTACTACACATACGGCTAGAAATCATGGAAGAGGAAAGGAAGACTGACGACATTGATACAACCGCAACGGACCATTCCTGTGGTCATCGATGTCATATATATTTGATAAGTACTCTCTTTGTCATGATGGCTACCATAAAACTGATGACTTCAACACAACTACTAAGAACGATTGATTAAGTATGTTTCATGTTAACATCAACTAACACATGTCCACTTGTTTTCCCTTTTTGGTACAGGTACTGTACGCAGTGTAATTTAGAGAAAGAAAAAAATATTCTAGCTTTATTTTTTGTTCTTTACTTTATTGTCTTAAGTGGACAATAAAACGGCATTTTATCTACTGATTTACATGTTAAGACTAGGCTTATCTATATAGGTACTGGTGACGGTAGGGAAGGGGGTGGCAAGGCGGTTATCAAGTCATAAGCGAACAAGACTGACACTGACCATAGTTATTAACCTGTTTGAAAAGAAAGCATATCATAAAAGTATATTCTTCAAAAATATCATGTGTGTTTTCAATTACATAAGTATATCTTAGTTTATCCCCACAATACCAATATAGTATACAATAGATATTCATATTCACTTCTACAAAAGTCTGTAATTGTATAATATTTAGTGAAATGAATGAAATATTTATTTAGGATAGCATTTCTTAACATTGATAATATACAATTATAGTGGTTATAATCTGATATCATTCTTAAAATTTGATTAGTAGATACCAAATCAATGATATACTGTATAATCAAAGGTTGCACTGTCAACGATTTTTGTAATACAGAAAATAGCAGATTGCACGGTCATACAGCACGTTGCTAAAAATAAACATGACCACGTGGTTAAATCAGATCAATGAGATCCGATTCATAGTAACATTCATTTAAAAATTTCCCAAAATTTCAAAAAATTTCAAAAATTTCATCAAATTTCTAAATTTTAAGAAAAATTCAAAATTATAAAATTATTATTTTCTTTTCTTAAAGTTCAAAATTTTTAAAAAGTTTCAAAAATTTCAAAGTTTTCATAAAATTTTAATATTTAAATAATATTATTATATAGATAGGTGTGAATTATGGAGATTTATCCGTGAATTAAATTCCGGTATCTCACATATGAGATAAAAGTTTGTTCCCGCCGGAACTACTTTTACACAATTATAAGTGTGATGGTTACGTCGCCTTTTGTGCTACGGTGAATACACATACGATTGTAAGCTGAAAAAAAAATCAGCTAAATGTTATTGACGACTTTGGCACATAACCAACATGACGTCATTGACGTCATATGAATACTTCCAGGTTGAAGCGTAAATATAAGACGTTATTTGTCATCGTATGATAGTTGGATTTACAACTACATATGCAATCAGTGCTTATCACCACTAAAGTTGTGAGTTGGAACCCCGTTCATGGCGAGGCGTACTCGATACAACATTGTGTGATAAAGTTTGTCATTGACTTGCGACATATCGTTGGTTTGCTCCGGTTTCCTCCACCAATAAAACTGACAGCCACGATATAGTTGAAATATTGTTGAAAGTGACGTTTAACAGCTTTAGCCAAAACCAAAGCCAATACTTAATGCAATGGATTTAGCTCTGACAAATAATCATCTATTTAAGCATGACTGATTAATCTTTCAGGTTCTAATTAACTTTATGTTTCTGGTTATGAGAGATATTTCTGACGCTTTTTTTTTCGCGAACTGGTAAAGCGAATATTGTTATGATCACAGTGACCATTACTGTGTCAGACTGTCATCTTCATTTTTCACGGAGTGTTAAAGCGAATATTGTTATTATCACATTGTTCATTACTGTATCAGACTGTCATAGTTTTTTCTTTCAGGAATAGGTAAAGCGAATATGGTTATGATCATATTACCCATTACTGCATCAGACTGTCAATTTCTTTTTTCACGAACTGATAAGGCAAATATTGTTATGATCACATTGTCCATTACTGTAGCAGACTGTCAAGTTCTGATCACGTGTTTTATTTACTTAGTAATTATTCCATTTTATGTTATTACTGTATTCTCATTTATGTTATTTTTTCAATTGCATGTTATATAGTCTACTCATAATGCAACCTGAATAGTTTACTGACGTTGTTGGTTCCCATGGTGACGACGGTTTCCATGTGATAATCGATCCCAATCATGTATCCATTATTTACTAAGTACATCACTATCTTATTCTTGACCATTTATATACATTCGATGAGGTGTATTGTTTTTTCATAGAAAGTGGTAGCTTTTATAAACGAGAACTGAACTTAGCGCCTCTAGTGTGAGAAAGATGTTAATACAGTTCTACATTTAATTATGGTACATTTATAAATACAATGTACATAATTCTTGATATAACAATCTTGAAGTCATCTCTACAAAAATCTACAATCGTCATTGCGAACTGGTTGACCGCTACGAAATATCTATATCTATGTAACTCAAATAATATTACGCCCTCTATCGGCATTATTCAGGTTACAACTTATGCAGCCAATGGAAAAGTCAGTCAGATTCACCGGCACATGTGCTAATGCGATTATACCGAATGGATAACTCTCTCGTTTGTTAACAAAGCGAAAGAAGGAGGTCATGTTGGAATAAGAAATAAGAACTGTTTCCCTTTGCGAGCACTTTCGTTCACCCCAGGTGTTTTATTTTGCGTCCGTATTGCTGACCATTTTAGGTTTCTCTGTTATGTGGTGTTTATTTGTTTAGCTTTGCTCTTCTTCGTCCTGTGTCTTGTGTGGCCAATGTTTCACTGGATTGTCCATTCTGCATTACACCTCTGGTTTTCTATAACATATATTGATAACAAAATGACACATATTTCACAAAAACGTAAAAACCTGCACAACACAACAAATCCAGAACAGATGATGTTTATGTCGTTTAAGAAAGGTTTTAAGACACCACAAAGGAGTCATTAGAAGTCCTAAATCGACAGACTGACAATACAATAACAATGCAATGACACATAAAAGAGGACAAAAAGACTACTTATGATCCACAAAACACTGCACAGAAAACTAACGATTGGGCAACACTACCGCCAGATAAAAAAAAAGGGGGGGGTGAATTCGTATGCTGTAACTATAACATGAAGGATATCACTAGAAGAGCAGGAATGGTTTACCCTTCTGGGACACCTGAGACCACCCCCGGTTTTTAATGGAGTTGTTTGTTGCCCAATCTTTTGTTTTCTGTTTAGTGTCTTGGTTACCGTTGTCTGTATCTTTGTTCTGTATCTTTTTAGCTATTGTATCGCATGTCCTTCTTCGATTTACGACTTCTGATTAAAATCCATGATAATCAATATTATATTGTCTGGCCTCAATGATCTTCAATGATTTATTCATAACGACTTTGAACCCACGATCTACCACTGCTAAGGCAAACACGCTAATCAGTACTCCACCGATGCGGTTCTATTTAGTTTATGTTACTGATCAGATTCCTTGTCTATTTCAAATCTTGTGTAGCCCGATGTATTTATTTTTAATTGTCTATTTGACTTATATTGAAAACAAATATCTTAACTCTTTGATCAATAGCTGATATGTGTCCTATCCTAAAGGAATGCACACCTAGAAGATGAATAGATGAAACAATGAACAAAAGAAACGGGACAAGACTACAGACAATGATATACAAACTGCTACACAGAAACCTAAAGATTGAGCATCACAAACCTCACTTAATACCGGGATGAACTATACTAATATATCGTTTTTATCCAGATTGGTATGTTTCGGACAACTCTGTGTAGTGTACAAAAACAATTTATCAATTTGTTCAATAAAGCATTCGTATGATTATGTAATGTTGATTTAATAATATTTGAACCACTTCATACATATTCAGTCGAATATAGGTTGACTGAATTATAATACAATAGGCATTGGAGATTACAAATTAACCATGGAAATGTTGGGATATTCAAGTAATTAATAATTGTATGTTCAGTATATGGACATGTACGATGCACGAAAAGAAGCCAAGTCCAGAGGCGCCGCCGTGGCCGCGATCGCATAGTAATTAGATTTACATCTATCTATGTATGTATATTAAAGTTGCAAATTGAAAAAAACTGGTGTTACTAGGAACTCGATACAACTATAGTTTGTTGCCAGGATGATCCGTTACTCACAACTTATTTAATTAACTATAGCGATTTAAGTTGAATTAATGCTGCTATAGACTGATTTTGAGTTCTAATAAAGGGGTCATATAAAATTTAGTGTCATATGTTCTAATAAACATTTTGTGGTACCTGAAACGACAACATTATTAACGCGGGTGTGATAGAGGACGTACTTAAAAATGATTAACACAACGTCTGTTTCTGCTCTTTTTGGTAGAATTTAGCAGCTGTTTTGAATTGCGTGACATTGCAGGAGGAAAATGCAATATTAGTATATCGTCGGTAAAAATCAAATGTATTTGCACTCCTTGCGAATATACATAAATTTATATTGTTGAAAAGGAATTGAAATGAAATGAAAAGCGCCACAACCTGTCCCTATTCAGAAAAGACATATATTATATTGCATTTTTTCAGTTATTTTTCAAACATAATTTATTTTGTATACATAATGTATTTACTGTTAAATCGTGCGTCATTAATTTTGTATTTTAGTTAAGCATGGCGTTTCCGTTTTGTTATCTTGCACCTTCACTTACAATAATTGCAATGCACTTGATATATTGTATAAGTACATCGCACATGATTCAAGAGCCATTTGCGTTTCCTAAAATATCATCCTGGTTCATAGCTGTTTAATTGCATTCACTTGAAGAAGTGTCAAGTATAAAAACAATATACATACATTATCAGAAAATATAAATTCATTTTAAACTCCCCAAAGACTCGCGTCCATACCTGTATATAAAACTCGTACAAATGAATTGTATATTTGCTTATACTGCAATGTCAAATAGACCCCCCTCCCCCCCAAAAAAAATAAATAAAAAAACATTGCAATTTGACTGCTCCAATAGAACTGCTGTATAAAAGTGATCATATTACAATAACGTTATAATTCTGATTACTCCTTTGCCATCTTCCAAGTTTTGTGAACAACTCTACCTCTAAAATGTATAGACAAGATTAGTGCAGTGTTTTAAAATATAAAGGTTACGTGTATTAGGCTTACAGACTGGAGTAACGGCGAGGTTCACAGAGTCTTTATTCAGTTATGCCTAGAATACGCAAAACTCATATATTTTATGACACTGTATTAATTTTAAAATCAAACAGGTTTATAGTCATATAAACAAGTAATACAGCTTGTGATAAAAACAAAAGCAAAAACAAAAACAAAAATACAATAAACATAGAGAAATGCAACAAAAGTCAAGACGTTGTTTTCTATCGAAATTCTGTTGGGTCCAGAATTAACTTAATTTTTTTCAATTTCAGATAAATGAGTAACCTATGTTTGAAAGTCGAACTCAGATAACAAATATTTTTTATAATGCTAGTTTCCTTCAGAATGGAAAAAGAAATGAAATTCATCATCTATATTTTGATATTTCCAAAAATGACAAATTCTAAGATTTTGGGACACTTTTTTAATTTTTACCTAATTATGGTCAAATATTTTAATCTTTGTGAGAAGGTTGAGGAATTCAAAATTTGGATGTGAACAAATTATGTTCTCTCACAACATTAAGTTTTAAAAGCTTGTTGAAGAATAATTGAATGTACTCTTTCAAGCCTTCAATATTACTTATAGAGAGTCTAAAATAAATAAGTTCTGATTTTAAATCAGACTTCAAAGATTTTATATCTCTCATTGTTTTACAGGATAATAGATTCTTCATTTCAAACACCTCCTTTGGGACCATGTAATTTATCTAGGTATAATAAGAGTATATATACATTCTGGGAATATAGCATCTTGCTATTTTCACAAGATTCCTGTAATGTGTATATCCTGTAGAAAAAAAATATCACATTAATTCATTTGAATCAAATAATAAAATTATGCATTTATCACTTGATTGCCCATTTTGATATTTTCTGTCAATAGCAAGTCAGCTGATTTATATCAGATTCCCAGATAAACCGTGAACTGGGTACCAGAAAAGTTATATTTCGGTCAATGATCGTATAGAGCAATAACACAAATCTCCACTCGATGCAATTAGACTGATAAATATAGAATAAGTGCAGGCAAAAAATAGATAAGCAGAGAGGTGTGACATTTCCGTTGTACAAGATTAACCGGACACGACAAGTTGGCCCATTGTGTAGCTAGATTCTATATAAATTGAAGAAACTGAAGAAACATAAACATATAAAATCAGTCAAATTCAAGTTTTAAGTAATACGTTCTTTAATATCATGTATGTTGTTGACTTTCAAATTTATGTTATTTAATAACTAAAGAATAGTTTTATATTAATAATAATGAATAATTAAGAAATAAATCATGGAAGCGAGAATGTGTTTTTAGCTTTAACATGGGTTGGCGGATATTAGTATTTTATCCCGAGCCAGAGGCGAGGGATAAAATTTACTAATATCCACCAATCCATGTTAAAATTCAAAACACATTCTGGCCTACTATGAATTATTACGATTCTGATATGTCCAATAGTACAAACAGGGTAGTATACTTTGATTGGATCACGGTAATTTGTATTTACCTTTGCGGACAATGTCGCACACAATTTATGCTGCCAAATGCGAGCAGACGATAATTCTTCAACATGTACATTTACGACGCAATGTTAGTCACATGCTCCATGGATTATGCCCAATTAAGAAATCGCTCGTTTGTTGGAAAGCGAAAGGAGGACGTCATGTTATAATTAGTTATTGGATTATAAGGAAATTAAAGAGCCTTTAGACAAACACTATTTCAAGAGTCATCTTCACTTTCATCACTAATGATATTCCAGCATCATCGCGTATGAAGTCATACGGTATTCCAAAGCATACCATTTTCTGGACAGAGCTCGGCAGCTGACACAAAAGCTCTTGAAATAATGATACGGTCCTCCTAGGTTGAAATCATCTCTTCGAATATTCTACTGTCGTCATCACATTTTAGTTCACCGCTATAAAAAATATTGCCAGTGTCTATGGATTGTCCGTTATTGATTGCTTCTGTGGTTTTCTATCCTTTATTTAGAAATTATATTGAAAAAAAGACGAATTTACCTTAGATATGGATCACTTTACGTCTTCTGCTGTCGGAACATACGTTCAGCCCAGTGTTTAAGTGGGTTCGTTCTGTTCAATCTTTAGTCGTATGTATAGTGTTTTATTTATCCTTGTTTGCATTTTCATCTTTTTCTATTTTAGCTATTCTATTTTCTATGGTTCTTCGATTTACGCCTTTGATATCATAAACCAGTTCTTTTATCGGATACTAAGATGTAAATAGAAATGCATGGGATATTATGTTTTATTACATACTCATATAGATATCTTGAATTTGGTTAGTCTAAAGAACGTCACATGACATTTGACATTCCGTTATGTCACCCGCTCGACGTAATGTCGCATGGTTATATCAACCGCAAGCGATACTTGTATAATATCACGTGACAATTTCATTCTCCATTGTGAAATTAAGTATAGATGTACTGAATATGGGTCATCACTTGGTATCTGTTGTCAGATATGAACAAGACCAAATAATTATGGCACTGTGTAGGATATTCGATGTAATAAAGAATTATAAACCTTGTAAGAGTGAGATATGACGGTTTGTCTTACCCTCGAAAGTTTATGACACCCTCGGGTGACATAATCTTTCTCTGGTAGACAAACCGTCATATCTCATTCTTACAAGGTTTATAATTGTATAATATACAAGCAAACGATAGAGGAACCTTCGTGGTGGTGATCGTATGGTAGTTGGATTTATGACTACCCAATATAATCAGTGCCTATCTCCACTAACGTTGTGAGTTCGAATATCGCTCCCTGCGAGGTGCACTCGACACAACATTATGTCATAATCTTTGTCAGTGAATTGCGGCAGGTCGGTGGTTTTCACCGGGTACAACGATTTCCTCCATCAATAAATCTGACTGCCACTGAAATATTGTTGACAGTGGCGTTAAGCACCATACATATTACAATAAAAGATGGAAATTGTAACTTAGAGAAAGATATACGTTATTAATAGTATATCGTTAGATATCAATTAAACACGTGTATACATATTTGTAGTAAATGCATGCACGAATGCGTGTAGCAAACATATACATAAATGTTTAAAATAAACACATGTACTTGCATAGCACACACATATGTGTGCAGAAAACATAAAGATTTGAAGTAAACACATACACAAAGGTTTGTAGTAAACATATACACAAAGGTATGAAGTAAACACATACTCAAAGGTATGAAATAAACACATACACAAAGGTATGAAATAAACACATACAAAAAAGTGTTTAGTAAACACGTACGCTAATGTTTGTGGTAAATACATGCACAAAGTTATATGGTAAACACATACACAATGGCGTGTAGTAAAATCATACACAAAGGTTAGCAGTAAACTCATACACAAAAGCTTGTAGTAAACTCATACACAAAGTTATATGGTAAACTCATACACAAAGGCTTGTAGTAAACTCATACACAAAGGTTTGTAGTAAACTCATACACAAAAGCTTGTAGTAAACTCATACACAAAGGTTTGTAGTAAACTCATACACAAAGGCTTGTAGTAAACTCATACACAAAGTTATATGGTAAACTCATACACAAAGGCTTGTAGTAAACTCATACACAAAGGTTTGTAGTAAACTCATACACAAAGGTTTGTAGTAAACTCATACACAAAGGTTTGTAGTAAACTCATACACAAAGGCTTGTAGTAAACACGTACACTAATGTTTGTAGTAAACACATGCACAAAGCTATATAGTAAACACATACACAAAGGCTTGTAGTAAATACATACAAAAAGGTTTGTAGTAAACATGTACACTAATGTTTGTAGTAAATACATGCACAAAGCTATATAGTAAACACATGCACAAAGTTATATGGTAAACACATACACAAAGGCTTGTAGGAAACTCATACACATAGGCTGGTAGTAAATACATACAAAAAGGTTTGTAGTAAACACGTACAGTAATGTTTGTAGTAAACACATGCACAAAGATATGAAGTAAACAAATGCACAAAGGTTGATTTAAACTTATTTTATTGTTCATAATAACAACAAATGGATCAGACACAAGTTTTACAACTTAGAAATGTCTTCTCCGCTAGTTACATCAATTTACATATAATCAGAACAGCATTAATTACATAATAATAACATATTTGTTCAGAATAAGAAAACGAATAAAAAAAAAATAAAAAATACAATAGAACGAAAAATGCAAATTTCAAAGGTCGATGAAACATACTGTGTGCTAAGGTATAATATATGGCAAGTCGAGCACACCTCAAAAACCATTCTTAAACACGTGGTGTATGTGTGTTGCATACTTGGATCGTATTACGATTAGACATAGTTTATATGTTGGGATTCAATTAATTCATGGAGATCTTGCATAGGTAAGTACAATTTGAACTGAATAACACATGTATATTTCATCGACCTTTGATACGTCAATCAATCAATACCCCACAGCGCGACCAAGAAAAGAATATACATACATGTAGAAGTACATAATGTTGACAATTGTCAATAACGTTATACATGTTGACTTGTTAGTTCAAGCGAAACGCCGTGTATCTTTTATGTATTTTTGTACACATGAAAATATAAACGTGTTTATTTCTACAGACAGGTCATCATTTCCAAATAACAAAATATCGATATTTACCGGTAGACCCCCCATATCAAGCATATTTAATTCAATGATCATGTTATTTCTAAGTAAATTGAATTTATTACAATATAATAGAAAATGCTCGGAACATTCGTTTTTATATCCACATGAACAAGAAGCACTAGGCACCAACTTCGATTTAAATAAATCGCTGTTCAGAGAACTACATTTATTTCTAAGCCTAGCATGCAATACACTAAGATATCGGTCTCCAAAAGAAAAGTAAGAAGGTACAGTTTTCGGTTGAAAATATTTTTGTTGCAATTTGGATTTAAAAGACGGGAGTGTCGGCAGTTGACGAAGGTTCAGATCTAGAGTGTTCCATAATTTAATCGTAGTGGGAAAATAAGACTGTTGATATGTAGATAATCGGTATGATGGTTGTGAAATATTAAGTCTGTTCCTTAAATTATAATTATTAGTGTCAGCGACTGTAGGTGGTACTAATTCTGTTAAATAATCAGGTACTTGACCGTTGACGATTTTATAAAATAGCACCAATTTTCTTACCTCCCTTCTAGTTTTCAACTTTTCCCACCCCGTCTCGTTATAAATAGAATGTATACTGGCAAACGATGGTAATCCCGTAACAATACGCGCAGCTTCAAGTTGTACTTTTTCTAATCTGTCCGAATTTGTTTGTCCACAATTATCCCACACTTCAGATGCATATTCCAATACAGGTCTAATAAATGTTAAATAAATTTTTTCTAAGTAATTTCTGTTAAGACGGTATTTTAATTTTCTGAGTACATTAAGTTGTTTCGAAGCTGATTCAATTAATTTGTCTATGTGCTTAGTCCACTTACAGTCGCTGCTGAATACAATCCCTAAATGTTTGTGTGTATGTACTGGATCAATAGTTGTGTCGTCAAAATTAAATGTTAAATTACATTCAACCCCATTGACATTAAAAATAATAATTTCAGTTTTGGTGGGATTAAACTTTAATAACCACCTGTTTGACCATTTTTTCAGGTGATTCAGATCTGTATTAATCATATTTCTTAGTGTGCTTTCATCTTGTGCTATATGTCCAATAGACGTGTCATCAGCAAAAAGACGACCTAGACCTACTATCTCATCAGTAATATCGTTTATGAAGATCAAGAACATTAAAGGATCCAATACTGACCCCTGAGGCACACCCGCATGCAAATGACCAATCCTGGATAAAGCATTTTTTATCATAACCCTTTGAATACGGTTAGAAAAATAACTGTTTAACCAACAAAGCAGATCACCTTTAATACCATATTTGCCAAGTTTATATAAAAGTGCTTTTACCCAAACTGTATCAAATGCTTTGCTTATATCAGCAAATGTAACGCTGGTCACTTGTTTTGCCTCTAATGCAAGTAATATTGTATGATACAACTCTATTAGTTGATGACTTGTAGAGTGACCTGGTATAAATCCCGACTGGAATTTGTATAATAGTTTATTTTCAAGTAGGTGATTAAACACATGCTTGACAATTATTTTTCCAGCACCTTACTTACACAAGAAAGTAAAGAAATAGGTCTATAGTTAGAGGGTAAAGATTTGTCCCCATTTTTAAACAAAGGGATTACATGGGCGATTTTCCAGTCCGATGGAAATACTTTTTCACGTAAGGATTTATTAAATAAACTACACAATGGTTTCGATATCTCCTCCTTTACAGACACCAACATCCTATTACTAATTATATCGGGACCAACAGCTTTATTAGCATTAAGAGTACATAACATATCGATTACTTCTTGTTCAGTAACGATAACTTGGGATATAATATTTTCACATCTGTCATGAAAATCTGGCAAGACAGCATCATCGTCGTTCAACTTGGTAATCGAGCAAAAATATTTGTTCAAAACATTGGATTTCTGAGTGGCATCATATGCCAAATTAAAATTATTGAATGGATCATGAAGTGGAGGTAACTCATTCGTAGAGCGGTCATTTTTAAGTAACATGTGAATTGTTTTCCAATACATTTTGCTATTTACTGTTTTGAGATCATCAAGATGTTCGTTAATATTATCGTAAAACCGTTGTTTCGCCTGTTTCTTTAAGTTATTAAATTTGTTTCTTTGTGTTTTAAAATTTTTTTCGGCTGTTTCCGTTTTCGTCCTAAAAAATATTTGCCGTAGTCTGTCGCGTTTACGCGATTCACGCCGTAAATCCGAATCGAACCAAACTTTATCATCACTACGAATAGTTACCTCCCTTGTAGGAATGCACGTTTTTGCTATATTAAGAAATGTTTTAGTAAAGTTTGAACATGCCGAGTTAATATCAATTTCTGCATCAATCACGTTTTCCCAGTCTGTTTCAATTATTTTGTTTTTCATAAGTAAATAGTCCCCCCTCTTATAATCCCAGATGGTACGCTGAAAGGTTTTCCTGTTACAATAGCAAAAGTCTATACTGACATAAGTGCCGTCATGGTCACTTATTTCCCTGTCAATAGGTATTGTATCACAATCAATAACCGGTATTGAATCGGTAATTAAAATTGGGTCCAATAGAGATGTGTTGCCTGATCGTGCGTCGAAATGTGTAGGTTTATTTATTATATTAACTAATCCGTTGATGACAAGAATGTCATTAACGTTATGAGGAAGATTACCTAGAAAATTTTTGTTCATATCTCCCAAACAGATAATATTATTATTCTCATCATGAGCCTGCTTAAGCATATGCTCAAAATATTGCCAGTAATAAATATGAGATTGTCTCTCAGATCTGTAATTTATATTTATTAAAATATTATGTAATTTTGTCTTAAGCTCGTACCACATACTTTCAACATGTTCATGTTCTAAATCCAACCTCCTAGTCAAATTTACACAACTTTTATGATACGTAATAATTCCACCCCCTCTTGAATCCCTATTTTTCCTACTTGGTGTTTCAAAACCCTCGATAATAATATCGCTGTCTAATACTTGATTATCTAGATGGGTCTCAGCAAAAAATACAATATCGAACTCTTCGATAATATCAGCTATATAATTAAGTTTATTTCTGAGACTTCTAATGTTGCAATGGAAGATGGACAATATATTTTCATTCGAAATATTGGATGTGCCTCCTGGGCCAGGGTTTATTTCAACATCGCCAGATAATAACAATAAGCTGATGAGAAGCAAGTTAAATGAGATAACAGAGTATGTAGATCTGAACCTGGTCAACGCAGTCCTACATAAGGCATGTACATATAATATTAACCAATGTAAAATGTCATATAAATCGAAAGATACAATCAGTTTAACTTTTCTACAACAAGACATACCTATTTTATGATAAAACAACCCAATTACAATTCTATGTGCTACAATATCATTACCCATTATCAAAAATAAACAACATTACATAAGAAAAATTGGGTTGCTTTATTAGTACATGTAGACAACAGTCATAATATAGGAAAAACATGAAAATATACTTCAAATGGTCGCACTGTAGGTATCGAGTGAAAAACATAAGGGAAAGAAAATACATGTATATACAAGATGCAAAGGAAATTTTTCCATCGATCTTGTATGGATGGAATTTTAAGTAAGCAACAATAGGGAAATTGCTAAGTAATTCAAATTATTAATATTGTTTGATCTAAATTCACTAGATCACCGTCATTTAAAAGAAGAGAATTACATATTATATATAAATATATATATATATATATGCCAAAGAAAAAAAAAAAAAAAAAAAAAAAAAAAAAAAATTTGCAAAAATAATATCCATACATTATATATATACGTATAGATTCATACAAATACACATACACACACAAACATATTGTATAATAGGACGATTTGTATATTCTTTTTGAAAACAATTCGGGTTTACTGTTAACCGTCCCGTTTGATTACATGATTACATTGTTACGGTCGGTCAACCATGAATTTCAATTTCAATGCCTTGAATAAAGGTAATAACAAAATTACCGAACTCCGAACAATCTTATAAAGGGAAAGTCAAAACTCATAATTATATAAACAGACAAAATCAGTCAACAACCGGAAAACTGTGAAAACCGTAATGACCCTGACTTGGTACAGGCATTTCTAAAGAAATGGTGGGTTGAATCAGATTTTAAGGCGCCAAACCTCCCGCTCTCATTACGGTTCAAAGGTTCCGGCTGTCACTGTAACAGTATTTAAATACAGGAACAAAATAGGTAAAATAGTTGTCAAAGCAGTACCATATTCGGTGACGTAAATGTCAAAAATACTTTTACGTCACACATTGACAAAAAAATTCTTGACATTTTGGACTTCTTTATCTTTATACATTTTCACTATATGAAAATGCAACGCTTATAATTATTTAATCAATCGAGTTCACCTTGAATGTAAATTGTACTTTTGATAACATTGCATTTAATGTTGGTTTTCTTTTGGGGTTTTTTTTCCAAAGAAAACAGTAACAAATAATACACGTAGGTTTAGCCAAATACTGGTTCATTTATAATGCGTAATTGACATAGTATATTGGGATTTATCCGTTGTTTTGCATGCCTCTTTTTTAGAAGCGGGGGTATTATTAGGTATGCGTATTTAAGTGTTCATATATTCAGAATAAAACAATACTCTTTTAAGTAGAAAAAATAGCTATGTGGTTAAGCGTGCTGGGTGAGGTGGATTTAAATGACCAATACGACATTGAATGTACAATTGCTTGATTGTTTATAAACATACGGTAAACGTGACTGTGCTTGTATACACATACACGTGGTTGCGTTATTTACTTGTAACCAAATGAATAGTATCTACTAAATAAATAAATCTATATACATGTAGCTATAGGACGGATAGCTGTAGCATCATTGACCTCGGGTATGTGCTAACGGCTATTCGACTTATATCACTAAAATAAAATATTCAGTAGATAAATGTCTTTCTTTTTTTTCTTTTTTTCTTTTTGTAAATAAATAGTAAGCAAGTCAGGGTTCATTTTATAATGTGTGGTCAACAGATCTAGAACATGTTGAAATTTACATTATTAATATTGCAATACGTGTAAAATCAGTTGATTTTCATGCCTCTTTTTTTTTTCTTTTTCTTTTCTTTTTTTTTCCTTTGGCAAATTTATATGTAAACGCGTTCATATAAACAAACAACTCTTAGGTTACTCAGTAGAGCATGACAGATGAGATGGATTTAAATGACCAATACAAACTATTATATATATAGTGTATTTAAATTGTTATATTTGGATAACAACACAATAATGAGTGTGTAATGTTTGTAAACCTACGGTATATTTGTATACAAATGCACGTGGTCGAGTTATTTATGTTTCAGTTTTATTTCATGTCACTCTTTGTATGATGTTTGTGGCAAATCTAAAGTATATATAGGCGAACTAATATATATATTTATACAAAAACTTGTAGGTAGAGCAATTTATTTGCGCAGTGAAGCATGAAGGCCGAGATGAATTTAAATGACCAATACAAAATATAATGTATTTAAATAACGATACACTATTGCCATGATTGCGTGAATACTGTTTGTAAACATGCGGTATATACATGTATGTATAAACAAATGCACGTGGTCGAGTAATGTATGTAAAGAAGGGACAAAATGGGTAACAAAGTAAATAAGCAAATTGGTACTTATGACAAATTACAAGTAAAGCATAGTGTTCTCATTGTGAGTTCAAATATAAAACAGCAATCATCATTTCAATTTAATTTAGGGAACCAAGAGCAAGTCTGTCAACATCTTCTAGGTTCCTAACAACTTTAGTACCCGAATGTTCGCTCTTCTTCACAATGATGGAACCATCATGAGTCCAGTAGGAGTGAACTTTGTTGTTTATTCGATGGGTATTCAGACGTTTTAACATGTCATATCTGTGTTTGGTGAGGTTTTCACATATGAATATTTTGTCCTTGTTTCCTTTGAGTTTTTTTTTATTACTGAAGACCATTGCTCGTTGTCTGTAGGTTAGGAACCTGACAATAATTGAGATTTTGCCATCTCTAGATTGACCTATTGGATGAGATCTGCCTATGTCATTAAGATTGAGCTTAACACCAAGCTGATTTTTACAGACTTGGAGGACAATAGAGTCAGTATCAATGGGTTGGATAATGTCACCATTACTGTTAGTTGGAACTCTGACATTGTTGAATCTCAGACTTGTTCGTCTACTGTATTGTTCCTGTTCTGCATCCCTTTCCTCGACTTTGTCCAACTTGTCTTGTAATGTCTGAATAATTGTGTTTGTTTGTCAATTTCTTCTCTTTGTAAGTTAATTACATGGTGAGCACTTTGGATTTTTTCAATGTGTGGGAAAAGGCTATCATCTACCATTTTTTTCAGAGTGGGTTTAATTGACTCAATGACTTTCTGACTTATCATAGGTATCAGTTGGTCCATAATTTTTTGATTTTGTAGGGTGGCACAAACGACGTGCGACAACTGAACAACTGTATCATCTTGTACTTCTTGTACTTCTGAACAGGGTGGTGGATCAGAGTTGGATGCAAGTCTACTAGGGTGTTCAGGTGTGGTAGGACTAGAGTTTAATCTGGCTTGTTTCTGCACTTGGAGTAGGGATGGTGATATGTTATCTGGACTAAATGGATCTGATCTTTTATTGTTATTTTTAGGAGTTTGTGTCAGAAACCTATCTAATGATTCTTGTTTACCATCCTTCGCCATCTTGAATGTTTTTTACAATCCTTTGTCGTCCACAAAATCACAGAAAGTCACTATATATGCACAAAAAATGTCAAAAGTACACTCAGACTTTGTTCCACAACATCAAATTACATAACTTAGTCGCTGGAAATAGTAATTTACGATCAATATTATAACATTTTCCCTATTTTGAAACTCGTAAATTTTCTTACGCCTTCATACTCAAGGGCAAGTAATCCATCAAAGGTTTGGAGTAAACACATACACAAAGGTTTGTAGTAAACACATACATAATGGTTTGTGGTAAACAGGTACAGTAATGTTTGTAGTAAACACATGCACACAGGTATGAAGTAAACAAATGCACAAAGCTATGTGGTAAACACATACACAAAGGTTTGTAGTAAAGACATACACAAAGGTTTGTAGTAAACACATACAAAAAGGTTTGTAGTAAACACGTACAGTAATGTTTGTAGTAAACACATGCACACATATATGAAGTAAACAAATGCACAAAGCTATGTGGTAAACACATACACAAAGGTTTGTAGTAAAGACATACACAAAGGTTTGTAGTAAACACATACAAAAAGGTTTGTAGTAAACACGTACAGTAATGTTTGTAGTAAACGCATACATAAAGGCTTGTAATAAACACATACAAAAAGGTTTGTAGAAAACACGTACACTAATGTTTGTAGTAATCTCATACAAAAAGGCTTGCAGTAAACTCATACACAACGGCTTGTAGTAAACAAATACAAAAAGGTTTGTAGTAAGCACGTACAGTAATGTTTGTAGTAAACTCATACAAAAAGGTTTGTAGTAAACACGTACAGTAATGTTTGTAGTAAATACATACATAAAGGTTTGTAGTAAATACATACATAAAGGTTAGTAGTTAACACATACACAAAGGTTTGTAGTAAACACATACACAAAGGTTTGTAGTAAATACATACACCAAGGTTTGTAGTAAATACATACACACAGGTTGGTAGTAAATACATACACAAAGGTTTGTAGTAAACACATACACAAAGGTTTGTAGTAAATACATACACAAAGGTTTGTAGTAAACACATACACAAAGGTTTGTAGTAAATACATACACAAAGGTTTGTAGTAAATTCATACACAAAGGTTTGTAATAAATACATACAAAAAGGTTAGTAGTAAACACATACACAAAGTTATGTGCTAAACACATGCAGAAAGGCTTTTAGTAAACACATACACATAGGTATGAAGTAAACACATGCAGAAAGGCTTTTAGTAAACACGTACACAAAGGTATAAATAAACGTATACACACGTGTTTTTAGTAAACAGATACATAAATATTTATAGCAAAATCAAGCACTAAAGTTGCTAGAAAACTCATGTGCAAAAATGTATCTAATACTAATAATATTCAAATATCGATATTTACCTTTTATTAAAATATGTAAAACATACACTATATAGATAAGTACGATCAGATACGGGAATTTTTATATATGATCGCATTATGATTAAATATGAAATATTAAAAATAGTGTGTATTACTTAACATGCATACTATAAAAAAAAATGAAGTATGATGGGGTATGAATCGCACTGATCAATAACGCACTGAAAATTCTATCATTTACAGATATATGCTAAGACCTTTGTCACTCGCAAATGTTGCAAATATCATGGCTACTGCAAATAATGACCAATTTGTGTAATACACGCTTGAATATGTGTCCATATCTTTGTTAATTAGTGATCAACTGCTGATTGTAATAGCCTGTTTGTCTTTTTGTCCAATGGTTACCATAGAAACTAATTTGTATCGAGGATATTTTATTGACTTAACAACATCTTTCAGTTCTTCACACAGTTCCTTGGATAATTCTCTGCACTCTTGTGGATCATAGCAGGAACACTTTAAATTGTGTTTCAGAAATTTAAAGAGAATTGGTTCCACCTCTCTCCACCTCTTCCAGTCTAAATTTCCGAACCTGATGACCAAGTGTTTCATTAGCTGTATAATTTAATTAATGTTGTCGATTTATTTGTAGATTTCTGACTTGTCTAGCAATTTTTCTCATAGATAAAATTGTAGTAAAAATTTGTCAGACGTCTGTTCTGTCCCTTCTTGTTTCCTTGTCCCGTCAGATGGCGATAGAGTACGTCTCATATGAACGGCGCTTACATATGGTCCAAATTTCTCCGGTGTTCTTTGTCTTTTAGGGTAATGCTTTCGTTCGCAAACACAAATGTTGAAAAGTACACGTGACACTTTACACACCCTGTCATTTACACATAGATACAAATCGATCAATAACCTATTTCACAGGTAAGTATGTGTGTTCAGGCAACGAAAACAGCAAACCGATTTGAAATGAGTTCATTATTAGAAAGTATAGTATTGAAACAAGTCAGGTGGTGCTTAACATTTGTCGGACTGTATATTTAGAAAAACAAACATACACGTTTTTACTGTTATATTGCACGCCATTCAATTCATAAATGAGCATTATTACTTTACACCTCAAGATAATACTCGAATAAAACTAACTCGTATGTCTATTAAAAATATGTTATTCACAAAAAATTACATAAAATCGAAAGTGACCTTTCCAAAAAAAAAATGTTTCTGCAGACTAGTATTAAATATGTATGATAATATAGAGATCCTTTTGCATACCTAAAGATACAAATTTACAAAACTTTCAATTCAAAATTATTGCACAACATTTTGCCTGTCAATTCATCCCTATATAAATGTGAACTTATGTCATTTTTACATGGCAACTAAGGATCATCTGTTACATCTATTTTGGAATTGTAATTAATTTAGTTCACAATTGTTGGTTTGTTGTTAAAAACGTTGTAAAGATTTGTTGTATTACTCTTCCATTGAATGCAAGGGGGATAATTCTTGGAATATACGAGATTTACATTGAAAATCAAAATACAGTAAATCATATATTTTATGCATATTATTTTGTGTATGTTTCATCTATAGTATGTATTGTGCCAAATCTGTATAACAATTTTCTATTTTTAAAATAAACAATTAGAAAAATTATCGATATTTGTTCAGAAATCAATAAAGGAATACATATATATAATAAGAGTAGTCTGTAGATACCAAAGGGGCAATCAGAGAACATAAATCGAGGAAGGACAGTCGATACGATAGCCATAAAATATCACCATTCGTCAATGTTCGTGGCTTACATGTAACTATTTATTGTGTAATCCACAACTTATTGTTCTTTCAAAATACGTAACTGCTTTAAATGACCCCCATGTTTTTGTCCAATTAGTTATGTCCGTACACATGATACAAATGAAGGGAACACACATACAAACAATCCCGATCCAATCAATAGCACTCGAAGACACTCGCCCATCAAGCGCTGATATTTTCCTATTCTTGTAAGCTGAAGTACTTTTTTGTCTATCATTTGTTTTCAATCAGACGTTTAGCGTTTTCTTCGAAAGTGAAGCCGAACGAAATATGTGTGACAATTTTACACGTACATACACATGCAGGCAACATCGATCTTTCCTGTTGGATTGTCGTCGTTTCCGGTTCTGACGTACCTATTTTCGTTGTTTCAACTGTTGTTTCCGGCTTAATGGTAGTCACTGTAATAGTTGTTTGTGATCGTTGTGTAGTGATTGATGAATATTCATTGGTGGTATTATATGGTGATAGGTTAGAATAATTTGTTGCGACTTCTAAGAAAAAAAAATGAGTTGCATAATATTAAGATTACAAGATTACATTGCATAGTTTAAAATTAGACGTTGGTCTGTAATTCATATTGAATGTTATTCAATAAATATTCAAGAGACATTTCCAAATATTTGTTTGGCTTTGTGTGTTGTTATGCTTATTAGATAATAGTACGTATACGCACGCTTTTCTATAGCATTCAAGTTATATTGTTTGGGATAGTCGCATATCTAAGATACGAAATATGTCCAAAACAGTTCACAGGTGTGTATGATTTCAGCATATTTTCAACGTCCAGAGTCGTCAACAATTCAAATGAACATTAGAGAAAACCTAGCGAATGTACACTCCAGAGAAACTGGCAACATTGGGTACATACTACATACAACACAGAAAAATAAAAAAGATTGCTATAGCAACGAGGGTGGTTTTATACATACCTATTGAGTAAACAGCTACTCCGTCTATTTCCCCACAGTAATGATCTCCACCTCCAATACACAGATGCTCACAAATTATGCCTGGTATTTTATTTCCAGAAGCTACATTATCCATGCAAAGACATCTTTTACCATTCTCTAAATGAAGCTATGAAAAAGTGAAGATGTAAACGGAAGAGGTAAATCGAAAGACAATTGAGTAAAATAAGTTTAAAGAAACCAAAAGGGGTAATCAGAAGCCGTAATTTGAAAGACAGACAATACAATGACCATCAGAAAGCAAACAAAATAACAAACAACGATCTACAAAACACTACATAGAAAATTAAAGAATGAGCAACACGAACATGACATAAAACGGGCATGAACTCATGTCCCTCCTCGCAGAGTAAACATTTTCTTATTCACTAGTGGCGGAGGTCGTGTTACTCTGGTGACACATCTGTTAATAAGTCATGAATGTGGAAAGGACCGGATTATGATTTACAAAAACAGAACATAGCATAAATATTCCTGAACGGTTAACCAAGTCATGGTGGTAACCGTGAAATTTTCAAACCCATTACGTCAACTTTACCAGTAGGAACCCTTGCTTCAGTAGCATCTTGTGTTAGCAGCAGCCTTCTATCAAGAAATTCCCGACACGAAAGACAAGGTATGGGATATCATATAAAAAACATGCATTCTATTTCTGATAGCTCTTGGAATATTTTACATATAAGTTGACATTTAGCAATGAGGACATCGAAAGCATCGTTCTCAACCGGTTATCACTGCCCATCTCTATATGAAGGTCAATGTATAAAGCAGACCTGGCGATATATTAGTTCTCCTATAATGCGATAAAAATAGTCATCGATCATTGAATCATTCAGTTAAAAGATCTCGTCTATAAAGCGGAATGGAAATCTGAAAGATCGCATTAGCTTCTTTTAGGTTTTTGAATTGATATACATAGGAACGGGTAATAATTTATCAAATATTTATTCTTGTAATAAAATTACATCAAATGTTGATTAAAATATTTTTATGACTCCCTGAGGATGCTGAGGGTTATTTTTTGACTAGTTAATGGGATACTTTAATCCATTTAGTTTAAAAATCCAGACTTTTTAATTATCATAGTGAAATTCACCTATGAAATGATTATTAATTAAAACATAAACGTAGGTAAAATTTACATATAGCCTGAGTACATACATGTTATAATGGGCAATGCAAATTTCAAGGAACAATGACATTACAACACTAAATCTAGCTATTCACATTAGTCCGATTCATTATTTTAGGTGATTTCTATCTGTTTTTTATGTTTTTTTTATCTATTAAAAGGTTAGCACCTTTCTGCATATTAAATTAAAATACCGGCAATAAAATTTTAATTATCTCCTCCTATTTCACGATAAATTATACCATTTTAATTTGCTATTTAATTAAAAAATTAATATTGTCTGATGAGTGCATTGAAGCGATATATATCACCGGGTTTTCTTTTTAATAACCTATATAAACATTTGTTTGGGCCCGGGTGACTCAATGAGTTAGGTCGTTGGATCTAACAATTCATACAAGCCTATCACCAATACGGCTTTGCAAATTACAAAAAAGAGTGCACTCGACTCGCTGCTGCATGTGAAAACAGATTAACAGTTGCTTGCTCTACCAATAAAACTGGTCGCCATGATATAGCTGAAATATTGTTGAATGTGGCGTTAAAACACCAAAAATCAAATCAAATCTTTTTAATAACCTATATAAGCAAAACAATGATAGTCTTCCCAATGTTGAGAATGGAGTGTGTAACTCTTATCACCAATCTCCAGATAGAGAGCTGTTTAAAGGGCTATCCCGCGACCGTATGCTGCGCCGACGAGTTACCGGCCCACGTGGGAGTCAGACCCTGCACGTTCATCGACAATACGGACACGTGCGACTGTTGCGGAAGTCACTGGGTGGCGTTTCACTTTCCCCTCGTGGGATCCGCCAAATTTGTCGATTCGCACCGGAAACGCACCGAAAACGTATCACTGCCGTTTCGCCAACGTCCACGGACCGCAATACTACTACTGTTCGTCTCTTCTTCTTCTTTAGATATGCAGTACTTCTTCAAGATGTTGAAGATTACGAACTATTGCGTGCGTGGGTATTTACAAAAATATTTACATAAATTTCATGAAAGTGAAATAAAGTGAAATCAAAAGTTTCTTTATTATATAATGTATTATACGTAAAAAATGATACGAACGAAATCGTGTCGTTGTGCTATGCTCAGAGTTACTTCCCTTTGAATACGCTAAACCATACTGGAAATGTATAATTACTTCACTTTGAACATACACATTGAGTTATCTCCCCCGCTCTCACCGAACATACACACCGAATAAAGTTATTTCTCTTGGTTTATAAACTCTGATCGAACATATATACCGATTTAATATATAATTATCAAATTATAAATACTATTTTAACTATCTAGTTCGAGTTCAACCCGAGGACGGCGACACCTGTGGACTCTATTGTGTTCACGTCGTCAAATACAGATATAGAAACTTTACTCTGGAAGATATCGTGAATGAATTATCCGCTTGAGACCCAAAGACGATCGAGGCAGAATTGAAAGACATTTCGAATGAATTTTGTGTACAACAATATATATAATGAATACAAAAAATGGATTAGAATTTTCGTTATTGTTGACGCCTTAAATCACTCCTCCCATACTCAGTATTCCCCAATTTTACATTTCGTTCTTTTAATACCTACCTGTTGATGTCGGATAGAATAGTGCCAGCGGCTACTGTAAGAACGATAGAATGCATGGGTTAGTGATAAAACCTACATACTCCATCCTCAACATTGGGAAGACTATCATTGTTTTGTTTATATATGATATGAAAAAGAAAACCCGGTGATATACATCGTTTTAATACATTCATCAGACAATATTAATTTTATTATTAAATACCAAATTAAAATGGTATAAGCTATCGTGAAATAGGAGGAGATAATTAAAATGTTATTGCCGTAATTTTAATTTAATATCCAGAAAGGTGTTAATCATACAAAGAGACAAAATCAGTCAACAAATTACCTAAAATAATGATTCGGACTAATGTGAATAGTTAGATTTAGTGTTGTAATGCCATTGTTCCTTGATTTAATTATAAATACTTTTTTTTACCTAGAATTAGGGTTAGGGTTAGGGTTAGAGTTAGGGTTATTGTTAGGGTTAGGGTTAATCTTAGGGGTAGGGTTGGGGTTAGGGTTAGGGGTAGAGTTAGGGTTAGGAGGTGGTTATGCATCGGCTCTTCATCTTATCGGTATAGATGCTCGTACCATACTACATTTACTAGTGTGGTTTAAGTCAGGCTAACTTGTGTTTTTCCTTGTCTTGGTTTAAGCTAGATAATATTGTTTTGTGATTGTTTGTGGTTTAAGTCAGGCCTGGTTGTGCTTGACCTTGTCTAAGTAAGCTATTTTTATGTATTTTATGGCTTCTGTCAGGCTTAATGACGTTTACTTGATTCAAGTCCAGTTGATGGTACTTCTCATGTCTATGTGTGGTGTGCTATTGTATGCTTGATTCAAGTCAGTTGTAATGTAAATCATGTTGTGTTATTTCGTATTTTGGATTTTGTGTGTTTAAGATATTTAGATTTCAAATTTCGTAGTTCAAGTAGATTTTTGTATTATTTGCTTTATAGTATTTGTCTTCCTCTAAGTAATGTATTGTTGTATTGTTCTTCGGTTAAGTTGTTTTTGTCTTGGTCTAGGTTATGGTTCAGTTTTTGTTTTCTTATTGTTTGTAGTATTTTACTGCGTGGATTCCTTTATTTTTAGTTCTTCGTTTCTGTAAGGATTGATGTAGCAGATGTCACCTACATTTGTGTTACAATTGTGGGTAAATGAATGATGCGATCATCTTGTAACCCGGTGCATAATGAAAACGAAGATAAAACAGTAGTCTTAAAGGGTATACAATAATTCCGAATTGTCATCCCAATAATGTACAAAAAAAACATTTTTGCTGACGGGAGATATGTATAATATGTTTTTTTTCAATGCATATTTTCTTCAAATATATCATAAAGTTAAATGCAGACATCATAATGTCGTCCAGTTTTGTTTGGTTTTAGCTATCAGGTAAGGATACCAGTCTCAAAAAAACATTGCGCATGCTTAAATTTGATACAAAAGTTACACATATTGTGGGTAAATGTAACTTCTGGTTTCACTCATGGTAACGTAAATCGAGCACCTGTTCTCACCCATTGTTTAACAAATGGAACACCTAGTATTACTCATTGTGTCCTATGTTAATGATCTGATCTCTGCCTTGCTTGGCATATGGATGTAACATTTGCTTATATGTATGGTGTCATCAATTAAGCGCATAGTCATGCTCATGGTGTCATAGATAAAGAACTGGGTCTCACCTTAAGCGTAATTACTGGATGACTTCGTCTCACTCACGACGTAATAAATACACGATCTAGTCTTGTTCATGATCTTTGGTGGGAGCTCTTGTCGTCCGATATGTTTTCCGATTTGTGGAGTTGTCATCTTTGTACAGGTGACTATGTCGTGTGTACTTACTTCTTATTATATTTTAGTTGTACCTTCCAAAAAAGACAGATTCTTGAAAACAATTCAGATGTCTATTATCATTAGAATGTAGTCTACAGTTAAACCACTTTCATACAGAATGTCATTGTTTTCTTTTTTGTTTCGATTGTGGTTGTTTGTTTTGCTTTGCTTAGTTTTAGTTTTTTTCTTTTTTTTTCCTTTGTTTTTTTTGTGGGGGTGGGGGTGGGAGTTTTCTTGTTTGTTTGTTTGTGTTTTCTTTTTCTTTTGTTTGTTTTGTTCGTTTTTCTTTATTTATTTGAGGACATTTAGTACTGGTTGTCTCAGGTTAAAGTTTGTCGTATGATATTATGCTGTCGTAAATATTTGTTTTTATCTTTATAAACATGTAATCTTTCTATTACGCAATCCCCCATAATATATCATTTGAACATGTTCACTGTTTGTTTTAATAGTATTTTATCTTATATTATACGCTGTTTATATTTTGTTAAATAAGTAGAGTTGTCAATCACTCTGTTTATTTTATTTTAGAGGTAATTTCTGCATACTTGTTTACGGTTTTATTCGGAAATTAATTAACTATGTCAGCCTAATTGCGATCCTTTTATTCTATATAGTATACCCAATTTATTTAACTATAAGAAGATTAATAATGTATTTGGTTCCACTTAAGGTTTCAATAAAGAGAGAACCTGGTTTCACTCAAGGGTGTAATGAAAGGAATATCTGGTATAACTCATGGTCTCATTAGCGGATCAAATGGTCTCATTTATTGTGTCATACATTGAGCATATGGTCTTATTCATAGTGCCATAAATTCATCGCCCGATCTCACTCAAAGTGTTGTAAATGGATCATGCATGCCATATATAGTCACACTCATAATTTGGGTAAGAGTTCTTGTCGCCTGATATGGTTTCAATATATAGAGCCTCTGCATGTATTACTCATTTTGTCATATCTTCAGGATTTGGCCTCACTCAAGGTACCATACATGGAGCAGTTAATTTCACTCATGCTGTCTCAAATAATGCACTTGATCTCACAAATGATTTTACTGTTGTGTGCTTTGCGGAGAAGCAGCAAATACCAATTTCATAGTTTTTGGTCTGACTCGACCTGGGCTCGAACCCACGATCTACAGCACTCGAAGTGAGCAGGCCAACCATTACGCCACTGATGCGGTTTGACTATTTGATCTACTCTGTGTCATAAATGTAGCATCTGGTTTCAATTAGTGTGTCATAAATTGATCACATGTTCTCACTCATGGTGTCATAAATGCAATTACAGATTGCCACTTATTGTGAGATAAATTAATGACATGGTCTCACTCAGAGTGTCATAAATGCAGGAACTAGTGCCACTGAAATAACAGTCCACAGATAGACATGTCAACCCATTCGGACTCATTACCCTAATTCCGACCCAACCAGTCTTTGATCTTTCTCCTTAATGATGCGTGCTTAGAGGAGAAGCAACACATACCAATTGTATAGTTTTTGGGTTGACATGTTCGCGGATCAAACCAAAAATCTACCCTACTCGAGGTGAGAACGTATCCATTGCACCGCATATGTGGTTTCCCTGTATGACGTCAGCCTCGTATGGACAAAGGGATACGTCTGTCAGG
This sequence comes from Bathymodiolus brooksi, assembly GCA_963680875.1. NCBI lineage: Eukaryota > Metazoa > Mollusca > Bivalvia > Mytilida > Modiolidae > Bathymodiolus > Bathymodiolus brooksi. The sequence continues at coordinate 78,394,497 of OY804580.1, read as the reverse complement.
AGAGGAACATGGATGGAACTCATTGGAACTGCCACTGTTGCAAAGCACGTCCATCAAACATAGCAAACATGCTGTCAATCAAAATCTATATGATTTTGATGGTATCAGAATTAGCGAGCATATTGGTAGAATCAGAGTTCGTTTTTGTGTCATGCCTGACTAAGACAAGGTAGTTGTGTTTACGTTTCAGTTTTATTCTCTGAAACACAGATAGAATGATTCTTGTCACCTGAGTTTAAATTTGAGTGGAAAATAAACGTCATCAGGTACACTCATAGTCAAACGAATAAAAAGCCTAATGATTTAAATTTATTGAAAACTTGTAAATATAATCTAACTACCATACAATCATGACAAAGATAGACCACAATTAAAAAAAAAAAAAAATTCTGACGCATGTTGTATTGATTTATATGTATTGTATTATGTCTTAATAAATGTTGACATTAATAGATGACTATCCATTTGTTATCATTTAATAACTGCGACATCTTCAATTGCACCAACTTGGGCAACTAGATTCTTGGCATAACAGTTTAGAAATCCGATTGGCAAAGCGGTGACAGTTGTTAGGTGGCCAGCTGTAGCCTCCGAACCTGTCTTCGTAGCTTCGTGTACACCTCTCTAGGCAATCTACACTGAGTACACCATATCCTGCAATCCGGCCCTCCTGATGCTGTGAGCATGACCCTGCTGCATAAGGGGCACTTGAACTAGCACGCAGCTCTCCTGGTCCTAAGAATTCAAAATAATGATCGCGATATTTTATCCATCGGTGTGTGAGTGAATGTTCATATCTATGTGGTACTGCTCCTCGCTTCCGTCGTCCTTTACCAAAACGTCTAATGCAGTCCAAGTTCGTCTTTCCGAACCAATACGGGTATGGTTTTCCTGTCAATATAGATTGATAAAATAAGTACAAATATTAAATACTATCTTCATCTGAAGCAATATAGCAAAGTGATATATTTAAATAATTGGAAGTTAAACTAAGCAAAGAAGGAATAGATAATTCACCATCTAATTTAAACAATAAGTTGAAATCACTAGATTTGCAAAATATTTTCTCTCACAACCAGATAGCATACTTAATTCAAATGAATAACGTTAGAATCTGAATGCAGTATGTTCTTTATATAGCTGAACAAATAGTTGTTTCGCTTCTATACATTTATTTTGTTTCTAAATGCAAAATGAAGCTAAAGAAGCAAGATCTTGTAACAAAACAAGGAAGAAGTATTTCAGGGATAACGTTCTATAAACAGAGCTATATCATGTTAATTTCTATAGAGCTGTAGTTAATGCTGTATTGTTACAGTTCTAAATGATTGAACAAAGATATTCATTGTCGTCTTCTGCTTAAGGTGACTAAATAAGCTGTTAAAAGAAAGTTGTCATTGTGATGTCAAACAGTTCCAATAATATCAACGAACAACCGCAGTGCGATCAACATTCCTGGCAGGGGCGTAGTATAGGTACAAGCTGTTTCGGCGAATGGTCTAGAGACCATTGATGTCCACCAGTGGTTCCAGGACATAGCCCTGGTAGTGGACTAAGGGCGAAGTGACTCTAAGTTGACGGGCTATACAACAGAAAGAGTGACGTTTTTTTATCAGTTTGGAAGTGTCTCTAACAACATGAAATTCAGATTGTTCTTCCATTTTTGACAATACCAATACGGACTAACTATAACTTTAACGTCCTTTGCTACTCAGACAGATATCTCTTGGAGGCACGGATGGTCAGGTTAATTTAGACAGTTGGAAACTTTAATGCCGAAAGAAATAACACTATACATATATGAGAGAAGTTACTTTTTGAAATTTTATTCATCACATGAATTATTCATTTTATTTTACTTGTATAAGTTTATGAAGTCAAGGCGCCGATTTCATCTGCAAACAATGTGATCAATAAACATATACAAGTCGACTTGCACATGTCTGTTTATATGCATAAGTGATAAGTTGGACAGTCGTTCGTCGCCCATAGTCGATCTTAAGTAGGATTGCACGCGTCTATTTACTCTGAAAGACATGTCGTTTGTTGCCGATGACACCAGCATTGCAGGTAAGATACTTACGATGATGTATATAGCCGGTATTAGTCACGGTTTTTGCATGTAGAATGTCGAGTATTCTCTCTGGCTTATCATCTACAAGAGCCCATATGATTTTCCAACGACCTAGCTCATCCATGAAATCATGGAATATATCTACATGCCTAATCTAGTATGAAAGTGGAGAATTGACTTAAATAGTTTTATTTTGAATTAAAAAAAATGTCAAATGCATACACTACAAAAGTCAAGAAATTCTGATTAGACCTGTTTTTGCGCTAGAAATTCCGAAAAAGTCGGAACAGATTCTGAACATTCTGAACATTGTCTGAAAATTCGGGACAGATTTAGAACATTCTGAACATTGACTGAACATTTTGAAGAGATTCTGAACATTCTGCACATTGTCAGAAAGGTCTGAACATTAGGACAGTGTCTGAACAGATTCTGAGCATTCCCAACATTGTCTGAAAAGTCTGAACAGAGTCGGAACCTTCTGAACATTGTCTGAACTTATTCATTATTTTTTTTTGAAAATTAGAATACAACTATATTATTTCATTTCTCATTAAATTTGACTTTTTCTTTATTTCACTCCTTCTTAAATCAATGTATTTTACTTCATTTTCATTAGATTTTAACTAAATATTTCACTAAATATTTTTTGTCAAATTAAATTAAATTACAACTAATTTATTTCATTTCTTATTAAATTTGTTATTTTCTTTATTTCATATTTTTCTTCTTAAATCAATATATTTTACTTCATTTTCATTAGATTTTAACTAAGACAACGTATTAATTACTTTTTAAGATCAATTAAAAACCTTTAAGTGGCCCCAGCCTAAGTGCTGAAACAACAATCTACACTATAAGTAAGCAGGTTAGGAAGATGTAATAATTTGATTGACCTGTATATAATAAAACAGTATATGATATCAATTGCCAATTGATAAACCTAAATCCAGTTTTAATGTTTCAGAGAGGTGTCATATCTCTGCATGGATGAATCAATATACAACGTTTTGAAGCCATAAGTCAAATGTAACATTGGGGCACCCTATACATGTATCTAACTACAAAAAATAACTATGAAAATATTCAACAATGTATATAGACAAATTCAATAAGCATTTCTTGATCCATATTATCCATCTTAAAGGAAGTAAAAACAACATAAAATTACTTTAGACCATCCAAGTTGATGCAATTTTCGAACTTTTGTGTTTACAAAGATTGCTTAAAAGACAAAGTGTTATACAAATTTAAATATGTTAACTATTGATAGCTATATAAAAAAGTCATTAATCATTTATTTTTGTTTTGCTTTCTGTATAAACATTTTCCTTTTATTTTAAGAAATAATTAAAGCCACCAATTTTTCATGAAATGAATATTTCTATTATTGTAGACATTTAACCATCTGTAAATAATGTGTATTTTGTATTTAATAACCTGACATGCATAGTTATATCAATACAGCATCAAACTTTTATTATACAGCAAGGGAAAAAAAAACACAATTTCAAAAATCTATCTGATTAATCATTAAATGTGATGAGTATTTTAATTGTCTTTTTCTTCATTCAGTGATATTCGAACTTTTAGACATTATCAAGAATGTAGACAAAACCGGGATTTCACAAAATTTTAAGAGTGTCGGGAATCAGTCGACTATTCAGACAATTTTAAGAATGTTGAGATCCTGTCACAAATATCACATGCTATATTTGGTTAAAATCTAATGAAAAGGAAGTAAAATATATTGATTTAAGAAGAACAATTAGCAATAAAGAAAATGTCAAATTCAATGAGAAATGAAATCATATATTTCATTAAAAAATAATTACTTAGTGATATTTCACATGCTAAATTTAGTTAAAATCTATTGATAATGAAGTAAAGTTTATTAATATATTAATGTAAGAAGAAAGGTTGAAATAAATAAAGATAAATATATAGATGTTGTAATTTTATTAAAAAACAAATTAATAAGTGAAATATCACATGCTATGTTTAGCTAAAATCTAATGAATATGAAGTAAAATATATTGATTTAAGAAAAAGATTGAAATAAGACAAATTTACTAAGAAATGAAATAATATAGTTGTTGTAATTGTTTTCTTAAAATAATTTATTGGTGAAATATCACATGTTATATATAATCACGATCTAATGAGAATGAAGCAAAATATATTGATTTAAGAAGAAAGATTGAAATAAAGAAAAAGTGAAACTTAATGAGAAATGAAATAATGCAGTTGTACATGTAATTTAATTAAAAAATAATTAATTAGTGAAATATCACATGCTATATTTAGTTAAAATCTAATGAAAATGAAGTAAAATATATTGATTTAAAAATAAAAATTGAAATAAAGAAAATGAGAAATTTAATGCAAAATGAAATGATATATTTGTTATAATTTGATTAAAAAAAATAGTTAAATATCACATGCTATATTTAGTTAAAATGTTCCGAATCTGTTCCGACAATGCTCAGAATCTGTTCACACTTTTGGGACAATATACAGAATGTTCAGAATCTGTTCTGAAACTGTTCACAATGGTAAGATTTTTCAGACAATGTTCAGACAATGTTCAGAATCTGGTCAAAATATTTCAGACAATGTTCAGAATGTTCAGATTTTTCAGGCAATGTTCAGAATGTTCAGAATCTGTTCTTACACTGTTCATCCTTTTCAGACTCTGTTCAGACAATGTTCAGAATGTTAAGAATCTGTTCAGAATTTTCAATAAATGTTCAGAATGTTCAGAATATTCAGAATCTGTTCAGAATGTTCAGAATCTGTTAGGAATATTCAGAATCTGTTCAGACTTTTTTCAGAATTTCTAGAACAAAAACTGGTCTATTCAGAATTTCCTGACTTTGTAGTTATAGGGACGTGACTACTTGAGCCAAATGCAGCTCCGCCCTGCTTGAGTGTACTTACCCGAGCACGATTCTGTGGCAAGCCACCAACTCTTTGATAAACTCACACATGTGACAAAGATGAGCACCTTGAGGAGAAAATAAAACACTTCATAGAAGGTATATACATGTATTTAATATATGATTAAAGCATGATCAATTATGGAGGAAATACTATAAATTGATAAATTTGAAGAAAAAACGAAACCAAATACATATTTTGTAATATGGACAATTGACTGTTTTAACATAACTTCATAAACCATATATACATATGCTACATTGAAAACGTAGATATCAAATTGAGTGAAAACGGCGTGTTTCTTCAATAAGCATCAACATGCACGTTCAAAGCTAAATGAATTAGAGAACTTTGGGAGGAAGAAAATCCAAATTGTCACTTATGCCTGAGGTTGGACAACTGTACAAGTACAATTAATAAAGGAAGGATGTTAAAATACGTTTTATGTAAACAAATTAAAAAATATATAAAAGTGATTAGTTGTCATCAATTAATTTTGCCAATAGGTTGAGTCCAGTTTGTTCCTCCTATTTATTTACATTATGTACATTTTGTTATAAAACTATATGGGCCGTCGTAGTCGTGAAGGAATAGTAGTTGCATTTTATAATGACATATGCAATCAGTGCCTATCACCACTAGCGTTGTGAGTTCGAACACCACTCAGGCGAGATATACTCGATACCACATTATGTGATAATGTTTGTGTCTGTGACTTGCGACAGGTCTGTGGTTATCTCCAGATACTCCCGTTCCTCCACCAATAAAATGTCTGCCACGATATAGCTGAAAGGGGCGTTCAACATCATAACCTCCTAACCCCCTTATAGAATTATGTACATGTTAGTGCTTGAATATTAGATATAAGATAAATCCTTAATCTTACCATCAACAATAATTTCATTCTGTCGTATTCAGTCCAATCACGGAAAGTCAAGATATCCTTACCACGTACAATGTACGACTTCTGATAAATATAAATATATTTCTTTAATTTATATGCATCAATTATAACGTCTAAATGCAACATTTCGATTGGTCAGTAAATATCTAAATATTTTGTATTAGACACCATCGGATACGTATTTACTACGCATTACATAATACCCGAAGTTGAGTTATAAATGTACTAAAAGTAATAATATTTTGATTAGAATAACGAAAAATCCAAATATCTTTTAAACTATAGATTTTTGAACAGCAAAATAAACGAGAGTTTTATTTAGAATTAGGAGTGCTAGCTACAAATGTTACAGTAATGATTCTTATTGTTTTGGCTGAGGCTGCGCTCAGATGAAATTTTATATTTTGGTTCTATTTTGTTGTCATTTTTCAGATGGGAGTAGATGTACTTTATAGAAGAGCCATCCGTACGTCAGGTATCTAACCTGTAAAATCTTTCTCTCAGCCACGTGTACTTTAGACGAACATGACAAACATTTCTCTCATAAATTATTATTATTTTTTGCATTTTTTTGTAAAATGGGTAAGAAGTCTGACTTATCTCCGGAATACCAAAAGTTTGTAATAATGTTGTTTGCCTTTTTTAGTAAGGAAAAGGCAAAGAAGAAGCCAATTGTCGCAATTGATAGGGTATATAAAAGACCATCTAAAGCTTTGGGTGTGTCTTACATTTCAGTGCACCGTATTATGAATGGTAAGAGGCTTTGTAAGTCAAATAGACCCAAAGAAAGAGCTAACATATTGGACGACTTTGGTCATTGTGTTATTAAAAGAACAAAATAGGTGATAATCGAAGAGTTCTGTACGATCAAGTGTCTATCATCAATGATAGGTGTACTTATCTAAGAAAGATCAACTCTTTTAGGGAAGCATGGTATGATATCGTGTACATGGATGAAACATGGGTTTACCAAAATCACTGCACATATTATATGTGGTTTCCGAATGATGGGTCTGATGCCCCAAAATTATCCTCGGGTAAAGGCAAACGTTTGATTGTTTTGCATGCAGGTACGCGAAGTGAGGGTTTGATTGACAGCTGCGATTTAATGTTTCTGGCCAAATCAAAGGATGGTAACTATCATCAGGAGATGCATAATGTTGTCTTTCTTGAATTGTTTGAAAATCAATTGATGCCTGCTATGAAAAATCCTAGCTTGGTTGTGTTAGATAATGCAAGTTATCACAATGTTAAAACAGAAGATACGGTGTGCTCAAATTTTAGTCAGAAAAATGCTGTTCTCCAAAACTAGCTTACACAACACAACATTCCTTTTTCTGCTACTGATACTAAAAAAAGTGTTATTTGAAAAAATAAAACCAAAAAAGACCCCAGTAGTTTATAAAACAGATAAAATTGCTAATTTACACGGACATGAAGTATTAACAACCCCCGTTCGACACTGTGAACTTAATCCGATATAATTAATATGGGCGCAAGTCAAAGGCTGCGTGGCTAAGAATAATACCACCTTCCGATTAAAAGATGTTAAAGAACTCCGCTTTCGGAAACATTACACAAGATGTGTGGACAAAAGCAGAAGAACATGTGGTTAAAATTGAAAAATAATACTGCAAAGAAAACTGTATAGATAGAAGTGTCAAATAACCTATTATCATTGATTTGTGTGATGATGGCTCGGGTGACGACTCGGGTTGAAGTATAATCATATTAAGTATAATAGACAGGGAAAAAAGGTCTAAGAACAGTTGTTACTGTTGAAACTATCTGGGGTCAGATGAATTATTTAACCTCTATTGATTATAGCACATAAATAATACACAAAGCAAACAAATAAAAAATTCTAAACAGGGACAGTTTATAATCCAACTGAAAACCAAACACATAACGGGCCTCGTATTCATGAAAAGTCAAAACAAACAAACACGAAGGTTTTGGATAAGCATTTCGAAGTGGAATAGGTTAAATATATTTTTCCAGCTCACGGTTGAGTTGAAAGATATAGCTTGGTTTAGTAGAATTGCTACGTAAAACAACTGCAAGTATCAATGATTCATCAATGATGTTTGCAGTTTTTAGGTATTTTTTACCAATGTTAAGTTGAAGGTTTGGTAAAAAATAGCTAAAAAAATGACAGTGCTCAATGTCATTATCTCCCCTCCCCCCAAAAAAATCAATCCTCCGATTGATCTTTGAGGTTCTATAATTTAAAAATATACTAATTTTACGAGTATTTTTTAACTAGGAAGTAACACAATCACAAAACTTATTTTTCGTTCCGTTTCTTATGTATATGTATATAAATGAAAAATGTATACAGAATCGAACAAAAGGACAATAGTATATTGTTCATATTATATGATATATGAAGATTTCATGTTTTCACTATTAAAGACACAAGTGCTATATGTTTAGTGAAAAATAGAAATAATGAAAAATGTCCCAATGCAAGCAATTTTTACAGGTAAAATATTTTTCAGGTAAAAATCAATAAATAGTGCGCGTAGGAGGTGGTGACGAACTATACGGAGAACAATGGAATTGTTCTGGTTCTGGTGACCGTCGAATATCTATTGTCCTCGGGGATTAAAACCCATGGCCGCAGGCTGTTCTCTTTCATAGACTTATTCCCTCGGTATTTCATCACACATCAAAATATACACCCAACAATTCCTTCAAAATGCGATTTTTATATATGAGCAGGGCCAAATCCGTTCACTCTCCGGTCTGCAAACTTCCCAATTAAATTAGCACCCTTGATTCTCTACACAACTCTCGTTTACACTTCTACTTTAAAATCTACAGTTTAAAAGATATCTCAAATTTTCGTTATTCTAATCAACAAATTATTACTTTAGTATATATTATTCAATCATGTAATAGGGCACCCATCAACGTATATTGTAGCACACACATGCATATTTTTTTTACATATCTATTAGATCAAATGTGACACAATTGCAATTTATTTTCAGTTGCATTAATATTGTATGATATTCAATTATTTGATATCGAAGTGCAATATAAAGGGCAATGCCGAATCCAGCACGATACTCCAACAGCAAGTCACCAAGAGCTTCCACTAGCACCAATTTGTTTACAAATCTTTATTGTCCAGCAAACGAAGAGCCATTATAATCGTACTTACAATATTACATCTTGCATGTTGGCACCATGTTGACCCTCTAATATCTTGAATTGGTAAAAACCATACAAACCCGTCAACCTGATACATAACATGAATATAATACTGAATCAAAAACTCGTCAAAGTGGGTTGAAATAAGAACGCTCTAAATGCAGACCTCTTCGGGTTATCATTTTTCAATAGAGTCATAAAGTTAATGCTTTATTTTACTATAGAGTCTGATTGTGGTCAAGTAAGATTTCAAAATAAAAGTATTTTCAAGGAGAATTTTCAGCGCGGAAGTTTTAAATGATTGATTATGTTCAAAGAAAAAGTTCGGATCAATTAATTTAGTGCTATGGCTTCCATTTTAGATTGACATCAACATCATAATTTCGGATATGTCTTCATCAGGACCATTCCTACAAAGTTTCTGTTCGGATGGGATATTGTGGAAAAGTGCGAGGATCATGACAGACACAAACTAACGATATGGACTTTAAATATCAGTTAAATATTATAATAATTTATGAAATATGCTCAAGATTCATGTCTAGCACAATATATATCCTTCCGAACTGCCTCAAATTAAAACCATAAATATTAAAAAAAGTCAACCTTTTTTTATTTATATTTTCTCTTCCTTGTCATTATTAGAATTACACGATGATATAATTGGTTTATCTAATATTAGGAGTAAATGACTTTTAAATTCGTTTGAGAGGTACTTAAAACGCATTCTATTTCACTTCTATGTGATTTACAAGAATCGTGTTTACTTCCTCGTTCAATAGTTGAGAGGATCCGGCTTCTACATCCCGTAGTCTCTCGGTCGCAACATTCAAAACTGTTGTCTCTTCTATCAAATATTACATCAAATCATCTTAATTATACAAGTAACCTGGCGGGTGCATTGTAGGAGGCAGGAACTGATTCCCATTAGTGAGTACTGAGATGCACCTACAGTTTTGTTGGTGTTTGTGTTGCTCATCTTTGTAGTTTGATGTGTTCAAGAGTTCAGTATTTGGTAGCAATTGAAGTCGAACTTTTCACTTATGTATTGACCTTCCTAGCTAACACAGTTTGGGACTGATGTTCACTAAGACATATAAAACAGGGAGAATATCATTTAAAAAGTAACTTTTAAAATCGCATTTCATACTCTAAAGTATGTATTCACATTAATATGGATGATCATGATGAATGTAAGTCAACATGACAGATAAGTACTGTTATCTCAAACACGGATAAACCGTTTCACCAGATAACTGCAATAAAAAAATCATAACATATGCAGTTTTATTTATCTCTCTTAAAGAAATGTTTGAAAATACCCAAATTGGTAATCAGAAGCTGTAAATCGATGAACAGCAATATACTGTAATGGTCAAGAGAAAAGCCACAAATAACAACAAACTATAGTAGATAAAACACTACTCATTAAATTCATAGAATGAGCAACAATAATCTGACTAAATTCCGGGAGTTGAATTCCTGTGATCCAGAGGGAAACAGGTGTTGTTCCACTAGTGGCATCCGTCATGCTACTCTTACTAGAAAGACGCTAGAATTCATGGAAGAGGAAAGGAGGACTGACGATATTGATGCAACCGCAACGGACCGTTCCTGTGGTCATCGATGTTATCGATATATTTCATAAGTGCTCCCTTTGTCATGATGGCTACCATAAAACTGATGACTTCAACACAACTACTAGGAACGATTGATTAAGTATGTTTCATGTTAACATCAACTAACACATGTCCACTTATTTTCCCTTTTTGGTACAGGTACTGTGCGTAATGGAATTTAGAGAAAGAAAAAACGGTTTAGCTTTATTTTTTGTTCTTTACTTTATTGCCTCAAGTGGACAATGAAACGGCTTTTTATCTACTGATTTACATGTTAAGACTAGGTTTAGCTATATAGGTACTGGTGACGGTAGGAAAGGGGAGGGCAAGGGCGGTTATCAAGTCATAAGCGAACAAGACTGACATTGACCATAGTTATTAATCTGTTTGAAAAGAAAGCATAATATACAAGTATATTCTTCAAAAATGTCATGTGTGTTTTCAATTGCATAAGTATATCTTAGTTTATCCCCACAATACCAATATAGTATACAATAGATATTCATATTCACTTCTACAAATGTCTGTAATTGTATAATATTTAGTCAAATGAATGAAATATTTATTTAGAATAGCATTTCTTAACCTTGATAACATACAATTATAGCTTTTGTATGAAGTCGATACGTGGTTATATTATTAATCTGATATCATTCTTAAAATTTGATTAGTAGATACCAAATCAGTGATATACTGTCAACGATATCTGTAATATAGAAAATAGCAGATTGCACGGTCATGCAACACGTTACTAAAAATAAACAAGACCACGTGATTGAATCAGACCATGCAATATACAAAAACAGGTCAACATTTTCAAAAAATTCAAAAATTCAAAAATTTTAAAGAATTTCTAAAAAATTCCAAAATTTCAAATGTTTCGTAAAATTTCAAACTTATAAAATTATTATCTTTTTTTTTAAAGTTCCATAAAATTTTAATATTTAAATAATATTATTATATAGATAGGTGTGAATTTATCATCTGTAATATTATAATCATATCCATTCCTGCAAATTGTTATAGAAACAACTGTTTTCGGAAAATTGATGGTGTCATAAATACAGCACTTGGTCCCTCTTATTGTGTCATACATTGATCACATGATTGTACCCATTGTGTCATCAATTGACTATTTGAACTCACTCATAGTGTCATAAATGCAGCATATGGTCTTCGTCATTGTGCCAAAGTGATAAATCAGTCTCACCCATGAGTTCATTGTTTGATCTTATGGTCTTACTCAAAGTGTCATACATTGATCATCTAGTTTCACTCATTGTGTCATACATTGATCATCTGGTCTCACTCATGGCATCATATATTCATCATGTGGTTGTCTAATATATATTATTCCATAGGGCCCTCGTGCTGGTGATCGTCTGGTAGTTGGATATTTAACTACACATTCAATCATTACCTATCACCACTAACGTTTTGAGTTCAGGCTAGGTGTACTCGATACAACATTATGTGATAAATGTTGTCAGCTATTTAAGGTAGGTAGGTGGTTTTATCCTTATATTCCGATGTCCTCCACTAATAAAACTTACCCCACGATATAGCCAAAATATTGTTGAAAGTGACGTTAAACACCATAACCCACCCAACCCTACATATTATTTTATCTTTAACTTGTGTTGTCCTTTCTGTCTGGATGGTGTTGTGCAATTCCTCCTAAATATATTTGTTGTGTCTATTATAATAGATAAAGTCTGATAAAAGATTATGTGGATGTCTGTCATCATTAGGATGCAGTCTTAACTGAAGCTCTACAAACTGTATAGCATTATGATCGTATATATTTTTTTATCTCTCGAAAAATCTAATTTTAGTACACAAAAAGTTTGAAGATACCAAAGAATCCGTATATCGAAGAAGAACAGACAACACAATGGCCAAAAGAAAAAGCACAAAAGGACAAACAACGATATACAAAACATACATATAAAACTAAAGATCAAGTAACACGTACCCCATTAAAAACTGAGGGTGAACTCATGTGCTCTGGAAGGGCAAACAGTTCCTGCTCCACCAGTGGCACCCATGGTGCTAATCTAGTTACAAATCTGGTAATAAGTCGTGAATGAGGAAAGGACCGGGAAGTGCATACGACAAGGGGAACATATCCGTGGTAATTTTTGACAAAGATATTCCATAACGGTCAACCAAGTCATGGTGGCGATCGTAAAATTTTCGAAGTGATGACTTCAACTTTACCAAAAGGAACTCTTGGTTTAGTAGCTTCCTTGTTAGCAACAACCCGCTATCAAGGATATCCTGATAGGAACCACAAGTTATGTAATATCGTATAATCTGAGAGAGATATACTCCATATGCAGGTGCTGCAGGAATGTTGTTACATATAAATGGAAAGTTCACAATGGGAAAATTGAAATCATCTCTTTTGTCGTAAAGTTTCGTTCGTAACCGACCCTCACTGTCGATTTCGAGGTGTAGGTAATGTTGTGAAGCAGACCTATCTGTATATGTTGTATCCTTTATTTCAAGCTCAATGGGATAGATGCAATCAACAAAATCACCAAAAATAGAATTACTTAGTGAAAGGACATCATCAATACAGAGGAACGTGAAATTAAAGAATCGGGCTAGCTTCTTTTCGTTTTTCTTGAGAAGCCCTTGTATGAAGTTTGCCTCATACGAATAAAGGAACAAGTCGGCGAGAAGAGGAGCACTGTTTGTATCCTTAGGTATGGGGACTGTCTGTTGATAAACACGTCCACCAAACATAGCAAATATGTTGTCAATCAAAATCTCGAGCATGTTGAAGATATCAGTTTCAGAGAACTCTTTAGTACATGTTGTCTTAGACAAAAGGTTGTCGAATGATATGATGTGTATCCAAAAAATAAGTATAATGACACTATTATTAGTTTTAAGTTTCTTTAATTTTATTTCATAACTTGTTAATATTTTGTTAAGTAAGTAAAGTTGTCAATCACTAGTTTAGATTATTATATTGATAATGTTTTACATTATTGTCTTTTACATGTTTTAATTTCAATTCTTCATCTGTAATATTATAATCATATCCATTCCTTCAAGTTGTCATAGAAACAACTGTTTTGGCAAAACTATTGTTGCAAGATATTTGGAAACTAGTATATCAAATAGTACTATATATCTCTAAAACTAAAACAGGCTTTAACACATATGGTACAGAAAAGCTGTTCCGTTCTCGTTTGTCAGCAACAACTTGTTGTTAGCTCTGTTAAAATATATTGCAGTCGGACAATCCAATCTATCATCACTTCTAATAAGTTGTCTCCCTTGCCTACCATCTGATGTTAGTTCTACGACATTGTGCGATCTACATGACGTCACGTAAACGTTATAATTATTATCAACGGATACACCCCGTGGATCCTTCAACACTAATGCGTCTCTATATTCCCACAGCTTTTCCCCTTTTATCGTGTAGCATGTCACGGTACTAGTGTTACAGTTTGTTTGATATATTTTTTCTCCACATGTTGTTAGATAGGAAAGGTTCGGCAAGTTTCTTTGTTTAACTAAAGTGGTAACTCTATCATCAGATAACTTCATCTTTTTTATACCTCGCTGTTGTTCACACCATAATAATACTTCGTTGTGATGTGTTATTCCATAGCATGGTTTACTAGTTTTAATATGTCTTTTTGTTTTTGTGGAGTCGATGCTTATTATCTCTATACCGTTGTCTGTTGAAACAGCTACAGTTGTATCAACTATACATGTAACGTCAAACGGGTAACCCAGTGAACAGGTTATTACCTTATCTAATGTACCGTCATCCTTAAGTATCACGAGTCTACTATTGTTATAATCCGCAAATATAATCATAGCATTCGGACAAACGATGCATCCTGTTATAGCAATGTTACCTTTTCGTGTAGGAATATAAAATGTAGTATGTAGAGTAAGCTTAATGTCATTGATTGACTTTACAGATGGATGTTGTATAACAGACATAATTTGTGCCTGCTCAGCCTTCATTGTCTTGATAAGTACTGATGGAGGACTTGTTTCTATAGATACGGATCCAAATGTTGTTATATTACACAATATATCCTTTATATTTGTATTAATGTTATATCTTAAGGTAAGTTGTTGTAGCCATCCATCTTCAGATAAAACCATTAGGTACTCCTCCTCCTTCTTTACCTCGTCCTCAATGGCCTTGCTTCCTAGGAAGGTTTGTAGGTTTGATGCATACTCTTTAACAGCTATAATGTTATTTTGTAATCCTTCTACGGTCTTTGAATTCTTAGAAAGCTGTTTTAGCAGCTTATCGATTTTTGACTTAATCTTGTCTTCAGTACCATCCAGTTCTTGTAAAATATTATGTTCTAGTGTATCTAAATGTGAGTTTATTTTAACTCGCATCTGTTTAATTTGGTCTTGAAACACCTTTCGTTGTTGTCGAATTTCTGACATATTTTGTTGTCGGTTTTTGTAATTCTATCTATGTTGTTTTTTATATCTGTTAAACTCTGTTCAATGTTGTCAATCAATGTCGATGTTTTGGATGTTTCAATTATTTCACGGATAGACAAAAGCCCAACACACCCTTTATGGTTTGTTAAAGTACAATCTGGACAACATGGTGTGTCATGGCGTTGACAGAAATATGTATATTTCATATCATGATATTCACAATGATTACCGACTTCTGAAATTGATGATGGTAATTTATGGTAATTTTCTATAGAAATTAAACCATGATCTTTGGTAGCCTTTGAAACTTTGTGAAAATTATTTTCACACTCGGAACATAGACCCTCATCACATTCGGGGCACCACTGATCTGCGTGTTTTGTGATATAAATGAGCATCGCATATTCCACATAATACAGTACGTGATGTTGCCATTTTTACCTACAACAGAATTAAAAAAAATATCCTATGGGTTCAAATTGTAGCTTAATTTTGGAGCAAATTTTGAAATTACAGGTAGCATAGGATATGTGTTTGCTATATTTCATTATATATGCTACTTTATTTCATGTGAATTAAGTTTGTTTTCAACGCAATGTCAGTTAAATGTTGTAAAAATCCTCGGTTTGATCACAGTCAGGAGTGTGGTGTTTTCTCGTTTGTATCTCAGTCAGTATTGTGGTGTTTTCATGATTGAAACAGGTTTGTTGCTTGTTCTTGATTTTATCAGTTTTGTTGTTCGTTTTGCATGCATAAAGTGAAAACTGTTTCTTTTTAAATATCCGTGAGGTTCATTTTATTTGGCAAAATTCAGTCGGAGATATTATATTTTACCTGGTGTACTTTTTTTCGTCGTTTTAGTTAGGCTTAGTCACGTTTCCTTGATCTAAGTCAGTCATGTGATGTCTTTCGTTATTAATTATGGTTGGTTACTTTATTCCTGGCTTAAGTCATTTGTATGTAGGTCATACGGTGTATTTTGTATTTATGTAAACATTACTGTTTTGTATGTGTGTGACAGATTTCTTTGAACTTCGTTCAAGTAGATTTGTTTGTAGTCTGTCCTTTCCATTGCTTAAATCAACTTTATTCTATGTTTCTTTGTTTATGTAAGGATTGTTACATTTTTGTTTTGATTTAAGCCAGTTGTAATATTTGTCTTGTTTTAAGCAAGGTTATATTTATCTATTATGATTTAAAGCATGTTGTGTTTATTTGTCCTGATTTAAGTCAGATTGTATTGATTTATCTTTCCACTTGATCTAAGCCATGCTGTTTTCATTTGCCTTTCATTTATCTTGATACAAACCAATCTGTGTTTATTAGTCCTGATTTAAGCCTTATTGTAGTTACTTGTCTTGACGTAATCCATTCTGTGCTTACTTGACTTGCTTTAAGAAGGATTGTATTGTTTTTGTCTTAAATTGAAGTAATATGTATGTAATTGACTTGGTTTAAGCAGGATTATCTGTAATTTTCCTGATTTAAGCCAGGATGTATTTTTTTCTGATCTAAGCCAGGTTTATTTATTTGCCTTGATTAAGTCATGTCGTTTTTATTTGTCTTGATTTAATAAACGTCAGAGAATACCGAAGGGACAATCAAAAAAGGACAATCCGGAGAAACTGGAAATATAGGGTACACAAGACGAAAAAAATCAAAACCAAATCACAAAACAATATGCAATGAACACCACTGTACGCAAGCAAACACAAATGAGGTAAATAAGACATGTGCCTTCCTACAAAGAACTGGAGGCTAAGACGAACCGAACACGGTGAAAATTCTTGAAACTTTGGCAGATAATGTATTTAGACATAACTATTTAATGATGTAAATAAGAATAAATGATTTATGGAAAATGTTGGGGTTACCCAGGCCTACACCCTTAAACAGTACACACAAACTAAAATACCTAAGTAAAGTTAATGAATGCCATTATCTGTCGAAAACAAAATCATAGTTTTTTTCTGTTCAGAAGGTCTGTATCGTTTCAAATATACCTTTACGTGTTCCTGTTCCACACCACTAGACCTACAAGTTCTTCGAGAACCGCTTAAATTTACAACAGGAGAACTGATTTCAAATTTTCCTATTGAGAAATGTCTATGCATATATAGTAACAAACCAACAGCACGTTACTATCGAGTGTATCTTTCAGATGATACTATATCACAGAGCTTACAATTGGTATCATAATGTCTTTGATATGGGGTTGCTGCCTAATAACATCAGTAATAGCTCAGGACAATTATGGGTGCCTGTGTAGTTTATGATCAAACGATCCAACAATAGTATATAGACGTCTGCTTCACTTCGGTTCATTTATTTATAAATTTATTTATTTATGTTTCTTTGGGGGTGGTGGTGGGGGTGAGTGGTAGTAATTCAATATAGTGTCATATATGATTAACATCAGTATGAACTATTTGTTAAATATACTACTTCGTGTTTGCACATCTATACCACACACATCGTTGTCTTTTTTCTTTTTACAAGATTGTGCTTCATTTGATATAGTTATATTTTATGTCTACCTTTGTCACATAATAAATATTACATATAATAGTGCATTCAAGATTCATAGACAAGTTGTGGACATATTACAAAATGAGAAAAGCAAATAATTATAGATTATTACATATCATATCAACCCGAAACATCCATATCAGCCCAAGGGCCGAAGGCCCGATGGCTAATATGGGTCGAAGGTTGATATGGCATGTTATATAAAAAATGACATATCATAGCTTATTTATCATATACAGACTGTGGACAAAGTTATTCGTTCGATTCCAATATTCCCTATATATTTCATATTTTTAAAGCAAAATTACCCTGAAGTCAATTCATGTCTGATTTTGATAATTTATGTATCAATTAAAGCATAGTTTAATGTATTTTTACTCTACTATTTCAAAATAATTTTCTATGATAATCATCTTGAGAACACACAAGTTAAACACAACTGAATTCATTTTATTTTTCGAAGCAAAATGCATTAATAGTACCTTTGCTGACAGATTATTTAAATCTGTGTTTAAATCGTGGCGATTTGAAAAACATGCTTCAAAAAGTTATTCAATTATCGAAATCGGACAAGATAATATTTTTAAAAACTAGTTTTATATGAAATATATACTGATATTATTTTTTCACATAACTTATAACCAAACTAACTACTAAGTAAACTTTTAGCATTAAACTATGTGAATGGTTGCCATGGAAACAAAAATAAAACATTTTGCATATTAAATGCATTTCATATCATATCATGCTAATATCTTTAAAATTTTCTTTTGGTCACAAAGATTTCCATATTACTGATTTTATATCTAAATGCCAACTCTTTAAACTGATAAACAATGAAAATTTAAATAATGTTCATGATTGTCATGGAAACAAAAACACAGAGTTTGATAAATCTGCAATTCAAACACAGCAACAATTCATTTCTAGCATTAATTTCTCAATCATTTTTAAAATCAAATCTGCTAATATTTCAATTGTAAATTTCAGGTAGTATAAAATTATGGTAGTAGAATATTTATTGTACTATATATTTATTATACAATTCTAGTACTATTATTTTAAGTCACTTTTTAGATACTAAAGATTTGTTGTAGTAACATTTTATTATAAACTTATAATACAAATATTGGGTGCTTGTCCTGAATACATTATAATTTATATTAAAAATATAGACTAAAAAAAAAGTTTAGAACGTTGGCATTGTTTGAAGAACAGCAAGCCAAACTTACGGCCTTATTTCAAGAACGCCAGAGATTTACAATCTCACGACTTTTCACAATGTGCAAGAGGGTTGTATCCTGTTTTGCAAATCATATTATGCAAATGACCCCTCTTAATTTTCAGGTTGTTGACTGATTGTGTCTGTCTATATACCTATGGGTTTTGACTTTCCCTTTGTAAGATTGTTCAGAGTTCGGTAATTTTGTTATTACCCTTATTTAACATTATAAATTCCTATAATGTAATATAGAAAATTGGCTATGCATGCACAGTCTATTCGTTCATAGAAACATGTACATGTTTGTTTGCCCTTCTTGACACCTAGTTCATTTAAAGAAAACAACAACAGCATTATGGGGTATTATTTTCTATTAAAAAACATCACATGAACTATTCTTCACGACAGGATAATCTGATTTGCTAAAACAGATCACGATAAGGAAAATATTGTTTTAATGAAAATATAGGATAAATTAATGTTATATTTAGCAAAAAATACATGGCCTCCACCTCCCTTGTAACCATTCCTCACCTCCTTTATACTGACAAATGACAAAAAATACCAGTATCATTAAACTCTAGTCTCCCATTGCTCTTTTTACAAAATAAATAAAAATTAGACACTGAAAAAAAATCAACATTTACTTTTTTCAAATGGTTGAACATTACAACTCCTTTAACACTTAAAAGAACTATATTTTGATATAATGACTTCTAAATTATACATACGAATTTTTGTGAAGAAAAATGTACCCATTCAACATGACAATGTTTGTTAGAACAAATGCTCTGTAGCAAGACTTAGGGCTTACTTTTTTCAGTGACTCTTTCAATAGATACATGTAGTAATAATCTAGGCTTGCCCAAAAGCCCGTGAGTTAAATTTGTATTCTTTTATTAACATAGACCATTAAACATTGTATTCAAGATGTACATGTATTATCCTAAACCAAGGAACAGGTACTGAGTAGCAGACCACTATAAAATGGACATGTACAACTAAAGACTACAATACTGAAATAAATATGCAATCGTGTGAATTTAAACCCTAAGTAAATTCAACAATAAAAAAGTCACATGAATGTATCTGTTGCAATACAAGATTATTGTAAATAACAATTATTATTAATTTACCTGTATTGACACTAGACAGTCATTATTGAAGGTTAATATGTATCCATTGATGTCTACATGACGATCTGAAGGAAAAGGGAAGTAACAATGTCAAAGTCGATCACAGGTAATAATCCGGGACTTTTTGTTAGATCTATATTCAAAGCACGTTAGGGTACATTTAGGATAATATGATATGTATAAAGAATATATTAAAGAACTAATTTATTTGATCAAAGCAATAACAACTTGTAAGTCAGGATTTAGGTACATGTATTTGTTTCTGTTTGTTGATATTATAGATAGGTTTTCCTACACTGAGTATATTTAAACCAGCAGGGGCTACGAGTTCAGCCGGTCCATCGGTCCGGGGCCCGGATAACAAAGAAAGGCCAGTCAATCTCTGAAGGGATCCATAGCCTTAGCTATAGACGTTTTATTTAGATTTTTTCATATTTTATTTTTGTATTTTCAACTATTTTTAGTTTATTTAGAAACATAATTATATTAAGTTTATATTATCTGGACATTCTGCTGAACTTGAAATAAAGCATTTATGAAAGATTACCAATGGTTTAATTGGACCTCAAATCCGCAATTTTGAGAGAAGTCTCAGTCTGTTCTGGGGCCCCAAGGCGGTCTTGTTCCGCCTTGCTAAATTTATCTTGGAGGCCCTTTAAACCAGGCATACATCCCAATACAATGTAGGTAAATAAAATACTTGAAAGGAATATGAAGACTACTTCTGATATGAGACAACTTAATATGAGGTTACACGTGATCGTTCGGAGCAGTGATAATCTCCCGTGTTACCAGCCAATTGAAAACGTCCAAAGGGATTCAATAGTATGTGGTTGCACACCAAAACGTCTAGCAACTATGGTTTGGGCGAGACCAGCTTGCAACTTCTAAAATTGCTAGAATGGGTTCATGTTCGCTCAATCGTCGTATTACAGTGAGTTGACTCATTGTTAAATAACGTTGTTTTGTTGTTTGTAGACAATGTAAGCATACATCAGTATGGATACAAGCGGACACAACCAACATAATAAATTGGACAGACCAACAAGCTAAGATTAGAATAAAACTCAATCGTGCTCTGAATATTTGCAAAAACCGTGACAATCATTGAACATACTCAATATACCAGTCTACACTATTGTATACTAAAAGAAACCTCTCTATTGATAAAATACACATCTTTATTTCTATGCTAAGGGAAACTGTATTTGTACATTGTTACACGTCTAGAAATAAAATTATTCATTGTAAACTTTGACATACAAAATGTTTTTAGTAAAACGAATCTGATTTTCAAACTACGAAGAAACATCTTTTTGCAGTAAGATGATATCACATATTTGTCACTGCCCGCAATTCTTACGTGGTTGTGATCGCATGGTAATTGGATTAACATCTACATGTTCAGGCAGTGCCTATCACCACTATTATGGGGGGGGGGGGGGGGGGGGGCGTGAAATCGCATTGTCATTCTGAGGGGTTGCAATATATAACAGGAAAAATAGTGTTTAACATTCATCAGTCAGTGATACACATTATATTGCCAATTATATATTGTAATCCGACTGAATTAGAATGAGATTTCACGCGATCACAATTGGGTTTGGTGATTATATTATGTTTTACTTTATCTAGAAGGTAACACGAGCTAACACTATCAAACAACAAGCTATTGTTTCGTTTGATGTAACATCCTGGTTCAAGTGTTTGAAACAAAATTTAATTGTATACAATTATAGCATGCATTATTACAAGGACGTTATTATAATTATTTCCTTGTATCTGTTTCCTGTTTATAATGTATGTTATTGAGTACAACCACTCTGATGTTGTAATGATTAGCGTGCTCAACTGCAATGCGGTAGATCGTGGGTCAAGCCAAAGACTATACAATTGATCGTCCGCTAAACACGCAGATCTAAGGAGTGAGAGCAAATACTGGTCAACTCGGAATCAGGAAAATACATTCCTAGTGAAGTGACATGTTTACCCGCGAACTCTTGTTTCAGTGAGCAAACTAGCATTATAAAGATTCAATCAAGCGTGTTGGTCTAGTACAAAGCGGACATCTTCACCATTGCATTGACCGTAGCTTGTTATCGCCATGATACAGCTGACACGTTTCTCATTTGGTGTTAAACAACACTCACTCACTCACTCATTTACTGACTGACTCATTCACTCACTCACTTTCATTGCTGTTAGTAATCCGTGGTCGCATGATTATATAATTGTATAATAACGGTATTTATGCACATGTAGTTACAGTTAAAATGTTAGGAACGTAATCAACCATTTTAATATAAATGTGTTTTCCTTGATGCTTAGATAAATTATGCAGCTAAAAATGTGTTTGTAGAAAACCAAGATATATTATCTAGAATTAGTATTGCACCATACTCAATTAATATGTTTGAAGAATCCAAATACGATCAGGCGGAGTTATACCATGTAGGTCTGAATGTTGAACAATAGCTAAAAATGTTAATCGTTGCATTTCTGCTATAAACAAATAGACATAAACTAAACAATTCAAGAGGTTGGTAAAAGCAAACATGAGTTCTCGCATTAGGCCAGCAATGTATCATACATTTATCACTCCTAAGATTTTACAAAACAAAACAAAATAGAAGCTATATATTTGTAATGTTGCAACAGATGTCTCATGAATGTGTGCTACGATTGAGGTTACACACCATCCATACATACGATCAGTGTGTGACGACAGGTCGCAATATAATAAAAAACAAAATTTAAAACAGCAGTTGTAAAATCACGCTTACATTGAAAACATAGAGTTCACACTCTCTCCGCTCAGAAGACCAGTAATGGTATTGAAATACACTTATTTGTTTCCTTTTAACGCTATGTGCTCTGTATACAATATGACTGTCCAAATTTAGGAAAATAGTAAAGATAGGACATGAGTATCCATAATTATAAAGATATAATCGGTATAAAACCAAAGTATGTAAAACAAAATATCTTATACACTGTTAAATGTTGGGTACGGTAAACAAATAAATTAATTAGTTAATGGTAATATTAGTGGTCTGTTATTTGTATTCATGGTGACTTTCACAATTAATGGAGAGCAGAAGATTTTATATTAATAATCAAATGGTCTGGAAAAACAGCCATTAGTTGGTGACTTGAAACCTGTCATTATAAATGGTAATGCTATTGTTCTGTGTTTGTTATTTATGGTGACTT
This sequence comes from Bathymodiolus brooksi, assembly GCA_963680875.1. Taxonomy (NCBI): domain Eukaryota; kingdom Metazoa; phylum Mollusca; class Bivalvia; order Mytilida; family Modiolidae; genus Bathymodiolus; species Bathymodiolus brooksi. Next base: position 78,371,264 of record OY804580.1, on the reverse strand, counting down.
ACATAGTTATTGGGAAGAAAGGTCGTGACATAGCGAAATGGTCAATAAAAACCCGACAACATTTGATGTACATATTTGTCATATTATATCCCAGATTTCGAAAAGCCCGTTATTGCATTAGTCATATAAGTTATAATAAAGAAAGAAAAAAACTACTGATTACATAATACCGTACCGTCGTACCGTCATTATTAACAATGTTATTGATATTATTTATCAGCATGTAATCAATCGTTCAGTCCTATCCATTCACGGCGAGTTTACATCATCGACAAAAGTATACCATAATAATCCAAACCTAGCAAAGGAACACATCTCCGTAAATTAAATGAGTGTACTGCAATACCTTATGACAGTACATCTAACGATAAAACTGATGGGATAGGCATTGTATCTATGCACTAAATGTCGCTCGATGAATGTGATCGATATTTTCATCTCCGCATCAAGACGTAGCCATGGCCATCGTCATTGTGCAACACATGCACTCTAGGTTCTTAGGTCCATGCTGTGATGTGCGCTACGATTTCCGCATAAAAACTATGTTCTTTAGTCCCATTTGTGTTGTAAAGGGTTCATATTTTATTAATGCTATTTTCATTATTTGCTTGTATCCACAATTCAAATCATTCGATATTTGCATCGCGGTGGGTGTCACTAGTGGAGTAAGAAGTGATAGCCCTTCCGAAGCATCTGAGTTAATCCGTGGTTTTTAGTGAGGTTCTTGCTGCTGAATTTTTTACTTTCTGTGTATTGTTTTGTATGTCATTGTTTCTCTGTTTGCCCTTTATCTTTCTATTTTCTGTCCTTATTCGATTTAAGGCTTCTGTTTACCCCTTTGATATCGTCAACATGCATTACATGACATCCTATTTCCATACTCGTATAAAGTGAATCACATAGAAATTAAACAGTGCCTTTTAAACAATGTAGCTGTGTTACATATCATAATGTATTATAATGATACAACCAGTTTACAATGATTACCTCTGTGATGTAATAGTCATGCATATATATATGTAGCATACAGTCTCAATAAATCATCAGTTATAAAGTTAATACAATTTGTACCAGTTGGCTGCTGCTACGCTATATAAATCGCAAGGGCTTTAAAACTTAGGAACTTGGATTTATGATAATGTTTTGAAATGGTGTGATAGCATGATATGTCTACCAGAAAACCGCTGCTTTCGGGATATATATTGTAGCTTTTCAAATCCAGCACAGTTCTTGATCAATAGGAAGCAGACATCATCATCATCATGTCATGATACTGAAAACGGTCTTTGCAAGATATAGCTTGTACAAATAATCATTCCACTTGGTGTTAAACAACAATCCTTTGTTCTTTGTAAGGATTAGTGTTATAGATATTTGCTGTTACAATGTCGCTTATATCATGATGGACAACTATATTGATAGAGAAGATATGAGTATACCATGTAAACTATCGATACCGCGAAAATAAATAACTAATAAATAAACATAGTGCGCACGACGTGTCTATAGAATAAGCATTGTATGGTACGCTCATTGCCACTAGATAGGAAAGCTGACTAACTTAATGTGTTGTGTGCATGTTAACATAATAGCCATCATCGACTAATGCTACATATGTCTGATGGAGATTTACCAAAGTTTTAATAAAGTACATTACATAGGAACTGTAAATTTCAAAAATAAATATATCAGATAAACATGTCATGTTTCTCTTGTCACTACGCGGTCATAAGTCATGAATTAGGAAAGGATCGGATTATTATTACGACAAACGGAACATATCCATGGCCATTTGTAATGGATAGCCATGTAATTGTGGCTAACATAAAACTTTCGAAGTGAAGACTTCAACTTAACCAATAACAACTCTTGATTCAGTATCTTCCTTGTTAGCAGCAACCCTCTAACAAGAAAATCACAAGCTCTGGAATATTGGATCAACTGAGCGAAATATACTGCATATGCAGGTGCTGCTGGTAAATTGCTACATATAAATGTAAAGCTCACAATGTGCAAATTGTAATCATCTTTTTTGTCGTAAAGTTTCGTTCTTAACCGGTCTTTACTGTCAAGTTCGATGGCACTGTATTGAACAGACCTACCTGTATATGTGGTATCCTTTATTCCAAGTTCAATGGAATAGATGCGGTCGACAAAATCAGCAAACGTAGAAATTACTTAATGAAAAACATCATCAATATAACGGAATGTAAATTTATAGGATCCTGCACGCTTCATTCCGTTTTTCCCGACGTATGAGTGAGTGAGTGAGTGATTGCTGTTTAGAGCCAATTAAGCAATTATCCAGCTATACCGTGTCTAGAACAAGTTAAATTTCAATGAGATGGTGCCGAGGTCCACCATGTACAATAACAACATGTTCATTTAATTCTTTTAGTGCTAACTCACTGAAGTTTTTTCTCTTTCTCCTTAATGCTGCGAGCTTAGAGGAAAAGCAACAAATACCAATTGCATAGTTTTTGGGTTGATACGATTGCGGATCGAACCGACAATCTACCCCACTCAAGGCGGACACGCTATCCATTCCACCAAATTTTCGGTTTCCCTCTATGAAGTCAGCCTCGTATGGACAAAGAGACACGTCTGCCAGGAGAGGAACGCAATTTGAACCCATTGAAATTGGTATTATTGCAAAACACGTCCACCAAACAAAACAAATATGCTGTCAATCAAAATCTCTAGGATTTTGATAATATCAGATTTAGCGAGCATATTGGTGGAATCAGAGTGCGTTTTTGAGTCATGCAAGACAAAGACAAAGTAGTTGTGTTTACGTTTCAGTTGTTTTCTCTGAAAAAAAGATGGAATAATTCCTTTCATCTGTGTTTATATTTGAGTGGAAATAACCGTCACCAGGTACGTTCATTGTCAAAAGGTTAGAAAGCCTAATAATGTAAGTTATAGAAATCTTGTAAGTTTAATCCAGCTACCATACAATCATGACAAAGATGGACCACAATTCAAACAACAAAGACATTCTGACGAATGTTATATTGATTGATATATATTGTATTATGTCTTAATAAATGTTGACATCAATAGATGACTATCCATTAGTTATTATTCAATAAGCGCGAGATCTTCAATTGCACCAACTTGAGCAGCTAGATTCTCTGTATAAAATGTCAGAAAGCCGATTGGCAAAGTGGTGACAGTTGTTAAATATGAAATTGTAGTCTCCGAATTCCTCTTAGTAACTTCGTGTCCACCTCTTTATGCAATCTACACTGAGTACACAATATCCTGCAGCCTGGCTCTCCTGACTCTGTGAGGATGACCCTGCTCCATCAGGGGAACTTGAACTATAAAACAGTTTTCCTGGTCTTAAGAATTCAAAATAATGACCGCGATATTTTATCCACCGGTGTTTGTATGCTAGTGTATGTCTAAGTGGTGCTCCTCGTTTTCCTTTTTTTTTCTACCCGAATGCATCAGGCATTTCAAGGCCGTCTTTCCGAACCAATACGGGTGGGCGTGTCCTGTCAATGTAGATTGATCAAATAAGTACACATATTAAATACTATCTACATCTGAAGCAATATAGTTTAAATAATATATTTAAATAATTGGAAGTTAAATTAGGCGAAGAAGGAATAGATAATTGACCGTCTGATTTAAACACTAAGTTGAAATCACTACATTTGCGAAATATTTTCTCTCACAATCAGATAACAAAGTTAATTCAAATGAATAGCTTCCGTTAGAATCTGAATGCAGTATATTCTTTATATAGCTGAACAAATAGTTTTTTCGCTTCTGTACATTTATTTTGTTCCTAAATGCAAAATGAAGTTAAAGCAGCGAGATCTTGTAACAAAACAAGGAAGAAGTATTTCAGGGATAACGTTCTATGAACAGAATTATATTGTGGTAATTTTTATATAGCTGTAGTTAATGCTGTATTGTTACAGTGCTAAATGATTTAACAAAGATATTCATTGTCGTCTTCTGTTTAGGGTGACTAAATAAGCTGTTAAAAGAAAGTTGTGACAGTAATGTCCAACAGTTTCAATCATATCAACGAACAACCGCAATGCGATGAATATTCCAGGCAGGGGCGCAGTATTGGTACAAGCTCTTTCGGCGAAGGGTCTACAGACCATTGATGTCCGCCAACGGTTCCAGGGCAGAGCCCTGTTAATGGACCAGGGCCGAAGTCACTCGGAAGTTCACGGGTTATACAATAGAAAGAATGACGTCTTTTCTTTATCAGTTTGGAAGTGTCTCTAAGAACATGAAATTCAGATTGTTCTTCCATTTTTGACAATACCAATACGGACTAACTAGAACTTTAACGTCCTTTGCTACTCAGACAGATATCTCACGATGGTCAGGTTAATTTATACATTAGGAAATTTTAATGCTGAAACGGATAACACTATACATATATGATAGAAGTTACTTGTTGAACGTTTATTCATCATGAATTATTCTTTTTTTTTTCACTGGTATAAGTTTATGAAATCAAGGCGCCGATTTCTTCTGCTAACAATGTGATCAATAAGCATATCCAATTCGACATGTCTGTATATGCATAAGTGATAAGTTGGGCAGTCGGTCTTCGCCCATAGCCGATCTTAAGTAGGATTTCACGTATCTATTTGGACTGAAAGATATCTCGTTTGTTGCCGATGACACCAGCATTGTGAGTAAGATACTGATGATGTTGTATATAGCCGGTGTTAGTCACGGTTTGTTGATTGTAGAGTGTCGGGTATTCTCTCTGGCTTATCATCTACAAGAGCCCACCTGATTTATCAACGATCAACCTCATCCACGAAATCATGGAACATGTGTAATTCAGTAGGAAAGTGGATAATTGATTTAAATTGTTTTATTTTGAATTAAAAAAAATGGTCAAATGCAAAGGGACGTGACTACTTGAGCCTAACGTAGCTCCGCCCCTGCCCGAGTGTACTTACCCGAGCACATATTTGTACTGGCTCCAATCCACCAACCCTTTGATAAACTCACACATGTGACAAAGATGAGTACCTTGAGAGGAAAACAAACTTTATAGAAGGTATATACATGTATTTAATATATGATTACATTAAATTTAACTTTTTAATTAGTAATATAAATATGATAAATTGTGTAGGAAATACAAGAATTTGATAATTTTGAAACAAAACAAATACATATTTTGTATCATGGACAATTCACTGTATATATAGTCACATAGACATCAAGCCATATATAAATATGTTACAATGAAAACGTAGATATCAAATTTAGTGAACACGGCGTGTTTCTTCAATAAGCCTCAACATGCACGTTCAACGCAAAATGACTTAGAGAACTTTGGGAGCATGGAAATCCAAATGGTCTAAACAGGATTATAAAAAAATCAAGGTCACCTATGCCTGAGGTTACCATTACAAAAGGTAGGGCACTAAAAAATCAAGATCTACGATACGTTTGGTGTAATTAAGGTAACAAAATATATAAAAGTGATTAGTTGTCATTAATTAATTTTTCCAATAGGTTGAGTCCAGTGTGTTCCACCTATTTATTTGCATTGTGTACATTTTATTATAAAACCATAGGGGTGGAATAGTAGTAACAACCTATGCAATCAGTGCCTATCACCACTAACGTTGTGAGTTCGAACACCGCTCAGGCGAGGTGTAACCGATACAACATCATGTGATAAATGTTGGCAATGCCTTGTTACAGGTCTCTGGTTTTCCGCAGGTACTCCGATTTCCTCCACCAATGAAATTGTTCGCCACGACAAAACTGAAATATTGTTGAAAGTGGCTTTAAACACCATAAATCCCATAACTCCCTTATAAAGATATGTAGATTTTAGCTCAAGAACATTAGATATAGGATAAATCCTTAATCTTCCCATCATCATTAATTTCATTTTGTCGTCTTCAGTCAATCATAGAAAGTCAAGATATCCTCACCACGTACAATGTACGACTTCTAATATATGTATATATGTGTGTGTGTGTGTGTGTGTTTAATTTCTACGCACGAATTATAACGGTTAAATGCAACATATTGATTGATCAGTAAATATCTAAAAATGTGAAATAGATACCATCGAATACCCATATACTACGCATTATATATTACCTAAGTTGTGTTATACATGTACCGGTACATAGTATTCCTACATGTACAGATATCCTTATAACCTCGAAGCATCTGGTTTTTGTTTTATCAACTGTTAATAATAATTGCAACACTATCTGTGGTCTGACAGCTGTTTATCCTCCTGGTCATAATATTTCACATAAAATCAGAGAAAGGTTTTGGAACTTGTCTTGCCCTATCGTTGAAGTAATTACATTTGGAGTTAGCTGGCAATATAAACGCGTTGACTCCATTTTGTTCTAGCCCAACACGCTGAGCTCGATTTTTTTAGTGGTAGCTCACTGAAACAACAGGTAGACATGTCATTCTACTCGGACACATTATTCTGATTCCGAGCAAGCCAATCTTTGCTCTTTCTCCTTAGTGATGCGTGCTTAGTGGAGAAGCAACAAACTCAACTCAAAAAGCTTTAAAAAACCAAGTTAACATGAAATACATGCAATCTGTCATCCATTTGTTGCTGTTCACATCATGAAAATGAGTAGGTCAATTTAGTTTTTAATTTCTGACAAAAAATCGTTCAATTACCCCACCCACCTTGCCAACTCAAAAAACTTTCAAAATCCAAGTTAACAAGAATTAAATGCAAATATATCTTTCTTCAGTTTGTTATCTTCTTTATTTATCAACTGTAGATTTAAAAAAATTATTATTTCTAAGACACAAGGTCAGCGTCCAAGTTCTCACTATTGGATGGCTGATACCCTCGGGCACTAATAATCTACTAGCAAAGGTATCGACCCAGCGATAGTAGCGAAAGCTTAAATATCTAATTGTATACACACGAAATATTTCGAGAATACATTTCATCAGATACGCAGAGTCAAAAGATTGGAGAGGCATAACATATAAAAGTCTTTGGAAACAAGTAAACACAGGGCCTAAACAGGATAGACAAATTCGACTGAGATTACCAATGATTGAGGTATATTGGCCTGTGTTTTAATCATTTACATTATCTTGGAAAAAATAACTTTCAATGATAAATACACATGTATAGCGAGAACAAGTAAATTTTCAATGAGATGATGATGAGGCCCGCTTTGTACTAGACCAAATCTCTTAGATTGATTTTAATAGTGCTAACTCACTGATTCAATAGTCCGAGGATTGACATGTCGCACCACAAGGACACATCATGACAATGCCGAACTAACCAGTCTTTGCACGTTCTCTTTAATGATGCGTGCTTAGCGGAAAAGCAACAAATCCACAATCTATCGCACTCTATGCGAGCACGCTAACAATTACGCCACCGATGCTGTTGTCATTACTAGACATTTCCATTATTATTATATATATATTTTCAATATTTGATTTGCTTGTTTGTTTGTTTGTTTGATGGTGTTTAACGCCACTTTCACCAATATTTCAGTTATATCGTAGCGGTCAATTTTATTGGTGGAGGAAACCGGACTCGGAGAAAATCATCGACTTGTCGCAAGTCATTGGCAAACGTTATCACATAATGTTGTACTCCTCGCCCTGATTGAGATTATAACTTAAACTTCAACATCCATCAGGTTACTTAGTAACATCCGCAAGCAGACATCTCACTAAGGACTATATTTACACGCACGCACAGCAGAGCCTCAACGAAACAACATATTTACACTGTACAAGTATATGGAAGTTTAGAATACTCCCTTGACTGCCACCTTGAATGCGTCCAAGTCTGGGACGGCTATCACAGGTGGTGGTAATTGGTTCCACATAATCGTTAGTGGAAAGAATGAATATTTATATATATTTATGTGTGTCCTTATTGTCTGAAATTTCTAAGCATGGCTGTGACGAGTTGATGTTATTTCTGCCATAGTGGGGTGATGGTAAACCGGCACAGCGATGAGGTGGTGAACTACCTTATTCATGAGTGCTACGTCTGATCTTTTTCGCCTCTGTTCTAATGTTTCCCAATTTAGATCTTTTACCATTTTCGTTGTGCTGTAAGGTTTTTTGTAGTCGTGCGGCTTGTTCAGGACAAATCTTGCTGCGTTCTGTTGGACAGATTCTAATTTGTTGATGTTGCTTGTTGTATGAGGGTTCCAAATCGTTGAGCAGTATTCTAATTTTGGTCTTACAAGGCTGGTATATGCTCTATCTTTTACATTAGATGGACAGTGTTTAAGATTTCTTTTCAGGAAACAAAGTACTTTTGATGCCTTCTTGCAAGTTTGGTCGATGTGCAAGCTGTAATTGAGGTTGTTACTGAGTTCTACTCCAAAATATGGTTGATGATCAACTTTTTCTATAAGGGAAATTGGTCTTTGATCTTTTGTTTGTCGTTTGCATTATTGCACATTTGGAAACATTGAATTTCATTTGCCATGTATCTGACCAGCCTACGAGTGTGTCCAGGTCTTCTTGCATTAGTTGATGATCTTTTTTCTGTGTTTATTGCTCTATATATCACACAGTCGTCTGTTAACAATCTGGCGATGGAATGGAGATTGTCTGCGATGACATTGATGAACACCAGGAATAAGGTAGGGTCGAGTACTGTTCCTTGGGGAACCCCCGATGTTGCATAGGAACAACTGGAAGCTTCACAACATCAGTGGTGATAGACTCTGATTGCATAGGAAGTTGTAAATCAACTATCATACGATCACGGGTACGATCCCCTCATCAACGCCCGCCTAATATCAAAAAGAGTTGACACATGTATACCATGTATTATACAAATATTCCATGTGATTGTGGTCAATATACAATAATATTTTTCCGAGGTACCCTGAATTGCATGGATGTGTTATATTGTCCGACGCCAACGGCGGAGGGTATCTTTCTGCCACCTGTTCTCGATGGTTACCAGGGTTGCGTTCAATATCGTAGCAGCTAGCTTAGCTGCTAGGTAAACTATCCATGGCGTTATTGAACGATTAGCTACGTTGCAGTGCTAACAAATATAACGCCAATCACATAGAATAATTTTTTGGAACATTTTAGCTAATCGTATTTGTCTAGTTACCTTATTACATTATCATCCGTATTAAAAGCATTGTCACTTCCTGCAATGCCATTATTTTTACCTTACAAAATTAAATTTACTTTTAGCCGCCATCTTGGATTCAAAGGCTAGCAAACATTTTGTAAGCTAGCTAGAGCTATGTAGCGGCTAAGCTAGGTTTCCGTTCAATAGTATTTGTCTATATAGCTCAACCTAGCAGCTACACTGTTGAACTCAACCCAGTTCTCGATAATTAGGCGCGTGAGAGGTTTAACATAAATCAGGAAAACGCACGTGTCTTCTGTTCTCCAGGATTTTACCTACGGAAAACCACCGCGCTTTGCAAGAAGGAAAAATGTCTAGGCTACGAATCAAGATATGTATGAACATAATCTTTATAGTCTCAGATATTTATTCACATTTTCTTATTCCAAAAATAACTCTAAATTCACCGGGTCATTGCTTAAAATATACGTTTGTGATCTATGAATGTCAATGAAGGTCAAGTACGTATACAAAACCGGAAATATACAGGTGGAGCTGATCAGGAAAAAAAATATGGAACACCGTTCGGGTCATATCTTATCAGTTTTATCTTTATATCAACGTTATTTCTATATTGTGTAACCCCAATGCAACACTTTTTCAAACATGTTTAATTTTACATGTATGGTTGAAATTAATAATCTTGGTGTTTGCAAATATCTTAAATACATTTTTTTCTTTTTTCCTATAGTTTTTATTAGTAAACATGCCCTTCGTAATTGATTTTACACACTTATCGAGAACAGGTGTCGTAATACACAAAGTGTAAGAAATAAGGTCATACACAAAAATTATGTTTTCTTCGTAAATTCTAGGAGTAGAACTTTTAGGATTAGTAGATATAAAGAAATAGTTTTGACAAACAAACAAAAACCATTTTGTAAAAATATATTGTTTCTAAGGAACACATGGGAGAAATATTTCTTACGCTATCGAGAACCGGCAACACCAGGATAATATAACACATCCATGCAATTCAAGGTACCGAAGGAAAATGTTTTTGTATATTGACCACAGTCATATCGAATATTTGCTATATTATATTTTAATAGTTAATTAATTAATCAAATCCAAGGATTTGTATAGTCTACTATACAAACCATTGCCAAAACTAAAGCAAAATATTAATAAGTGTAAGCTGACATACTAAATGAGACAAACAGCAACTACTTTCAAGTAGTCTAACAGTTCTGATAATAAACATTAACAGTACATGTGCTGTTATTGAAATTAAATATAGGATGCGAACGTTTTTACTTTTGTCGTCTTTTTACAATAGATTGGCTTAAACCGGAAATCGTCACCCGGCAATATAACTCACGCGCGGGAATTTCTAACATTATATTTCCTGGTGGGAGTGGCAAGCGAAGCTAGAATAGATAAAAATAGCGAAACATATTGAATTTCTAATATAAAACGAAATCTAGTTCTAAAATATAATATCATACAAATATTCCATGTGATTGTGGTCAATATACAAGAATATTTTCCCGAGGTACCCTGAATTGCATGGATGTGCTATATTGCCCGACGCTAGCGGCGGAGATTAATATAACACATCCATGCAATTCAAGGTACCGAGGCAAAATGTTCTTGTATATTGACCACAGTCACATCAAATATTTGTTATATTATATTTAATAGTAAAATAATTAATCAAAACTAAAGAAAAATATTAATAAGTGTACGTTGACATACTAAATGAGACAAATAGCAAGAAATGTCAAGTAGTCTAACAGTTCTGATAATAAACATTAATAGTACATGTGTTGTTATTAACTTGTAGTATATATTTTTCATATGCTATATGTTTAACTCATTACAAGAAAATTTGAAAAATAGCAGGCGGTGTGAAACAGCTGACTGTTCCCTTACTTCCGTATCCGAACTGTTCCATGCCCGAGAACGATGCGCACTGCGTCATTCCTGTCAAGCGCACCATTGACCATTCAGTTCGTTGGGCAGACGACGGTATTGCAGATAGGTTTGAAGGAATGCAAGACAAATCACCCCACTGCAAAATCGACCTCGTCAATATCGCCCCCAAATTTATCAAAATCGCCCCTACAATAATAAGAATTACAATGTACAATGTATAAATATCTTTCATATTTTGTGTATCTTTATGGCTTTTTAATTGAAATATTAACCGCATCGGTGGTGTAATGGTTAGCGTGCTCCCCTCGAGTGCGTTAGAAAGTGAGTTTGAGCCCCGATCGGGTAAAACCAAAGACTATAATACTGATATTTGTTGCTTCTCCGCTAAGCACGCAGTAGTATTAAGGAGAAGGATAATGTGTCTGTGTGGGTCGACATGTCTATCCGTGAATGATGTTATTTGTAGTTGCACATATTTCTGCAAAATGTGTTTCAATATTCAGTGTAATGTTCGATGTTGCCATTTCTCACAACCATCGCATTGGATTGCTTCTTACCTGTGTGTAGGGAACCTGCTTGCACTCTATGCAATCACTGGTCAATGCGCTTAAAGCCACTCATGATGCTAGCAGCTTTAAATAATTTCATTACCAACTTGGACAAGCTTGTGGCTTCGCAACAAGTTGTTATTGCAATATCAAGACTATGTATCATTGACTTGGGTCTATGCTTCCGATTGGAACAGCAATAACAAAAAAAACTAATCAGGTAGCTAATTAATTATTACACAAACAGTGCATCTATACTTTACAAAGAGATGCTTGATTAAAAGAAGAAATTAATTATTACATGGACGCAAATACCCTCACTTAACCGAAAAAATTAAACAATAATGTTTCCGATTAATGTACTGTAAGTTTTATTATCTATACTGTAATATATATTTTCTCAATTATTCCTTATCAGAATGTCTTGTCAAAACTAATAATAATAATAACTATTATTTATTTATTTTTAAATGTTGGGGCGATTTTGTATGGGAACGATTTTGAAATGGGGCGATATTGATAAATGTAGGGGGGGGGGGCGATATTGACGGGGCGATTTGCAGTGGGGCGATTTGACCAGGTACCGTTTGAAGATGTGTCTGATGAAGACATCGTGCTATTATTGGAGAAAAGGGACTCGCATAGCACAAACAATGTGATTGAAGGTGCAGTTAGGATTTTACAAACATACTGCTTGGAAAAGAATTTCGATTTTCCGTATGATGGGACCACCAATGCAGATTTGAACACATTGTTGACAAATATTTTCACGGCATTTCGTACTAAAGAAGAAAAACTGTATTAAAAAAAAATCTATGTTGTCGATTCGTTATGGCCTACAGAAACATTTCGAGAAAATGCTGAAAGTTGACACTGTGAATTTGTCAGAGTTTAATGGAGGTAATAATGAGCTTAATGCTATATTGGTAAAGTTAAAACATGACGGAAAAAGCTGTTGTTGACTACAAGAATCCTCTATCAGCAGAGGATTTGAAAACAAACTCTATGAACATTATGATTTGAGTACTCCGTATGGTCTGCAAAGCAAAGTTTTCGTTGATTTCATGATCTACTTTTGTAACCGTGGCAGAGAATACCTAAGGGACATTGAGAAAAGTGACTTTATTTTTGATGAAAAGGACTATTTCATTGTAATGAGAGAAATGGCAGCAAAAAACCATCAAGGTGATGTAGGTGATGAAGAAAGTCAAGATGGAAGGATCTATAAAACAGGAAAGATTTCTAAAAATATTCTCCCCTGAAACTGCTTAGCCAAATGATCCGGAATTAGGTAGAAAGCATCTATGGCAGATCCTCTATACAGATTGCTCATTTCGTGCTGATTTGTTAACAAACATGGCCTCCACAGGCGGTTCTTGTTTCTGATTGGCTGATTTTTTAGATTCTTCTTCTCTGAAACTGTTTGGCCAAATGAACCGAAACTTGGTAGGAAGCATCTATGGAAAGCCCTCTGTTAGGATTGCACATTTTGTCCCGATCCGTTAACAAACATGGCCGCCACATACAATTCTTTTTTTTCAGATTGGTTGATTTCTAAAAAAGACTTTTCCTCTGAAACGACTTTGCCAAATGAACCAAACCTTGGTAGGAAGCATTTATGGGAGGTCCTCTATAACGAATGCTGATTTCGTCCTGATAAATTAACAAATATGGCTGCCACAGGCAATTCTTGTTTCTAATTGGTCGATTTCTAAAAATCTTGTCCTCTGAAACCGCTTTGCCAATAAAGGTAATAACAAAATTACCGAACTCCGAACAATCTTACAAAGGGAAAGTCAAAACTCATAATTATATAAACAGACAAAATCAGTCAACAACCGGAAAACTGTGAAAACCGTAATAACCCTGACTTGGTACAGGCATTTCTAAAGAAATGGTGGGTTGAATCAGATTTTAAGGCGCCAAACCTCCCGCTCTCATTACGGTTCAAAGGTTCCGGCTGTCACTGTAACAGTATTTAAATACAGGAACAAAATAGGTAAAATAGTTGTCAAAGCAGTACCATATTCGGTGACGTAAATGTCAAAAATATTTTTACGTCACACATTGACAAAAAAATTCTTGACATTTGCGACTTCTTTATCTTTATACATTTTCACTATATGAAAATGCATCGCTTATAATTTTTTCTGCAGAGACGGAATATATTTCGACAAGATATTGGTATCGGAATATAAACTTTTTAAGAGATCGAATAAGGCGAATCTTTTTATAGCCCTGGTCCAGTAGCCTGTTTCTCAGATGAAGATGACGTTTCAGGAAATCAGAATAATTGCTACTGGCCCTTGCATAGCGAATCAATTGCGAGATGTAAACACCATATGCAGGAGAAGCTGGTATATTGCTGCACATGTTTGGAAAATTTATGATTTTAAAATTGAAGTCGTCCCGCTTATCATAAATTTTAGTACTGAGTTGACCACTGTCGTCAAATTCGAGGTATAAGTCCAAAAATGATGCGGCGAAACTTGGTAGGAACCATATATGGGAAGGTTCTCTATAAAGATTGCTCATCTTGTCCCGATTCATTAACAAACATGACCACCACAGGCAATTCTTGCTTCTGATTGGTCGATTTCTAAAATTCTTTTACTCTGAAACAAATTGGCCAAATGGACCGAAACGTGGTAGGAAGCATCTATGGAAGGTCTTATATGGGATTTGATCATTCCGTTTTGATCCGTTAACAGAAATGGCCGTCATAGGCAATTCTGGTTTCTTATTGATCGATTTCTAAAACAGCTTTTCCTCGGAAACTGTTTGGCCATATGATATGAAACTTGGAAAGAAGCATTTATGGAAGGTCCGCTATAGAGATTGCTCATTTCGTTTTGATCCATTAACAAACATGGCTGCCACATGCAATTCTTGTTTCTAATTGGTCGATTTCTAAAAATCTTCTTCTCTGAAACTGCTTTGACAAAATTAATCGAAATTTGGTGGGAAGCACCCATGGAAGGTTCTGTATTAAGTTTCCTCAAAGCAGAATGAAAGGTGAGCGACACAGACTCACCTCAGTGCTGAGCCGACATTGTTTTTTATCACCATTTGTAATCACCATTTGTAAATCACATCAGCTACATGTACAACAAAGTAGCATGCATTACATATGCATGCACATATCAGTGTACATAATAAGCAAAAAAGTTGTTGATTGTTTGTAACTTGTTTTCCAGGGTCACCAGTTAGAAAGACTCCCAGTGCTACATGTACATCTGATCATCAAGCAAAACCAACCAATTTAGGACATTCCGACAGTACAGAGCCAATGCAACATTTTGATACCAAAGCAAATGATAAGGCAGCCACATATTTGTCAGATTTTGATTTGTTTTAACTCACAGCATCTCAGGAGAACTATTTATTTAAAGAGATAGTGATTAGTGATTGATGGTGATTATACCCCCCTGTTGAGGGGCAGAGGATTCCTCCCCATTTCTTTACATGGATATGATATTGCTGAATTCACCCCAATTATAGGCGCATGCGTTTTCCAAATGACCCTGTTGTCAATTAGTAGTAAATAATGTGTTTCTGGTGTCGCCCAGTCGGCCAGTGTTCAGTTTCAATCTTGATATATAGCGGAAATGACTGTGTTAATCATGGTTTCACTGTTGTATGTACCTCTCTATTTCGAGAATGGTTTCAACTCTGGTTCTTACTTCTCTATTTCTAGCATTTGGGGTCAAGGTATGATGCACATTTAAACTATATTTTGTTGATCATCAGTACAAAACATTGACGGTATTGGTCAGTGAGGTAGATCGTGGGGGTCGAGATAAAACCAGACTAAATAAAATTGTTATTTTTTATATATATTTTTGTGGTTATCCGCTAAGCACACGACATTAAGGAATAAGAGTAAAGACTGGATGGTTCGGAGTCGAGATAATTGATATGGTGTCTGAGAGAACCTACATGTCTACCCGTGGACTAATGTTGTCAACGTGGTAGCACTATCAAAATCCAGCTGAGCATGTTGATCTAGTGTAAAGCGGACATTATCAGCTTTTTCTCGCCATCATGTAATTACTGAAAATTGCTCACTTAAACAACATTCACTCAGCCGAGCGAGAGGTGGCATTGAAACACTAAGGAAACGACAAGATAAATAACGGTCTATTAGTATTAAATAAGAAATATAATATAAATGCAAATTATAGAAAACATATAGAAATATATAAAAATGTATTATAAATACAGTTTTAATGACAAAAAAAATTGTTATGTTTGGCGATAATTTCCGTTTTCAGAATCTGGTATGCTTGACCAAAGTTTGCATCATTCAGAATATGGATATTTCTGATTTGATACCACAACCAATATATTTACATGTACTTGCTGTGCAAAATGTTCCTGGTACAAGACCTTAAATACCACCAGCGAAATACATAAACATTTTTCAAAGTCGGATTTGATTGACCAGTACATTTATTATATCTTCCTCATCACTGCTATCGCTTGACTCACTGTCAGGAAGAGGGTCGGCCTTGAGTGTCAGGTCTATATCTGCGTACGGTGTGTCGCTGCGTTTTCCACGAATACAAAACTTGCGACCTGGCTTGGTGGAATCAAACACTACATCCACGTATTCAAGTGACGTATGTCTCTGTTAAATTAGAATAAGAATTAATTGTATATTAATATTCCATATAAATAGTCAACCCAGAAGACTAAAAAATGAGCAACACGACCCCACGTGAATACAGCTACTCGCAATGGTAGAACTTGTGTAAGATTTAATATTTCATTAATGACGTTTTCTGAAACTATTAAGCGACATAAAATAATCGTTGTCAATGTTGAATAGCCTCTCCTCCCATTCTTGGTAGCCCCTTCGATTTCTCTATCGTTTATTCAACTTATCGCATTGAAAATTTTACGGTCGCCACCACTTTGTTAACGTTACGCATACTTAGTAACTGTATAACAAATGTTCCGTTTATCGTGTTCTCAATATAATCCTTTCCTCATTCATGACTTATCACCATATTTGTCATTCTCTATCCAGAGTTGTCGTTCCTGCTACGCTACACTACATCTCTGTCAACGCCCATTTTACAAGATTTTTGTAAAATTTAGAAACAGTAAAAAAAATGTACTTAAAATTGTTTGAATTATTGTAAATATCAATAAAGATGAAAATAAATCACTCATTTCAAATCAATTCTCTCTTAAAATGATGTGTGATCGTTTTTAACTTTTTAATTGTTACCTCCGCAAAATAATTCTCCAAGAAGTGGGGGGAAAATCATTTCTAAGAGAGAATTGATTTCAAATGAGTGATTCATTTTCATCTTTATTGATATTTACAATAATTAAAGCAATTTTAAGTACATTTTTTTTACTGTTTCTAAATTTTACAAAAATCTTGTAAAATGAGCGTTGACAGAGATGTTGTGTAGCGTAGCAGGAACGACAACTCTGGATAGAGAATGCATATTTGTAACAAGAGTAACTCGACGGGTACCACATGTGGAGCAGGATCTACTTACCCTTCCAGGGCACATGAGTTCACCCCCGGTTTATTAGTGGGGTTCATGTTGTTCGATCATTAGTTTTCTCTGTAATGTTTTGTAGATTGTTGTTTGCCGTTTAGCCCTTTTTCTTTTGGCCATTATGTTCTCTGTCCCTCGAATTACGGCTTCTGATTACAGCTTTGGTATCTTTAAGCTTTTCATTGCATGCATAATACAATATGTTTTCCCTTACAAATCATATTTTCACTCAGTTTACTTTTCTCAACTAGCGACCAAGGTACAACAAATGCAATTTTCTTTAACAGTGAAAGTTAGTGAGCGAGTGTTGTTTAACATAAAATCAACAATTTTCACTCTATTTTTCCTAAAAGATGAAGTTGGTTGAGTATAAATTTTCTTTGGCAATTATAATCACAATATAGAATTTTCCTACCTCTTAATATTAAAGCCTCCTTATACCACTATTACATGTGAAATATAAATAAAAATACGAATAAAAATATTGTCTTTTTTCTATAATCATTATAATTTATAAATATATATGCATACATATGGTACCGAAAATGCTTGAAGTTGACTATGTGATCTGATGCCTGCCGAAGCATTGGTCCTTCGGATTTTCTGTGGTTTAACATTGGTAGACTGCAATGGTGCTACGTCAATAAAAAAACATTTTCATTAAGATATAAATACTACATGCACAATAATGAAATACATTCGTGTCTAAATAAAACAACCGAATAGTTCAATTCCAAAGAACCTTCATTACACATTTCATTCGTGTTTTATTGAAAATATGAGAATAGAAGACGAAAATAAACGAATAAAAGTTAGAAAAAACTAAAAGGACCTATCAGGAATGGACAATCCAGAGACACAGGCAACATTGGATACAAGACACAGGACGAAGAAAAGCAATACAATTAAACACAACACAATAAACACAAAACAAAGTTGAGTAATACGCACCCTATCCCCCCCCCAAAAAAACGAAAAAAAAACCTCAAAAAACAACAACACAAAACGGAGGTTACGTCAGGTGCTCACGAAGAGTAAGAAGTTCCTGCTTCTTATAAGACACCCGTTATGCTATTCATATGGTCAAGACTTCTTTGACATCACTATATGTAAATAACACAAATAATATAAATAAGACATGAGCCATGTACAAGCATCTAGGGATGCTTAAACATGATATTAATGTTATTAACAAATACCTAACACTGATCCTGGTTGCATAGTAGCATAACTAGGTTGTGAAATTGCTGGAGCATTAGTATTATTATTATCATCATTATTCTTGTTGATCTGGCGAGCTGTATTTCCTGAAAACAATACGAGTAAATGTTATAAAGAATGCGTAAAGCACCAAGTATTTCAATTTACTTATACTAAATACGCATTCTGGTATTGCTATCGAATAGTTGGTTATTTCGACCAGCACAACTATTAGACAAATAAATGTTATAGAATACCGAAGGGGAAATCACAAATGGACAATCCAGAGAAACTGGTAACACAGAGTACACAAGACGAAGAAAAACAAAGCAAAAATACAACACAACACAAGCTGGACCCCACTGTACCCAAACAAACACAGCACAACACAAGTTGGACCCCACTGTACCCAAACAAACACAACACAACACAAGTTGGACCCCACTGTACCCAAACAAACACAGCACAACACAAGTTGGACCCCACTGTACCCAAACAAACACAACACAACACAAGTTGGACCCCACTGTACCCAAACAAACACAGCACAACACAAGTTGGACCCCACTATACCCAAACAAACACAACACAACACAAGTTGGACCCCACTGTACCCAAACAAACACAACACAACACAAGTTGGACCCCACTGTACCCAAACAAACACAACACAACACAAGTTGGACCCCACTGTACCCAAACAAACACAACACAACACAAGTTGGACCCCACTGTACCCAAACAAATACAACACAACACAAGTTGGACCCCACTGTACCCAAACAAACACAACACAACACAAGTTGGACCCCACTGTACCCAAACAAACACAACACAACACAAGTTGGACCCCACTGTACCCAAACAAACACAACACAACACAAGTTGGACCCCACTGTACCCAAACAAACACAGCACAACACAAGGTGGACCCCACTGTACCCAAACAAACACAACACAACACAAGTTGGACCCCACTGTACCCAAACAAACACAACACAACACAAGTTGGACCCCACTGTACTCAAACAAACACAACTATCGTAAATAAGACGTGAGTCATCCTACTTTCGGAGGAGTAGTACAACGAGGACGAGAAAATATTACTTATATTCTGAGGTTCCCTCATGGTTTTTTGCAATTTGGATATAGATATAAGTTGGGTTACAGTGAACCGGCTGACAACTTCTTCCAGTATTTCTTGGATTCGGTTGCATATATTATGAACAGTATTATTTACCTTATGAGAAAGGGGCCGTCGTAGTCGTATGGAAGTTGAATTGACAATTGCATGTGCAATCAGTGCCTATCACCACTAACGTTGTAAGTTCGAACTCCGCTCATGACGAGGTGTACTAGTGATAAAGTTTGTTAGTGACTTGCGACAGTAATGTTCGTTTTCTCCGGGTACTCCGGTTTCCAATAAAACTGACAGCCACGATATAGGTGAAACATTGTTGAAAGTGGCGTTGAACACCATAAGCAAACCAAACCAAACCTTATATGATAAATGTGTATTTAATGTTTAAAGGCTTTAAGGGTTAGAGATGATCTCGTTTCCTTTCATTCGATTAAAAACTTACATCATATATTTATTTTATCATCTGTTACTACGAAATAATTCTGCAACCCTTTTACTTTACAAAATTGTTACGATAACTATTTATTGTAAATGCAAAATTAAGATCAGGAAAAGTTTCACAAGAAAAAAACTTACGATAACCGTATGTGCATGCAAAATTTGTCGTAAGTCTACGACTAAAATGACCCACTCTTATGTGTAAAGAAACGTTGGAGAAAACCGAAGGGGTAATGAAGAATGGAAAATCCAGAGACACTGTCAACATTGGGTACACAGGACACAGGCGGAAGACAAACAAAACAAATAACACAACACAGAAAAGAAAAATGTTGAGAAACGCAGACACCACCAAATACCGGGGATTAACCCAGGTACTCATGAAGGGTAAGCAGTTCATGCCTCGTATAAGACGTCCGGCATGTTACTCATATAGTTCAGACATATTTGACACCACTATGCTCAAACAAACAAAAACAAAACATAAATAAGACATGAATCCTCATACCAACAACTGGGGGTAAAGACGAACCGAACATCGTTTTTATGCGGAAATCGTAGTGAATCGTAGGAGTAAAATGTCTCTTAAGTAGCAATGATTAATATTTTTAACAAATACAAAGCTGCATAGTCTCTGTTTTCGCTTTGATATTCACACTTTTTGACAGCTTGATAAAGAAAAAAGAAGACGAGGTCGGGATTAACCTCAATTGGTTTCAAACCTAAATGCGCACAGAAGAAAACCAATCCATCTAATACATATGAAATGATTCTTATAACAAACTTCTTTATAAAAGTTTTATTTTGACACGCATTCGAGACGTGTAGTTGACGCTAAATCATGAATATCTAAAGAATATTCAACAGAAAATGTTCTCTACAGTTTGAGATAAATATGGACAAACTTCGATAAACAGTCTGTATCTCTGTTAAATGCGTTGCCTCGGGCCAATACAACCTTCCTTGGGCCATAATGACTAACCTTGGACATATAACCGGTCCAATATGAAAGCACCCATTTATTAATACCATATTGAAGGACAGTTGTACAGTAGTCACATCAATACGTTTATCACGAACACAATATTCATGACAATGATTTGCAGGGAAATGGGCATTTTAACACTACTTTCAACAATATTTCAGTTATATCGTGGAGGTCAGTTTATAATAGTTGATAAAACCATAGTACCCCTAAGAAAGCCACTGTTCTCGCCATAAGGCAATGATAAACTTGACCACACAGGTTTGCATTGAGCTCAAGTTCAGTTTTGATATACGCTGATTACATAGATAGATGATTTGAAATGTTACTCACTTTTCATTAAGATCAAATATACACCAATGACAGTAAGGATACCCAGCATCGCAATTGAAGTTGACAGGACAGACACCAAATATACAATCTTGTCTGAAATATGAAGCAAATTGAAATAATCTTGTCTGAAATATGAAGCAAAATACACAATCTTGTCTTCAATATGAAGCAAAATATACAATATTGTCTGAAATATGAAGCGAAATACACAATCCTCTCTGAAATATGAACCAATACAATGTACTATAAGCTATTATGCACATTTCAACAACGTATATTTTACCTTCTTATCTAGTAGTCAGTCTGTCTGCCATGGTATTCATTCTCTTCATATCATTCGATACAAGGGGCCGTCGTGTTCGTGATTGTATGGTAGTTTCATACATAAATACATAATGCAATCAGTACCTACCACCACTACATTTGTGATTTCGAATACCGCTCATGCTGAAGTTTACTCGATACAACATGTGATCAAGTTTGTCAGAGTCTTGTGACAGGTTGGTGGTTTTCTGCAGGTACACCGGTTTCACCATCAATAAAACTAACCATCACGATATAGCTGATATATTGTTGAAATTGGCGTTAAACACCACAAATCAACCAAATGAAGAATAACATATGATGTATAAAGATCAAGATTAGGACTTGAGCAGCCATTTTTACTCTAACTCTGCTCACACAGTTATACGTCAGTTTGAAAGCAATGTACTCACATATTAAGACACTTGCATAACCGCACCATTTCACTAAGACAGGAGTTATAGGTTGATAACACTATTATAATTCAGTCAGGAGAGTTGGGGTTTAGATTTTGCCATTTGTTTGTACGAATTTCCTATTGATTTAGGAACTGTTGTGATAGTTGGTGTGGTATATTGCGTTTTTCATTTTATTGTACCATTATCTAACTGACAAATTGTTCTTTTGATTGGTAATTACATATATAATACATGTAGATTCCCATGCATACAGACATTATTATGCAAGCATTTGCCTACGTTGTATTGGTTCCGTCGTTGTCGTGTTCGTATGGCAATTGGATTCATAACTACATATGCAATCAGTGTGTATCACCACTAACGTTGTGAGTTCGAATTCCACTAAGGCGAGGTGTACTCGATACAACATTATGTAATAAAGCTTGTCAGTGACTTGCGACAGGTCGGCGGTTCCCTCCACCAATAAAACTGACCGCCACGATATAGCTGAAATATTGTTGAAAGAGGCGCTTAACACAACAACCCTTACCCTAACCCTAACCCTACGTTGTATTTCATTGCTAAATTTCACTATTGGGTTAGGCTTTGAAAATTGTAATTACATCTTGTCAGTCTCGACCGCAACAAATTACATGCTTACTTAACATTATCAAAATAACTATAAACTTGATTCATCAGTTTCTTCTCTTGTTGCGAAGGGTGTCACTAGTGGAGCAGGAAATACTTACTCTTATGGAGCACTTAAGTTCACCGCCAGTTTGTAGTGGGATTCGTGTTGCTCAATCTTTAATTTTCTGTGTAGTGCTTTGTAGATCGTCGTTTGTCCTTTAGTCCATTTTCTTTTTGCCATTGTGTTGTCTGTCCTTCGATTTACGGATTCTGATTAACTGTTCTTAGATGTTAGATTATGTAGTTTAACGTTGAATTTCAAAGAATAAGAATGTACTACTACTGTAGTACTTATTAGTTGTTAAAGCTGGGTAATAGAGTCGAGGTTATTCTCATGTTGCGCATTATATACAACTCAAAAGCCAAATACTTACCATGGGCATGACTTCCAGGTGTGACTTTTCCTTGGCCTTTGTGTATATATAAAATACAATCACAGTAATCTGATGACTCAAAATTCTTTAAAAATAAATTCCATTTTTTAAAGAAACCTTTGTACCTATGTTTTTCGGTGTTTTCTGACAAAAATGATCCACAATCACATGATACGAGGCAACCAGAGTTTTCGTAAGTTATGTTATGGAACGAGTTGTAGGTGGGTTCTTCTTTTTCACTCCCGGGAACGTTGTTATTGGGTTTTTCTTTTTCCCTCCCTGAAAATATAATAACTTCATAAAATCATAGTGAAAATGAATAAAGTTGAAAAAGTAAATGCCAGCAGTATCAGAGTATACAATTTGTTGTATTGCTACTACGAATCTCGAATTTACTATTATTCTATAAATTGTTTTTACTAAAAAGGAAAAACACACTAAGAATTACAACGTCATTCTAACTTTGAACCAACGTTGATACAACGTCCCCACGTTAATTTTCACGTTATTTCAATCTAATTAAAATTAGATCTTGAGTTGCTCCCCACTTTTCTGATACGTCGATTTCGCTAGATTTTGATGTGCGCCATATCAGAACAAGGGCAGGGGGAGCAATTCAAGGTATAATTAAGGAATAAATCATGGAAGCCAGAATGTGTTTTGAGTTTTAACATGGATTGGCGGATAAAATTTACTAATATCCGCCAATCCATGTTAAAACTCAAAGCAGATTCTGGCTTCCATGATTTATTTCGATTCTGATATGTCTAAGAGTAAAAATACGGTAGTATACTTTGATTGGAAGGACGGTAATTTATATTTACCTTTGCGGAAAATGTCGCACACACTTTATGCTGCCAATGGAAAAGTCAGTCACATTCACCGACGCATGTGCAAATGAGATTATACCATCGATAAATAGTTCGTTTGTCAACAAAGCGAAAGAAGGACGTCATGTTAGAATTTCAATTACAACGTTGGAATGTCTCTGTTTTGATGCTGGAAATATTTTACAATCAAATTAATTTTCATTATCTTGAATAATAAAGTTGAAAGTAATATGTCATTACTTACTCTTCAGATGTAATTGAAGTGTAATATTTGCTGTGATACACTGATCCATATTCAAAATGAAACACGTGACATTTTGAAAGATTCCCCAGATGTTTGCTGATTCGTCATTTGTGATCACACTGCTGTGTACTTGGGTAGATACAGCAGTATCGTCAACAGTACACAACACATTCTTCAGATGTTCATTTGTTGCGTTGCTATCAGTTTCACTGAACAGATTCATTTCCAGTGGCATATCTGCAATATCAACATGCTAATTTGTGACGAAATGGTGCGCTTTGCTCAATATGAGAGAATGGTGTTTGAAAATACAGTTGTGATTTGAACTTATTAAAACAGAAACAAATGTATTTTTGATTAGATATATTTCTTGAAATTCGCAGTTCCTAAATAATATAATTATTATTAAAACTGAGTTTCTCCCTCCCTCATGCATAACTGACCATAACCGATTTTATTCAGGCCCACTGGTTTTATTGCATCCAAAGATTTTAAAATCATTTGGCTTTCCACTCTTTCGATTTTGAGCATGAGTAATGAAGGTTATTCCAGAAACGCGCAGTATGCACTAAATTATATATCTACGTATTTATAAGAAACATACAAACACAGACGGGAACATGATGAAAAAAACCCAAATAGATAAAATATTAAAATGAATTTCAATGAAGATTCAATTACAACCAACGCCAATATAATATTAACATAGATATCTAGCTTAATGCATACGTAACCACCCTCATCAGGCAGGCTCATAATCAAAAGATTGAAAAGCCCAATAATTTAAAAAAAATTGGGAGCAAGACATCAAAGGGTTTAAACAGGGTAGCCAACATCGGCTAATGTCACATATGTCTGAGGAAGATGAACCTCATTTGTAATGCTACTTATGCTCTGCATAAGAACCACAAACTTCAATAATAACTATGTATAATTAACCATGACGAAACACTAACTACTGGACGGATAATATCCTTTAGAACTTATGAACATGACCCCATATACTCCTATCTCAATTGAAAACTTAGTATTTGGCTCTGATAACTTAACAGACGTAAACAATTTAATAGTATTTGGAAATGTACAAAAATATATACACCATACTAATAGATTTGGGTGATATGAAATTATACTCTGTACTCAGAATGATATCGTACATTTGCACTCAATCCTCCTTTTTCCCCACCACTTCTGTTTATCAAATATATGTATGTATACTTTTCTATATATATATATGTAACAAGAGTATCACGAAGGGAGCCACATGTGGAGCAGGAACTGCTTATACATCCGGAGTACCTGAGTTTACTGATTTTTAGTGGGTTTCTTGTTGCTCGATTTTTAGTTTTCTGTGTAGTGTTTTGTTTGTCCTTTTGTCCGTTTTCATTTGGTCATTGTGATGTCTGACCTTCTTCGATTACGGCTTCCGATTACCCCTTTGATATCTTCCAACTTTTCTAACATCGACATGACATGATATCATTTAATTATTGACGAGAGGTAAATAGTACCACTGAACAACAGGCTAGTTTGTCTTTCAAGCTTGCTTTAAAACATGATCGAATTATCTTTATGTCATTAAACAAAAAAACAAATTTCCTATACATTTAAAAGAAAATGATTATTATAAAAGCACCAAATGGCTGGTATTCTAAAGGAGGTGATTTGTTACTCGAAAATCAAATACCACAACAACAACTCACTTGTAATGGATACCTTGTAATTTCCAAAATGGTAGGTTTTTTTTCGATTAATAAACTTTGTTGGAACTGTCTGATGGTGTGGGATTTTTTTTCAATATATCTTCTTTAATAATCTTGTACACTATTCAATAGGTATATAAATTTAGAATTACTGTTTATTCTGCATCAATGTTTTGGTCAAAATGTGTCTTATATTAAGAAGAGTTTGAGGATACTAAACACCGGGGTGAACCCAGGTGCTCCGGAAGAGTTATGCGTTAACTATTTCGGAAAAGTCTACAATAAAACAAAAATATATTATGTTAGCAATATCTAAAATTTGTAATTTGTTTTACTTACCACACATATGTATGTTGAAGTACATTTCAAATATGGCTTTACCATGAATACCTATACAACTATACATGTCTTCATCACGAACACTGAAATTACCTATCTCAAGCATTGATTTCCCAGCTCCATTATTATTAGAAATCGTAAATTTCCCTTCTCTGTCAGCAACTCTGTTTCCAATAACAATTGTTTCATTGGATTTGTTCCAGGTTATCAGTATATGTTGATTTCCCTTATAAAGGCAGACAACTTTTGCTGTGGTAGTTGGTTTAATGTATATTTCAATATATTCAGAAACAAACCCTATTAAAATATAAATAATAAAATCGTGTCGTCTCAATCTGATTAAAATCACGTCTCTCGCTTCTTCCCCGTTTACTGGTATGTCACGTCGTGGGAAATCTGAAGAAAGTCCATTACGGTCACATGCGAGTTAGCGTGCTACCGTCCAATGAAAATGGCGCCCTTAGGTGACAATGAAAGGGCTATAATTTAAAATTATCGGCTTTTTTGCTGCGAGTAATACGAATGGTCAATATAGGTATTTATCATATCATTAAATATCATATCATCAAATAATCAGAATTATGTTGACGTGGCTTGTTTTTCCTCATTAGGATCTTAATAAGTGACTATCGACACTATCCGTAATGTAATCCATTAGGGAACGACCATTTAACTTGAAGGGGGGGGGGGGGCGGGGGGTTATGTTTTTTTTCTAAGAAAATAATATGATTCAGATTTTTTGTCATAAAACCTAATGTTGGATTCTGGAAAAGAAATTCGCGCTTGGTGCGACAAAAACAATTAATATTCTAACTCTCGTGTTGTCCAAAAAAACATTTCTGAACGAAACCAAAAACCATACCCCCCACCCCCTGCAAGTTAAATGGTCGGTCTCTTAGAGCTGATTACGATTACAGATTTCGACTACACACATTTTGGTTCCCCTTTTTCTGATGTGGTAAGGTGTATTCGATATAACCGTCTGTGATCAACTGAGTTTCAAGAAAGTTGCTTAAACAAGGTGCACGAAATAATCAAATCCAATGCTTGTCCAAGGGTTTGTTTTTGTCAGAACTGACGCTTGTTATTTCTTAATGGACATTTTGTTTATACAGTGAAAGCTGGCTAGTCAGATATTACGCGGAACCAAGCAATTATTTCGGATTGACAGGTTATCGCAATACTCAGTGATAAGTATTACGAAGATTTTTTTCTTCAGTTCGGTAAATTTAATAACGCACTTATATTCTTCGTCATAGAAACACACCGTGCATCCGCATTGTATCATTTTGATCAACTGCCGATTGATCCGATCAAAATGGTTTGCTTACAACAAGAGAAGTGGCTCAGCGGGGGTAAGACATTCGATATATTATGCCTTTTCTGTCGAGTTATGAATTGATTTGTGCGTGAAAAAGATGATTATATGTTTCTTTATGAAAACTATTATTTGTGTTCTTATATCATTGACATTTCGGTGGACTTTGAACCACATTTGTACAAATAAGCATGTCAAAATTTAACGTTATGAACTTTCATCATTTATTTTACAAAACGTCGTACTTCCCAAGATATGATTCAACATCAATATTAAAGCTTTATCTATTACCTTCATTCTGATGTATGAAACATTATACCAATTTCAACTGTTTTTGTGTAATTCACTCGTATTCAACGGCACGTGTGACAAAAATGATCCGATCAACGTCCGATGCATGATACGTTCAAAAACAGATTTTGCTTTACTGACGACACGATCAACTGCCGTAAAATAAAGATGATCAGAATACAAAATTGGCACATTCTAAATAAACAGATATCTTTTTAATTCATTTATTTTTCGACATTTTAGGTGACATATGTCTTTAAGTATGCAGTGGTATGAAAACATGTTACGTAATACCGGTCTATGTTAACATTCATTCAATGAAAGGACAAACTATGGGATATGTCAGGGATACAACATAGGATATATGGATAGGACGCTTACCCTACCGGTGCACCTGGTCCATGCTCCTAGTTTTTGTTCAAGTCCGAGTTGCTCATTTACTTTTAGTTTTCTGTGTGTTTTATTCTGTTTCACAGTGTTACTCGTTGTTTTGTCTCCGTTTTCCTTGCTTCGTCTTTGTCCCTTAAAAAATGACTTTAAATTTTGGATGTCGCTTTAACCGTGGTTACCCTTGATTTTACTTTCACCCAAACCACAACGAAAAAGAACAGATACGGCAGATGTTATGGATAAAGCAATCACTAAAACGACAACAGTAAAACATTCAGAGGACACTAAAGGTCTTTATTAAGATGTGAGATCTGCACCCACATTCAGAGGTCCGAATGGCCAGACATCATTCATTCATTCATTCATTCATTCATTCATTCATTCATTCATTCATTCATTCATTCATTCATTCATTCATTCATTCATTCATTCATTCATTCATTCATTCATTCATTCATTCATTCATTCATTCATTCATTCATTCATTCATTCATTCATTCATTCATTCATTCATTCATTCATTCATTCATTCATTCATTCATTCATTCATCCATTTCATGATCTATTTAAGATGGAACATGGATCAATACATGTATATGTGCTACTATTGTTCAGATGGATTTGAAAATTTCTCCGAGTTGATAAAACATTTATGTACGGGACATAATAAAATCGAAATCAAACATAGAGAGAAGGAATTGAACTTTTCAAATGGTAAGATAGGATACCGAACGAAAGTTTATCAAGACGTGATACCTGATAATTGTACCATAACAGTTACTAATGATGATCGATTGAGTATCGGAAAGATGTAAGAAAAAGAAAACAAATACACCGAAAAGAACAGACAACATCTATAAACAGGATTGGATATCAGAGCAAAAAATCGCTTTCAGAAATGTTGGATCAGATGGAAATCGTACGAGAAAGTGAAGAGGACGATGATTCAAATGATCTCAAATAATTAGTGACAATCCTTCCAGATGTTATTGATAAGCTTAAAGAAAATAGTCAGGTGAAAAACTTACAAAAAGTGGTGCACTCTTGTAAAAGACGATACATTTCCTTTAGATAATATATGCTATTTATTGTTTCTTGACCTAATTACGTGGTTTGATCAGCCCATTACATCTAAAATGATATATTTTAGATCCGAGACAAAGAAGATCTAGGAAGTAGGCTACAGACTTTTCAGAGGAAGTTTCTTAGATGTATGTATGGTCCCAGAAACCAAGGACAAATAATAGATGGATCAACAAGTAGAGGGAACTGTACACCGACGAAGTAAAAGATAAACTTCAATGGAAAAACTCGACCAAGATAGCTTGCGCCTATTTTCCCAGGATGATAAAAGATTCAAGAAACAATCAGGACGATAGCGAACGATAGCGGACAGTTTACCATCGAAAATGGTAAAATTAGGTATAGATGGCAAGAACATTTCCCGAGGGAAGAGCACGACAATGGGAGATACAGATTGTTGGGGTTTCGAAGCAAAACCTTCATTACAAGAGCGAAACCATAGACTTGAACTGGAGTTGAACCAACTGAATGAAACATACAGACAGGTAGAAAAATACGATCAAAGCACACAATTGATACCAACAGCTGGACAACTTTCTATTTGGTATAAATTAGTATCTATTATAAGAGATATTGGTATGAGAATAAAAGATTTAAGAGAGTTACTACTTGGCTTAAATTTTTAGGATTCAAAAGTTTTTGAAACTAGGAGAAAGCTCTGGGGATTGGCGTAAATCGCGGTATGCGCCAGCCATAAGCACTCTCACATTTGTGAAATACGACACCGAGCAGGCAATAGACAAAGGTCTTAATATTGTCAATGAACTTGGGCATTTAAGTGCTGTTTTAAACGACGCTGATAAACATTACTCCGTATCCGGACAGGTTTACTTGGAAGAGCAACACAATTACCATGAACTAAGGTCGGGATTTCAGTCAGACAATCCAAGATACATAGACAAAGATCAACAGAATGGCATCCTACGGGATATCCCCGATTTGTCTTACGTTCAGCCAGAGGGTAATTATTATTTCAAAACTTCAGATTCGCATCAAATTTTAAAATCTTGTTCTATTAATATTTTGGACTTTCTTAAATCTCCAGGTACTTGTGACTCTTCTCTATGCATTATTACTTGCAAAATAAAAACTGACAAAAATAATACTTGTAAAACATGCGGCATATTAATAACTTCTCCTGAATTTACAAGTAATTTAACTGGAAAAACTTACTACACCAAATCGTTTGACCCTCTGGACTGTTCTACTAAAAATGTCATTTACGGCATAGAATGTACACTATGTGGACTTTTGTATGTTGGTGAAACTCGGCAAACATTGCAAAGTAGAATGAACCAACATCGATATGATGCAAGAGATCCCAAATACAGGATTTTGCATAATCATTTCAATCAACGGGTCATGACCGCTGTTTGACGATGAAAGTTCGAATCATCGAGAAGATTTACCATCATACAAACAGTCTAATACTTAGTACACTTTAACATACCGATAGAGAGTTGCTTTGGATTAAAGAGTTAGGTACTGCAATGCCTTACGGTTGCAATGATAACATCAAAGGAGTGGGAAATTTGTCAAGTCCTGGATGCAGCGAAATCAACGTGATGAGCCTTTTTTAATACTATTCTAAGAACTAAACGTAGCCATGGTCATAAAAGAATTCAACATCCAAATGTTAAAAAGGCCTCTAAACCAAGAACGTTACAAGATACTTTTAATGATTTACTTTCTAATTTACAGAAACCTCTTGGAATTCATCACATTCGTACAATCTTATTTTCACTACCTGTAAACTACCTCAAAGATCTTAGGGATTTTGGACTTGACAAAGGAGGCATAGATCCTTTTTCTCCTAAGTACAGATTGTCTAGTATTATATGTGACTTGGCGTCCTTTCGTCTTTTCAAACCAGTTAGATCTGAACCTCTTCATGATAACAACAGAAAATTCCTCCATATTCCGTTTGCTAACAAAGGAATCGATGTCATTAACATCAGCAACATTCTTAATAGAAAAGAGGTCGTAAAAGAAATTCCACCATATTTTAAAAATCAATCTGTTCCCACTGTCTCCTATAGCTACACTAACAGCATTGGCCGTAAAATTTTTAACTACATAGAAGCATTGCAAGATATTAACATAGAAGAGTACATTAAGAACCCTCTGACTTGTGACTACTCCCACTCTCCTTTTCAATACAACCCATCTGGACATGTAATCACTGGTGATCTGAATATCATTCAACATGAGAGTCTCCGAAAGGTGATTTCTCATGGTCCTAAATTCAGAGAACCTCAACACA
This sequence comes from Bathymodiolus brooksi, assembly GCA_963680875.1. NCBI lineage: Eukaryota > Metazoa > Mollusca > Bivalvia > Mytilida > Modiolidae > Bathymodiolus > Bathymodiolus brooksi. Next base: position 78,339,872 of record OY804580.1, on the reverse strand, counting down.
TCAATTGGAAACATAATTTCAAGATAATTATGGATGCTGTTGAAGATTATACCAGAAGGTGGATAAAGAGAGAAGTAGACCAAGATCCTAAGTTAGAGTCCTTGTCAGACTGGGTTAGAACAATTAGGTCTCTAGTACAAGGTCGGATTCACAAACTCAAAAATTGTGCTAATAGTCGACCTAAGTCTATATTTAAAGACCAAGAAGCTGTTAAGTGTCTTTCCTCTCTTCTTGACAAATATGTTATCGTTCCTGCGGACAAGGCTACCAACAATATCGTGTTTGTATAGAAATCATATTACTTCGAATACCTAATCACGGAATTATGCATAAATAACAACACCTCTAGTAATACCACATACAAACCTACTTCGTTCGACAAAGATGAAATCCTAGCTAACCACAGACCATTCATGACCTCTTTAAACATTCCCTCTGGTAAAGAGTCTGAGGATTTACCCTATTTATATTGGATACCTAAACTCCATAAGACACCATACAAAGAAAGGTACACAGCGGGATCATCAACTTGTTCGACGAAAACATTTTCTATTCACCTGACAAAGATTCTGTCTGCAGTAAAAGAGGGACAACAGAAATATTGTGAAACTGTTTACTCGCGTAGTGGCATAAATCACATGTGGATTTTGAAAAGCTCTAAAGATCTTTTGGATAACCTTAGATCAAGTCTATATACCATCCTACCGCATGACAAATTAAAAACCCGTTTAAAAGAAAAAATTCACAAAGCTTTCAGTCATAGAAACTATGGCTCAACATTTGTTGTGTTAGGCTACAATTCCACATATTTTTTAAACAAAATTCAAAAAGGTAAAACATGCTACTCCGAGGAAAAAGTGATCAGTATGCTGGAGTTCCTCATCGATAACATATGTGTCTCCTTTTGGAGGGATACTGTTTCAGCAGGTTGTCGGCATACCAATGGGTACGAATTGTGCCCCTCTTCTAGCCGATTTATTTTTATTCTCATACGAGTCGGAGTTTCTTCAATGGCTTGTAAAAGATAAGAAGATTCATGAGGCTATAGCCTTTAATTTCACATACAGGTATATTGATGACGTTTTATCTATCAATAATTCTAGATTTTCTTCCATTGATATATCCTCCAGAGCTGGAAGTTAAAGAGACCACATATACCGCTTCGTCCGCATCATTTTTGGACTTATACCTCGAATATGACGACAGTGGTCAAATCAGTACTAAAACATATGATAAACGGGACGACTTCAATTTTAAAATCATAAATTTTCCAAATATGTGCAGCAATATACCAGCTTCTCCTGCATATGGTGTTTACATCTCGCAATTGATTCGCTATGCAAGGGCCAGTAGCAATTATTCTGATTTCCTGAAACGTCATATTCATCTGAGAAACACGCTACTGGACCAGGGCTAATAAAAAATTCGCCTTATTCGATCTCTTAAAAAGTTTATATTCCGATACCAAGATCTTGTCGAAGTATATTCCGTCTCTGCAGAAAAGATTATAAACGATGGATTTTCATATAGTGAAAATGTATAAAGATAAGTGGTCAAAAACAAAAATGACAAAAATATTTTTTTTATCAATGTGTGACGTAAACATGTTTTTGACATTCATTTCAGTGAGTTTGGTGCTGTTATGACAACTGTTTTACCTGTTTTGTTCAAGTTTTGTTATAAATACTGTTATAGTGACAGCCGGAAACTTTGAGCCGTAATGAAAGGGGGAGGTTTGGCGCTTTAAAATCTGATTCAACCCACCATTTCTTTAGAAATGCCTGTACCAAGTCAGGGTCATTACGGTTTTCACAGTTTTCCGGTTGTTGACTGATCTTGTCTGTTTATATACTTATGAGTTTTGACTTTCCCTTTGTCAGATTGCTCGGAGTTCGGTAATTTTGTTATTACCCTTAATTGATATAAGGAAAGAATATGTTGTAACTGACAGTACATACAATAAAGCATGGGGGCTAGAGAAATTAAAGCAACAGCAAGCATATTTTTCTTAAGTCATACTAGGATTAGATGAAGACAATGCAACTTATTCAGATGACAAAACATGAGATCGATGGCGTCGCCACGATGGTTTCGGGAATAATACCTGCATTATTTCCAACACTTTATTATTATGAAGAAGGCTGTGTTAGAATGGCTCTAAAGGAAAATCCATCGTTCTTTGTTGTTAGCCCTGACGGCATGCTTTGTACCGGCAGTGACGAGACCCCACAATTCATGTATGAAAACAAGTGTAAAGTCAAAAACCCATTTGCTACAGATGCATACTATGCCAACTCAAAATATTACATTCCACAAATATTATGCCAGAGGAAATTTTACAATTGAAACTCATTGCTTTTTTCGTGTTGGTCAGATAATTCTACACCAGTTTTCAAAGTTGGATTTGACGAAGAGAAATTCTCGTCATTAGTGCTTGAATTCGAAACGATCGAAAATCCAAATAAACATACACAAATCGATGAAAAGAACAAATCGACCACATGACCACTTAACCTCGTTTTCTCCTTTTATAGCTTAAAAATACATCCCAGGGATAGACAATACGGTGGCGTTCCGTGGTGAAGGTCAAACGTCCATACAATGCGTTGGGCGGTGCATATATAATACTATTTGTATGGCGCCAGACTCTACCAGACGTGAATACACTCTAACAAAGATAGACCACAATTCAAAAAAAAAATAATTCTGACGCATGTTGTATTGATATATATGTATTGTATTATGTCTTAATAAATGTTGACATTAATAGATGACTATCCATTTGTTATCATTTAATAACTGCGACATCTTCAATTGCACCAACCTGGGCAACTAGATTCTTGGCATCACAGTTTAGAAATCCGATTGGCAAAGCGGTGACAGTTGTTAGGTAGCCAGCTATAGCCTCCGAACCTGTCTTCGTAGCTTCGTGTACACCTCTCTAGGCAATCTACACTGAGTACACCATATCCTGCAATCCGGCCCTCCTGATGCTGTGAGCATGACCCTGCTGCATAAGGGGCACTTGAACTAGCACGCAGCTCTCCTGGTCCTAAGAATTCAAAATAATGATCGCGATATTTTATCCATCGGTGTGTGAGTGAATGTTCATATCTATGTGGTACTGCTCCTCGCTTCCGTCGTCCTTTACCAAAACGTCTAATGCAGTCCAAGTTCGTCTTTCCGAACCAATACGGGTATGGTTTTCCTGTCAATATAGATTGATAAAATAAGTACAAATATTAAATACTATCTTCATCTGAAGCAATATAGCAAAGTGATATATTTAAATAATTGGAAGTTAAACTAAGCAAAGAAGGAATAGATAGTTCACCATCTAATTTAAACAATAAGTTGAAATCACTAGATTTGCAAAATATTTTCTCTCATAACCAGATAGCATACTTAATTCAAATGAATAACGTTAGAATCTGAATGCAGTATGTTCTTTATATAGCTGAACAAATAGTTGTTTCGCTTCTATACATTTATTTTGTTTCTAAATGCAAAATGAAGCTAAAGAAGCAAGATCTTGTAACAAAACAAGGAAGAAGTATTTCAGGGATAACGTTCTATAAACAGAGCTATATCATGTTAATTTCTATAGAGCTGTAGTTAATGCTGTATTGTTACAGTTCTAAATGATTGAACAAAGATATTCATTGTCGTCTTCTGCTTAAGGTGACTAAATAAGCTGTTAAAAGAAAGTTGTCATTGTGATGTCAAACAGTTCAAATAATATCAACGAACAACCGCAGTGCGATCAACATTCCTGGCAGGGGCGTAGTATAGGTACAAGCTGTTTCGGCGAATGGTCTAGAGACCATTGATGTCCACCAGTGGTTCCAGGACATAGCCCTGGTAGTGGACTAAGGGCGAAGTGACTCGAAGTTCACGGGCTATACAACAGAAAGAGTGACGTTTTTTTTATCAGTTTGGAAGTGTCTCTAACAACATGAAATTCAGATTGTTCTTCCATTTTTGACAATACCAATACGGACTAACTATAACTTTAACGTCCTTTGCTACTCAGACAGATATCTCTTGGAGGCACGGATGGTTAGGTCAGGTTAATTTAGACAGTTGGAAACTTTAATGCCGAAAGAAATAACACTATACATATATGAGAGAAGTTACTTTTTGAAATTTTATTCATCACATGAATTATTCATTTTATTTTACTTGTATAAGTTTATGAAGTCAAGGCGCCGATTTCATCTGCAAACAATGTGATCAATAAACATATACAAGTCGACTTGCACATGTCTGTGTATATGCATAAGTGATAAGTTGGACAGTCGTTCGTCGCCCATAGTATATAGCCGGTATTAGTCACGGTTTTTGCATGTAGAATGTCGAGTATTCTCTCTGGCTTATCATCTACAAGAGCCCATATGATTTTCCAACGACCAAGCTCATCCATGAAATCATGGAATATATCTACATGCCTAATCTAGTATGAAAGTGGAGAATTGACTTAAATAGTTTTATTTTGAATTAAAAAAAATGTCAAATGCATACACTACAAAAGTCAAGAAATTCTGATTAGACCTGTTTTTGCGCTAGAAAAAGTCGGAACAGATTCTGAACATTCTGAACATTGTCTGAAAATTCGGGACAGATTCAGAACATTCTGAACATTGACTGAACATTTTGAAGAGATTCTGAACATTCTGCACATTGTCAGAAAGGTCTGAACATTAGGACAGTGTCTGAACAGATTCTGAGCATTCCCAACATTGTCTGAAAAGTCTGAACAGAGTCGGAACCTTCTGAACATTGTCTGAACTTATTCATTATTTTTTTTTGAAAATTAGAATACAACTATATTATTTCATTTCTCATTAAATTTGACTTTTTCTTTATTTCACTCCTTCTTAAATCAATGTATTTTACTTCATTTTCATTAGATTTTAACTAAATATTTCACTAAATATTTTTTGTCAAATTAAATTAAATTACAACTAATTTATTTCATTTCTTATTAAATTTGTTATTTTCTTTATTTCATATTTTTCTTCTTAAATCAATATATTTTACTTCATTTTCATTAGATTTTAACTAAGACAACGTATTAATTACTTTTTAAAATCAATTAAAAACCTTTAAGTGGCCCCAGCCTAAGTGCTGAAACAACAATCTACACTATAAGTAAGCAGGTTAGGAAGATGCAATAATTTGATTGACCTATATATAATAAAACAGTATATGATATCAATTGCCAATTGATAAACCTACATCCAGTTTTAATGTTTCAGAGAGGTGTCATATCTCTGCATGGATGAATCAATATACAACGTTTTGAAGCCATATGTCAAATGTAACATTGGGGCACCCTATACATGTATCTAACTACAAAAAATAACTATGAAAATATTCAACAATGTATATAAACAAATTCAATAAGCATTTCTTGATCCATATTATCCATCTTAAAGGAAGTAAAAACAACATAAAATTACTTTAGACCATCCAAGTTGATGCAATTTTCGAACTTTTGTGTTTACAAAGATTGCTTAAAAGAAAAAAGTGTTATACAAATTTAAATATGTTAACTATTGATAGCTATATAAAAAAGTCATTAATCATTTATTTTTGTTTTGCTTTCTGTATAAACATTTTCCTTTTATTTTAAGAAATAATTAAAGCCACCAATTTTTCATGAAATGAATATTTCTATTATTGTAGACATTTAACCATCTGTAAATAATGTGTATTTTGTATTTAATAACCTGACATGCATAGTTATATCAATACAGCATCAAACTTTTATTATACAGCAAGGAAAAAAAAACCCACAATTTCAAAAATCTATCTGATTAATCATTAAATGTGATGAGTATTTTAATTGTCTTTTTCTTCATTCAGTGATATTCGAACTTTTAGACATTATCAAGAATGTAGACAAAACCGGGATTTCACAAAATTTTAAGAGTGTCGGGAATCAGTCGACTATTCAGACAATTTTAAGAATGTTGAGATCCTGTCACAAATATCACATGCTATATTTGGTTAAAATCTAATGAAAAGGAAGTAAATTATATTGATTTAAGAAGAACAATTAGCAATAAAGAAAATGTCAAATTCAATGAGAAATGAAATCATATATTTCATTAAAAAATAATTACTTAGTGATATTTCACATGCTAAATTTAGTTAAAATCTATTGAAAATGAAGTAAAGTTTATTAATATATTAATGTAAGAAGAAAGGTTGAAATAAATAAAGATAAATATATAGATGTTGTAATTTTATTAAAAAACAAATTAATAAGTGAAATATCACATGCTATGTTTAGCTAAAATCTAATGAATATGAAGTAAAATATATTGATTTAAGAAAAAGATTGAAATAAGACAAATTTACTAAGAAATGAAATAATATAGTTGTTGTAATTGTTTTCTTAAAATAATTTATTGGTGAAATATCACATGTTATATATAATCACGTTCTAATGAGAATGAAGCAAAATATATTGATTTAAGAAGAAAGATTGAAATAAAGAAAAAGTGAAACTTAATGAGAAATGAAATAATGCAGTTGTACATGTAATTTAATTAAAAAATAATTAATTAGTGAAATATCACATGCTATATTTAGTTAAAATCTAATGAAAATGAAGTAAAATATATTGATTTAAAAAGAAAAATTGAAATAAAGAAAATGAGAAATTTAATGCAAAATGAAATGATATATTTGTTATAATTTGATTAAAAAAAAGAGTTAAATATCACATGCTATATTTAGTTAAAATGTTCCGAATCTGTTCCGACAATGCTCAGAATCTGTTCAGACTTTTGGGACAATATACAGAATGTTCAGAATCTGTTCTGAAACTGTTCACAATGGTAAGATTTTTCAGACAATGTCCAGACAATGTTCAGAATCTGGTCAAAATATTTCAGACAATGTTCAGAATGTTCAGATTTTTCAGGCAATGTTCAGAATGTTCAGAATCTGTTCTTACACTGTTCATCCTTTTCAGACTCTGTTCAGACAATGTTCAGAATGTTAAGAATCTGTTCAGAATTTTCAGTAAATGTTCAGAATGTTCAGAATATTCAGAATCTGTTAGGAATATTCAGAATCTGTTCAGATTTTTTTCAGAATTTCTAGAACAAAAACTGGTCTATTCAGAATTTCCTGACTTTGTAGTTATAGGGACGTGACTACTTGAGCCAAATGCAGCTCCGCCCTGCCTGAGTGTACTTACCCGAGCACGATTCTGTTGCAAGCCACCAACTCTTTGATAAACTCACACATGTGACAAAGATGAGCACCTTGAGGAGAAAATAAAACACTGCATAGAAGGTATATACATGTATTTAATATATGATTAAAGCATGATAAATTATGGAGGAAATACTATAAATTGATAAATTTGAAGAAAAAACGAAACCAAATACATATTTTGTAATATGGACAATTGACTGTTTTAACATAACTTCATAAACCATATATACATATGTTACATTGAAAACGTAGATATCAAATTGAGTGAAAACGGCGTGTTTCTTCAATAAGCATCAACATGCACGTTCAAAGCTAAATGAATTAGAGAACTTTGGGAGGAAGAAAATCCAAATTGTCACTTATGCCTGAGGTTGGACAACTGTACAAGAACAATTAATAAAGGCAGGATGCTAAAATACGTTTTATGTAAACAAATTAAAAAATATATAAAAGTGATTAGTTGTCATCAATTAATTTTTCCAATAGGTTGAGTCCAGTTTGTTCCTCCTATTTATTTACATTATGTACAGTTTGTTATAAAACTATATGGGCCGTCGTAGTCGTGAAGGAATAGTAGTTGCATTTTATAATGACATATGCAATCAGTGCCTATCACCACTAGCGTTGTGAGTTCGAATACCACTCAGGCGAGATATACTCGATACCACATTATGTGATAATGTTTGTGTCTGTGACTTGCGACAGGTCTGTGGTTTTCTCCAGATACTCCCGTTCCTCCACCAATAAAATGTCTGCCACGATATAGCTGAAAGGGGCGTTCAACATCATAACCTCCTAACCCCCTTATACAATTATGTACATGTTAGTGCTTGAATATTAGATATAAGATAAATCCTTAATCTTACCATCAACAATAATTTCATTCTGTCGTATTCAGTCCAATCACGGAAAGTCAAGATATCCTTACCACGTACAATGTACGACTTCTGATAAATATAAATATATGTCTTTAATTTATATGCATCAATTATAACGTCTAAATGCAACATTTCGATTGGTCAGTAAATATCTAAATATTTTGTATTAGACACCATCGGATACGTATTTACTACGCATTACATAATACCCGAAGTTGAGTTATAAATGTACTAAAAGTAATAATATTTTGATTAGAATAACGAAAAATCCAAATATCTTTTAAACTATAGATTTTTGAACAGCAAAATAAACGAGAGTTTTATTTAGAATTAGGAGTGCTAGCTACAAATGTTACAGTAATAATTCTTATTGTTTTGGATGAGGCTGCACTCAGATGAAATTTTATATTTTGGTTCTATTTTGTTGTCATTTTTCAGATGGGAGTAGATGTACTTTATAGAAGAGCCATCCGTACGTCAGGTATCTAACCAGTAAAATCTTTCTCTCAGCCACGTGTACTTTAGACGAACATGACAAACATTTCTCTCATAAATTATTATTATTTTTTGCATTTTTTTGTAAAATGGGTAAGAAGTCTGACTTATCTCCGGAATACCAAAAGTTTGCATAAATGTTGTTTGCCTTTTTTAGTAAGGAAAAGGCAAAGAAGAAGCCAATTGTCGCAATTGATAAGGTATATAAAAGACCATCTAAAGCTTTGGGTGTGTCTTACACTTCAGTCCACCGTATTATGAATGGTAAAAGGCCTTGTATGTCAAATAGACCCAAAGAAAGAGCTAACATATTGGACGACTTTGATCATTGTGTTATTAAAAGAACAAAATAGGTGATAATCGAAGAGTTCTGTACGATCAAGTGTCTATCATCAATGATAGGTGTACTTATCTAAGAAAGATCAACTCTTTTAGGGAAGCATGGTATGATATCGTGTACATGGATGAAACATGGGTTTACCAAAATCACTGCACATATTATATGTGGTTTCCGAATGATGGGTCTGATGCCCCAAAATTATCCTCGGGTAAAGGCAAACGTTTGATTGTTTTGCATGCAGGTACGCGAAGTGAGGGTTTGATTGACAGCTGCGATTTAATGTTTCTGGCCAAATCAAAGGATGGTAACTATCATCAGGAGATGCATAATGTTGTCTTTCTTGAATGGTTTGAAAATCAATTGATGCCTGCTATGAAAAATCCTAGCTTGGTTGTGTTAGATAATGCAAGTTATCACAATGTTAAAACAGAAGATACGGTGTGCTCAAATTTTAGTCAGAAAAATGCTGTTCTCCAACACTAGCTTACACAACACAACATTTCCTTTTTCTGCTACTGATACCAAAAAAGTGTTATTTGAAAAAATAAAACCAAAAAAGACCCCAGTGTTTATAAAACAGATAAAATTGCTAATTTACACGGACATGAAGTATTAACAACCCCCATTCGACACTGTGAACTTAATCCGATATAATTAATATGGGCGCAAGTCAAAGGCTGCGTGGCTAAAAATAATACCACCTTCCGATTAAAAGATGTTAAAGAACTCCGCTTTCGGAAACATTACACAAGATGTGTGGACAAAAGCAGAAGAACATGTGGTCAAAATTGAAAAATAATACTGCAAAGAAAACTGTATAGATAGAAGTGTCAAATAACCTATTATCATTGATTTGTGTGATGATGGCTCGGGTGACGACTCGGGTTGAAGTATAATCATATTAAGTATAATAGACAGGGAGAAAAGGTCTAAGAACAGTTGTTACTGTTGAAACTATCTGGGGTCAGATGAATTATTTAACCTCTATTGATTATAGCACATAAATAATACACAAAGCAAACAAATAAAAAATTCTAAACAGGGACAGTTTATAATCCAACTGAAAACCAAACACATAACGGGCCTCGTATTCATGAAAAGTCAAAACAAACAAACACGAAGGTTTTGGATAAGCATTTCGAAGTGGAATAGGTTAAATATATTTTTCCAGCTCACGGTTGAGTTGAAAGATATAGCTTGGTTTAGTAGAATTGCTACGTAAAACAACTGCAAGTATCAATGATTCATCAATAATGTTTGCAGTTTTTAGGTATTTTTTTACCAATGTTAAGTTGAAGGTTTGGTAAAAAATAGCTAAAAAAATGACAGTGCTCAATGTCATAATCTCCCCTCCCCCCAAAAAAATCAATCCTCCGATTGATCTTTGAGGTTCTATAATTTAAAAATATACTAATTTTACGAGTATTTTTTAATTAGGAAGTAACACAATCACAAAACTTATTTTTCGTTCCGTTTCTTATGTATATGTATATAAATGAAAAATGTATACAGAATCGAACAAAAGGACAATAGTATATTGTTCATATTATATGATATATGAAGATTTCATGTTTTCACTATTAAAGACACAAGTGCTATATGTTTAGTGAAAAATAGAAATAATGAAAAATGTCCCAATGCAAGCAATTTTTACAGGTAAAATATTTTACAGGTAAAAATCAATAAATAGTGCGCGTAGGAGGTGGTGACGAACTATACGGAGAACAATGGAATTGTTCTGGTTCTGGTGACCGTCGAATATCTATTGTCCTCGGGGATTAAAACCCATGGCCGCAGGCTGTTCTCTTTCATAGACTTATTCCCTCGGTATTTCATCACACATCAAAATATATACACCCAACAATTCCTTCAAAATGCGATTTTTATATATGAGCAGGGCCAAATCCGTTCACTCTCCGGTCTGCAAACTTCCCAATTAAATTAGCACCCTTGATTCTCTACACAACTCTCGTTTACACTTCTACTTTAAAATCTACAGTTTAAAAGATATCTCAAATTTTCGTTATTCTAATCAACAAATTATTACTTTAGTATATATTATTCAATCATGTAATAGGGCACCCATCAACGTATATTGTAGCACACACATGCATATTTTTTTTACATATCTATTAGATCAAATGTGACACAATTGCAATTTATTTTCAGTTGCATTGATATTGTATGATATTCAATTATTTGATATCGAAGTGCAATATAAAGGGCAATGCCGAATCCAGCACGATACTCCAACAGCAAGTCACCAAGAGCTTCCACTAGCACCAATTTGTTTACAAATCTTTATTGTCCAGCAAACGAAGAGCCATTATAATCGTACTTACAATATTACATCTTGCATGTTGGCACCATGTTGACCCTCTAATATCTTGAATTGGTAAAAACCATACAAACCCGTCAACCTGATACATAACATGAATATAATACTGAATCAAAAACTCGTCAAAGTGGGTTGAAATAAGAACGCTCTAAATGCAGGCCTCTTCGGGTTATCATTTTTCAATAGAGTCATAAAGTTAATGCTTTATTTTACTATAGAGTCTGATTGTGGTCAAGTAAGATTTCAAAATAAAAGTATTTTCAAGGAGAATTTTCAGCGCGGAAGTTTTAAATGATTGATTATGTTCAAAGAAAAAGTTCGGATCAATTAATTTAGTGCTATGGCTGCCATTTTAGATTGACATCAACATCATAATTTCGGATATGTCTTCATCAGGACCATTCCTACAAAGTTTCTGTTCGGATGGGATATTGTGGAAAAGTGCGAGGATCATGACAGACACAAACTAACGATATGGACTTTAAATATCAGTTAAATATTATAATAATTTATGAAATATGCTCAAGATTCATGTCTAGCACAATATATATCCTTCCGAACTGCCTCAAATTAAAACCATAAATATTAAAAAAAGTCAACCTTTTTTTATTTATATTTTCTCTTCCTTGTCATTATTAGAATTACACGATGATATAATTGGTTTATCTAATATTAGGAGTAAATGACTTTTAAATTCGTTTGAGAGGTACTTAAAACGCATTTCCTTGTGATAAAATTTCACTTCTATGTGATTTACAAGAATCGTGTTTACTTCCTCGTTCAATAGTTGAGAGGATCCGGCTTCTACATCCCGTAGTCTCTCGGTCGCAACATTCAAAACTGTTGTCTCTTCTATCAAATATTACATCAAATCATCTTAATTATACGAGTAACCTGGCGGGTGCATTGTAGGAGGCAGGAACTGATTCCCATTAGTGAGTACTGAGATGCACCTACAGTTTTGTTGGTGTTTGTGTTGCTCATCTTTGTAGTTTGATGTGTTCAAGAGTTCAGTATTTGGTAGCAATTGAAGTCGAACTTTTCACTTATGTATTGACCTTCCTAGCTAACACAGTTTGGGACTGATGTTCACTAAGACATATAAAACAGGGAGAATATCATTTAAAAAGTAACTTTTAAAATCGCATTTCATACTCTAAAGTATGTATTCACATTAATATGGATGATCATGATGAATGTAAGTCAACATGACAGATAAGTACTGTTATCTCAAACACGGATAAACCGTTTCACCAGATAACTGCAATAAAAAAATCATAACATATGCAGTTTTATTTATCTCTCTTAAAGAAATGTTTGAAAATACCCAAATGGGTAATCAGAAGCTGTAAATCGATGAACAGCAATATACTGTAATGGTCAAGAGAAAAGCCACAAATAACAACAAACTATAGTAGATAAAACACTACTCATTAAATTCATAGAATGAGCAACAATAATCTGACTAAATTCCGGGAGTTGAATTCCTGTGAACCAGAGGGAAACAGGTGTTGTTCCACTAGTGGCATCCGTCATGCTACTCTTACTAGAAAGACGCTAGAATTCATGGAAGAGGAAAGGAGGACTGACGATATTGATGCAACCGCAACGGACCATTCCTGTGGTCATCGATGTTATCGATATATTTCATAAGTGCTCTCTTTGTCATGATGGCTACCATAAAACTGATGACTTCAACACAACTACTAGGAACGATTGATTAAGTATGTTTCATGTTAACATCAACTAACACATGTCCACTTATTTTCCCTTTTTGGTACAGGTACTGTGCGTAATGTAATTTAGAGAAAGAAAAAACGTTTTAGCTTTATTTTTTGTTCTTTACTTTATTGCCTCAAGTGGACAATGAAACGGCTTTTTATCTACTGATTTACATGTTAAGACTAGGCTTAGCTATATAGGTACTGGTGACGGTAGGAAAGGGGAGGGCAAGGGCGTTATCAAGTCATAAGCGAACAAGACTGACATTGACCATAGTTATTAATCTGTTTGAAAAGAAAGCATAATATACAAGTATATTCTTCAAAAATGTCATGTGTATTTTCAATTGCATAAGTATATCTTAGTTTATCCCCACAATACCAATATAGTATACAATAGATATTCATATTCACTTCTACAAATGTCTGTAATTGTATAATATTTAGTCAAATGAATGAAATATTTATTTAGAATAGCATTTCTTAACCTTGATAAAATACAATTATAGCTTTTGTATGAAGTCGATACGTGGTTATATTATTAATCTGATATCATTCTCAAAATTTGATTAGTAGATACCAAATCAGTGATATACTGTCAACGATTTCTGTAATATAGAAAATAGCAGATTGCACGGTCATGCAACACGTTACTAAAAATAAACAAGACCACGTGATTAAATCAGACCATGCAATATACAAAAACAGGTCAACATTTTCAAAAAATTCAAAAATTCAAAAATTTTAAAGAATTTCTAAAAAATTCCAAAATTTCAAATGTTTCGTAAAATTTCAAACTTATAAAATTATTATCTTTTTTTAAAGTTCCAAATTTTCAAAAAGTTTCAAAAATTTCAAAGTTTTCATAAAATTTTAATATTTAAATAATATTATTATATAGATAGGTGTGAATTTATCATCTGTAATATTATAATCATATCCATTCCTGCAAATTGTTATAGAAACAACTGTTTTCGGAAAATTGATGGTGTCATAAATACAGCACTTGGTCACTCTTATTGTGTCATACATTGATCACATGATTGTACCCATTGTGTCATCAATTGACTATTTGAACTCACTCATAGTGTCATAAATGTAGCATATTGTCTTCGTCATTGTGCCAAAGTGATAAATCAGTCTCACCCATGAGTTCATTGTTTGATCTTATGGTCTTACTCAAAGTGTTATACATTGATCATCTAGTTTCACTCATTGTGTCATACATTGATCATCTGGTCTCACTCATGGCATCATATATTCATCATGTGGTTGTCTAATATATATTATTCCATGGGGCCCTCGTGCTGGTGATCGTCTGGTAGTTGGATATATAACTACACATTCAATCATTACCTATCACCACTAACGTTTTGAGTTCAGGCTAGGTGTACTCGATACAACATTATGTGATAAATGTTGTCAGCTATTTATGGTAGGTAGGTGGTTTTCTCCTTACATTCCGATGTCCTCCACTAATAAAACTTACCCCACGATATAGCCAAAATATTGTTGAAAGTGACGTTAAACACCATAACCCACCCAACCCTACATATTATTTTATCTTTAACTTGTGTTGTCCTTTCTGTCTGGATGGTGTTGTGCAATTCCTCCTAAATATATTTGTTGTGTCTATTATAATAGACAAAGTCTGATAAAAGATTATGTGGATGTCTGTCATCATTAGGATGTAGTCTTAACTGAAGCTCTACAAACTGTATAGCATTATGATCGTATATATTTTGTTATCTCTCGAAAAATCTAATTTTAGTACACAAAAAGTTTGAAGATACCAAAGAATCCGTATATCGAAGAAGAACAGACAACACAATGGCCAAAAGAAAAAGTACAAAAGGACAAACAACGATATACAAAACATACATATAAAACTAAAGATCAAGTAACACGTACCCCATTAAAAACTGAGGGTGAACTCATGTGCTCTGGAAGGGCAAACAGTTCCTGCTCCACCAGTGGCACCCATGGTGCTAATCTAGTTACAAATCTGGTAATAAGTCGTGAATGAGGAAAGGACCGGGAAGTGCATACGACAAGGGGAACATATCCGTGGTCATTTTTGACAAAGATATTCCATAGCGGTCAACCAAGTCATGGTGGCGATCGTAAAATTTTCGAAGTTATGACTTCAACTTTACCAAAAGGAACTCTTGGTTTAGTAGCTTCCTTGTTAGCAACAACCCGCTATCAAGGATATCCTGATAGGAACCACAAGTTATGTAATATCGTATAATCTGAGAGAGATATACTCCATATGCAGGTGCTGCAGGAATGTTGTTACATATAAATGGAAAGTTCACAATGGGAAAATTGAAATCATCTCTTTTGTCGTAAAGTTTCGTTCGTAACCGACCCTCACTGTCGATTTCGAGGTGTAGGTAATGTTGTGAAGCAGACCTATCTGTATATGTTGTATCCTTTATTTCAAGCTCAATGGGATAGATGCAATCAACAAAATCACCAAAAATAGAATTACTTAGTGAAAGAACATCATCAATACAGCGGAACGTGAAATTAAAGAATCGGGCTAGCTTCTTTTCGTTTTTCTTGAGAAGCCCTTGTATGAAGTTTGCCTCATACGAATAAAGGAACAAGTCGGCGAGAAGAGGAGCACTGTTTGTATCCTTAGGTATGGGGACTGTCTGTTGATAAACACGTCCACCAAACATAGCAAATATGTTGTCAATCAAAATCTCGAGCATGTTGAAGATATCAGTTTCAGAGAACTCTTTAGTACATGTTGTCTTAGACAAAAGGTTGTCGAATGATATGATGTGTATCCAAAAAATAAGTATAATGACACTATTATTAGTTTTAAGTTTCTTTAATTTTATTTCATAACTTGTTAATATTTTGTTAAGTAAGTAAAGTTGTCAATCACTTGTTTAGATTATTATATTGATAAGTTTTACATTATTGTCTTTTACATGTTTTAATTTCAATTCTTCATCTGTAATATTATAATCATATCCATTCCTTCAAGTTGTCATAGAAACAACTGTTTTGGCAAAACTATTGTTGCAAGATATTTGGAAACTAGTATATCAAATAGTACTATATATCTCTAAAACTAAAACAGGCTTTAACACATATGGTACAGAAAAGCTGTTCCGTTCTCGTTTGTCAGCAACAACTTGTTGTTAGCTCTGTTAAAATATATTGCAGTCGGACAATCCAATCTATCATCACTTCTAATAAGTTGTCTCCCTTGCCTACCATCTGATGTTAGTTCTACGACATTGTGCGATCTACATGACGTCACGTAAACGTTATAATTATTATCAACGGATACACCCCGTGGATCCTTCAACACTAATGCGTCTCTATATTCCCACAGCTTTTCCCCTTTTATCGTGTAGCATGTCACGGTACTAGTGTTACAGTTTGTTTGATATATTTTTTCTCCACATGTTGTTAGATAGGAAAGGTTCGGCAAGTTTCTTTGTTTAACTAAAGTGGTAACTCTATCATCAGATAACTTCATCTTTTTTATACCTCGCTGTTGTTCACACCATAATAATACTTCGTTGTGATGTGTTATTCCATAGCATGGTTTACTAGTTTTAATATGTCTTTTTGTTTTTGTAGAGTCGATGCTTATTATCTCTATACCGTTGTCTGTTGAAACAGCTACAGTTGTATCAACTATACATGTAACGTCAAACGGGTAACCCAGTGAACAGGTTATTACCTTATCTAATGTACCGTCATCCTTAAGTATCACGAGTCTACTATTGTTATAATCCGCAAATATAATCATAGCATTCGGACAAACGATGCATCCTGTTATAGCAATGTTACCTTTTCGTGTAGGAATATAAAATGTAGTATGTAGAGTAAGCTTAATGTCATTGATTGACTTTACAGATGGATGTTGTATAACAGACATAATTTGTGCCTGCTCAGCCTTCATTGTCTTGATAAGTACTGATGGAGGACTTGTTTCTATAGATACGGTTCCAAATGTTGTTATATTACACAATATATCCTTTATATTTGTATTAATGTTATATCTTAAGGTAAGTTGTTGTAGCCATCCATCTTCAGATAAAACCATTAGGTACTCCTCCTCCTTCTTTACCTCTTCATCAATGGCTTTACTACCTAGGAAGGTTTGTAGGTTTGATGCATACTCTTTAATAGCTATAATGTCACTTTGTAATCCTTCTACGGTCTTTGAATTCTTAGAAAGCTGTTTTAGCAGCTTATCGATTTTTGACTTAATCTTGTCTTCAGTACCATCCAGTTCTTGTAAAATATTATGTTCTAGTGTATCTAAATGTGAGTTTATTTTAACTCGCATCTGTTTAATTTGGTCTTGAAACACCTTTCGTTGTTGTCGAATTTCTGACATATTTTGTTGTCGGTTTTTTGTAATTATATCTATGTTGTTTTTTATATCTGTTAAACTCTGTTCAGTGTTGTCAATCAATGTCGATGTTTTGGATGTTTCAATTATTTCACGGATAGACAAAAGCCCAACACACCCTTTATGGTTTGTTAAAGTACAATCTGGACAACATGGTGTGTCATGGCGTTGACAGAAATATGTATATTTCATATCATGATATTCACAATGATTACCGACTTCTGAAATTGATGATGGTAATTTATGGTAATTTTCTATAGAAATTAAACCATGATCTTTGGTAGCCTTTGAAACTTTGTGAAAATTATTTTCACACTCGGAACATAGACCCTCATCACATTCGGGGCACCACTGATCTGCATGTTTTGTGATATATTGAGCATCGCATATTCCACATAATATAGTACGTGATGTTGCCATTTTTACCTACAACAGAATTAAAAAAAATATCCTATGGGTTCAAATTGTAGCTTAATTTTGGAGCAAATATTGAAATTACAGGTAGCATAGGATATGTGTTTGCTATATTTCATTATATATGCTACTTTATTTCATGTGAATTAAGTTTGTTTTCAACGCAATGTCAGTTAAATGTTGTAAAAATCCTTGGTTTGATCACATTCAGGAGTGTGGTGTTTTCTCGTTTGTATCTCAGTCAGTATTGTGGTGTTTTCATGATTGAAACAGGTTTGTTGCTTGTTCTTGATTTTATCAGTTTTGTTGTTCGTTTTGCATGCATAAAGTGAAAAATGTTTCTTTTTAAATATCCGTGAGGTTCATTTTATTTGGCAAAATTCAGTCGGAGATATTATATTTTACCTGGTGTACTTTTTTTCGTCGTTTTAGTTAGGCTTAGTCACGTTTCCTTGATCTAAGTCAGGCATGTGATGTCTTTCGTTATTAATTATGGTTGGTTACTTTATTCCTGGCTTAAGTCATTTGTATGTAGGTCATACGGTGTATTTTGTATTTATGTAAACATTACTGTTTTGTATGTGTGTGACAGATTTCTTTGAACTTCGTTCAAGTAGATTTGTTTGTAGTCTGTCCTTTCCATTGCTTAAATCAACTTTATTCTATGTTTCTTTGTTTATGTAAGGATTGTTACATTTTTGTTTTGATTTAAGCCAGTTGTAATATTTGTCTTGTTTTAAGCAAGGTTATATTTATCTATTATGATTTAAAGCATGTTGTGTTTATTTGTCCTGATTTAAGTCAGATTGTATTGATTTATCTTTCCACTTGATCTAAGCCATGCTGTTTTCATTTGCCTTTCATTTATCTGATACAAACCAATCTGTGTTTATTAGTCCTGATTTAAGCCTTATTGTAGTTACTTGTCTTGACGTAATCCATGCTGTGCTTACTTGACTTGCTTTAAGAAGGATTGTATTGTTTTTGTCTTAAATTGAAGTAAGATGTATGTAATTGACTGGGTTTAAGCAGGATTATCTGTAATTTTCCTGATTTAAGCCAGGATGTATTGTTTTCTGATCTAAGCCAGGTTTATTTATTTGCCTTGATTAAGTCATGTCGTTTTTATTTGTCTTGATTTAATAAACGTCAGAGAATGCCGAAGGCACAATCAAAAGAGGACAATCCAGAGAAACTGGAAATATAGGGTGCACAAGACGAAGAAAATCAAAACCAAATCACAAAACAATATGCAATGAACACCACTGTACGCAAACAAACACAAATGAGGTAAATAAGACATGTGCCTTCCTACAAAGAACTGGAGGCTAAGACGAACCGAACACGGTGAACATTCTTGAAACTTTGGCAGATAATGTATTTAGACATAACTATTTAATGATGTAAATAAAAATAAATGATTTATGGAAAATGTTGGGGTTACCCAGGCCTACACCCTTAAACAGTACACACAAACTAAAATACCTAAGTAAAGTTAATGAATGCCATTATCTGTCGAAAACAAAATCATAGTATTTTTCTGTTCAGAAGGTCTGTATCGTTTCAGATATACCTTTACGTGTTCCTGTTCCACACCACTAGACCTACAAGTTCTTCGAGACCGCTTAAATTTACAACAGGAGAACTGATTTCAAATTTTCCTATTGAGAAATGTCCATGCATATATAGTAACAAACCAACAGCACGTTACTATCGAGTGTATCTTTCAGATGATACTATATCACAGAGCTTACAATTGGTATCATAATGTATTTGATATGGGGTTGCTGCCTAATAATAACATCAGTAATAGCTCAGGACAATTATGGGTGCCTGTGTAGTTTATGATCAAACGATCCAACAATAGTATATAGACGTCTGCTTCACTTCGGTTCATTTATTTATAAATTTATTTATTTATGTTTCTTTGGGGGGGGGGGGGGGGGGGGGTGAGTGGTAGTAATTCAATATAGTGTCATATATGATTAACATCAGTATGAACTATTTGTTAAATATACTACTACGTGTTTGTACATCTATACCACCCACATCGTTGTCCTTTTCTTTTTACAAGATTGTGTTTCATTTGATATAGTTATATTTTATGTCTACCTTTGTCACATAATAAATATTACATATAATAGTACATTCAAGATTCATAGACAAGTTGTGGACATATTACAAAATGAGAAACGCAGATAATTATAGATTATTACATGTCATATCAACCCGAAACATCCATATTAGCCCAAGGGCCGAAGGCCCGATGACTAATATGGGTCGAAGGTTGATATGGCATGTAATATGAAAAATGCCATATCATAGCTTATTTATCATATACAGAGTGTGGACAAAGTTATTCGTTCGATTCCAATATTCCCTATATATTTCATATTTCTAAAGCAAAATTACCCTGAAGTCAATTCATGTCTGATTTTGATAATTTATGTATCAATTAAAGCATAGTTTAATGTATTTTTACTCTACTATTTCAAAATAATTTTCTATGATAATCATCTAGAGAACACACAAGTTAAACACAACTGAATTCATTTTATTTTTCGAAACAAAATGCATTAATAGTACCTTTGCTGACAGATTATTTAAATCTGTGTTTAAATCGTGGCGATTTGAAAAACATGCTTCAAAAAGTTATTCAATTATCGAAATCGGACAAGATAATATTTTTAAAAACTAGTTTTATATGAAATATATACTGATATAATTTTTTCACATAACTTATAACCAAACTAACTACTAAGTAAACTTTTAGCATTAAACTATGTGAATGGTTGCCATGGAAACAAAAATAAAACATTTTGCATATTAAATGCATTTCATATCATATCATGCTAATATCTTTAAAATTTTCTTTTGGTCACAAAGATTTCCATATTACTGATTTTATAACTAAATGCCAACTCTTAAACTGATAAACAATGAAAATTTAAATAATGTTCATGATTGTCATGGAAACAAAAACACAGAGTTTGATAAATCTGCAATTCAAACACAGCAACAATTCATTTCTAGCATTAATTTCTCAATCATTTTTAAAATCAAATCTGCTAATTTTTCAATTGTAAATTTCAGGTAGTATAAAATTATGGTAGTAGAATATTTATTGTACTATATATTTATTATACAATTCTAGTACTATTATTTTAAGTCACTTTTTAGATACTAAAGATTTGTTGTAGTAACATTTTATTATAAACTTATAATACAAATATTGGGCGCTTGTCCTGAATACATTATAATTTATATTAAAAATATAGACTAAAAGAAAAGCTTAAGAACGTTGGCATTGTTTGAAGAACAGCAAGCCAAACTTACGGCCTTATTTCAAGAACGCCAGGGATTTACAATCTCACGACTTTTCACAATGTGCAAGAGGGTTGTATCCTGTTTTGCAAATCATATTATGTAAATGACCCCTCTTAATTTTCCGGTTGTTGACTGATTTTGTCTGTCTATATACTTATGGGTTTTGACTTTCCCTTTGTAAGATTGTTCAGAGTTCGGTAATTTTGTTATTACCCTTATTTAACATTATAAATTCATATAATGTAATATAGAAAATTGTCTATACATGCACAGTCTATTCGTTCATAGAAACATGTACATGTTTGTTTGCCCTTCTTGACACCTAGTTCATTTAACGAAAACAACAACAGCATTATGGGGTACTTTTTGTCTATAAAAACATCACATGAACTATTCTTCACGACAGGATAATCTGATTTGCTAAAACAGATCACGATAAGGAAAATATTTACCAAATATTATTGATCTTCCATGAAAAAAAGAAAATGAAAATTTTTTTACATGGTGGGTAGACTGTAAAATGAGGTCAAAGTAATGCCATAAGCTTGTTTGGTTGTCCTAGGTATAAAGATGGCTCCTATTAAAAATGTCAGTAATACCTATGTCTCGCCAGCCTAGAACAAAATATTTAGATCATTCAGAGTTCACAGAATGCATAGCTTCAACAGCTTCTGTCATCTGAATAGCTGATTCTAGATCCCCCCTTCTACTGTTTGTAAATCAAAGACCATACATTTGGTATTTGTTGCTTCTGTGCTATTCACGCAGCATTAAGAAAAAATTAACAAAGACTGGTTGGCTCAGAATCAGGATAATGTGATTGAGTGAGGCAACATGTTGTTTTAGTGAACTAGTACTATAAAAATGCAACTAAGCGTCTTGGTCTAGTTCAAAACGGACATCATCTAACTAAAAATTAACTTGTTCTCGCCATGATATAGCTGAAAATTGCTGAGTTGGAGTTAAATAATAATCACTCATTCTACTGTTTGCTGCTTTGGATTTCGAGACGGTAAGAAAAGTCTTGAAAAAAATGCAATCTGAATAGGGTGTCAAGCCACTTTTACCAAAATTATACAGGAAAATAGGATTTTTTTAATGAAAATATAAGATAAATTAATGTTATATTTAGCAAATAATACATGGCTTCCACCTCCCTTGTAACCATTCCTCACCTCCTTTATACTGACAAATGACAAAAAAAAACAGTATCATTAATCTCTAGTCTCCCATTGCTCATTTTACAAAATAAATAAAAATCACACTGAAAAAAAAAAAACATTTACTTTTTTCAAATGGTTGAACATTACAACTCCTTTAACACTTAAAAGAACTAAATTTTGATATAATGACTTCTAAATTATATATGCGAATTTTTCTGAAGAAAAATGTACCCATTCAACTTGACAATGTTTGTTAGAACAAATGCTCTGTAGCAAGACTTGGGGCTTACTTTTTTCAGTGACCCTTTCAAAAGATACATGTAGTAATAATCTAGGCTTGCCCAAAAGCCCGTGAGTTAAATTTATATTTTTTTAATAGCATAGACCATTAAACAATGTATTCAAGATGTACATGTATTATCCTTAACCAAGGAACAGGTACTGAGTAGCAGACCACTATAAAATGGACATGTACAACAAAAGACTACAATATTGAAATAAATATGCAATCGTGTGAATTTAAACCCTAAGAAAATTCAACAATAAAAAAAATCACATGAATGTATCTGTTGCAATACAAGATTATTGTAATTAACAATTATTATTAATTTACCTGTATTGACACTAGACAGTCATTATTGAAGGTTAATATGTATCCATTGATGTCTACATGACGATCTGAAGGAAAAGGGAAGTAACAAGGTCAAAGTCTATCACTGGTAATAAACCGGGATTTTTTGTTAGATCTATTTTCAAAACACGTTTGGGTACATCTAGGATAATATGATATGTATAAAGAATATATTAAAGAACTAATTTATTTGATCAAAGCAATAACAACTTGTAAGTCAGGATTTAGGTACATGTATTTGTTTCTGTTTGTTGATATAATAGATAGGTTTTTCTACACTGAGTATATTTAAACCAACAGGGCCTACGAGTTCAGCCGGTCCATCGCTCCGGGGCGCGGAGAGCCAAGAAAGGTCAGTCAATCTCTGAAGGGATCCATAGCCTTAGCAATAGTCGTTTTATTTAGACTTTTTCATATTTTATTTTTGTATTTTCAACTATTTTTAGTTAATTTAGAAACATAATTATATAAAATTGTGTATAAAGTTTATGTTATCTGGACATTATGCTGCACTTGAAATAAAGCATTTATGAAAGATTACCAATGGTTTAATTGGACCTCAAATCCGCAATTTTGAGAGAAGTGTCAGTCTGTCCTGGGGCCCCAAAGCAGTCTTGTTCCGCCTTGCTAAATTTATCTTGTAGGCCCTTTAAACCAGGAATACATCCCAATACAATGTAGGTAAATAATATACTTGAAAGGAATATGAAGACTATTTCTGATGTGAGACAACTTAATATGATCGTCCGGGGCAGCGATAATCTCGTGTGTTACCAGTCAATTGAAAACGTCCAATAGTATGTGGTTGCACACCAAAACGTTTAACAACTATGGTTTGGGCGAGACCACCTTGCAACTTCTAAAATTGCTAGAATGAGTTCATGTTCGCTCAATCGTCGTATTACAGTGAGTTGACTCATTGTTAAATAAAGTTGTTTTGTTGTTTGTAGACAATGTAAGCATACATCAGTATGGATACAAGCGGACACAACCAACAGAATAAATTGGACAGACCAACAAGTTAAGATTTAAATAAAACTCAATCGTGCTCTGAATATTTGCAAAAACCGTGACAATCATTGAACATACTCACTATGCCAGTCTACACTATATTATACTATAAGAAGCTTCTCTATTGTTAAAATACACATCGTTATTTCTATGCTAAGGAAAACTGAATTTGTACATTGTTACACGTCTAGAAATAAAATTATTCATTGTAAACTTTGACATACAAAATGTTTTCAGTAAAACGAATCTGATTTTCAAACTACGAAGTAACAGTTTTTTGCAGTAAGGTGATAGCACATATTTGCCACTGCCCGCAATTCTTACGTGGTTGTGATAGCATGGTAGTTGGATTAACATCTACATGTTCAGGCAGTGCCTATCACCACTATTATGGGGGCGTGGAATCGCATGCTCATTCTGAGGGGTTGCAATATATAACAGGAAATATAGTGTTTTACATTCATCAGTCAGTGATATACATTATATTGCCAATTATATATTGTAACCCGACTGAATTAGAATGAGATTTCACGCGATCACAATTGGGTTTGGTGATTACATTATGTTTTACTTTATCAAGAAGGTGACACGAGATTACACTATCAAACAACAAGCTATTGTTTCCTTTTGTTTCGTTTGATGTAACATCCTGGTTCAAGTGTTTGAAACAATATTTAATTGTATACAATTATAGCATGCATCATTACACGGACGTTATTATAATTATTTCCTTGTATCTGTTTCCTGTTTATAATGTCTGTTATTGTGTACAACCACTCTGATGTTGTAAGGATTAGCGTGCTCAACTCCAGTGTGGTAGATCGTGGGTCAAGCCAAAGACTATACAATTGATCGTTCGCTAAAGGAGTGAGAGCAAATACTGGTCAACTCGAAATCAGGAAAATAAATTCCGAGTGAAGTGACATCCTTACCCGCGAACTCTTGTTTCAGTGAGCAAACTAGCATTATAAAAATTCAATCAACCGTGTTGATCTAGTACAAAGCGAACATCCTCACCATTGCATTGACCGTAGCTTGTTATCGCCATGATACAGCTGACACGTTTCTCATTTGGTGTTAAACAACACTCACTCACTCACTCACTCACTCACTCACTCACTCACTCACTCACTCACTCACTCACTCACTCACTCACTCACTCACTCACTCACTCACTCACTCACTCACTCACTCACTCACTCACTCACTCACTCACTCACTCACTCACTCACTCACTCACTCACTCACTCACTCACTCACTCACTCACTCACTCACTCACTCACTCACTCACTCACTCACTCACTCACTCACTCACCCACTCACTCACTCACTCACTCACTCACTCACTCACTCACTCACTCCCTCACTCACTCACTCGCTCGCTCACTCACTCACTCACTCACTCACTCACTCACTCACTCACTCACTCACTCACTCACTCACTCACTCACTCACTCACTCACTCACTCACTCACTCACTCACTCACTCACTCACTCACTCACTCACTCACTCACTCACTCACTCACTCACTCATTCACTCACTCACTCACTCGCTCACTCACTCACTCACTTTCATTGCAGTTAGTAATCCGTGGTCGCATGCATATATAATTGTATAATAACGGTATGTATGCACGTGCAGTTACAGTTAAAATGTAATGAACGACCAATGGCGTAATCAACCATTATAATATAAATGTTTTTTCCTTGATATTTAGATAAATTATGCAGCTGAAAATGTGTTTGTAGAAAACCAAGATATATTATCTGGAATTAATATTGCACCATACTCAATTAATATGCTTGAAAAATTCAAATACAACCTGGCGGAGTTTATACCACGTAGGACTGAATGTTGAACAATAGCTAAACATGTTAATCGTTTCATTTCTGCTATAAACATATAGACATGAACTAAACAAGTCAAGAGGTTGGTCAAAGCAAACATGAGTTCTCGCATTAGACCAGCAATGTATCATACATTTATCACTTCTAAGATTATACAAACCAAAACAAAGTAGAAGCTATATATTCGTAATGTTGCAACATATGTCTCATGAATGTGTGCTACGATTGAGGTTACACACCGTCCATACATACGATCAGTGTGTGACGTCAGGCCGCAATATAATAAAAAAGACAAAAGTTAAAACAGCAGTTGTAAAATCACGCTTACATTGAAAACATAGAGTTCACACTCTCTCTGCTCAGAAGACCAGTAATGGTATTGAAATAAACTTATTTGTTTCCTGTTAACGCTATGTGCTCTGTATTCAATATGGCTGTCCAAATTTAGGAAAATAGTAAAGATAGGATATGAGTATCCATAATTATAAAGAAATAATCGGTATAAAACCAAAGTATGTAAAACAAAATATATTATTCACTGTTAAATGTTGGGTACGGTAAACAAATAAATTAATTAATTAATGGTAATATTAGTGGTCTGTTATTTGTATTCATGGTGACTTTCACAATTAATGGAGAGCAGAAGATTTTATATTAATAATCAAATGGTCTGGAAAAACAGCCATTAGTTGGTGTCTTGAAACCTGTCACTATAAATGGTAATGCTATTGTTCTGTGTTTGTTATTTATGGTGACTTACATAGTTATTGGGAAGAAAGGTCATGACATAGCGAAATGGTCAATAAAAATCCGACAACATTTGATGTACATATTTGTCATATTATATCCCAGATTTTGAAAAGCCTGTTATTACATTAGTCATATAAGTTATAATAAAGAAAGAAAAACTACTGATTACCGTCATTATTAACAATGTTATTGATATTATTTATCAGCATGTAATCAATCGTTCAGTCCTATCCATTCACGGCGAGTTTACATCATCGATAAAAGTATACCATAATAATCCAAACCTTGCAAAGGAACACATCTCCGTAAATTAAAGGAGTTTACTGCAATACCCTATGGCAGTACATCTAACGATAAAACTGATGGGATAGGCATTATATCTATGCACTAAATGTCGATCGATGAATTTGATCGATATTTTCATCTCCGCATCAAGACGTAGCCATGGCCATCGTCATTGTGCAACACATGCACTCTAGGTTCTTAGGTCCGTGTTGTGATGTGCGCTACGATTTCCGCATAAAAACTATGTTCTTTACTCCCATTTGTGTTGTAAAGGGTTTATATTTTATTAATGCTATTTTCATTATTTGTTTGTATCCACAATTCAAATCATTCGATATTTGTATCGCGGTGGGTGTCACTAGTGGAGTAAGAAGTGATAGCCTGTCCGAAGCATCTGAGATAACCCCCTGTTTTTAGTGGGGTTCTTGTTGCTGAATTTATTACTTTCTGTGTATTGTTTTGTATATCATTGTTTCTCTGTTTGCCCTTTATCTTTCTATTTTCTGTCCTTATTCGATTTACGGCTTCTGTTTACCCCTTTGTTATCGTCAACATGTATTACATGACATCCCATTTTCATACTCGTATAAAGTGAATCACATAGAAATTAAACAGTGCCTTTTAAGCAATGCAGCTGGCTTACATATAATGTATTATAATGATACAACCAGTTTACAATGATTACCTCTGTGATGTAATAGTCATGCATATATATATGTAGCATACAGTCTCAATAAATCATCAGTTATAAAGTTAATACAATTTGTACCAGTTGGCTGCTGCTACGCTATATAAATCGCAAGGGCTTTAAAAATTAGGAACTTGGATCTATGATAATGTTTTGAAGTGGTGAGATAGCATGATATGTCTACCATAAAACTGCTGTTTTAGGGATATATATTGTAGCTCTTATAATCCAGCACAGTTCTTGATCAGTAGGAAGCAGACATCATCATCATCTCATGATAATGAAAACGGTCTTTGCAAGATATAGCTTGTACACATAATCATTCCACTTGGTGTTAAACAACAATCCTTTGTTCTTTGTAAGGATTAGAGTTATAGATATTTGCTGTTACAATGTCGCTTATATCATGATGGACAACCATATTGATAGAGAAGATATGAGTATACCATCCATACCGCGAAAGTAAATAACAAATAAATAAACATAGTGCTCACGACGTGTCACTAGAATAAGCATTTTATGGTATGCTCATTGTCACTAGATAGGAAAGCCGACTAACTTAATGTGTTGTGTACATGTTAACATAATAGCCATCATAGACTAATGTTACATATGTATGAGGGAGATTTATCTTAGTTATAATAAAGTACATTATTTAGGAACTGTAAGTTTCAAATATAAATATATCTGATAAAGATGTCGTGTGGCTCTTGTCACTAAGTGGTCATAAGCCATGAATTAGGAAAGGATCGGATTATTATTACGACAAACGGAACATATTCATGGTCATTTGTAATGGAAAACCATGTCATTGTCCAGCTATACCGTGTTTAGAACAAGCTAAATTTCAATGAGATGATGCCAAGGTCCGCCTTGTACAATAACAACACGTTCATTTGATTTTTGTAGTGCTAACTCACTGCAAATAACAGTTCGCAAATAACCATGTAGACCCACTCGGAATCATTATCATGATTCAGATCTAGCAAGTGTTTGCTCTTTCTCCTTAATGATGTGTGCTTAGAGGAAAAGCAACACATATCAATTGCATTATGCTTGGGTTGACACGATTGCGGATCGAACCAACAATCTATCCCACTCAAGGCGGACACGCTATCCATTGCACCGTATTTTCGGTTTCCCTCTATGAAGTCAACCTCGTATGGGGAAAGAGACACGTCTGCCAGGATAGGAACACAACTGGAACCCATAGACATTGGGATTATTGCAAAACACGTCCACCAAACATAACAAATATGCTGTCAATCAAAATCTCTAGGATTTTGATGATATCAGACTTAGCGAGTATATTGGTAGAATCAGAGTGCGTGTTTGTGTCATGCCTGACTAAGACAAAGTAGTTGTGTTTACGTTTCAATTTTGTTCTCGGAAACACAGATAGAATAAGTATTGTCATCTGAGTTTAGATTTGAGTGGAAAATAAACATCATCAGGTACACTCATAGTCAAACGATTAAAAAGCCTAATGATTTAAATTGATAGAAAACTTGTAAATATAATCTAACTACCATACAATCATGACAAAGATAGACCACAATTCAAACAGCAAAAACATTCTGACTCATGTTGTATTGATCTATATGTATTGTATTATGTCTTAATAAATGTTGACATAAATAGATGACTATCCATTTGTTATCATTTAATAACTGCGAGATCTTCAATTGCACCAATTTGGGTAGCTAGATTTTCTGCATAAAATGTCAGAAAGTCGGTTGGCAAAGTGGTGAAAGTTATTTAATAAGAAATTGTAGTCTCCGAATTCCTCTTCATAGCTTCGTGTACACCTCTTTATGCAATCTACACTGAGTACACTATATCCTGCAGCCTGGCTCTCTTGACTCTGTGAGCATGACCCTGCTCCATCAGTGGAACTTGAACTATAAATCAGTTTTCCTCGTCCTAAGAATTCAAAATAATGACCGCAATATTTTATCCACCGGTGTTTGTATGCCAGTGTATATTTATGTGGTGCTTCTCGTTTTCCTTTTTTTCTACCCGAACGCATCAGGCATTTCAAGTCCGTCTTTCCGAACCAATACGGATGGGCGTGTCCTGTCAATGTAGATTGATCAAATAAGTACTAATATTAAATACTATCTACATCTGAAGCAATATAGTTTAAATAATATATTTAAATAATTGGAAGTTAAACTAGGTGAAGAAGGAATAGATAATTGACCGTCTGATTAAAACAATAAGTTGAAATCACTATATTTGCGAAATATTTTCTCTCACAATCAGATAACAAAGTTAATTCAAATGAATAGCATCCGTTAGAATCAGAATGCAGTATATTCTTTATATAGCTGAACAAATAGTTTGTTCGCTTCTGTACATTTATTTTGTTCCTAAATGCAAAATGAAGTTAAAGCAGCGAGATCGTGTAAGAAAACAAGGAAGAAGTATTTCAGGGATAACGCTCTATGAACAAAACTATATTGTGGTAATTTCTATATAGCTGTAGTTAATGCTGTATTGTTACAGTGCTAAATGATTTAACAAAGATATGCATTGTCGTCTTCTGTTTAAGGTGACTAAATAAACCTGCTAAAAGAAAGTTGTGACAGTGATGTCCAACAGTTCCAATAATATCGACGAACAACCGTAATGCGATGAAAAAGCTTTCAAATACCAAGTTAACAAGAATTAAGTGCAAATATATCTTTCTTCAGTTTGTCATCTTCTTTATTTATCAACTGTAGATTTAAAAATAATAACTGTCTATCCGTGAATGATGTTATTTGTAGTTGTAAATAATTCTGCAAAATGTGTTTCAATATCCAGTGTAATGTTCGACGTTGCCATTTCTCACAACCATCGCATTGGATTGTTTCTTACCTGTGTGTAGGGAACCTGCTTGCACTCTATGCAATCACTGGTCAATGCGCTTAAAGCCAGTCATGATGATAGCAGCTTTAAATAACTTCATTACCAGCTTGGACAAGCTTGTGGCTTCGCAACCAGTTGTTATTGCAATATCAAGAATATGTATCATTGACTTGGGTCTATGCTTCCGATTGGAACAGCAATAACAAAAAAAACTAATCAGGTAGCTAATTAATTATTACACAAACAGTGCATCTATACTTTACAAAGAAGTGCTTAATTAAAAGAAGAAATTAATTATTACATGGACGCAAATAATTACCCTCACTTAACCGACAAATTAAACAATAACGTTTCCGATTAATGTACTGTAAGTTTTATTATCTATACTGTAATATATATTTTCTCAATTATTCCTTATCAGAATGTCGTTGTCAAAACTAATAATAATAATAACTATTATTTATTTATTGTTGAATGTTGGGGCGATTTTGTATGGGAACGATTTTGAAATGGGGCGATATTGATAAATGTGGGGGCGATTTTGACGGGGGCGATTTTGCAGTGGGGCGATTTGACCAGGTACCGTTTGAAGATGTGTCTGATGAAGACATCGAGCTATTATTATGGAGAAAAGGGACTCGTATAACACAAACAATGTGATTAAAGGTGCAGTTAGGATTTTACAAACATACTACTTGGAAAAGAATTTCGATTTCCGTATGATGGGACCACCAATGCAGATTTAACACATTGTTGACAAATATTTTCACGGCATTTCGTACTAAAGAAGGAAAACTGTATTAAAAAAAATTTATGTTGTCGATCCGTTATGGCCTACAGAAACATTTCGAAAAAATGCTGAATGTTGACATTGTGAATTTGCCAGAGTTTAATGGAGGTAAAAATGAGCTTAATGGACATTGAGAAAAGTGACGTTATTTTTGATGAAAAGGACCATTTCATTGTAATGAGAGAAATGGCAGCAAAAAACCATCAAGGTGATGTAGGTGATGAAGAAAGTCAAGATGGAAGGATCTATAAAACAGGAAAGATTTCTAAAAATATTCTCCCCTGAAACTGCTTAGCCAAATGATCCGGAATTAGGTAGAAAGCATCTATGGCAGATCCTCTATAAAGATTGCTCATTTCGTGCTGATTTGTTAACAAACATGGCCTCCACAGGCGGTTCTTGTTTCTGATTGGCTGTTTTTTTAGATTCTTCTTCTCTGAAACTGTTTGGCCAAATGAACCGAAACTTGGTAGGAAGCATCTATGGAAAGTCCTCTGTTCGGATTGCACATTTTGTCCCGATCCGTTAGCAAACATGGCCGCCACATACAATTTTTTTTCAGATTGGTTGATTTCTAAAAAAGACTTTTCCCCTGAAACCACTTTGCCAAATGAACCGAACCTTGGTAGGAGGCATCTATGGGAGGTCCTCTATGACGATTGCTTATTTCGTCTCGATCCATTATCAAATAGGGTTGTCACAGGCAATTCTTGTTTCTAATTGGTCAATTTCTAAAAATCTTGTCCTCTGAAACGACTTTGCCAAATGAACCAAAACTTGGTAGGAATCATTTATGGGAGGTCCTCTATAACGTTTAAGGAAGCACCCATGGAATGTTCTGTATTAAGTTTCCTCAAAGCAGAATGAAACGTGAGCGACACAGGCTCACCTCAGTGCTGAGCCTCTAATTTAAAATGACGCACACAAAAAGCACTAGTATAATGTCAAGAGAGAATTTTGGATAGAAGTACATGAGATGACATTGTTTTTTATCACAATTTATAATCACCATTTGTAAATCACAGCAGCTACATGTACAAAAGAAGAGGCATACATTACATATGCATGCACATATCAGTGTACATAATAAGCAAAAAAGTTGTTGATTGTTTGTAACTTGTTACCCAGGGTCACCAGTTAGAAAGACTCCCAGTACTACATGTACATCTGATCGTCAAACAAAACCAACCAATTTAGGAGGTGAACATTCCGACAGTACAGAGCCAATGCAACATTTTGATACCAAAGCAAATGATGAGGCAGCCACATATTTATCAGATTTTTATTTTTTTTAACTCACAGCATCTCAGGAGAACTATTTATTTAAAGAGATAGTGATTAGTGATTAGTGATTATACCCTCTTGTTGTGGGACAAAGGATCCCCCCCCCCCCCATTTCTTTACATGGATATGATATTGCTGAATTCACCCCAATCATAAGCGCATGCGTTTTCTGAATGACCATGTTGTCAATTAGTAGTAAATAATGTGTTTCTGGTGTCGCCCAGTCGGCCAGTGTTCAGTTTCAATCTTGATAAATAGCGGAAATGACTGTGTTAATCATGGTTTCACTATTGCATGTACCTCTCTATTTCGAGAATGGTTTCAACTCTGGTTCTTACTTCTATATTTCTAGCATTTAGGGTCAAGGTATGATGCACATTTAAACTATACTGTGTTGATCATCAGTACAAAACATTGACGGCATTGGTCAGTGAGGTAGATCGTGGGGTCGAGATAAAACCAAAGATTAAATAATTTTTTTTTTTTTTATATATATTTGTGTGATTATCCGCTAAGCACACGACATTGAGGAATAAGAGTAAAGACTGGATGGTTCGGAGTCGAGATAATTGATATGGTGTCTGAGAGGACCTACATGTCTACCCGTGGACTAATGTTTTTAGCGTGGTAGCACTATCAAAATCCAACTGAGCATGTTGTAAAGCGGACATCATCAGCTTTTTCTCGCCATCATGTAATTACTGAAAATTGCTCACTTAAACAACATTCACTCAGCCGAGCGAGAGGTGGCATTGAAACACTAAGGAAACGACAAGATAAATAACGGTTTATTAGTATTAAATAAGAAATATAATATAAATGCAAATTATAGAAAACATATAGAAATATATAAAAATGTATTATAAATACAGTTTTAATGACAAAAAAACTGGTTATGTTTGGCGATAATTTCCGTTTTCAGAATCTGGTATGTTTGACCATAGTTTGCATCATTCATAATATGGATATTTCTGATTTGATACCACAACCAATATATTTACATGTAATTGCTGTGCAAAATGTTCATGGTACAACACTTTAAATACCACCAACAAAATACATAAAAAATTTTCAAAGTCGGATTTGATTGACCAGTACATTTATTATATCTTCCTCATCACTGCTATCGCTTGACTAACTGTCAGGAAGAGGGTCGGCCTTGAGTGTCATGTCTATATCTGCGTACGGTGTGTCGCTGCGTTTTCCACGAATACGAAACTTGCGACCTGGCTTGGTGGAATCAAACACTACATCTACGTATTCAAGTGACGTATGTCTCTGTTAAATTAGAATAAGAATTAATTGTATATTAATATTCCATATAAATAGTCAACCCAGAAGACTAAAAAATGAACAACACGACCCCACGAAAAAACGGACGTGAATACAGCTACTCGCAATGGTAGAACTTGTGTAAGATTTAATATTTCATCAATGACGTTTTCTGAAACCATTACGCGACATAAAATAATCGTTGTCAATGTTGAATAGGCTCTCCTCCCTCAGACATAAGAGATCTTGGCCAATTTTGGCTATTCTGTTTAGGCCCTGAGATATTCGTGCTCCCAATGGATTATCCATTCTTGGTAACCCCTTCGATTTCTCTATCGTTTATTCAACTTATCGCATTGAAAATTTTACGGTCGCCACCACTTTGTTAACCGTTACGCATACCTAGTAACTGTGTAGCAAATGTTCCGCTTATCGTGTTCTCAATAGAATCCTTTCCTCATTCATGACTTATCACCGTATTTGTCATTCTCTATCCAGAGTTGTCGTTCCTGCTACGCTACACTACATCTCTTTCAACGCCCATTTTACAAGATTTTTGTAAAATTTAGAAACAGTAAGAAAAATGTACTTAACATTGTTTGAATTATTGTAAATATCAATAAAGATGAAAATAAATCACTCATTTCAAATCAATTCTCTCTTAAAATGATGTGTGATCGTTTTTAACTTTTTAATTGTTACCTCCGCAAAATAATTCTCCAAGAAGTGGGGGGAAAATCATTTCTAAGAGAGAATTTATTTCAAATGAGTGATTCATTTTCATCTTTATTGATATTTACAATAATTAAAACAATTTTTAAGTACATTTTTTTACTGTTTCTAAATTTTACAAAAATCTTGTAAAATGAGCGTTGACAGAGATGTTGTGTAGCGTAGCAGGAACGACAACTCTGGATAGAGAATGCATATTTGTAAGAAGAGTAACTCGACGGGTACCACATGTGGAGCAGGATCTACTTACCCTTCCGGGGCACATGGGTTCACCCCCGGTTTATTAGTGGGGTTCATGTTGCTCGATCATTAGTTTTCTCTGTAATGTTTTGTAGATTGTTGTTTGCCGTGTAGCCCTTTTTCTTTTGGCCATTATGTTCTCTGTCCTTCGAATTACGGCTTCTGATTACACCTTTGGTATCTTTAAGCTTTTCATTGCATGCATAATACAATATGTTTTCCCTTACAAATCATATTTTCACTCAGTTTACTTTTCTCAACTAGCGACCAAGGTACAACAAATGCAATTTTCTTTAACAGTGAAAGTTAGTGAGCGATTGTTGTTTAACATAAAATCAACAATTTTCACACTATTTTTCCTAAAAGATGAAGTTGGACGAGTATAAGTTTTCTTTGGCAATTATAATCACAATATAGAATTTTCCTACCTGTTAATATTAAAGCCTCCTTATACCACTGTTACATGTGACAATTAGTAAAATATAAATAAAAATACGAATAAAAATATTGTCTTTTTTCTATAATCATTATAATTTATAAATATATATGCATACATATGGTACCGAAAATGCTTGAAGTTGACTATGTGATCTGATGCCTGCCGAAGCATTGGTCCTTCGGATTTTCTGTGGTTTAACATTGGTAGACTGCAATGGTGCTACGTCTTTAAAAACATTTTGATTACGATATAAATACTACATGCACAATAATTAAATACATTTGTGTCTAAATAAAACAACCGAATAGTTCAATTCCAAAGAACCTTCATTACACATTGCATTCGTGTTTTATTGAAAATATAAGAATAGAAGACGAAAATAAACGAATAAACGTTAGAAAAAATTTAAAGGCCCTATCAGGAATGGACAATCCAGAGACACAGTAATACGGACCCCATCCCCCCAAAAAAAATAAAAAAACGAAAAAAAACCTAAAAAAAAAAGAAAAAACGGAGGTTACGTCAGGTGCTCACGAAGAGTAAGAAGTTCCTGCTTCTTATAAGACACCCGATATGCTATTCATATGGTCAAGACTTCTTTGACATCACTATATGTAAATAACACAAATATTATAAATAAGAAATGCGGCATGTACAAACGTCTAGGAATGCTTAAACATTATATTAATATTTTTAGCAAATACCTAACGCTGATCCTGGTTGCATTGTAGCATAACTATGTTGTGAAATTGCTGGAGCATTGGTAGTATTATAATCATCATTATTGTTGCTGATCTGGCGAGCTGTATTTTCTGAAAACAATACTAGTAAATGTTATAAAGAATGCGTAAAGCAACAAGTATTTCAATTTACTTATACTAAATACGCATTCTGATATTGCTATCGAAGAGTTGGTTATTTCGCCCAGCACAACCAATAGACAAATAAATGTTAGAGAATACCGAAGGGGAAATCACAAATGGACAATCCAGAGAAACTGGTAACACGGGGTACACCAGATGAAGACAAACAAAGCAAAAATATAACACAACACAAGTTGGACCCCACTGTACCCAAAAAACACAACTATCGTAAATAAGACGTGAGCCGTCCTACTTTCGGAGGAGTAGTACAACGAGGAGGAGACAATATTACTTATATTCTGAGGTTCCCTCATGGTTTTTTGCAATTTGGATATAGATATAAGATGGGTAACAGTGAACCTGCTGACAACTTCTTCCAGTATTTCTTGGATTCGGTTGCATATATTATGAACAGTAAAACTTACCTTATGAGAAAGGGGCAGTCGTAGTCGTATGGAAGTTGAATTGACAATTGCATGTGCAATCAGTGCCTATCACCACTAACGTTGTAAGTTCGAACCCCGCTCATGACGAGGTGTACTAGTGATAAAGTGTGTTAGTGACTTGCGCAGTAATGTTCGTTTTCTCCTGGTACTCCCGTTTCCAATAAAACTGACCGCCACGATATAGCAAGCCAAACCAAAATAATTCTGCAACCCTTTTACTTTACACAATTGTTACGATAACTATTTATTGTAAATGCAAAATTAAGATCAGGAAAAGTTTCACAAGAAAAAAACTTACGATAACCGTATATGCATGCAAAATGTATTGTAAGTCTGCGAATTAAAGTGACCCACTCTTATGTGTAAAGAAACGTTGGAGAAAACCGAAGGGGTAATCAAGAATGGAAAATCCAGAGACACTGGCAACATTGGGTACACAAGACACAGGACGAAGACAAACAAAACAAATAACACAACACAGAAAAGAAAAAAGATGAGAAACACAGACACCACCAAATACCGTGGATTAACCCAGGTACTCATGAAGGGTAGGCAGTTCATGCCTCGTATAAGACGTCCGGCATGTTACTCATATAGTCCAGACGTATTTGACACCACTATGCCCAAACAAACAAAAACAAAACATATATAAGACATGAATCCTTATACCCACAACTGGGGATAAAGACGAACCGAACATAGTGAATCGTAAGAGTAAAATGTTTCTTAAATAAAAATAATAAATATTGTTGACAAATACAAAGCTGCATAGTCTCTGGTTTCGCTTTGATATTTGGTGACATTCACACTTTTTGACAGCTTGATAAAGAAAAAAGAAGACGAGGTCGGGATTAACCTCAATTGGTTTCAAACCTAAATGCGCACAGAAGAAAACCAATCCATCTAATAAATATGAAATGACTCTTATAACAAACTTCTTTATAAAAGTTTTATTTTGACACGCATTCGAGACGTGTAGTTGACGCTAAATCATGAGATAAATATGGACAAACGTCGATGAACAGTCTGTATCTCTGTTAAATGCGTTGCCTCGGGCCAATACAACCTTCCTTGGGCCATTATGACTAACCTTGGACATATCACCGGTCCATTATGAAAGCACCCATTTATTAATACTATATTGATGGACAGTTGTACGGTAGTCACATCAATGCGTTGATCACGAATACAATAGTCATGACAATGATTTGCAGGGCAATGACCATTTGAACACTACTTTCAACAATATTTCAGTTATATCGTGGAGGTCAGTTTATAATAGTGGATAAAACCATAGTACCCCTACGAAAGCCACTGTTCCCGCCATAAGGCAATGATAAACTTGACCACACAGGTTTGTATTGAGCTCAAGTTCAGTGTTGATATACACTGATTACATAGATAGATGATTTGAAATGTTACTCACTTTTCATTAAGATCAAATATACACCAATGACAGTAAGGATACCCAGCATCGCAATTGAAGCTGACAGGACAGACACCAAATATACAATATTGTCTGAAATATGAAGCTAAATACACAATCTTGTCAGAAATATGAAGCAAATTGAAATAATCTTGTCTGAAATATGAAGCAAAATACACAATCTTGTCTGCAATATGAAGCAAAATATACAATATTGTCTGAAATATGAAGCGAAATACACAATCCTCTCTGAAATATGAAGCAAAATACACAATCTTTTCTGAAATATGAACCAATACAATGTACTATAAGCTATTATGCACATTTCAACAACGTATATTTTACCTTCTTATCTAGTAGTCAGTCTGTCTGCCATGGTATTCATTCTCTTCATATCATTCGATACCAGGGGCCGTCGTGTTCGTGATCGTATGGTAGTTTCATACATAAATACATAATGCAATCAGTACCTAACACCACTACATTTGTGATTTCGAATACCGCTCATGCTGAAGTTTACTCGATGCAACATGTGATCAAGTTTGTCAGAGTCTTGTGACAGGTTGGTGGTTTTCTGCAGGTACACCGGTTTCACCACCAATAAAACTAACCATCACGATATAGCTGATATATTGTTGAAATTGGCGTTAAACACCACAAATCAACCAAATGAAGAATAACATATGATGTATAAAGATCAAGATTAGGACTTGAGCAGCCATTTTTACTCTAACTCTGCTCACACAGTTATACGTCAGTTCGAAAGCAATGTACTCACATATTAAGACACTTGCATAACCGCACCATTTCACTAAGACAGGAGTTATAGGTTGATTAAACTATTATAATTCAGTCAGGAGAGTTGGGGTTTAGATTTTGCCATTTGTTTGTACGAATTTCCTATTGATTTAAGAACTGTTCTGATAGTTGGTGTGGCATATTGCGTTTTTCATTTTATTGTACCATTATCTAACTGACAAATTGTTCTTTTGATTGGTAATTACATATATAATACATGTATATTCCCATGCATACAGACATTATTATGCAAGCATTTGCCTACGTTGTATTGGTTCCGTCGTTGTCGTGTTCGTATGGCAATTGGATTCATAACTGCATATGCAATCAGTGCGTATCACCACTAACGTTGTGAGTTCGAATTCCACTAAGGCGAGGTGTACTCGATACAACATTATGTAATAAAGCTTGTCAGTGACTTGCGACAGGTGGGCGGTTCCCTCCACCAATAAAACTGACCGCTACGATATAGCTGAAATATTGTTGAAAGAGGCGCTTAACCCTTACCCTAACCCTAACCCTACGTTGTATTTCATTGCTAAATTTCACTATTGGGTTAGGCTTTGAAAATTGTAATTACACCTTGTCAGTCTCG
This sequence comes from Bathymodiolus brooksi, assembly GCA_963680875.1. Lineage (NCBI taxonomy): Eukaryota > Metazoa > Mollusca > Bivalvia > Mytilida > Modiolidae > Bathymodiolus > Bathymodiolus brooksi. The sequence goes on along the minus strand of OY804580.1, from coordinate 78,300,623 downwards.
ACCGCAACAAATTACATGCTTACTTAACATTGTCAAAATAACTATAAACTTGATTCATCAGTTTCTTCTCTTGTTGCGAAGGGTGTCACTAGTGGAGCAGGAAATACTTACTCTTATGGAGCACTTAAGTTCACCGCCAGTTTGTCCTTTAGTCCATTTTCTTTTTGCCATTGTGTTGTCTGTCATTCGATTTACGGATTCTGATTAACTGTTCTTAGATGTTAGATTATGTAGTTTAACGTTGAATTTCAAAGAATAAGAATGTACTACTACTGTAGTACTTATTAGTTGTTAAAGCTGGGTAATAGAGTCGAGGTTATTCTCATGTTGCGCATTATATACAACTCAAAAGCCAAATACTTACCATGGGCATGACTTCCAGATGTGACTTTTCCTTGGCCTTTGTGTATATATAAAATACAATCACAGTAATCTGATGACTCAAAATTCTTTAAAAATAAATTCCATTTTTTAAAGAAACCTTTGTACTTATGTTTTTCGGTGTTTTCTGATAAAAATGATCCACAATCACATGATACGAGGCAACCACAGTTTTCGTAAGTTATGTTATGGAACGAGTTGTAGGTGGGTTCTTCTTTTTCAATCCCTGAAAATATAATAACTTCATAAAATCATAGTGAAAATTAATAAAGTTGAAAAAGTAAATGCCAACAGTATCAGAGTATAAAAGTTGTTGTATTGATACTACGAATCTCGAATTCACTATTATTCTATAAATTGGTTTTACTAAAAAGGAAAAACACACAAAGAATTACAACGTCATTCTAACTTTGAACCAACGTTGATACAACGTCCCCACGTTAATTTCCATGTTATTTCAATCTAATTAAAATTAGATCTTGAGTTGCTCCCCACTTTTCTGATACGTCGATTTCGCTAGATTTTGATTCGCGCCATATCAGAAAAAGGGCGGGGAGAGCAATTCAAGGTCTAATTAAGGAATAAATCATGGAAGCCAGAATGTGTTTTGAGTTTTAACATGGATTGGCGGATAAAATTTCCTAATATCCGCCAACCCATGTTAAAACTCAAAGCAGATTCTGGCTTCCATGATTTATTTCGATTCTGCTATGTCTAAGAGTAAACATACGGTAGTATACTTTGATTGGAAGGAAGGTAATTTATATTTACGTTTGCGGAAAATGTCGCACACACTTTATGCTGCCAATGGAAAAGTCAGTCACATTCACCGACGCATGTGCAAATGAGATTATACCATCGATAAATAGTTCGTTTGTCAACAAAGCGAAGGAAGGACGTCATGTTAGAATTTCAATTACAACGTTGGAATGTCTCTGTTTTGATGCTGGAAATATTTTACAATAAAATTAATTTTCATTATCTTGAATAATAAAGTTGAAAGTAATATGTCATTACTTACTCTTCAGATGTAATTGAAGTGTAATATTTGCTGTGATACACTGATCCATATTCAAAATGAAACACGTGACATTTTGAAAGATTCCCCAGATGTTTGCTGATTCGTCATTTGTGATCACACTGCTGTGTTCTTGGGTAGATACAGCAGTATCGTCAACAGTACACAACACATTCTTCAGATGTTCATTTTTTGTGTTGCTATCAGTTTCACTGAACAGATTCATTTCCAGTGGCATATCTGCAATATCAACATGCTAATTCGTGACGAAATGGTGCGCTTTGCTCAATATGAGAGTATGGTGTTTGAAAATACAGTTGAGAGCTTGGTTGTGATTTGAACTTCTTAAAACAGAAAAAAATGTATTCCTAGGTTTGATTAGATATATTTCTTGACATTCGCAGTTCCTAAATAATATAATTATTATTAAAACTGAGTTTCTCCCTCCCTCATGCATAACTGACCATAACCGATTTTATTCAGGCCCTCTGGTTTTATTGCATCCAAAGATTTTAAAATCATTTGGCTTTCCAATCTTTCGATTTTGAGCATGATTAATGAAGGTTATTCCAGAAACGCGCCGTGTTCACTAAATTATATATCTACGTATTTATAAGAAACATAAAAACACAGACGGGAACATGATGAAAAAAACCCAAATAGATAAAATATTAAAATGAATTTCAATGCAGATTCAATTACAACCAAAGCCAATATAATATTAACATAGATGTCTAGCTTAATGCATACGTAACAACTCTCGTCAGGCAGGCTCATAATCAAAAGATTGAAAAGCCCAATAATTTTTTAAAAAATGGGTGCAAGACATCAAAGGGTTTAAACAGGGTAGCCAACATCGGCTAATGTCACATATGTCTGAGGAAGATGAAACTCATTGTAATGCTACTTATGCTCTGCATAAGAACCGTAAACTTCAATAATAACTATATATAATTAACCATGTTAGTGGCGAAGCACTGACTACTGGACGGATAATATCCTTTAGAACTTATGAACATGACACCATATACTCCTATCGCAAACTTATTATTTGGCTCTGATAACTTAACAGACGAAAACAATTTAATAGTGTTTGGAATTGTACAAAAATATATACATCATACCAATAGATTTGGGTGATATGATATTATACGCTGTATTCAGAATGATATCATACATTTGCACTCAATCCCCCTTTTTTCCCACCACTTCTGTTTATCAAATGTATGTATGTATACTTTGTTATATATATGCAATTTGCTGTCATTTTCATATGTATGTGTATAACATTAGTGTATGGAGAGGATGTACTAAGTTGATATAACTTCTTTCCAATCCAATAGTACATTTATTAGACAATGAAATATGTTTAAACTAAACCCTGAGGATTAACAGTCCATCAACAGAGGAATCCACCAAATGATAGTAATAAAAATGCAATGACTACTTGTTATGCTTTGTTTGATAGTACAAACTCTTCATATCAAGCTGAACGTTATCTACGGTGTCCTATCTTTAGTAAACTCTAAAGTGATATGATATATAACGTTTAAGAAAAATGTTCTTTCGATGTATACTTTTTTTGCATATTCTTTTGTTGTAATATGATATAGAACAAATGGTATGCTATTGTTATATATTGACTTATCACCCGGTTTGTAACAAGAGTACCACGAAGGGTGCCACATGTTGAGCAGGAACTGATTATCCATCCGGAGCACCTGAGTTCACTTCGGTTTTTATTGGGCTTCTTGTTGCTCGATTTTTAGTTTTCTGTGTAGTGTTTTGTTTGTTCTTTTGTTGTTTTTCTTTTGGTCTTTGTGTTTTCTTTCCTTCTTCGATTACGGCTTCCGATTACCCCATTGATATATTTCAACTTTTCTAACATCGACATGACATGATGCCATTTAATTGTTGACGAGAAGTAGATAGTACCACTGAACAACAGGCTAGTTTGTCTTTCAAGCTTGCTCTAAAACATGATCGAATCATCTTTATATCATTAAACAAAGAAACAAATTTCCTATACATTTAAAAGAAAATGATTATTATAAAAGCACCAAATGGCTGGTATTCTAAGGGGGTGATTTGTTACTCGAACATCAAAACCACAACAACAACTCACTTTTAATGGATACTTTGTAATTTCCAAAATGTTAGTTTTTTTTCGATTAATAAAAGTTGTTGGACCTGTCTGATGGTGTGGTATTTTTTTATATATCTTCTTTAATAAACTTGTACACTATTCAATAGATATATACATTTAAAATTACTGTTTATTCTGCATAAATGTTTTGGCCGAAAGGTGTCTTAAATTTGAGGATACTAAACACCGGGGTGAACCCAAGTGTTCCGGAAGAGTTATGAGTTAACTATTTCGGAAAAGTCTACAATAAAACAAAAATATATTATATTAGCAAACTTTAAAATTTGTAATTTGTTTTACTTACCACACATATATATGTCGAAGCACATTTCAACTAAGCCGATACCATGGACACCTATACATCTATATATGTCTTCATCACGAACACTGAAATTAACTATCTCAAGCACTGATTTCCCAGCTACATAATTATTAGAAATCGTAAATTTCCCTTCTCTGTCAAGAACTGTGTTTCCAAGACCAATATCTTTATTGAATTTGTTCCAGATTATCGTTTGATTTCCCTTGTATGGGCAGACAAGTTCTGCTGTGGTATTTAGTTTAATGTATATTTCAATACAATCAGAAGCGAACCCTATTAAAATATAAATAATAAATTCGTGTCGTCTCAATCTGATTAAAATCACGTCTCTCGCTTGTTCCCCTTTTACTGGTATGTCACGTCGTGGGAAATCTGAAGAAAGTCCATTACGGTCACATGCGAGTTAGCCTGTTACCGTCCAATGAAAATGGCGCGCTTAGTTGACAATGAAAGGGTTATAAGTTAAAAGTAAACAGCTTTTTTGCTGCGAGTAATACGATTCGTCAATATAGGTATTTATCATATCATCAAATAATCAGATTTATGTCGACGTGGCTTGTTTTTCCTCATTTGGATCTTAATAAGTGACTATCGACACTATTGCTTTTACCTCCGTAATGTATTCCATTAGAGCAGATTACGATTACAGATTTCGACTACACACATTCTGGTCCTCATTTTTCTGATGTGGTAAGGTGTACTCGATATAGCGTCTGTGATCAACTAAGTTTGAAGAAAGTTGCTTTAGCAACGTGCACGAAATAATCAAATCCAATGTGTGTCTATGGGTTTGTTTTTGTCAGAACTGACGTTTGCTATTTCATAATGGACATTTTGTTTATACAGTGAAAGCTAGCTAATTAGACATTACGCGGAACCAAAGAATTATTTCGGATATGACAGGTTATCGCAATACTCAGTGATATGTATTACGAGGATTTTTTTCTTCAGTTCTGTCAATTTAATAACGCACTTATATTCTTCGTCATAGAAACACACCGTGCATCCGCATTGTATCATTTTGATCAACTGCCGATTGATCCGATCACCAATGTTTGCCTACAACAAGAGAAGTGGCTCAGCGGGGGCAAGACATTCGATATGTTATGCCTTTTCTGTCGAGTTATGAATTGATTTGTGCGTGAAAAAGATGATTATATGTTTCTTTATGAAAACTATTATTTGTGTTCTTATATCATTGACATTTCGGTGGACTTTGAACCACATTTGTACAAATAAGCATGTCAAAATTTAACGTTATGAACTTTCATCATTTATTTTACAAAACGTCGTACTTCCCAAGATATGATTCAACATCAATATTAAAGCTTTATCTATTACCTTCATTCTGATGTATGAAACATTATACCAATTTCAACTGTTTTTGTGTAATTCACTCGTATTCAACGGCACGTGTGACAAAAATGATCCGATCAACGTCCGATGCATGATACGTTCAAAGCAGATTTTGCTTTACTGACGACACGATCAACTGCCGTAAAATAAAGACGATCAGAATACAAAATTGGCACATTCTAAATAAACAGATATCTTTTTAATTCATTTTTTTTCGACATTTTAGGTGACATATGTCTTTAAGTATGCAGTGGTATGAAAACATGTTACGTAATACCGGTCTATGTTAACATTCATTCAATGAAAGGACAAACTATGGGATATGTCAGGGATACAACATAGGATATAGGGATTGGACGCCTACCCTAACGGTGCACCTGGTCCATGCTCCTAGTTTTTGTTCAAGTCCGAGTTGCTCATTTACTTTTAGTTTTCTGTGTGTTTTTTTCAGTTTCTCAGTGTTACTCGTTGTTTTGTCTCCGTTTTCCTTGCTTCGTCTTTGTCCCTTAAAAAAATGACTTTAAATTTTGGATGTCGCTTTAACCGTGGTTACCCTTGATTTTACTTTCACCCAAACCACAACGAAAAAAAACAGATACGGCAGATGTTATGGATAAAGCAATCACTAAAACGACAACAGTAAAACATTCAGAGGACACTAAAGGTCTGTATTAAGATGTGAGATCTGCACCCACATTCAGAGGTCTGAATGGCCAGACATCATTCATTCATTCATTCATTCATTCATTCATTCATTCATTCATTCATTCATTCATTCATTCATTCATTCATTCATTCATTCATTCATTCATTCATTCATTCATTCATTCATTCATTCATTCATTCATTCATTCATTCATTCATTCATTCATTCATTCATTCATTCATTCATTCATTCATTCATTCATTCATTCATTCATTCATTCATTCATTCATTCATTCATTCATTCATTCATTCATTCATTCATTCATTCATTCATTCATTCATTCATTCATTCATCCATTCATTCATTCATTCATTCAGTCTTTCGTTCATTCGTTCATTCGTTCATTCGTTCGTTCGTTCGTTCGTTCGTTCCTTCCTTCCTTCCTTCCTTCCTTCCTGCCTGCCTGCCTGCCTGCCTGCCTTCATTCATTCATTCATTCATTCATTCATTCATTCATTCATTCATTCATTCATCCATTTCATGATCTATTTAAGATGGAACATGGATCAATACATGTATATGTGCTACTATTGTTCAGATGGATTTGAAAATTTCTCCGAGTTGATAAAACATTTATGTACGGGACATAATAAAATCGAAATCAAACATAGAGAGAAGGAATTGAACTTTTCAAATGGTAAGATAGGATACCGAACGAAAGTTTATCAAGACGTGATACCTGATAATTGTACCATAACAGTTACTAATGATGATCGATTGAGTATCGGAAAGATGTAAGAAAAAGAAAACAAATACACCAAAAAGAACAGACAACATCTATAAACAGGATTGGATATCAGAGCAAAAAATCGCTTTCAGAAAGGTTGGATCAGATGGAAATCGTACGAGAAAGTGAAGATGACGATGATTCAAATGATCTCAAATAATTAGTGACAATCCTTCCAGATGTTATTGATAAACTTAAAGAAAATAGTCAGGTGAAAAACTTACAAAAAGTGGTGCACTCTTGTAAAAGACGATACATTTCCTTTAGATAATATATGCTATTTATTGTTTCTTGACCTAATTACGTGGTTTGATCAGCCCATTACATCTAAAATGATATATTTTAGATCCGAGACAAAGAAGATCTAGGAAGTAGGCTACAGACTTTTCAGAGGAAAGTTTCTTAGATGTATGTATGGTCCCAGAAACCAAGGACAAATAATAGATGGATCAACAAGTAGAGGGAACTGTACACCGACGAAGTAAAAGATAAACTTCTATGGAAAAACTCGTCCAGGATAAGCTTGCGCCTATTTTCCCAGGATGATAACAGATTCAAGAAACAATCAGGACGATACCGGACGATAGCGGACAGCATACCATCGAAAATGGTAAAATTAGGTATAGATGGCAAGAACATTTCCCGAGGGAAGAGCACGACAATGGGAGATATAGATTGTTGGGGTTACGAAGCAAAACCTTCATTACAAGAGCGAAACCATAGACTTGAACCGGAGTTGAACCAACTGAATGAAACATACAGACAGGTAGAAAAATACGATCAAAGCACACAATTGATACCAACAGCTGGACAACTTTCTATTTGGTATAAATTAGTATCTATTATAAGAGATATTGGTATGAGAATAAAAGATTTAAGAGAGTTACTACTTGGCTTAAATTTTTAGGATTCAAAAGTTTTTGAAACTAGGAGAAAGCTCTGGGAATTGGCGTAAATCGCGGTATGCGCCAGTCATAAGCACTCTCATATTTGTGAAATACGACACCGAGCAGGCAATAGACAAAGGTCTTAATATTGTCAATGAACTTGGGCATATAAGTGCTGTTTTAAACGACGCTGATAAACATTACTCCGTATCCGAACAGGTTTACTTGGAAGAGCAACACAATTACCATGAACTAATGTCGGGATTTCAGTCAGACAATCCAAGATACATAGAACAAAGATCAACAGAATGGCATCCTATGGGATATCCCCGATTTGTCTTACGTTCAGCCAGAGGGTAATTATTATTTCAAAACTTCAGATTCGCATCAAATTTTAAAATCTTGTTCTATTAATATTTTGGACTTTCTTAAATCTCCAGGTACTTGTGACTCTTCTCCATGCATTATTACTTGCAAAATAAAAACTGACAAAAATAATACTTGTAAAACATGCTGCATATTGATAACTTCTCCTGAATTTACAAGTAATTTAACTGGAAAAACTTACTACACCAAATCGTTTGACCCTCTGGACTGTTCTACTACAAATGTCATTTACGGCATAGAATGTACACTATGTGGACTTTTGTATGTTGGTGAAACTCGGCAAACATTGCAAAGTAGAATGAACCAACATCGATATGATGCAAGAGATCCCAAATACAGGATTTTGCATAATCATTTCAATCAACCGGGTCATGACCGCTGTTTGACGATGAAAGTTCGAATCATCGAGAAGATTTACCATCATACAAACAGTCCAATACTTAGTACACCTTAACGTACCGATAGAGAGTTGTTTTGGATTTAAGAGTTAGGTACTGCAATGCCTTACGGTTGCAATGATAACATCACAGGAGTGGGACATTTGTCAAGTCCTGGATGCAGCGAAATCAACGTGATGAGCCTTTTTAATACTATTCCAAGAACTAAACGTAGCCATGGTCATAAAAGAATTCAACATCCAAATGTTAAAAAGGCCTCTAAACCAAGAACGTTACAAGATACTTTTAATGATTTACTTTCTAATATACAGAAACCTCTTGGAATTCATCACATTCGTACAATCTTATTTTCACTACATGTAAGCTACCTCAAAGATCTAAGGGATTTTGGACTTGACAAAGGAGGCGTAGATCCTTTTTCTCTTAAGTACAGATTGTCTAGTATTATATGTGACGTGGCGTCCTTTCGTCTTTTCAAACAAGTTCGATCTGAACCTCTTCATGATAATAACAGAAAATTCCTCCATATTCCGTTTGCTAACAAAGGAATCGATGCCATTAACATCAGCAACATTCTTAATAGAAAAGAGGTCGTAAAAGAAATTCCACCATATTTTAAAAATCAATCTGTTCCCACTGTCTCCTATAGCTACACTAACAGCATTGGCCGTAAAAAAATTAACTACAAAGAAGCATTGCAAGATATTAACATAGAAGAGTACCTTAAGAACCCTCTGACTTGTGACTACTCCCACTCTCCTTTTCAATACAACCCATCTGGACATGTAATCACTGGTGATCTGAATATCATTCAACATGAGAGTCTCCGAAAGGTGATTTCTCATTGTCCTAAATTTAGAGAACCTCAAAACATCAATTGGAAACATAATTTCAAGATAATTATGGGTGCTGTTGAAGATTATACCAGAAGGTGGATAAAGATAGAAGTAGACCAAGATCCTAAGTTAGAGTCCTAGTCAGACTGGGTTACAACAATTAGGTCTCTAGTACAAGGTCGGATTCACAAACTCAGAAATTGTGCTAATAGTCGACCTAAGTCTATATTTAAAGACCAAGAAGCTGTTAAGAGTCTTTCCTCTCTTCTTGACAAATATGTTATCGTTCCTGCGGACAAGGCTACCAACAATATCTTGTTTGTATGTAAATCATATTACTTCGAATGCCTAATCAAGGAATTATGCATAAATAACAACACCTCTAGTAATACCACATACAAACCTACTTCGTTCGACAAAGATGAAATCCTAGCTAACCACAGACCATTCATGACCTCTTTAAACATTCCCTCTGGTAAAGAGTCTGAGGATTTACCCTATTTATATTGGATACCTAAACTCCATAAGACACCATACAAAGAAAGGTACACAGCGGGATCATCAACTTGTTCGACGAAAACATTTTCTATTCACCTGACAAAGATTCTGTCTGCAGTAGAAGAGGAACAACATAAATATTGTGAAACTGTTTACTCGCGTAGTGGCATAAATCACATGTGGATTTTGAAAAACTCTAAAGATCTTTTGGATAACCTTAGATCAAGTCTATATACCACCCTACCGCATGACAAATTAAAAACCCGCTTAAAAGAAACAATTCACAAAGCTTTCAGTCATAGAAACTATGGCTCAAAATGTGTTGTGTTAGGCTACAATTCCACATATTTTTTAAACAAAATTCAAAAAGGTAAAACATGCTACTCCGAGGAACAAGTGATCAGTATGCTGGAGTTCCTCATCGATAACATATGTGTCTCCTTTTGGAGGGATACTGTTTCAGCAGGTTGTCGGCATACCAATGGGTACGAATTGTGCCCCTCTTCTAGCCGATTTATTTTTATTCTCATACGAGTCGGAGTTTCTTCAAAGGCTTGTAAAAGATAAAAGATTCATGAGGCTATAGCCTTTAATTTCACATACAGGTATATTGATGACGTTTTATCTATCAATAATTCTAGATTTTCTTCCATTGATATATCCTCCAGAGATGGAAGTTAAAGAGACCACATATACAGCTTCGTCCGCATCATTTTTGGACTTATATCTCGAATTTGACGACAGTGGTAAACTCAGTACTAAAATATATGATAAACGGGACGACTTCAATTTTAAAATCATCAATATTCCAAATATGTGCAGCAATATACCAGCTTCTCCTGCATATGGTGTTTACATCTCGCAATTGATTCGCTATGCAAGGGCCAGTAGCAATTATTCTGATTTCCTGAAACGTCATATTCATCTGAGAAACAGGCTACTGGACCAGGGCTATAAAAAGATTCGCCTTATTTGATCTCTTAAAAAGTTTATATTCCGATACCAAGATCTTGTCGAAGTATATTCCGTCTCTGCGGAAAAGATTATAAACGATGGATTTATATATAGTGGACATGTATAAAGATAAGTGGTCAAAAACAAAAATGACAAAAATATTTTTTTTATCAATGTGTGACGTAAACATGTTTTTGACATTCATTTCAGTGAGTTTGGTGCTGTTATGACAACTGTTTTACCTGTTTTGTTCAAGTATTGCTATAAATACTGTTATAGTGACAGCCGGAAACTTTGAGCCGTAATGAAAGGGGGAGGTTTGGCGCTTTAAAATCTGATTCAATTCACCATTTCTTTAGAAATGCCTGTACCAAGTCAGGGTCATTACGGTTTTCACAGTTTTCCGGTTGTTGACTGATTTTGTCTGTTTATATACTTATGAGTTTTGACTTTCCCTTTGTCAGATTGCTCGGAGTTCGGTAATTTTGTTATTACCCTTAATTGATATAAGGAAAGAATCTGTTGTAACTGGCAGTACATACAATAAAGCATGGGGGCTAGAGAAATTAAAGCAACAGCAAGCATATTTGTCTAAAGTCATACTAGGATTAGATGAAGACAATGCAACCTATTCAGATGACGTTCGCAGAAATATGGAGTACGGGACAAAACATGAGATGGATGGCGTCGCCACGATGGTTTCCGGAATAATAGCTGCATTATTTCCAACACTTGATTATTATGAAGAAGGCTGTGTTAGAATGGCTCTAAAGGAAAATCCATCGTTCTTTGTTGTTAGCCCTGACGGCATGTTTTGTACCGACAGTGACGAGACCCCACAATTCATGTATGAAAACAAGTGTAAAGTCAAAAACACATTTGCTACAGATGCATACTATGCCAACTCAAAATATTACATTCCCCAAATATTATGCCAGAGGAAATCTTACAATTGAAACTCATTGCTTTTTTCGTGTTGGTCAGATAATTATACAGCAGTTTTCAAAGTTGAATTTGACGAAGAGTTATGGGTCACGATAACGATAGAACTAAGTAATGTGTATTGTAAACCTAAAAAAAAAGACCATCAAAGTTTTCAGATACTGTCCCGGTCTTACGATCAATAACTCAAGCATGCTTACAACCCCGGTCTACGCTATGCTGACTCTTGCACAATTCCGATGCTTATATTCAACAGGGTACCAATTTAGATGCAGTAGATATGCATATTTCGAATAAGAAATTCTCGTCATTAGTGCTTGAATTCGAAACGATCGAAAATCCAAATAAACATACACAAATCGATGAAAAGAACAAATCGACCACATGACCACTTAACCTCGTTTTCTCCTTTTATAGCTTAAAAATACATCCCAGGGATAGACAATACGGTGGCGTTCCGTGGTGAAGGTCAAACGTCCATACAATGCGTTGGGCGGTGCATATATAATACTATTTGTATGGCGCCAGACTCTACCAGAAGTGAATACACTCTAACAAACTCTGTTCGTATCACCGGTTGGGTTTCGTTTGACACACACTGTCGAAAGTCTGCTCATATTTAAATACACTTTAAAAAAAAAAAAAAAAAAGTTCATTCCTATATTTTACAAAGGTGCAAAATGCGGACACAAAGTTGAAAATTATTATATCATGTTCGGAATGTACAATTGGGAAATCGCCAATCAAAGACTTCGTTATATAGTATATAGAACAATATTCCTTACCATATTTCCAAAACCCAAATATGATCAGTAAAGTTCCAAGCTGAGAAACCATTGTTCTGAAATATATTAATGAAATAGTTAACCTTCAAATATAATAAATCAATGGATATCACAGCTATTATTATTAGGTTTATAAACACACGCACACACGCACAGACAGACAGACATACAGAAAAAAAGCAATATCTGAACGTAAATAAAAGAGAAACATGTCTGCAATGTCCGTGTAGAAATTTCGTAATTTTGTACAACAAACACACATTTAATTGTCCTTGGTTTTAACCATGGTTCGATCCCTCCATCTTCCACATACGATACGAGCACTCTACTCATCAATTTCACTAGACGGTCTTCATTTTGAATGTTTGTTTTTTAATTTGAGATTAAAATAATTCTACAAGACATTGTTTGTTCAATATGCATCTAATAAAAACACATTCGTTGGTACAAAATGCCTGTTTTGTTTTCAATAAGTGATGATTGTTTACCACCAAGAGAACAATTTTTCCGCAATATCACTGCAATAACAATTTACATTTCGAAGAGATTATGAGAATGTCCACATTGTACTAGATCAATATGCTAATTGTACTGTAACAGCAATCTGCGGATGGATAAATCGCTCCATTCGGACACATTATCGTAATGTCGAGCCAACCAGCCTTTGTCCGTACTTAAATTATGCGTGTTAAGTGGAGTAACACACAAATACAAATTTTACTGACTTTGAATTAGGGGCCGTCGTGATCGTACGGTAGTTGGATTTACAACTACCTATGTAATGAGTGTATATCACCACTTTAGTTGAGAGTTCGAATCCCGCTCCGGCGAGGTGTACTCGATACAACATTATGTGATAGTTTGTCAGTGACTTGCGACAGATCGGTGATTGACTGTGTTCACTCGGCTTTCCTCTACCGATAAAACTGACCACCATGACGCAACTGAAATATTGTTGAAAGGGCAATAAACGCCATAACCCTAACCCATAACCCTGTCTTTCATTTGATCCTACCACACACGAGGCGATCATGCTAAACGAGGTTGTGCTTTGTTTACTGTGGATAGTTTTAAAGATAAATGTTTACATACCTCAGCCCTCAAATTAACTGGAATTTATACGAGAATGACACATTGATTGATATGAATCAGTTTTGAGGAAATATGGAGAGGAAATTGGCTAAACAAAAATAGGAAATTAACAATCGTATAATTATAATATAGGTATGACTTGATTCATATACAAATGTAATAGAGATTGTCCTAATTGGTACCAGGAAACTGAGTATATAAACATATATAGACATAACTATATGTCATATAGAACTTCAAAGGGGTCGTCGTGGTCGTGGTAGTTGAATTAACAACTACTTATTCGATCAGTGCCTATCACCACTAACGTTGTGAGTTCGAATCCCGCTCAAGGCGAGGTGTACTCGATACCACATTATGTGATAAAGTTTGTCAATGACTTCCGTGAGGTCGGTAGTTTTCTCCGGATACTCTGGTTTCAACCACCAATAAAGCCGACCGCCACGATATTCCTGAAATATTGTTGAAAGTGGCGTTAAGCACCATAACCCCAAACCACCTATATGACCTCAACATGCATGCACAGTATGCCTTTATAAATACCACAGTGAATCAGTAATATACAAACTGTAATAGAAACGTAGATATCTATATATCTAATTAACTACGCCCGGCATGTTTCGAAGATAACCTTCATCATGTACGTCAATAGTCAAAATGTTACTAAGCCAAAATAAATTAAAGTTTTTAGGAACAAGAACACCAAGGTTTGTGTGAGGATGGTTGACCTTAGTTTTAATTAATTACATTATTTTAGAACTGTAAGTTTCAAGCATAAATATATATAACATGACATTATCCCGACTACTGGGCGGATCATACCATCAGGACTAATAGTCCACCAGTAACGATATCAACCCAGTGATAGTAATTAAAACTTAGATATCTAATTTATTACACACGAAACGTTTCTGGATTAACCTTCATCAGGTACGCACAGTCAAAAGATTGGAGAGGAATAACATGTAAAAGTCTTTGTAAGCAAGTAAACCAAGTCTAAGCAAAAAAGACAAATTTGACTGAGGTTATAAATGCTTGAGAAAGATTGACCTTTGTTATAATCATTTACATTATGTAGGAACAGTAAGGTAAGGGTTATGGCTTTCAACTATAGTTCAGTTATATCGTAGGGGTCAGATTTATTGGTGGAGGAAACTGGAGAACCCGGAGAAAACCAACCTGTCGTAAGTTGCTGGCAAACTTTATCACATAATTATGTTCTTGTAAGGCGCGATTAATACATACTCTAATGGTTACTTATTAAAGTATTTGTTTACATATAACTTATAAGAAGATTTGAGTCCACCGGATAATCAAGCTAAGACTAGATATTTTACATTTGAAGGAGTGTTAAATGTATGCAAATATTCATTTTATAGACATAATATCTGAAAAGTGGCTGCCAGAAATTAGCTGATAGAAAGTGGCTACTAGAAAAGAGGCTGCTAGAAAGTGGGCGATATAAATTTGGCTGTTAGAAAGTGACTGCCAGAAAATTGGCTGTTAGAAAGTTGCTGCTAGAAAATTGGCTGCTGGAATATTGGATGCTAGAAGTTGGCTGATAGAAAGTGACTACTAGAAAATTGGCTGCTAGAAAGTGACTGCTAGATAATGGCTAATAGAAAGTGGCTACTAGAAAATTGGCTACTAGAAAATTGGTTGCTAGAAAGTGACTGCTAGAACATTGGCTGATAGAAAGAGGCTACTAGAATTTTGACTGTTAGAAAGTGGCTGTTAAGCTAACAAAAATAAGAAAAAAGTAAATGGCTGCTAGAAAGTGGCCGTCAGCTTCCATCTGGTCGTATGTTACATGAATAAGGGTTAGTAAACAAACCAATACAAAATAAATCGTGTAGGTAATCTCTATTTAATTTACTATTTGTTCTAAGTTTATCAACATGTGCTATGGCCAAAATTCAACACATTCTATTCCGTTAGAATTCAACCAGCTTTCGACCCACTGACTGATTGTACTATGTCCATATAAAACAAAATATATCGTTACAAAAAAAAACAGGATATATATTTCGAAAAGAACAAAATAATAGTTCTAATAAACGAAATAACTTTTCGCTAAAGCGAATTATTATTTCAATACAACGAAATGGCATAATAAAAATAAAAGAGTTTTTCATGTCACCAAGCGAGCTCCACAAACTAGAAATTTAACACAGGTCTATATTTTGCTTTATATACACATTCATTACTGTTATAAGAATGTTAAATTGCTACCACTGCAAATTTATAATCACACCCTTCAAAAAGTTGACTGCAGGGCAGATCACCACGAACATCTATAGAGTCGATTGTAATTCTAAGGGAGTAACCAAATGATAGAACACATGTACAATGAGCACTATAAAAATATAAATGAATATAACTCCTATAAATAGGTGGTCTTTATTCAATTAAATGTGAATCGCTTCTAGGAAAAGTGATTGTTGTTTTACGCCAACTCCGTTTTTTTACGCCAACCCAGCAATGTGTCAGCTATATTACGGGGAGAAGAAGTTAATTCTCAATGAGATGATGATGAGGCCCGCTTTGTACAAGATCCACACGCTTAGCTGTATTTGCATAGTGCTAGCTCACTGAAACAACAGTCCTTGGATAGACATGTTGCACCACTCGGACACATTATCATAATGCCGTGTCAACCAGTTTTTGCTCTTTCTCCTGAATGCTGCGTGCTTAGCGAGGAAGCAACAAACCCACGATCTACCGCACTCGAGGCGAGCACGTTAACCGTTATACCACAGATGCGGTTGTCATTTCTTGACATTTATATTATTATATACATACCTGTTAACCCTTCCCCTTTTCGCGGGAGTCTCCCGCGTAAGAGCCTTATCTCCCGCATGGACTGGGTCTCATGCGCGGGAGACATTAATCTCCCGCACACACCTTTTCCTCCCGCACGATATCCCCCCAACAAAAAAATCAAGAACAACAAAATCTTGACCTACATTTTGCGATCAATATTTCTGGAAATTCCCCATTTGGAACTCTCACGCTGATGAATAACGCCGAGAGATACGAATGTAAATGATATCCTGTTATATGATCGACTATTACTGGAAATCAATATATCAACTGAATTAAAATATAAAATTCCCGATGTTCTTATTATAATTGAACAACTAATGATGCAATGCATTGTGACGTGTTTCACAACATAAGTTTTTTTGGGGGGAAATACATATCCTTACTTAATTCTGGTTTTCATGTGTACATGTAGGCATACAATCTATTTTTAAATTACATTTAGCCACTTGTTCGAACTTGTGATTCATTTGTACATGCAGTTCCTATTAGTGGTATTTTGCAATAATAGCGTGCAAACAATTTTGTTTCTTTAACCTAAATTTTTAATATCTTTTGACCTTTTAGGGAAATATATTTTGACCCTTCAAGGAAATATCATTTGTGCGGCTTTCATTATAAGAATAAAATGAACAACAAAAACTGCCACATTGTTACAACAGTTCCAATGAGACAGAAGATCCATGCACCATTCATTGATGCACAGGCGCTCGTGGCACGGACCACCCCACTTTTTCTAACTTTCGGTTTACAAATTTATTTTCAATAAAATTTCTTTATTTCTTTATTATTTCATCTCTTTTTCCTTATTTTAACTTGTTCGTGTCAATATTCATACAATCTTATGTTAATATCAGGGGCGGATCCAGGATTTCAAGTTAGGGGGGGGCGTACTCAAAGAAATTGCGCCGAGCGGAGGGAGGCGCGAAATATTTTGGGGTATTTCGTGTGTAAATTCACGATTTTACGCCAATAAAGCAGATTACAGAATCTCCCTCCTACCCCTAACCTCCAATTCTAAAAATAAAACCGTGGTGAGCAAACTACATTGTATGTCAAATTTGTAGTTTAAGTTTCAATTCAATCCATGGAGTGGTTATTTAGGAGTTGCGGGTTGCAGAATCATCCTCCTACCCCCTCCACCCGGCCTTCAATGAAAAATCTAAAAACCATTGTGCACAACTACAATGTATTTCAAGTACATTATTTAGTTTAAGTCAATCAATTGCGTGGTTACAGTCAGGGGAGTTGCGGATTGCAGAAATCTTACAGACGGACGGACGGGCAGACATCAAGTGTTTGAGCAACGGGCGTAAAAACCTCATTACACTAAAAGATCAAACAACAAAAATATATCAAAGTTCCCGAGAAATATGCTTACGGAAATTAGGTGTGAGATATGCATAAACCATTTTGTCGAGATTTTTTTCACACTTTCATGTGCATGCAGTTGTAGATATTAATTTATTACAAATAAATTGTAGTCAGAATTTTTTGTTAAAAATGTTTAAAAAAAATTGTACAGACATCCATTGGTAGATATAAATAATGTAAACGTACCCGGACAAAGGATTTGTTCACACTTTCTTGTGCAGATACCTCGGGCAGATGCAGAGATTGTTACAAATAAATTGCCGCTATTTTTTTTTATTAATATGTTACTTTGTATTTTAATGTACAATATACCAACGCGTATTTTTACTGATCTTTACTTGAAAAGTAAAAGGCAACATTTTCGGGTATTTGTATACAAATCAAACTTATATTTTTTTTTCATATGAAATTGCAGAATTTCGAATTCAAGAACTATTTGAACCATTATTTAAAGAGAAGTGACCATTTTCTTGGGACACTCAAGTTTCTACACACTGTCTCAGTTTCATCATCTGATTCTCTCGTTATAGGTTTTCGTTGTATGTTTTATAAATGAGATCAATTGTTAAATTAATTATTCGAAGTATTGATTGAATTTACTTTTTAGTTTACCTTTGACTTTTCTCGTCTCGTCGACGAATAAGAAATGTATCCAATCTTGCTTGTTTTCTTGGCCTAGAATTTTTGTCCATTTTATAATTTCTAAATAGCACGTGTACATGTAGTTGTAAAATTGACTGCAGAAATAATGTTTAATTAGCGTGAGAAAATAGTTGATGTCTGGTACCTCGGAACCAATCAGAATGGAATAATCTTTGAACTACTGACGGCGAATACATATATGAATCAGCGAACACATCCAACGTGTATTTACAATGTGTAAGAATATTTTACTACAGGTCACGAGTTAACCATTCATGAAAAAATTATTTATTGAACTGCTTAATTAACGTTGTATAACATATGCTTTGCGAATTTTAGGGGGGCGCACGCCCCGCACGCCCCCTCTAAATCGCCACTGAATATCAAATTGTATGTTTCGACCTATATATATCTGTGACAGATGTTAGGCAAATGTTATTCATTAATTTTATATTTTTAGAATGGAAAACATATATCTATTTTTATCTAATCTATGAAAATTCTAGGACACGACACCAAATCAATATTTCGGGAACAGTATTGTAAAAGGTAGGATTTGTTTTTATCTGTCTTTTACAAAACATATTTAATTTACTGTATTTTTAAATTAATATGAAAGGAAACGGATATAAATGAACATAACATGTAGACACAAATTCAATTACTGTTCATTTCAGTCATAGTAGGGTTTTCAATAGTGACACTTGAGTCATACGCTTTAGTTGTCATTCATTTAATATTCCACTGTCGTCAAAGTGCTCCGACTGAACATGTTTCGTCAGGTTCCAGTTATGTCAGCTCAGCATGATTGACATGCAGGTGACGACAAACAATCAGTATTATGACCATATAGCATTATTCTATCTTGAAACCAGAAGATATCATTATCAGTGTATTATTTTTGTTTGTTTTGACCTATATGTTGCTGTAGTTATCTTCATCGATTACTCAGATATGGATAAAATGATGGACATAAAACAATGACAAATGCTAATAATGAGCCTGAAATCATCAAATAAAGCTATAAAAAGTAGTCCATATGTGGATTAAAACACAAAGCCTTTGTAATGCTTAGATAAATGATAATCTACACTGGTGTGCTATCATGAATAGTCTTAGACTAAATACAGTTAAACATAATGCGTATTTACGTAAATTTCTTCCGATTTGTCAACCAGTAATTCCCGGTTGAGTCACCAAAATTGTAATTAACTAGAACCGGTTTTGTCACAGTACAAATTGAAAGATTAATGGAAAAAAGTCCAATATCACAATTATGTTTCCTTTTTTTTATAATTTATTTAAGCATGCAACTGTTTCTTTGTTCAGTATATAACTACAAACACCACTCCAAGACATGACATACGCACACTGTTTAATATATTGATTGTACATGTTTTATGGAATTCACGTTTTGTTTTATTTGCATTGCAGTTAGAGATGAATACTGGAAGCTTGTCCCCATTTAGTTGTTACTACTGCCAAACGACATTCTTGAATATTTAGCTAATACAAATAAATGAGGGTAATCGCAAGATTGAGAGATAAGATGTTTTAATAGGCGAAGTATTTCTTCGCCGTCCCGTTAATGTTTTTTGTTGTCCTGCACTTGTTCTATTTGAGCAGTCACATTGCATTGAAGGGATACTTTTTTGTTAAATTTGGTCACTTTTCTGGTACCTGATTCAGATTGAGCGACGATAAGAAACAATAACAGCATTTATGCTTTTCAGCTTTTAGCGCGAACTTCACAGAGGACATAATCAAAAAACATAAAAGAAAACAACTGTCAAATTGTCTAAAAAGAGCAGCAACACCAGGGAGAGAATGTACGTCATAAGGTAGAATGTCGGACCCCAAATTTGGTAGCCATTTTTGCCGCTTGAAGGCAATGTTTTACATATAACATTAGTTATTGTAATGATTCTTTAGCGTTAAAAAAATAACATGCAATCTATTTGACGTATTTCTTGATATTTTTAAATAGACAATAGTTAAAAGCAGTGTAGATCGGAGAAAGTCAGACAAAATAACCCGCCGGTTGTTGACTGATTTTGTCTGTTTATATAATTATGAGTTTTGACTTTCCCTATGTAAGATTGTTCGGAGTTCGCTAATTTTGTTATTACCCTTATTTTAATTAACAACAAATAGAAAAAACATCAATATACTGCAAAACTCTTCGTGTATTTCAATTTTATTGATACAAAAATGCATATATATATCATTTATTAAACTCTTTTGATTCTAAAGACGGTCTAAATTAGAAGTCTTGATGACACAGCCCCCCCCCCCCCCCCCAAATAAGTTATGAAATGAATTCTCAAACTGGAGTCGTGTTAACACAGCTTCGCGATATTCCAGCATCACCAATGTATGGAGTTTACATTTCGCAACTCATACGTCATTCTAGAGTTTGTGCCAAGTACAGTGATTTACAAGACGGCGATCGGCTTCTGACGCAAAAGCTACTCAAACAAGGCTACGTTGCTCATAGGTTGAAGTCATCGCCACAAATATTCTACGGTCGTCATTACAATCGGTTTGACCGTTACGAAATATCTCAAATGACAATGGATCATATACTTCTTAGGTAGATGTTTTATTTTCTCTGTCACTGTCAAGAATTTTGGACCTGACTGTTTATATGAGTAACACGGAGGGTGTCTTATAAGAGGCTGAGGAGCTGCTTACCCTTTGCGAGCACCAGACTTCACCTCTGATGTTTTTTGTGGGGTCAGTGTTGCTCATCCTTTTAGTTTATGTGTTGTCCTGTTGTGTATCTTTACGTTCTTAGTTCCGTGTTGTGATGTCCGTTACGATTTCCGCATACAAACGATGTTCGGTTCGTCTTTATCTCCAGTTGTTTGTAGGAGAGCTCATGTTTTATTGTGTTTTGTGTATGTTTACGTATATTGATGTCCAGCATTTTGCTGTTGTTCAACTTTTTGGCTCTCTGTGTTGTGCTTTGTTTGTATTCGTCCTGTGTCGTGTGTACCCACTGCACCAACTGAGCAATTGTTCAGCTATATCATGGCGAGAACAAGTTAATTTTCAATGAGATGATAATCAGGTCCGCTTTGTACTAGACCAACACGCTTAGTTGGATTCTTTATAGCACTAGCTCACTGAAACAACAGTCCGCGGATAGACATTTCGCACCCGTCGGACACAATATCCTGATTCCGATTCCGGCTCCTTAATGCTGCCAGCTTAGCGGAGAAGCAACACTACCAATTTGATGGTCTTTGTTTTGACCAGATCGGGGCTCAATCCCACGATCTTTCGCACTCGAGTCTTCCGCACTCGAGGGGAGCACGCTAACTATTACACTAGTTCTAATAATAAAACCCTAAATGCTCGCTTACTCGCAAGGGTTATAACGGGATGCAATTACACGTAATGGAGCAGCCGCCGAGATTTTTTGCGCTCGCTTACAGAGTTTCTGACGCCTGCATTTATCAATAATAAGACATTCCTTTTGTCCATTATTATAACAAGTTTTTATCACCTACCAGTATTTTAGAATGTAATTCCCACAACATAAAAATCCATATCAGAACATTTTGAATTTCGTCATTTCCGGCCTCACTATTTGAATGTCGATACCATATTTGGTGATGTAGTAAGAAATACCATATTTAGAAAAGCTCCGCCTTCCGTAGTTTGCGGTTATGGAAAACGATCGATAAATTTGAAAAAGGTTGTTTCTATCTTTGTAAAGCATATATTTCTCAGCCAAACCGATTTAACAAGGACTGGGATCATCAGTAATAGTTATAACTTATAATGAAATGTTTGAAGCGTAAAAGTGAGTTTTTATGTTTCAAATGCAACTTTTTTTTGGCTCCATTGTGACGAATGGGACCGCGTTGTAGCTCTGCCGAGACACAAGTTTGTCACAGGAGCTACATTATTGCAGCTAACTATTACACCACCAATGTGGTTGGATTAAAATTAGTATTTAACTGCAGTTTACACACAAATAAATTAACAAAATGTAATGACTTGTTAAAATCTATTAAACTCGTCTATGACAATTTTCACTTAAAGGGGAATATGCGGTATTGCCTATCGACAAAATTTGTGGGCGGAGCTTAATATAAAAAATTCCCGTTGATATGAACAGCATATTTATGAAACTCTATGTCACATGACCAACGTGACCTAAAGGTCACATATCTCAGAAATTTGAATTTCGAAGTGATTTTCATAGTATTTAGACTGATGAAGAATATTATTTTTAATAAGACTTAAAAGTTTCATAGAGAGGAACATTAGCGACCGTGCCTGTCAAATATTTTACTCCAAAAATAACTGTGAAACTATGTATCATTGATTTTTCCTCCTCGAGATAACCGTGGTCAAAATAATGAACAATCTGAATGTTTGCTCCACCCACAGCTATTTATACCCACGATCCCGGTCGAAGCAAAAATGATTTAATGGTCAGTGACCCACGACTGATCACATTTCCATACTTTCCACTCATCACACTCGGGTCAATTCGTTTCGTTTTTGAAACTAATATGCATTTTAGTAACTTCCATTATAACATTACACAATTTAATTTGATGTGAATACTGCAATCTGATCGGCTGATCCGCCTGAAGATAAATTTGGTTATATTGGATAACTTGTATTGGTATTGTAACGTCACCAAAATATTAATTCGCCAACGACAAATTCAGATAGTCCTATTGAATAATCGTAATTAAAATCGAGGAATCATTAAATTTTGCTTGAAAAATCAAATTATAAGGAATATTTTCAATTTTTGTACAGGGTGTACTTGTATAAACTGGTTTGGAACAGTTAATGCTTTTCATAAACCGCCGTTTTATTAAGCGTAAACTGCACCAAACCAGGTTATATCGTATAACCTGTTGAAAAATTGAAAATATTCCTTAAATAGCTCAAACTTTCCTTTAAACCGGATTTAATAGATTAAGAAAGACACGATCTTACTTGTCAATATAATATTTGTTGAGCATAGCCCATGGGTAATTTCTACCCGTTCTTCTCCTTTCATGTTAATTTATGAGGAAATACTTTACTTTAAAATAAGATGTGATTAGCTGTTAATCGGAATGTCACGACCAATCATTTTGAATATTTTTAAATGATCTGTTATTAAATCCAAAGTAATATCAATAAATGTTTGTTGTATCTGTTTTCCTTCTTTTGGGATACACTCGGCAAAAAAATAAACTAGAAGTTCAGTGGGCTGAGCCTGTGTCGCTCACCTTTCATTCTATTGGAGGAAACTTTATACAGAACCTTCCATAGGTGCTTCCTACCAAATTACTGTTCATATGGCTACTCGGTTTCAGAGGAGAAGATTTTTTTTTTAGAAATAACCAGAAACAAGAATTGTCTATGATTGCCAATTTTGTTAACAGATCGGGACGAAATGAACAAAATTTATAGAAGAATGTCCATATATGTTTTCTACCAAGTTTTAGTTCATTTGTCCATGCGGTTTCAAAGGAGA
This sequence comes from Bathymodiolus brooksi, assembly GCA_963680875.1. Taxonomy (NCBI): domain Eukaryota; kingdom Metazoa; phylum Mollusca; class Bivalvia; order Mytilida; family Modiolidae; genus Bathymodiolus; species Bathymodiolus brooksi. The sequence goes on along the minus strand of OY804580.1, from coordinate 78,276,854 downwards.
ACATTTTTTTAGAAATCGTCCAATCAGAAACAAGAATTGCCTGTGGCGGCCATGCCTGTTAATGGATCAGGACGAAACGAACAATCTTTATAGAGGACCGTCCATAGATGCTTCCTACCAAGTTTCGGTTCATTTGCAGTTTTTAGGTATTTTTTACCAATGTTAAGTTGAAGGTTTGGTAAAAAATAGCTAAAAAAATGACAGTGCTCAATGTCATAATCTCCCCTCCCCCCAAAAAAATCAATCCTCCAATTGATCTTTGAGGTTCTATAATTTAAAAATATACTAATTTTACGAGTATTTTTTAACTAGGAAGTAACACAATCACAAAACTTATTTTTCGTTCCGTTTCTTATGTATATGTATATAAATGAAAAATGCATACAGAATCGAACAAAAGGACAATAGTATATTGTTCATATTATATGATATATGAAGATTTCATGTTTTCACTATTAAAGACACAAGTGCTATATGTTTAGTGAAAAATAGAAATAATGAAAAATGTCCCAATCCAAGCAATAAAAATCAATAAATAGTGCGCGTAGGAGGTGGTGACGAACTATACGGAGAACAATGGAATTGTTCTGGTTCTGGTGACCGTCGAATATCTATTGTCCTCGGGGCTTAAAACCCATGGCCGCAGGCTGTTCTCTTTCATAGACTTATTCCCTCCGTATTTCATCACACATCAAAATATACACCCAACAATTCCTTCAAAATGCGATTTTTATATATGAGCAGGGCCAAATCCGTTCACTCTCCGGTCTGCAAACTTCCCAATTAAATTAGCACCCTTGATTCTCTACACAACTCTCGTTTACACTTCTACTTTAAGATCTACAGTTTAAAAGATATCTCAAATTTTCGTTATTCTAATCAACAAATTATTACTTTAGTATATATTATTCAATCATGTAATAGGGCACCCATCAACGTATATTGTAGCACACACATGCATATTTTTTTTACATATCTATTAGATCAAATGTGACACAATTGCAATTTATTTTCAGTTGCATTAATATTGTATGATATTCAATTATTTGTTATCGAAGTGCAATATAAAGGGCAATGCCGAATCCAGCACGATACTCCAACAGCAAGTCACCAAGAGCTTCCACTAGCACCAATTTGTTTACAAATCTTTATTGTCCAGCAAGCGAAGAGCCATTATAATCGTACTTACAATATTGCATCTTGCATGTTGGCACCATGTTGACCCTCTAATATCTTGAATTGGTAAAAACCATACCAACCCGTCAACCTGATACATAACATGAATATAATACTGAATCAAAAACTCGTCAAAGTGGGTTGAAATAAGAACGCTCTAAATGCAGGCCTCTTCGGGTTATCATTTTTCAATAGAGTCATAAAGTTAATGCTTTATTTTACTATAGAGTCTGATTGTGGTCAAGTAAGATTTCAAAATATAAGTCTTTTCAAGGAGAATTTTCAGCGCGGAAGTTTTAAATGATTGATTATGTTCAAAGAAAAAGTTCGGATCAATTAATTTAGTGCTATGGCTGCCATTTTAGATTGACATCAACATCATAATTTCGGATATGTCTTCATCAGGACCATTCCTACAAAGTTTCTGTTCGGATGGGATATTGTGGAAAAGTGCGAGGATCATGACAGACACAAACTAACGATATGGACTTTGAATATCAGTTAAATATTATAATAATTTATGAAATATGCTCAAGATTCATGTCTAGCACAATATATATCCTTCCGAACTGCCTCAAATTAAAACCATAAATATTAAAAAAAAGTCAACCTTTTTTTTATTTATATTTTCTCTTCCTTGTCATTATTAGAATTACACGATGATATAATTGGTTTATCTAATATTAGGAGTAAATGACTTTTAAATTCGTTTGAGAGGTACTTAAAACGCATATCCTTGTGATAAAATTTCACTTCTATGTGATTTACAAGAATCGTGTTTACTTCCTCGTTCAATAGTTGAGAGGATCCGGCTTCTACATCCCGTAGTCTCTCGGTCGCAACATTCAAAACTGTTGTCTCTTCTATCAAATATTACATCCAATCATCTTAATTATACGAGTAACATGGCGGGTGCATTGTAGGAGGCAGGAACTGATTCCCATTAGTGAGTACTGAGATGCACCTACAGTTTTGTTGGTGTTTGTGTTGCTCATCTTTGTAGTTTGATGTGTTCAATAGTTCAGTATTTGGTAGCAATTGAAGTCGAACTTTTCACTTATTTATTGACCTTCCTAGCTAACACAGTTTGGGACTGATGTTCACTAAGACATATAAAACAGGGAGAATATCATTTAAAAAGTAACTTTTAAAATCGCATTTCATACTCTAAAGTATGTATTCACATTAATATGGATGATCATGATGAATGTAAGTCAACATGACAGATAAGTACTGTTATCTCAAACACGGATACACGTTTCACCAGATAACTGCAATAAAAAAATCATAACATATGCAGTTTTATTTATCTCTCTTAAAGAAATGTTTGAAAATACCCAAATGGGTAATCAGAAGCTGTAAATCGATGAACAGCAATATACTGTAATGGTCAAGAGAAAAGCCACAAATAACAACAAACTATAGTAGATAAAACACTACTCATTAAATTCATAGAATGAGCAACAATAATCTGACTAAATTCCGGGAGTTGAATTCCTGTGATACAGAGGGAAACAGGTGTTGTTCCACTAGTGGCATCCGTCATGCTACTCTTACTAGAAAGACGCTAGAATTCATGGAAGAGGAAAGGAGGACTGACGATATTGATGCAACCGCAACGGACCATTCCTGTGGTCATCGATGTTATCGATATATTTCATAAGTGCTCTCTTTGTCATGATGGCTACCATAAAACTGATGACTTCAACACAACTACTAGGAACGATTGATTAAGTATGTTTCATGTTAACATCAACTAACACATGTCCACTTATTTTCCCTTTTTGGTACAGGTACTGTGCGTAATGTAATTTAGAGAAAGAAAAAACGTTTTAGCTTTATTTTTTGTTCTTTACTTTATTGCCTCAAGTGGACAATGAAACGGCTTTTTATCTACTGATTTATATGTTAAGACTAGGCTTAGCTATATAGGTACTGGTGACGGTAGGAAAGGGGAGGGCAAGGGCGTTATCAAGTCATAAGCGAACAAGACTGACATTGACCATAGTTATTAATCTGTTTGAAAAGAAAGCATAATATACAAGTATATTCTTCAAAAATGTCATGTGTGTTTTCAATTGCATAAGTATATCTTAGTTTATCCCCACAATACCAATATAGTATACAATAGATATTCATATTCACTTCTACAAATGTCTGTAATTGTATAATATTTAGTCAAATGAATGAAATATTTATTTAGAATAGCATTTCTTAACCTTGATAAAATACAATTATAGCTTTTGTATGAAGTCGATACGTGGTTATATTATTAATCTGATATCATTCTTAAAATTTGATTAGTAGATACCAAATCAGTGATATACTGTCAACGATTTCTGTAATATAGAAAATAGCAGATTGCACGGTCATGCAACACGTTACTAAAAATAAACAAGACCACGTGATTAAATCAGACCATGCAATATACAAAAACAGGTCAACATTTTCAAAAAATTCAAAAATTCAAAAATTTTAAAGAATTTCTAAAAAATTCAAAAATTTCAAATGTTTCGTAAAATTTCAAACTTATAAAATTATTATCTTTTTTTAAAGTTCCAAATTTTCAAAAAGTTTCAAAAATTTCAAAGTTTTCATAAAATTTTAATATTTAAATAATATTATTATATAGATAGGTGTGAATTTATCATCTGTAATATTATAATCATATCCATTCCTGCAAATTGTTATAGAAACAACTGTTTTCGGAAAATTGATGGTGTCATAAATACAGCACTTGGTCACTCTTATTGTGTCATACATTGATCACATGATTGTACCCATTGTGTCATCAATTGACTATTTGAACTCACTCATAGTGTCATAAATGCAGCATATTGTCTTCGTCATTGTGCCAAAGTGATAAATCAGTCTCACCCATGAGTTCATTGTTTGATCTTATGGTCTTACTCAAAGTGTCATACATTGATCATCTAGTTTCACTCATTGTGTCATACATTGATCATCTGGTCTCACTCATGGCATCATATATTCATCATGTGGTTGTCTAATATATATTATTCCATGGGGCCCTCGTGCTGGTGATCGTCTGGTAGTTGGATATATAACTACACATTCAATCATTACCTATCACAACTAACGTTTTGAGTTCAGGCTAGGTGTACTCGATACAACATTATGTGATAAATGTTGTCAGCTATTTAAGGTAGGTAGGTGGTTTTCTCCTTATATTCCGATGTCCTCCACTAATAAAACTTACCCCACGATATAGCCAAAATATTGTTGAAAGTGACGTTAAACACCATAACCCACCCAACCCTACATATTATTTTATCTTTAACTTGTGTTGTCCTTTCTGTCTGGATGGTGTTGTGCAATTCCTCCTAAATATATTTGTTGTGTCTATTATAATTGACAAAGTCTGATAAAAGATTATGTGGATGTCTGTCATCATTAGGATGTAGTCTTAACTGAAGCTCTACAAACTGTATAGCATTATGATCGTATATATTTTTTTATCTCTCGAAAAATCTAATTTTAGTACACAAAAAGTTTGAAGATACCAAAGAATCCGTATATCGAAGAAGAACAGACAACACAATGGACAAAAGAAAAAGTACAAAAGGACAAACAACGATATACAAAACATACATATAAAACTAAAGATCAAGTAACACGTACCCCATTAAAAACTGAGGGTGAACTCATGTGCTCTGGAAGGGCAAACAGTTCCTGCTCCACCAGTGGCACCCATGGTGCTAATCTAGTTACAAATCTGGTAATAAGTCGTGAATGAGGAAAGGACCGGGAAGTGCATACGACAAGGGGAACATATCCGTGGTAATTTTTGACAAAGATATTCCATAACGGTCAACCAAGTCATGGTGGCGATCGTAAAATTTTCGAAGTGATGACTTCAACTTTACCAAAAGGAACTCTTGGTTTAGTAGCTTCCTTGTTAGCAACAACCCGCTATGAAGGATATCCTGATAGGAACCACAAGTTATGTAATATCGTATAATCTGAGAGAGATATACTCCATATGCAGGTGCTGCAGGAATGTTGTTACATATAAATGGAAAGTTCACAATGGGAAAATTGAAATCATCTCTTTTGTCGTAAAGTTTCGTTCGTAACCGACCCTCACTGTCGATTTCGAGGTGTAGGTAATGTTGTGAAGCAGACCTATCTGTATATGTTGTATCCTTTATTTCAAGCTCAATGGGATAGATGCAATCAACAAAATCACCAAAAATAGAATTACTTAGTGAAAGGACATCATCAATACAGCGGAACGTGAAATTAAAGAATCGGGCTAGCTTCTTTTCGTTTTTCTTGAGAAGCCCTTGTATGAAGTTTGCCTCATACGAATAAAGGAACAAGTCGGCGAGAAGAGGAGCACTGTTTGTATCCTTAGGTATGGGGACTGTCTGTTGATAAACACGTCCACCAAACATAGCAAATATGTTGTCAATCAAAATCTCGAGCATGTTGAAGATATCAGTTTCAGAGAACTCTTTAGTACATGTTGTCTTAGACAAAAGGTTGTCGAATGATATGATGTGTATCCAAAAAATAAGTATAATGACACTATTATTAGTTTTAAGTTTCTTTAATTTTATTTCATAACTTGTTAATATTTTGTTAAGTAAGTAAAGTTGTCAATCACTTGTTTAGATTATTATATTGATAAGTTTTACATTATTGTCTTTTACATGTTTTAATTTCAATTCTTCATCTGTAATATTATAATCATATCCATTCCTTCAAGTTGTCATAGAAACAACTGTTTTGGCAAAACTATTGTTGCAAGATATTTGGAAACTAGTATATCAAATAGTACTATATATCTCTAAAACTAAAACAGGCTTTAACACATATGGTACAGAAAAGCTGTTCCGTTCTCGTTTGTCAGCAACAACTTGTTGTTAGCTCTGTTAAAATATATTGCAGTCGGACAATCCAATCTATCATCACTTCTAATAAGTTGTCTCCCTTGCCTACCATCTGATGTTAGTTCTACGACATTGTGCGATCTACATGACGTCACGTAAACGTTATAATTATTATCAACGGATACACCCCGTGGATCCTTCAACACTAATGCGTCTCTATATTCCCACAGCTTTTCCCCTTTTATCGTGTAGCATGTCACGGTACTAGTGTTACAGTTTGTTTGATATATTTTTTCTCCACATGTTGTTAGATAGGAAAGGTTCGGCAAGTTTCTTTGTTTAACTAAAGTGGTAACTCTATCATCAGATAACTTCATCTTTTTTATACCTCGCTGTTGTTCACACCATAATAATACTTCGTTGTGATGTGTTATTCCATAGCATGGTTTACTAGTTGTAATATGTCTTTTTGTTTTTGTAGAGTCGATGCTTATTATCTCTATACCGTTGTCTGTTGAAACAGCTACAGTTGTATCAACTATACATGTAACGTCAAACGGGTAACCCAGTGAACAGGTTATTACCTTATCTAATGTACCGTCATCCTTAAGTATCACGAGTCTACTATTGTTATAATCCGCAAATATAATCATAGCATTCGGACAAACGATGCATCCTGTTATAGCAATGTTACCTTTTCGTGTAGGAATATAAAATGTAGTATGTAGAGTAAGCTTAATGTCATTGATTGACTTTACAGATGGATGTTGTATAACAGACATAATTTGTGCCTGCTCAGCCTTCATTGTCTTGATAAGTACTGATGGAGGACTTGTTTCTATAGATACGGATCCAAATGTTGTTATATTACACAATATATCCTTTATATTTGTATTAAAGTTGTATCTTAAGGTAAGTTGTTGTAGCCATCCATCTTCAGATAAAACCATTAGGTACTCCTCCTCCTTCTTTACCTCTTCATCAATGGCTTTACTACCTAGGAAGGTTTGTAGGTTTGATGCATACTCTTTAATAGCTATAATGTCACTTTGTAATCCTTCTACGGTCTTTGAATTCTTAGAAAGCTGTTTTAGCAGCTTATCGATTTTTGACTTAATCTTGTCTTCAGTACCATCCAGTTCTTGTAAAATATTATGTTCTAGTGTATCTAAATGTGAGTTTATTTTAACTCGCATCTGTTTAATTTGGTCTTGAAACACCTTTCGTTGTTGTCGAATTTCTGACATATTTTGTTGTCGGTTTTTTGTAATTCTATCTATGTTGTTTTTTATATCTGTTAAACTCTGTTTAATGTTGTCAATCAATGTCGATGTTTTGGATGTTTCAATTATTTCACGGATAGACAAAAGCCCAACACACCCTTTATGGTTTGTTAAAGTACAATCTGGACAACATGGTGTGTCATGGCGTTGACAGAAATATGTATATTTCATATCATGATATTCACAATGATTACCGACTTCTGAAATTGATGATGGTAATTTATGGTAATTTTCTATAGAAATTAAACCATGATCTTTGGTAGCCTTTGAAACTTTGTGAAAATTATTTTCACACTCGGAACATAGACCCTCATCACATTCGGGGCACCACTGATCTGCGTGTTTTGTGATATATTGAGCATCGCATATTCCACATAATATAGTGCGTGATGTTGCCATTTTTACCTACAACAGAATTAAAAAAAATATCCTATGGGTTCAAATTGTAGCTTAATTTTGGAGCAAATATTGAAATTACAGGTAGCATAGGATATGTGTTTGCTATATTTCATTATATATGCTACTTTATTTCATGTGAATTAAGTTTGTTTTCAACGCAATGTTAGTTAAATGTTGTAAAAATCCTCGGTTTGATCACAGTCAGGAGTGTGGTGTTTTCTCGTTTGTATCTCAGTCAGTATTGTGGTGTTTTCATGATTGAAACAGGTTTGTTGCTTGTTCTTGATTTTATCAGTTTTGTTGTTCGTTTTGCATGCATAAAGTGAAAAATGTTTCTTTTTAAATATCCGTGAGGTTCATTTTATTTGGCAAAATTCAGTCGGAGATATTATATTTTACCTGGTGTACTTTTTTTCGTCGTTTTAGTTAGGCTTAGTCACGTTTCCTTGATCTAAGTCAGGCATGTGATGTCTTTCGTTATTAATTATGGTTGGTTACTTTATTCCTGGCTTAAGTCATTTGTATGTAGGTCATACGGTGTATTTTGTATTTATGTAAACATTACTGTTTTGTATGTGTGTGACAGATTTCTTTGAACTTCGTTCAAGTAGATTTGTTTGTAGTCTGTCCTTTCCATTGCTTAAATCAACTTTATTCTATGTTTCTTTGTTTATGTAAGGATTATTACATTTTTGTTTTGATTTAAGCCAGTTGTAATATTTGTCTTGTTTTAAGCAAGGTTATATTTATCTATTATGATTTAAAGCATGTTGTGTTTATTTGTCCTGATTTAAGTCAGATTGTATTGATTTATCTTTCCACTTGATCTAAGCCATGCTGTTTTCATTTGCCTTTCATTTATCTTGATACAAACCAATCTGTGTTTATTAGTCCTGATTTAAGCCTTATTGTAGTTACTTGTCTTGACGTAATCCATGCTGTGCTTACTTGACTTGCTTTAAGAAGGATTGTATTGTTTTTGTCTTAAATTGAAGTAATATGTATGTAATTGACTGGGTTTAAGCAGGATTATCTGTAATTTTCCTGATTTAAGCCAGGATGTATTTTTTTCTGATCTAAGCCAGGTTTATTTATTTGCCTTGATTAAGTCATGTCGTTTTTATTTGTCTTGATTTAATAAACGTCAGAGAATACCGAAGGGACAATCAAAAAAGGACAATCCGGAGAAACTGGAAATATAGGGTACACAAGACGAAAAAAATCAAAACCAAATCACAAAACAATATGCAATGAACACCACTGTACGCAAACAAACACAAATGAGGTAAATAAGACATGTGCCTTCCTACAAAGAACTGGAGGCTAAGACGAACCGAACACGGTGAAAATTCTTGAAACTTTGGCAGATAATGTATTTAGACATAACTATTTAATGATGTAAATAAGAATAAATGATTTATGGAAAATGTTGGGGTTACCCAGGCCTACACCCTTAAACAGTACACACAAACTAAAATACCTAAGTAAAGTTAATGAATGCCATTATCTGTCGAAAACAAAATCATAGTTTTTTTCTGTTCAGAAGGTCTGTATCGTTTCAAATATACCTTTACGTGTTCCTGTTCCACACCACTAGACCTACAAGTTCTTCGAGAACCGCTTAAATTTACAACAGGAGAACTGATTTCAAATTTTCCTATTGAGAAATGTCTATGCATATATAGTAACAAACCAACAGCACGTTACTATCGAGTGTATCTTTCAGATGATACTATATCACAGAGCTTACAATTGGTATCATAATGTCTTTGATATGGGGTTGCTGCCTAATAACATCAGTAATAGCTCAGGACAATTATGGGTGCCTGTGTAGTTTATGATCAAACGATCCAACAATAGTATATAGACGTCTGCTTCACTTCGGTTCATTTATTTATAAATTTATTTATTTATGTTTCTTTGGGGGTGGTGGTGGGGGTGAGTGGTAGTAATTCAATATAGTGTCATATATGATTAACATCAGTATGAACTATTTGTTAAATATACTACTTCGTGTTTGCACATCTATACCACACACATCGTTGTCTTTTTCTTTTTACAAGATTGTGCTTCATTTGATATAGTTATATTTTATGTCTACCTTTGTCACATAATAAATATTACATATAATAGTGCATTCAAGATTCATAGACAAGTTGTGGACATATTACAAAATGAGAAAAGCAAATAATTATAGATTATTACATATCATATCAACCCGAAACATCCATATCAGCCCAAGGGCCGAAGGCCCGATGGCTAATATGGGTCGAAGGTTGATATGGCATGTTATATAAAAAATGACATATCATAGCTTATTTATCATATACAGACTGTGGACAAAGTTATTCGTTCGATTCCAATATTCCCTATATATTTCATATTTTTAAAGCAAAATTACCCTGAAGTCAATTCATGTCTGATTTTGATAATTTATGTATCAATTAAAGCATAGTTTAATGTATATTTACTCTACTATTTCAAAATAATTTTCTATGATAATCATCTTGAGAACACACAAGTTAAACACAACTGAATTCATTTTATTTTTCGAAGCAAAATGCATTAATAGTACCTTTGCTGACAGATTATTTAAATCTGTGTTTAAATCGTGGCGATTTGAAAAACATGCTTCAAAAAGTTATTCAATTATCGAAATCGGACAAGATAATATTTTTAAAAACTAGTTTTATATGAAATATATACTGATATTATTTTTTCACATAACTTATAACCAAACTAACTACTAAGTAAACTTTTAGCATTAAACTATGTGAATGGTTGCCATGGAAACAAAAATAAAACATTTTGCATATTAAATGCATTTCATATCATATCATGCTAATATCTTTAAAATTTTCTTTTGGTCACAAAGATTTCCATATTACTGATTTTATAACTAAATGCCAACTCTTTAAACTGATAAACAATGAAAATTTAAATAATGTTCATGATTGTCATGGAAACAAAAACACAGAGTTTGATAAATCTGCAATTCAAACACAGCAACAATTCATTTCTAGCATTAATTTCTCAATCATTTTTAAAATCAAATCTGCTAATATTTCAATTGTAAATTTCAGGTAGTATAAAATTATGGTAGTAGAATATTTATTGTACTATATATTTATTATACAATTCTAGTACTATTATTTTAAGTCACTTTTTAGATACTAAAGATTTGTTGTAGTAACATTTTATTATAAACTTATAATACAAATATTGGGTGCTTGTCCTGAATACATTATAATTTATATTAAAAATATAGACTAAAAAAAAAGTTTAGAACGTTGGCATTGTTTGAAGAACAGCAAGCCAAACTTACGGCCTTATTTCAAGAACGCCAGAGATTTACAATCTCACGACTTTTCACAATGTGCAAGAGGGTTGTATCCTGTTTTGCAAATCATATTATGCAAATGACCCCTCTTAATTTTCAGGTTGTTGACTGATTGTGTCTGTCTATATACCTATGGGTTTTGACTTTCCCTTTGTAAGATTGTTCAGAGTTCGGTAATTTTGTTATTACCCTTATTTAACATTATAAATTCCTATAATGTAATATAGAAAATTGGCTATGCATGCACAGTCTATTCGTTCATAGAAACATGTACATGTTTGTTTGCCCTTCTTGACACCTAGTTCATTTAAAGAAAACAACAACAGCATTATGGGGTATTATTTTCTATAAAAAAACATCACATGAACTATTCTTCACGACAGGATAATCTGATTTGCTAAAACAGATCACGATAAGGAAAATATTTATCAAATATTATTGATCTTCCATAAAAAAAAGAAAATGAAAAAACTTTTACATGGTGGGTAGACTGTAAACATGAGGTCAAAGTAATGCCATAAACTTGTTTGGTTGTCCTAGGTATAAAGATGGCTTCTATAAAAAATGTCAGTAATACCTATGTATCGCCAACCTAGAACAAAATATTTAGATCATTCAGAGTTCACAGAATTAATAGCTTCAACAGCTTCTGTAATCTGAATAGCTGATTCTAGATCCCCTTTCTACTGTTTGTAAATCAAAGACCATACATTTGGTATTTGTTGCTTCTGTGCTATTCACGCAACATTAAGAAAAAAGAACAAAGACTGGTTGGCTCAGAATCAGGATAATGTGCTTGAGTGAGGCAACATGTCTATCCACGAACTGTTGTTTTAGTGAACTAGCACTATACAAATGCAACTAAGCGTCTTGGTCTAGTTCAAAACGGACATCATCTAACTAAAAATTAACTTGTTCTCGCCATGATATAGTGAAAATTGCTGAGTTGGAATTAAATAATAATCACTCACTCTACTGTTTGCTGCTTTGGATTTCGAGACGGTAAGAAAAGTCTTGAAAAAAATGCAATCTGAATAGGGTGTCAAGCCACTTTTACCAAAATTATACAGGAAAATAAGATTTGTTTTAATGAAAATATAGGATAAATTAATGTTATATTTAGCAAAAAATACATGGCCTCCACCTCCCTTGTAACCATTCCTCACCTCCTTTATACTGACAAATGACAAAAAATACCAGTATCATTAAACTCTAGTCTCCCATTGCTCTTTTTACAAAATAAATAAAAATTAGACACTGAAAAAAAATCAACATTTACTTTTTCAAATGGTTGAAAATTACAACTCCTTTAACACTTAAAAGAACTATATTTTGATATAATGACTTCTAAATTATACATACGAATTTTCGTGAAGAAAAATGTACCCATTCAACATGACAATGTTTGTTAGAACAAATGCTCTGTAGCAAGACTTAGGACTTACTTTTTTCAGTGACTCTTTCAATAGATACATGTAGTAATAATCTAGGCTTGCCCAAAAGCCCGTGAGTTAAATTTGTATTCTTTTATTAACATAGACCATTAAACATTGTATTCAAGATGTACATGTATTATCCTAAGCCAAGGAACAGGTACTGAGTAGCAGACCACTATAAAATGGACATGTACAACTAAAGACTACAATACTGAAATAAATATGCAATCGTGTGAATTTAAACCCTAAGTAAATTCAACAATAAAAAAGTCACATGAATGTATCTGTTGCAATACAAGATTATTGTAAATAACAATTATTATTAATTTACCTGTATTGACACTAGACAGTCATTATTGAAGGTTAATATGTATCCATTGATGTCTACATGACGATCTGAAGGAAAAGGGAAGTAACAATGTCAAAGTCGATCACAGGTAATAATCCGGGACTTTTTGTTAGATCTATATTCAAAGCACGTTAGGGTACATTTAGGATAATATGATATGTATAAAGAATATATTAAAGAACTAATTTATTTGATCAAAGCAATAACAACTTGTAAGTCAGGATTTAGGTAAATGTATTTGTTTCTGTTTGTTGATATTATAGATAGGTTTTCCTACACTGAGTATATTTAAACCAGCAGGGGCTACGAGTTCAGCCGGTCCATCGGTCCGGGGCCCGGAGAACAAAGAAAGGCCAGTCAATCTCTGAAGGGATCCATAGCCTTAGCTATAGACGTTTTATTTAGATTTTTTCATATTTTATTTTTGTATTTTCAACTATTTTTAGTTTATTTAGAAACATAATTATATAAAGTTTATATTATCTGGACATTCTGCTGAACTTGAAATAAAGCATTTATGAAAGATTACCAATGGTTTAATTGGACCTCAAATCCGCAATTTTGAGAGAAGTCTCAGTCTGTTCTGGGGCCCCAAGGCTGTCTTGTTCCGCCTTGCTAAATTTATCTTGGAGGCCCTTTAAACCAGGCATACATCCCAATACAATGTAGGTAAATAAAATACTTGAAAGGAATATGAAGACTACTTCTGATATGAGACAACTTAATATGAGGTTACACGTGATCGTTCGGAGCAGTGATAATCTCCCGTGTTACCAGCCAATTGAAAACGTCCAAAGGGATTCAATAGTATGTGGTTGCACACCAAAACGTCTAGCAACTATGGTTTGGGCGAGACCAGCTTGCAACTTCTAAAATTGCTAGAATGGGTTCATGTTCGCTCAATCGTCGTATTACAGTGAGTTGACTCATTGTTAAATAACGTTGTTTTGTTGTTTGTAGACAATGTAAGCATACATCAGTATGGATACAAGCGGACACAACCAACATAATAAATTGGACAGACCAACAAGCTAAGATTAGAATAAAACTCAATCGTGCTCTGAATATTTGCAAAAACCGTGACAATCATTGAACATACTCAATATACCAGTCTACACTATTGTATACTAAAAGAAACCTCTCTATTGATAAAATACACATCTTTATTTCTATGCTAAGGGAAACTGTATTTGTACATTGTTACACGTCTAGAAATAAAATTATTCATTGTAAACTTTGACATACAAAATGTTTTCAGTAAAACGAATCTGATTTTCAAACTACGAAGAAACATCTTTTTGCAGTAAGATGATATCACATATTTGTCACTGCCCGCAATTCTTACGTGGTTGTGATCGAATGGTAATTGGATTAACATCTACATGTTCAGGCAGTGCCTATCACCACTATTATGGGGGGGGGCCGTGAAATCGCATTGTCATTCTGAGGGGTTGCAATATATAACAGGAAAAATAGTGTTTTACATTCATCAGTCAGTGATACACATTATATTGCCAATTATATATTGTAATCCGACTGAATTAGAATGAGATTTCACGCGATCACAATTGGGTTTGGTGATTATATTATGTTTTACTTTATCTAGAAGGTAACACGAGCTAACACTATCAAACAACAAGCTATTGTTTCGTTTGATGTAACATCCTGGTTCAAGTGTTTGAAACAAAATTTAATTGTATACAATTATAGCATGCATTATTACAAGGACGTTATTATAATTATTTCCTTGTATCTGTTTCCTGTTTATAATGTCTGTTATTGAGTACAACCACTCTGATGTTGTAATGATTAGCGTGCTCAACTGCAATGCGGTAGATCGTGGGTCAAGCCAAAGACTATACAATTGATCGTCCGCTAAACACGCAGATCTAAGGAGTGAGAGCAAATACTGGTCAACTCGGAATCAGGAAAATACATTCCTAGTGAAGTGACATGTTTACCCGCGAACTCTTGTTTCAGTGAGCAAACTAGCATTATAAAGATTCAATCAAGCGTGTTGGTCTAGTACAAAGCGGACATCTTCACCATTGCATTGACCGTAGCTTGTTATCGCCATGATACAGCTGACACGTTTCTCATTTGGTGTTAAACAACACTCACTCACTCACTCATTTACTGACTGACTCATTCACTCACTCACTTTCATTGCTGTTAGTAATCCGTGGTCGCATGATTATATAATTGTATAATAACGGTATTTATGCACATGTAGTTACAGTTAAAATGTTAGGAACGTAATCAACCATTTTAATATAAATGTGTTTTCCTTGATGCTTAGATAAATTATGCAGCTAAAAATGTGTTTGTAGAAAACCAAGATATATTATATGGAATTAGTATTGCACCATACTCAATTAATATGTTTGAAGAATCCAAATACGATCAGGCGGAGTTATACCATGTAGGTCTGAATGTTGAACAATAGCTAAAAATGTTAATCGTTGCATTTCTGCTATAAACAAATAGACATAAACTAAACAATTCAAGAGGTTGGTAAAAGCAAACATGAGTTCTCGCATTAGGCCAGCAATGTATCATACATTTATCACTCCTAAGATTTTACAAAACAAAACAAAATAGAAGCTATATATTTGTAATGTTGCAACAGATGTCTCATGAATGTGTGCTACGATTGAGGTTACACACCATCCATACATACGATCAGTGTGTGACGACAGGTCGCAATATAATAAAAAACAAAATTTAAAACAGCAGTTGTAAAATCACGCTTACATTGAAAACATAGAGTTCACACTCTCTCCGCTCAGAAGACCAGTAATGGTATTGAAATACACTTATTTGTTTCCTTTTAACGCTATGTGCTCTGTATACAATATGACTGTCCAAATTTAGGAAAATAGTAAAGATAGGACATGAGTATCCATAATTATAAAGAAATAATCGGTATAAAACCAAAGTATGTAAAACAAAATATC
The DNA here is from genome assembly GCA_963680875.1 of Bathymodiolus brooksi. Taxonomy (NCBI): domain Eukaryota; kingdom Metazoa; phylum Mollusca; class Bivalvia; order Mytilida; family Modiolidae; genus Bathymodiolus; species Bathymodiolus brooksi. The sequence goes on along the minus strand of OY804580.1, from coordinate 78,261,058 downwards.
TTATACACTGTTAAATGTTGGGTACGGTAAACAAATAAATAAATTAATTAATGGTAATATTAGTGGTCTGTTATTTGTATTCATGGTGACTTTCACAATTAATGGAGAGCAGAAGATTTTATATTAATAATCAAATGGTCTGGAAAAACAGCCATTAGTTGGTGACTTGAAACCTGTCACTATAAATGGTAATGCTATTGTTCTGTGTTTGTTATTTATGGTGACTTACATAGCTATTGGGAAGAAAGGTCGTGACATAGCGAAATGGTCAATAAAAACCCGACAACATTTGATGTACATATTTTTCATATTATATCCCAGATTTCGAAAAGCCCGTTATTGCATTAGTCATATAAGTTATAATAAAGAAAGAAAAAAACTACTGATTACATAATACCGTACCGTCGTACCGTCATTATTAACAATGTTATTGATATTATTTATCAGCATGTAATCAATCGTTCAGTCCTATCCATTCACGTCGAGTTTACATCATCGACAAAAGTATACCATAATAATCCAAACCTAGCAAAGGAACACATCTCCGTAAATTAAATGAGTGTACTGCAATACCCTATGACAGTACATCTAACGATAAAACTGATGGGATAGGCATTGTATCTATGCACTAAATGTCGATCGATGAATGTGATCGATATTTTCATCTCCGCATCAAGACGTAGCCATGGCCATCGTCATTGTGCAAGACATGCACTCTATGTTCTTAGGTCGTGTTGTGATATGCGCTACGATTTCCGCATAAAAACTGTGTTCTTTACTCCCATTTGTGTTGTAAAGGGTTCATATTTTATTAATGCTATTTTCATTATTTGTTTGTATCCACAATTCAAATCATCTGATATTTGTATCGCGGTGGGTGTCACTAGTGGAGTAAGAAGTGATAGCCCTTCCGAAGCATCTGAGTTAACCCCCGGGTTTTAGTGAGGTTCTTGTTGCTGAATTTTTTACTTTCTGTGTATTGTTTTGTATATCATTGTTTCTCTGTTTGCCATTTATCTTTCTATTTTCTGTCCTTATTCGATTTAAGGCTTCTGTTTACCCCTTTGATATCGTCAACATGCATTACATGACATCCTATTTCCATACTCGTATAAAGTGAATCACATAGAAATTAAACAGTGCCTTTTAAACAATGTAGCAGTGTTACATATCATAATGTATTATAATGATACAACCAGTTTACAATGATTACATCTGTAATGTAATAGTCATGCATATATATATATATATGTAGCATACAGTCTCAATAAATCATCAGTTATAAAGTTAATACAATTTGTACCAGTTGGCTGCTGCTACGCTATATAGATCGCAAGGGCTTTAAAACTTAGGAACTTGGATTTATGATAATGTTTTGAAGTGGTGTGATATCATGATATGTCTACCAGAAAACTGCTGCTTTCGGGATATATATTGTAGCTCTTCAAATCCAGCACAGTTCTTGATCAATAGGAAGCAGACATCATCATCATCATGTCATGATACTGAAAACGGTCTTTGCAAGATATAGCTTGTACAAATAATCATTCCACTTGGTGTTAAACAACAATCCTTTGTTCTTTGTAAGGATTAGTGCTATAGATATTTGCTGTTACAATGTCGCTTATATCATGATGGACAACTATATTGATAGAGAAGATATGAGTATACCATGTAAACTATCGATACCGCGAAAATAAATAACTAATAAATAAACATAGTGCGCACGACGTGTCTATAGAATAAGCATTGTATGGTACGCTCATTGCCACTAGATAGGAAAGCTGACTAACGTAATGTGTTGTTTGCATGTTAACATAATAGCCATCATCGACTAATGCTACATATGTCTGATGGAGATTTACCAAAGTTTTAATAAAGTACATTACATAGGAACTGTAAATTTCAAAAATAAATATATCAGATAAACATGTCGTGTTGCTCTTGTCACTACGCGGTCATAAGTCATGAATTAGGAAAGGATCGGATTATTATTACGACAAACGGAACATATCCATGGCGATTTGTAATGGATAGCCATGTCATTGTGGCTAACATAAAACTTTCGAAGTGAAGACTTCAACTTAACCAATAACAAATCTTGATTCAGTATCTTCCTTGTTAGCAGCAACCCTCAAACAAGAAAATCACAAGCTCTGGAATATTGGATCAACTGAGCGAAATATACTGCATATGCAGGTGCTGCTGGTAAATTGCTACATATAAATGTAAAGCTCACAATGTGCAAATTGTAATCATCTTTTGTGTCGTAAAGTTTCGTTCTTAACCGGTCTTTACTGTCAAGTTCGATGGCACTGTATTGAACAGACCTACCTGTATATGTGGTATCCTTTATTCCAAGTTCAATGGAATAGATGCGGTCGACAAAATCAGCAAACGTAGAAATTATTTAATGAAAAACATCATCAATATAACGGAATGTAAATTTAAAGGATCCTGCACGCTTCATTTCGTTTTTCCCGAGAAGCCCGCGTATGAGTGAGTGAGTGATTGCTGTTTAGAGCCAATTAAGCAATTATCCAGCTATACCGTGTCTAGAACAAGTTAAATTTCAATGAGATGGTGCCGAGGTCCACCATGTACAATAACAACATGTTCATTTGATTCTTTTAGTGCTAACTCACTGAAATAACAGGTCACAGATAGCCATGTAGATCCACTCGGACTCATTATCATGATTCCGACCTAGCAAGTTTTTGCTCTTTCTCTTTAATGCTGCGAGCTTAGAGGAAAAGCAACAAATACCAATTGCATAGTTTTTGGGTTGATACGATTGCGAATCGAACCGACAATCTACCCCACTCAAGGCGGACACGCTATCCATTCCACCAAATTTTCGGTTTACCTCTATGAAGTCAGCCTCGAATGGACAAAGAGACACGTCTGCCAGGAGAGGAACGCAATTTGAACCCATTGAAATTGGTATTATTGCAAAATACGTCCACCAAACAAAACAAATATGCTGTCAATCAAAATCTCTAGGATTTTGATGGTATCAGATTTAGCGAGCATATTGGTGGAATCAGAGTGCGTTTTTGAGTCATGCCTGACAAAGACAAAGTAGTTGTGTTTACGTTTCAGTTGTTTTCTCTGAAAAAAAGATGGAATAATTCCTTTCATCTGTGTTTATATTTGAGTGGAAATAACCGTCACCAGGTACGTTCATTGTCAAAAGATTAGAAAGCCTAATAATGTAAGTTATAGAAAACTTGTAAATTTAATCCAGCTACCATACAATCATGACAAAGATGGACCACAATTCAAACAACAAAGACATTCTGACGAATGTTATATTGATTGATATATATTGTATTATATCTTAATAAATGTTGACATCAATAGATGACTATCCATTTGTTATTATTCAATAAGTGCGAGATCTTCAATGGCACCAAAGTGGTGACAATTGTTAAATAAGAAATTGTAGTCTCCGAATTCCTCTTCGTAACTTCGTGTCCACCTCTTTATGCAATCTACACTGAGTACACAATATCCTGCAGCCTGGCTCTCCTGACTCTGTGAGGATGACCTTGCTCCATCAGGGGAACTTGAACTATAAAACAGTTTTCCTGGTCTTAAGAATTCAAAATAATGACCGCGATATTTTATCACCGGTGTTTGTATGCTAGTGTATGTCTAAGTGGTGCTCCTCGTTTTCCTTTTTTTTCTACCCGAATGCATCAGGCATTTCAAGGCCGTCTTTCCGAACCAATACGGGTGGGCGTGTCCTGTCAATGTAGATTGATCAAATAAGCACACATATTAAATACTATCTACATCTGAAGCAATATAGTTTAAATAATATATTTAAATAATTGGAAGTTAAATTAGGCGAAGAAGGAATAGATAATTGACCGTCTGATTTAAACACTAAGTTGAAATCACTACATTTGCGAAATATTTTCTCTCACAATCAGATAACAAAGTTAATTCAAATGAATAGCTTCCGTTAGAATCTGAATGCAGTATATTCTTTATATAGCTGAACAAATAGTTTTTTCGCTTCTGTACATTTATTGTGTTCCTAAATGCAAAATGAAGTTAAAGCAGCGAGATCTTGTAACAAAACAAGGAAGAAGTATTTCAGGGATAACGTTCTATGAACAGAACTATATTGTGGTAATTTTTATATAGCTGTAGTTAATGCTGTATTGTTACAGTGCTAAATGATTTAACAAAGATATTCATTGTCGTCTTCTGTTTAGGGTGACTAAATAAGCTGCTAAAAGAAAGTTGTGACAGTAATGTCCAACAGTTCCAATCATATCAACGAACAACCGCAATGCGATGAATATTCCAGGCAGGGGCGCAGTATAGGTACAAGCTCTTTCGGCCAAGGGTCTACAGACCATTGATGTCCGCCAGTGGTTCCAGGGCAGAGCCCTGGTAGTGGACCAGGGCCGAAGTCACTCGGAAGTTCACGGGTTATACAATAGAAAGAATGACGTCTTTTCTTTATCAGTTTGGAAGTGTCTCTAAGAACATGAAATTCAGATTGTTCTTCCATTTTTGACAATACCAATACGGACTAACTAGAACTTTAACGTCCTTTGCTACTCAGACAGATATCTCACGATGGTCAGGTTAATTTATACATTTGGAAACTTTAATGCTGAAACGGATAACACTATACATATATGATAGAAGTTACTTGTTGAACGTTTATTCATCATGAATTATTCTTTTTTTTTCACTGGTATAAGTTTATGAAATCAAGGCGCCGATTTCTTCTGCTAACAATGTGATCAATAAGCATATCCAATTCGACATGTCTGTATATGCATAAGTGATAAGTTGGGCAGTCGGTCTTCGCCCATAGCCGATCTTAAGTAGGATTTCACGTATCTATTTGGACTGAAAGATATCTCGTTTGTTGCCGATGCCACCAGCATTGTGAGTAAGATACTGATGATGTCGTATATAGCCGGTGTTAGTCACGGTTTGTTGATTGTAGAGTGTCGGGTATTCTCTCTGGCTTATCATCTACAAGAGCCCACCTGATTTGTCAACGATCAACCTCATCCACGAAATCATGGAACATGTGTAATTCAGTAGGAAAGTGGATAATTGATTTAAATTGTTTTATTTTGAATTAAAAAAAAATGGTCAAATGCAAAGGGACGTGACTACTTGAGCCTAACGTAGCTCCGCCCCTGTCCGAGTGTACTTACCCGAGCACATATTTGTACTGGCTCCAATCCACCAACCCTTTGATAAACTCACACATGTGACAAAGATGAGTACCTTGAGAGGAAAACAAACTTTATAGAAGGTATATACATGTATTTAATATATGATTACATTAAATTTAACTTTTTAATTAGTAATATAAATATGATAAATTGTGTAGGAAATACAAGAATTTGATAATTTTGAAACAAAACAAATACATATTTTGTATCATGGACAATTCACTGTATATATAGTCACATAGCCATCAAGCCATATATAAATATGTTACAATGAAAACGTAGATATCAAATTTAGTGAACACGGCGTGTTTCTTCAATAAGCCTCAACATGCACGTTCAACGCAAAATGACTTAGAGAACTTTGGGAGCATGGAAATCCAAATGGTCTAAACAGGATTATAAAAAAATCAAGGTCACCTATGCCTGAGGTTACCATTACAAAAGGTAGGGCACTAAAAAATCAAGATCTACGATACGTTTGGTGTAATTAAGGTAAAAAAATATATAAAAGTGATTAGTTGTCATTAATTAATTTTTCCAATAGGTTGAGTCCAGTGTGTTCCTCCTATTTATTTGCATTGTGTACATTTTATTATAAAACCATAGGGGTGGAATAGTAGTAACAACCTATGCAATCAGTGCCTATCACCACTAACGTTGTGAGTTCGAACACCGCTCAGGCGAGGTGTAACCGATACAACATCATGTGATAAATGTTGGCAATGCCTTGTTACAGGTCTCTGGTTTTCCGCAGGTACTCCAATTTCCTCCACCAATGAAATTGTTCGCCACGACAAAACTGAAATATTGTTGAAAGTGGCTTTAAACACCATAAATCCCATAACTCCCTTATAAAGATATGTAGATTTTAGCTCAAGAACATTAGATATAGGATAAATCCTTAATCTTCCCATCATCATTAATTTCATTTTGTCGTCTTCAGTCAATCATAGAAAGTCAAGATATCCTCACCACGTATAATGTACGACTTCTAATATATATATATATGTGTGTGTGTGTGTGTGTGTTTAATTTCTACGCACGAATTATAACGGTTAAATGCAACATATTGATTGATCAGTAAATATCTAAAAATGTTAAATAGATACCATCGAATACCCATATACTACGCATTATATATTACCTAAGTTGTGTTATACATGTACCGGTACATAGTATTCCTACATGTACAGATATCCTTATAACCTCGAAGCATCTGGTTTTTGTTTTATCAACTGTTAATGATAATTGCAACACTATCTGTGGTCTGACAGCTGTTTATCCTCCTGGTCATAATATTTCACATAAAATCAGAGAAAGGTTTTGGAACTTGTCTTGCCCTATCGTTGAAGTAATTACATTTGGAGTTAGCTGGCAATATAAACGCGTTTACTCTATTTTGTTCTAGCCCAACACGCTGAGCTCGATTTTTTTAGTGGTAGCTCACTGAAACAACAGGTAGACATGCCATTCTACTCGGACACATTATTCTGATTCCGAGCAAGCCAATCTTTGCTCTTTCTCCTTAGTGATGCGTGCTTAGTGGAGAAGCAACAAACTCAACTCAAAAAGCTTTAAAAAACCAAGTTAACATGAAATACATGCAATGTGTCATCCATTTGTTGCTGTTCACATCATGAAAATGAGTAGGTCAATTTAGTTTTTAATTTCTGACAAAAAATCGTTCAATTACCCCACCCACCTTGCCAACTCAAAAAACTTTCAAAATCCAAGTTAACAAGAATTAAATGCAAATATATCTTTCTTCAGTTTGTTATCTTCTTTATTTATCAACTGTAGATTTAAAAAAATAATTATTTCTAAGACACAAGGTCAGCGTCCAAGTTCTCACTATTGGATGGCTGATACCCTCGGGCACTAATAATCCACCAGCAAAGGTATCGACCCAGCGATAATAGCAAAAGCTTAAATATCTAATTGTATACACACGAAATATTTCGAGAATACATTTCATCAGATACGCAGAGTCAAAAGATTAAAGAGGCATAACATATAAAAGTCTTTGGAAACAAGTAAACACAGGGCCTAAACAGGATAGACAAATTCGACTGAGATTACCAATGATTGAGGTATATTGGCCTGTGTTTTAATCATTTACATTATCTTGGAAAAAATAACTTTCAATGATAAATACACATGTATAGCGAGAACAAGTAAATTTTCAATGAGATGATGATGAGGCCCGCTTTGTACTAGACCAAATCTCTTAGATTAATTTTAATAGTGCTAACTCACTGATTCAATAGTCTGCGGATTGACATGTCGCACCACAAGGACACATCATGACAATGCCGAACTAACCAGTCTTTGCACGTTCTCTTTAATGATGCGTGCTTAGCGTAAAAGCAACAAATCCACAATCTATCGCACTCTATGCGAGCACGCTAACAATTACGCCACCGATGCTGTTGTCATTGCTAGACATTTCCATTATTATTATATATATATTTTCAATATTTGATTTGCTTGTTTGTTTGTTTGTTTGATGGTGTTTAACGCCACTTTCAACAATATTTCAGTTATATCGTGGCGGTCAATTTTATTGGTGGAGGAAACCGGACTCGGAGAAAATCATCGACTTGTCGCAAGTCATTGACAAACGTTATCACATAATGTTGTACTCCTCGCCCTGATTGAGATTATAACTTAAACTTCAACATCAATCAGGTTACTTAGTAACATCAGCAAGCAGACATCTCACTAAGGACTATATTTACACGCTCGCACAGCAGAGCCTCAACGAAACAACATATTTACACTGTACAAGTATATGGAAGTTTAGAATACTCCCTTGACTGCCACCTTGAATGAGTCTGGGACGGCTATCACAGGTGGTGGTAATTGGTTCCACATAATCGTTCGTGAAAAGAATGAATATTTATATATATTTATGTTTGTCCTTATTGTCTGAAATTTCTAAGCATGGCTGTGACGAGTTGATGTTATTTCTGCCATAGTGGGGTGATGGTAAACCGGCACAGCGATGAGGTGGTGAACTACCTTATACATGAGTGCTACGTCTGATCTTTTTCGCCTCTGTTCTAATGTTTCCCAATTTAGATCTTTTACCATTTTCGTTGTGCTGTAAGGTTTTTTGTAGTCGTGCGGCTTGTTCAGGACAAATCTTGCTGCGTTCTTTTGGACAGATTCTAATTTGTTGATGTTGCTTGTTGTATGAGGGTTCCAAATCGTTGAGCAGTATTCTAATGTTGGTCTTACAAGGCTGGTATATGCTCTATCTTTTACATTAGATGGACAGTGTTTAAGATTTCTTTTCAGGAAACCAAGTACTTGTGATGCCTTCTTGCAAGTTTGGTCGATGTGCAAGCTGTAATTGAGGTTGTTACTGAGTTCTACTCCAAAATATGGTTGATGATCAACTTTTTCTAGAGACACTCCTTTCATTTTATTAGGGAAATTGGTCTTTGATCTTTTGTTTGTCGTTTGCATTATTGCACATTTGGAAACATTGAATTTCATTTGCCATGTATCTGACCAGCCTACGAGTGTGTCCAGGTCTTCTTGCATTAGTTGATGATCTTTTTCTGTGTGTATTGCTCTATATATCACACAGTCGTCTGTTAACAATCTGGCGGTGGAATGGAGATTGTCTGCGATGTCATTGATGAACACCAGGAATAAGGTAGGGTCGAGTACTGTTCCCTGGGGAACCCCCGATGTTGCATAGGAACAACTGCAAGCTTCACAACATCAGTGGTGATAGGCTCAGATTGCATAGGAAGTTGTAAATCAACTATCATACGATCACGGCCACGATCCCCTCATCACCGCCCGCCTAATATCAAAAAGAGTTGACACATGTAAACCATGTATTATACAAATATTCTATGTGATTGTGGTCAATATACAATAATATTTTCCCGAGGTACCCTGAATTGCATGGATGTGTTATATTGCCCGACGCCAACGGCGGAGGGTATCTTTCTGTCACCTGTTCTCGATGGTTACTAGGGTTGCGTTCAATATCGTAGCAGCTAGCTTAGCTGCTAGGTAAAATATCCATGACGTTATTGAACGATTAGCTACGTTGCAGTGCTAACAAATATAACGCCAATCACATAGAATAATTTTTTGGAACATTTTAGCTAATCGTATTTGTCTAGTTACCTTATTACATTATCATCCGTATTAAAAGCGTTGTCACTTCCTGCAATGCCACTATTTTTACCTTACAAAATTAAATTTACTTTTAGCCGCCATCTTGGATTCAAAGGCTAGCAGACATTTGTTAAGCTAGCTAGAGCTATGTAGCGGCTAAGCTAGGTTTCCGTGCAATAGGATTTGTCTATGTAGCTCAACCTAGCAGCTACAATGTTGAACTCACCCCAGTTCTCGATAATTAGGCGCGTGAGAGGTTTGACATAAATCAGGAAAACGCACGTGTCTTCTGTTCTCCAGGATTTTACCTACGGAAAACCACCGCGCTTTGCAAGAAGGAAACATGTCTAGGCTACGAATCAAGGTGTGTATGAACATAATCTTTATAGTCTCAGATATTTATTCACATTTTCTTATTCCAAAAATAACTCTAAGTTCACCGGGTCATTGCTTAAAATATACGTTTGTGATCTATGAATGTCAATGAAGGTCAAGTACGTATACAAAACCGGAAATATACAGGTGGAGCTGATCAGGAAAAAAAATATGGAACACCGTTCGGGTCATATCTTATCAGTTTTATCTTTATATCAACGTTATTTCTATATTGTGTAACCCCAATGCAACACTTTTTCAAACATGTTTAATTTTACATGTATGGTTGAAATTAATAATCTTGGTGTTTGCAAATATCTTAAATACATTTTTTTTCTTTTTTCCTATAGTTTTTATTAGTAAACATGCCCTCCGTAATTGATTTTACACACTTATCGAGAACAGGTGTCGTAATACACAAAGTGTAAGAAATAAGGTCATACACAAAAATTATGTTTTCTTCGTAAATTCTAGGAGTAGAACTTTTAGGATTAGTAGATATAAAGAAATAGTTTTGACAAACAAACAAAAACAATTTTGTAAAAATATATTGTTTCTAAGGGACACATGGGAGAAATATTTCTTACGCTATCGAGAACCGGCAACACCAGGATAATATAACACATCCATGCAATTCAAGGTACCGAAGGAAAATGTTCTTGTATATTGACCACAGTCACATCGAATATTTGCCATATTATATTTTAATAGTAAATTAATTAATCAAATCCAAGGATTTGTATAGTCTACTATTCAAACCATTGTCAAAACTAAAGCAAAATATTAATAAGTGTAAGTTGACATACTAAATGAGACAAACAGCAACTACTTTCAAGTAGTCTAACAGTTCTGATAATAAACATTAACAGTACATGTGCTGTTATTGAAATTAAATATAGGATGCGAACGTTTTTACTTTTGTCGTCTTTTTACAATAGATTGGCTTAAACCGGAAATCGTCACCCGGCAATATAACTCACGCGCGGGAATTTCTAACATTATATTTCCTGGTGGGAGTGGCAAGCGAAGCTAGAATAGAAAAAAATAGCGAAACATATTGAATTTCTAATATAAAACGAAATCTAGTTCTAAAATATAATATCATACAAATATTCCATGTGATTGTGGTCAATATACATGAATATTTTCCCGAGGTACCCTGAATTGCATGGATGTGCTATATTGCCCGACGCTAGCGGCGGAGGGTAATATAACACATCCATGCAATTCAAGGTACCGAGTCAAAATGTTCTTGTATATTGACCACAGTCACATCAAATATTTGTTATATTATATTTAATAGTAAAATAATTAATCAAAACTAAAGAAAAATATTAATAAGTGTACGTTGACATACTAAATGAGACAAATAGCAAGAAATGTCAAGTAGTCTAACAGTTCTGATAATAAACATTAATAGTACATGTGTTGTTATTAACTTGTAGTATATATTTTTCATATGCTATATGTTTAACTCATTACAAGAAAATTTGAAAAATAGCCGGCGGTGTGAAACAGTTGACTGTTCCCTTACTTCCGGATCCGAACTGTTCCATGCCCGAGAACGATGCGCATTGTGTCATTCCTGTCAAGCGCACCATTGACCATTCAGTTCGTTGGGCAGACGACGGTATTGCAGATAGGTTTGAAGGAATGCAAGACAAATCACCCCACTGCAAAATCGACCCCGTCAATATCGCCCCCACATTTATCAAAATCGCCCCTACAATAATAAGAATCACCCCTATTAATTAATGTAATGAAGAAATTAATTTGATTATAAAATCGAGATATGTACAATGTATAAATATCTTTCATATTTTGTGTATCTTTATGGCTTTTTAATTGAAATATTAACCACATCGGTGGTGTAATGGTTAGCGTGCTCCCCTCGAGTGCGTTAGATAGTGGGTTTGAGCCCCGATCGGGTAAAACCAAAGACTATAATACTGATATTTGTTGCTTCTCCGCTAAGCACGCAGTAGTATTAAGGAGAAGGATAATGTGTCCGTGTGGGTCGACATGTCTATCCGTGAATGATGTTATTTGTAGTTGCACATATTTCTGAAAAAAATGTGTTTCAATATTCAGTGTAATGTTCGATGTTGCCATTTCTCACAACCATCGCATTGGATTGCTTCTTACCTGTGTGTAGGGGACCTGCTTGCACTCTATGCAATCACTGGTCAATGCGCTTAAAGCCACTCATGATGCTAGAAGCTTTAAATAATTTCATTACCAACTTGGACAAGCTTGTGGCTTCGCAACAAGTTGTTATTGCAATATCAAGACTATGTATCATTGACTTGGGTCTATGCTTCCGATTGGAACAGCAATAACAAAAAAAACCTAATCAGGTAGCTAATTAATTATTACACAAACAGTGCATCTATACTTTACAAAGAGATGCTTGATTAAAAGAAGAAATTAATTATTACATGGACGCAAATACCCTAACTTAACCGAAAAAATTTAACAATAACGTTTCCGATTAATGTACTGTAAGTTTTATTATCTATACTGTAATATATATTTTCTCAATTATTCCTTATCAGAATGTCTTGTCAAAACTAATAATAATAATAACTATTATTTATTTATTTTTAAATGTTGGGGCGATTTTGTATTGGAACGATTTTGAAATGGGACGATATTGATAAATGTGGGGGGGCGATATTGATAGATGTGGGGGGCAATATTGATAAATGTGGGGGGCGATATTGACGGGGGCGATTTTGCAGTGGGGCGATTTGACCAGGTACCGTTTGAAGATGTGTCTGATGAAGACATCGTGCTATTATTGGAGAAAAGGGACTCGCATAGCACAAACAATGTGATTAAAGGTGCAGTTAGGATTTTACAAACATACTGCTTGGAAAAGAATTTCGATTTTCCGTATGATGGGACCACCAATGCAGATTTGAACACATTGTTGACAAATATTTTCACGGCATTTCGTACTAAAGAAGGAAAACTGTATTAAAAAAAAATCTATGTTGTCGATCTGTTATGGCCTACAGAAACATTTCGAGAAAATGCTGAAAGTTGACATTGTGAATTTGCCAGAGTTTCATGGAGGTAATAATGAGCTTAATGCTATGATGGTAAAGTTAAAACATGAAGGAAAAAGCTGTTGTTGACTACAAGAGTCCTCTATCAGCAGAGGATTTGAAAACAAACTCTATGAACATTATGATTTGAGTACTCCGTATGGTCTGCAAAGCAAAGTTTTCGTTGATTTCATGATCTACTTTTGTAACCGTGGCAGAGAATACCTACGGGACATTGAGAAAAGTGACTTTATTTTTGATGAAAAGGACCATTTCATTGTAATGAGAGAAATGGCAGCAAAAAACCATCAAGGTGATGTAGGTGATGAAGAAAGTCAAGATGGAAGGATCTATAAAACAGGAAAGATTTCTAAAAATATTCTCCCCTGAAACTGCTTAGCCAAATGATCCGGAATTAGGTAGAAAGCATCTATGGCAGATCCTCTATAAAGATTGCTCATTTCGTGCTGATTTGTTAACAAACATGGCCTCCACAGGCGGTCCTTGTTTCTAATTGGCTGATTTTTTAGATTCTTCTTCTCTGAAACTGTTTGGCCAAATGAACCGAAACTTGGTAGGAAGCATCTATGGAAAGTCCTCTGTTAGGATTGCACATTTTGTCCCGATCCGTTAACAAACATGGCCGCCACATACAATTCCTTTTTTTCAGATTGGTTGATTTCTAAAAAAGACTTTTCCTCTGAAACGACTTTGCCAAATGAACCAAAACTTGCTAGGAAGCATTTATGGGAGGTCCTCTATAACGAATGCTGATTTCGTCCTGATAAATTAACAAATATGGCTGCCACAGGCAATTCTTGTTTCTAATTGGTCGATTTCTAAAAATCTTGTCCTCTGAAACCGCTTTGCCAAATGAGCCGAAACTTGGTAGGAAGCATATATGGGAAGGTTCTCTATAAAGATTGCTCATCTTGTCCCGATTCATTAACAAACATGACCACTACAGGCAATTCTTGCTTCTGATTGGTCGATTTCTAAAATTCTTTTACTCTGAAACAGCTTGGCCAAATGGACCGAAACGTGGTAGGAAGCATCTATGGAAGGTCTTATATGGGATTTGATCATTCCGTTTTGATCCGTTAACAGAAATGGCCGTCATAGGCAATTCTGGTTTCTTATTGATCGATTTCTAAAACAGCTTTTCCTCTGAAACTGCTTGACCATATGATATGAAACTTGGAAAGAAGCATTTATGGAAGGTCCGCTATAGAGATTGCTCATTTCGTTTTGATCCATTAACAAACATGGCTGCCACATGCAATTCTTGTTTCTAATTGGTCGATTTCTAAAAATCTTCTTCTCTGAAACTGCTTTGACAAAATTAATCGAAATTTGGTGGGAAGCACCCATGGAAGGTTCTTTATTAAGTTTCCTCAAAGCAGAATGAAAGGTGAGCGACACAGGCTCACCTCAGTGCTGAGCCGACATTGTTTTTTATCACCATTTGTAATCACCATTTGTAAATCACATCAGCTACATGTACAAAAAAGTAGCATGCATTACATATGCATGCACATATCAGTGTACATAATAAGCAAAAAAGTTGTTGATTGTTTGTAACTTGTTTTCCAGGGTCACCAGTTAGAAAGACTCCCAGGGCTACATGTACATCTGATCATCAAGCAAAACCAACCAATTTAGGAGGTGAACATTCCGACAGTACAGAGCCAATGCAACATTTTGATACCAAAGCAAATGATGAGACAGCCACATATTTGTCAGAGTTTGATTTTGTTTTAACTCACAGCATCTCAGGAGAACTATTTATTTAAAGAGATAGTGATTAGTGATTGGTGGTGATTATACCCCCTTATTGAGGGACAGAGGATTCCTCCCCATTTCTTTACATGGGTATGATAATGCTGAATTCACCCCAATTATAGGCGCATGCGTTTTCCAAATGACCCTGTTGTCAATTAGTAGTAAATAATGTGTTTCTGGTGTGGCCCAGTCGGCCAGTGTTCAGTTTCAATCTTGATAAATAGCGGAAATGACTGCGTTAATCATCGTTTCACTGTTGTATGCACCTCTCTATTTTGAGAATGGTTTCAACTCTGGTTCTTACTTCTCTATTTCTAGCATTTGGGGTCAAGGTATGATGCACATTTAAACTATACTTTATTGATCATCAGTACAAAACATTGACGGCATTGCTCAGTGAGGTAGATCGTGGGGTCGAGATAAAACCAAAGACTAAATAAAATTTTTATTTTTTATATATATATTTGTGGTTATTCGCTAAGCACACGACATTAAGGAATAAGAGTAAAGACTGGATGGTTCGGAGTCGAGATAATTGATATGGTGTCTGAGTGGACCTACATGTCTACCCGTGGACTAATGTTGTCAGCGTGGTAGCACTATCAAAATCCAAATGAGCATGTTGATCTAGTGTAAAGCGGACATCATCAACTTTTCTCGCCATCATGTAATTACTGAGAATTGCTCACTTAAGCAACATTCACTCAGCCGAGCGAGAGGTGGCATTGAAACACTAAGGAAACGACAAGATAAATAACGGTTTATTAGTATTAAATAAGAAAAATAATATAAATGCAAATTATAGAAAACATATAGAAATATATAAAAATGTATTATAAATACCGTTTTAATGACAAAAAAACTGGTTATGTTTGGCGATAATTTCCGTATTCAGAATCTGGTATGTTTGACAATAGTTTGCATCATTCAGAATATGGATATTTCTGATTTGATACCACAACCAATATATTTAAATGTACTTGCTGTGCAAAATGTTCATGGTACAACACCTTAAATATCACCAGCGAAATACATAAACATTTTTCAAAGTCGGATTTGATTGACCAGTACATTTATTATATCTTCCTCATCACTGCTATCGCTTGACTCACTGTCAGGAAGAGGGTCGGCCTTGAGTGTCAGGTCTATATCTGCGTACGGTGTGTCGCTGCGTTTTCCACGAATACAAAACTTGCGACCTGGCTTGGTGGAATCAAACACTACATCCACGTATTCAAGTGACGTATGTCTCTGTTAAATTTGAATAAGAATTAATTGTATATTAATATTCCATATAAATAGTCAACCCAGAAGACTACAAAATGAGCAACACGACCCAACGAAAAAACGGACGTGAATACAGCTACTCGCAATGGTAGAACTTGTGTAAGATTTAATATTTCATCAATGACGTTTTCTGAAACCATTAAACGACATAAAGTAATCGTTGTCAATGTTGAATAGTCTCTCCTCCCTCAGACATAAGAGATCTTGACCGATTTTGACTATTCTGTTTAGGCCCTGAGGTATTCGTGCTGCCAATGGATTATCCATTATTGGTAGCCCCTTCGATTTCTCTATCGTTTATTCAGCTTATCGCATTGAAAGTTGTACGGTCGCTACCACTTTGTTAACCGTTACGCATACTTAGTAACTGTGTAACACATGTTCCGTTTATCGTGTTCTCAATAGAATCCTTTCCTCATTCATGATTTATCACCATATTTGTCATTCTCTATCCATAGTTGTCGTTCCTGCTACGCTACACTACATCTCTGTCAACGCCCATTTTACAAGATTTTTGTAAAATTTAGAAACAGTAAAAAAAATGAACTTAACATTGTTTGAATTATTGTAAATATCAATAAAGATGAAAATAAATCACTCATTTCAAATCAATTCTCTCTTAAAATGATTTGTGATGGTTTTTAACTTTTTAATTGTTACCTCCGCAAAATAATTCTCCAAGAAGTTGGGGGAAAATCATTTCTAAGAGAGAATTGATTTCAAATGAGTGATTCATTTTCATCTTTATTGATATTTACAATAATTAAAACAATTTTAAGTACATTTTTTTTACTGTTTCTAAATTTTACAAAAATCTTGTAAAATGAGCGTTGACATAGATGTTGTGTAGCATAGCAGGAACGACAACTCTGGATAGAGAATGCATATTTGTAACAAGAGTAACTCGACGGGTACCGCATGTGGAGCAGGATCTACTTACCCTTCGGGGCACATGAGTTCACCCCCGGTTTATTAGTGGGGGTTCATGTTGCTCGATCATTAGTTTTCTCTGTAATGTTTTGTAGATTGTTGTTTGTCGTTTAGCCCTTTTTCTTCTGGCCATTATGTTCTCTGTCCTTCGAATTACGGCTTCTGATTACACCTTTGGTATCTTTAAGCTTTTCATTGCATGCATAATACAATATGTTTTCCCTAACAAATCATATTTTCACTCAGTTTACTTTTCTCAACTAGCGACCAAGGAACAACAAATGCAATTTTCTTTAACAGTGAAAGTTAGTGAGCGATTGTTGTTTAACATAAAATCAACAATTTTCACTCTATTTTTCCTAAAAGATGAAGTTGGTTGAGTATAAATTTCTTTGACAATTATAATCACAATATAGAATGTTCCTACCTCTTAATAATAAAGCCTCCTTATACCACTATTACATGTGACAATTAGTAAAATATAAATAAAAATACGAATAAAAATATTGTCTTTTTTCTATAATCATTATAATTTATAAATATATATGCATACATATGGTACCGAAAATGCTTGAAGTTGACTATGTGATCTGATGCCTGCCGAAGCATTGGTCCTTCGGATTTTCTGTGGTTTAACATTGGTAGACCGCAATGGTGCTACGTCTGTAAAAAAACATTTTGATTACGATATAAATACTACATGCACAATAATTAAATACATTTGTGTCTAAATAAAAGTATGAAAACCGAATAGTTCAATTCCAAAGAACCTTCATTACACATTTCATTCGTGTTTTAATGAAAATATGAGAATAGAAGACGAAAATAAACGAATAAAAGTTAGAAAAAACTAAAAGAACCTATCAGGAATGGACAATCCAGAGACACAGGCAACATTGGATACAAGACACAGAACGAAGAAAAGCAATACAATTAAACACAACACAATAAACACAAAACAAAGTTGAGTAATACGCACCCCATCCCCTCCCAACAAAAAAACGAAAAAAAAACCTCAAAAACAACAACAAAAAACGGAGGTTACGTCAGGTGCTCACGAAGAGTAAGAAGTTCCTGCTTCTTATAAGACACCCGTTATGCTATTCATATGGTCAAGACTTCTTTGACATCACTATATGTAAATAACACAAATAATATAAATAAGACATGAGCCATGTACAAGCATCTAAGGATGCTTAAACATGATATTAATGTTATTAACAAATACCTAACACTGATCCTGGTTGCATTGTAGCATAACTAGGTTGAGAAATTGCTGGAGCATTGGTAGTATTATTATCATCATTATTCTTGTTGATCTGGCGAGCTGTATTTCCTGAAAACGATACGAGTAAATGTTATAAAGAATGCGTAAAGCAACAAGTATTTCAATTTACTTATACTAAATACGCATTCTGGTATTGCTATCGAATAGTTGGTTATTTCGCCCAGCACAACCATTAGACAAATAAATGTTATAAAATACCGAAGGGGAAATCACAAATGGACAATCCAGAGAAACTGGTAACACAGAGTACACAAGACGAAGAAAAACAAAGCAAAAACACAACACAACACACGTTGGACCCCACTTTACCCAAACAAACACAACTATCGTAAATAAGACATGAGTCATCCTACTTTCGGAGGAGTAGTACAACGAGGAGGAGAAAATATTACTTATATTCTGAGGTTCCCTCGTGGTTTGTTGTAATTTGGATATAGATATAAGTTGGGTTACAGTGAACCTGCTGACAACTTCTTCCAGTATTTCTTGGATTTGGTTGCATATATTATGAACAGTATTACTTACCTTATGATAAATGGGCCGTCATAGTCGTATGGAAGTTGAATTGACAATTGCATGTGCAATCAGTGCCTATCACTACTAACGTTGTAAGTTCGAACTCCGCTCATGACGAGGTGTACTAGTGATAAAGTTTGTTAGTGACTTGCGGCAGTAATGTTCGTCTTCTCCGGGTACTCCGGTTTCCAATAAAACTGATCGCCACGATATAGGTGAAACATTGTTGAAAGTGGCGTTGAGCACCATAAGCAAACCAAACCAAACCTTATATGATAAATGTGTATTTAATGTTTAAAGGCTTTAAGGGTTAGAGATGATCTCGTTTCCTTTCATTCGATTAAAAACTTACATCATATATTTATATTATCATCCGTTACTACGAAATAATTCTGCAACCCTTTTACTTTGCAAAATTGTTACGATAACTATTTATTGTAAATGCAAACTTAAGATCAGGAAAAGTTTCACAAGAAAAAAACTTACGATAACCGTATGTGCATGCAAAATTTGTCGTAAGTCTACGACTAAAATGACCCACTCTTATGTGAAAAGAAACGTTGGAGAAAACCGAAGGGTAAAGAAGAATGGAAAATCCAGAGACACTGTCAACATTGGGTACACAGGACACAGGCGGAAGTCAAACAAAACAAATAACACAACACAGAAAAGAAAAATGATGAGAAACACAGACACCACCAAATACCGGGGATTAACCCAGGTACTCACGAAGGGTAAGCAGTTCATGCCTCGTATAAGACGTCCGGCATTTTACTCATATAGTTCAGACGTATTTGACACCACTATACCCAAACAAACAAAAACAAAACATAAATAAGACATGAATCCTCATACCAACAACTGGGGGTAAAGACGAACCGAACATCGTTTTTATGCGGAAATCGTAGTGAATCGTAAGAGTAAAATTTCTCTTAAATAAAAATAATAAATATTGTTGACAAATACAAAGCTGCATAGTCTCTGGTTTCGCTTTGACATTCACACTTTTTGACAGCTTGATAAAGAAAAAAGAAGACGAGGTCGGGATTAACCTCAATTGGTTTCAAACCTAAATGCGCACAGAAGAAAACCAATCCATCTAATAAATACGAAATGACTCTTATAACAAACTTCTTTATAAAGGTTTTATTTTGACACGCATTCGAGACGTGTAGTTGACGCTAAATCATGAATATCTAAAGAATATTCAACAGCAAATGTTCTCTACAGTTTGAGACAAATATGGACAAACTTCGATAAACAGTCTGTATCTCTGTTAAATGCGTTGCCTCGGGCCAATACAACCTTCCTTGGGCCATTATGACTAACCTTGGACATATAACCGGTCCATTATGAAAGCACCCATTTATTAATACCATATTGAAGGACAGTTGTACAGTAGTCACAGCAATACGTTTATCACGAACACAATAGTCATGACAATGATTTGCAGGACAATGGGCATTTTAACACTACTTTCAACAATATTTCGGTTATATCGTGGAGGTCAGTTTATAATAGTTGATAAAACCATAGTACCCCTAAGAAAGCCACTGTTCTTGCCATAAGGCAATGATAAACTTGACCACACAGGTTTTGCATTGAGCTCAAGTTCAGTATTGATATACACTGATTACATAGATAGATGATTTGAAATGTTACTCACTTTTCATTAAGATCAAATATACACCAATGACAGTAAGGATACCCAGCATCGCAATTGAAGTTGACAGGACAGACACCAAATATACAATCTTGTCTGAAATATGAAGCAAAATACACAATCTTGTCAGAAATATGAAGCAAATTGAAATGATCTGGTCTGAAATATGAAGCAAAATACACAATCTTGTCTGCAATATGAAGCAAAATATACAATATTGTCTGAAATATGAAGCGAAATACACAATCCTCTCTGAAATATGAAGCAAAATACACAATCTTCTCTGAAATATGAACCAATACAATGTACTATAAGCTATTATGCACATTTCAACAGCGTATATTTTACCTTCTTATCTAGTAGTCAGTCTGTCTGCCATGGTATTCATTCTCTTCATATCATTCGATACCAGGGGTCGTCGTGTTCGTGATCGTATGGTAGTTTCATACATAAATACATAATGCAATCAGTACCTACCACCACTACATTTGTGATTTCGAATACCGCTCATGCTGAAGTTTACTCGATACAACATGTGATCAAGTTTGTCAGAGTCTTGTGACAGGTTGGTGGTTTTCTGCAGGTACACCGGTTTCACCACCAATAAAACTAACCATCACGATATAACTGATATATTGTTGAAATTGGCGTTAAACACCACAAATCAACCAAATGAAGAATAACATATGATGTATAAAGATCAAGATTAGGACTTGAGCAGCCATCTTTACTCTAACTCTGCTCACACAGTTATGCGTCAGTTCGAAAGCAATGTACTCACATATTAAGACACTTGCATAACCGCACCATTTCACTAAGACAGGAGTTATAGGTTGATAAAACTATTATAACTCAGTCAAGATAGTTGGGGGTTTAGATTTTGCCATTTGTTTGTACGAATTTCCTATTGATTTAGGAACTGTTGTGATGGTTGGTGTGGTATATTGCGTTTTTCATTTTATTGTACCATTATATAACTGACAAATTGTTCTTTTGATTGGTAATTACATATATATTACATGTAGATTTCCATGCATACAGACATTCTTATGCAAGCATTTGCCTACGTTGTATTGGTTCTGTCGTTGTCGTGTTCGTATGGCAATTGGATTCATAACTACATATGCAATCAGTGCGTATCACCACTAACGTTGTGAGTACGGATACCACTAAGGCGAGGTGTACTCGATACAACATTATGTAATAAAGTTTGCCAGTGACTTGCGACAGGTCGGCGGTTTCCTCCACCAATAAAACTGACCGCCACGATATAGCTGAAATATTGTTGAAAGAGGCGTTTAACACCACAACCCTTACCCTAACGCTAACCCTATGTTGTATTTCATTGCTACATTTCACTATTGGGTTAGGCTTTGAAAATTGTATTTACACCTTGTCAGTCTCGACCGCAACAAATTGTATGCTTACTTAACATTGTCAAAATAACTATAAACTTGATTCATCAGTTTCTTCTCTTGTTGCGAAGGGTGTCACTAGTGGAGCAGGAACTACTTACTCTTATGGAACACTTAAGTTCACCGCCAGTTTGTAGTGGGATTCGTGTTGCTCAATCTTTAGTTTTCTGTGTAGTGCTTTGTAGATCGTCGTTTTTCCTTTAGTCCATTTTCTTTTTGCCATTGTGTTGTCCGTCCTTCGATTTACGGATTCTGATTAACTGTTCTTAGATGTTAGATTATGTAGTTTAACGTTGAATTTCAAAGAATAAGAATGTACTACTACTGTAGTACTTATTAGTTGTTAAAGCTGGGTAATAGAGTCGAGGTCATTCTCATGTTGCGCATTATATACAACTCAAAAGCCAAATACTTACCATGGGCATGACTTCCAGGTGTGACCTTTCTTTGGTCTTTGTGTATATATAAAATACAATCACAGTAATCTGATGACTCAAAATTCTTTAAAAATAAATTCCATTTTTTAAAGAAACCTGTGTACCTATGTTTTTCGTTGTTTCCTGATAAAAATGATCCACAATAACATGATACGAGGCAACCACAGTTTCCGTAAGTTATGTTATGGAACGAGTTGTACGTGGGTTCTTCTTTTTCACTCCCGGGAACGTTGTTATTGGGTTTTTCTTTTTCCCTCCCTGAAAATATAATAACTTCATAAAATCATAGTGAAAATGAATAAAGTTGAAAAAGTAAATGCCAACAGTATCAGAGTATACAATTTATTGCATTGCTACTACGAATCTCGAATTCACTATTATTCTATAAATTGTTTTTACTTAAAAGGAAAAATACACAAAGAATTACAATTTCATTCTAACTTTGAACCAACGTTGATACAACGTCCCCACGTTAATTTACACGTTATTTCAATCTAATTAAAATTAAATTTTGAGTTGCTCCCCACTTTTCTGATACGTCGATTTCGCTAGAATTTGATGCGCACCATATCAGAAAAAGAGCGGGGGGAGCAATTCAAGGTCTAATTAAGGAATACATCATGGAAGCCAGAATGTGTTTTGAGTTTTAACATGGATTGGCGGATAAAATTTACTAATATCCGCCAACCCATGTTAAAACTCAAAACAGATTCTGGCTTCCATGATTTATGTCGATTCTGATATGTCAAAGAGTAAAAATACGATAGTATACTTTGATTGGAAGGACGGTAATTTATATTTACGTTTGCGGAAAATGTCGCACACACTTTATGCTGCCAATGGAAAAGTCAGTCACATTCACCGGCGCATGTGCAAATGAGATTATACCATCGATAAATAGTTCGTTTGTCTACAAAGCGAAAGAAGGATGACATGCTAGAATTTCAATTACAACGTTGGAATGTCGCTGTTTTGATGCTGGAAATATTTTACAATAAAATTAATTTTTATTATCTTGAATAATAAAATTGAAATTAATATGTCATTACTTACTCTTCAGATGTAATTGAAGTGTAATATTTGCTGTGATACATTGATCCATATTCAAAATGAAACACGTGACATTTTGAAAGATTCCCGAGATGTTTGCTGATTCGTCATTTGTGATCACACTGCTGTGTACTTGAGTAGATACAGCAGTATCGTCAACAGTACACAAAACATTTTTCAGATGTTCATTTTTCGCCTTCCTATCAGTTTCACTGAACAGATTCATTTCCAGTGGCATATCTGCAATATCAACATGCTAATTTGTGACGAAATGGTGCGCTTTGCTCAATATGAGAGTATGGTGTTTGAAAATACAGTTGAGAGTTTGGTTGTGATTTGAACTTATTAAAACAGAAAAAAATGCATTCCTATGTTTGATTAGATATATTTCTTGAAATTCGCAGTTCCTAAATAATATAATTATTATTAAAACTGAGTTTCTCCCTCCCTCATGCATAACTGACCATAGCCGATGTTGTTCAGGCCCTCTGGATTTATTGCATCCAAAGATTTTAAAATCATTTGGCTTTCCAATCTTTCGATTTTGAGCATGATTAATGAAGGTTATTCCAGAAACGGACCGTGTTCACTAAATTATATATCTACGTATTTATAAGAAACATAAAAACACAGAAGGGAACATGATGAAAAAAACCCAAATAGATAAAATATTAAAATGAATTTTAATGCAGATTCAATTACAACCAAAGCCAATATAATATTAACATAGATATCTAGCTTAATGCATACGTAACCACCCTCGCCAGGCAGGCTCATAATCAAAAGATTGAAAAGCCCAATAATTTTTAATAAAAATGGGAGCAAGACATCAAAGGGTTTAAACAGGGTAGCCAACATCGGCTAATGTCACATATGTCTGAGGAAGATGAAACTCATTTGTAATGCTACTTAAGCTCTGCATAAGAACCTTAAACTTCAATAATAACTATATATACTTAACCATGTTAGTGACGAAACACTGACTACTGGACGGATAATATCCTTTAGAACTTATGAACATGACACCATATACTCCTATCTCAAACTTATTATTTGGCTCTGATAACTTAACAGACGAAAACAATTTCATAGTGTTTGGAATTGTACAAAAATATATACATCATACCAATTGATTTGGGTGATATGAAATTATACTCGGTACTCAGAATGATATCATACATTTGCACTCAATCCCCCTTTTTTCCCCACCACTTCAGTTTATCAAATATATGTATGTATACTTTTCTATTTATATATATATATATGTAACTTGCTGTCATTTTCATATATATGTGTATAACATTATTGTATGGAGAGGATGTACTAAGTTGATATAACTTCTTTCCAATCCAATAGTACATTTATTAGACAATGAAATATGCTTAAACTAAACCCTGAGGACTAACAGTCCATCAACAGAGGAATCCACCAAATGATAGTAATAAAAATGCAATGACTACTTGTTATGCTTTGTTTGATAGTACAAACTCTTCATATCAAGCTGAATGTTATCTACGGAGTCCTATCTTTAGTAAACTCTAAAGTGATATGATATATAACGTTTAAACAAAATGTTCTTTCGATGTATACTTTTTTTGTATATTCGTTTTGTTGTAATATGATATCGAACAAATGGTATGCTATTTTTATATATTGACTTATCACCCGGTTTGTAACAGGAGTACCACGAAGGGTGCCACATGTGGAGCAGGAACTGCTTTTCCATCCGGAGCACCTCAGTTCACTGGTTTTAGTGGTCTTCTTGTTGCTCGATTTTTAGTTTTCTGTGTAGTGTTTTGTTTGGCCTTTTGTCCTTTTTTATTTGGTCATTGTGATGTCTGACCTTCTTCAATTACGGCTTCCGATTACCCCTTTGATATCTTCCAACTTTTCTAACATCGACATGACATGAGGCCATTTAATTGTTGACGAGAGGTAAAACAGTACCACTGAACAACAGGCTTTTTTGTCTTTCAAGCTTGCTTTAAAACATGATCGAATTATCTTTTTATCATTAAACAAAGAAACAAATTTCCTATACATTTAAAAGAAAATGATTATTATAAAAACACCAAATGGCTGGTATTCTAAAGGAGATGATTTGTTACTCGAAAATCAAATACCACAACAACAACTCACTTTTAATGGATACCTTGTAATTTCCAAAATATTAGGTTTTTTTCCGATTAATAAAAGATGGTGGAACTGTCTGATGGTGTGGTATTTGTTTTTAAATATCTTCTTTAATAAACTTGTACACTATTCAGTAGGTATATAAATTTAAAATTACTGTTTATTCTATATAAATGTTTTGGTCAAAATGTGTCTTATATTAAGAATAGTTTGAGGATACTAAACACCGGGGTGAACCCAGGTGCTCCGGGAGAGTTATGAGTAAACTATTTCGGAAAAGTCTACAATAAAACAAAAATATATTATATTAGCAATATTTTTAAAATTTGTAATTTGTTTTACTTACCACATATATGTATGTTGAAGTACATTTCAAATATGTCTGTACCATGGACACCTGAACAACTATATATGTCTTCATCACGAACACTGAAATTAACTATCTCAAGAATTGATTTCTCAGCTCCAGTATTATTAGAAATCGTAAATTTCCCTTCTCTGTCAGCAACTATGTCTCCAAGACCAATTAAATTATTGGATTTGTTCCAGGTTATCGGCTTTCGTTGATTTCCCTTATAATGGCAGACAACTTCCGCTGTGGTATTTGGTTTAATGTATATTTCAATATAACCAAAAGCGAACCCTATTAAAATATAAATAATAAAATCGCTTCTTCCCCGTTTACTGGTATATCACATCGTGGGAAATCTGAAGAAAGTCCATTACGATCAAATGCGAGTTAGCCTGTTACCGTTCAATGCAAATGGCGCGCTTAGGTAACAATGAAAGGGCTACAATTTAAAATTATCGGTTGATTTGCTGCGAGTAATACGATTGGTCAATATAGGTATTCATCATATCATTAAATATCATATCAAATAATCAGATTTATGTCGCCGTGGCTTGTTTTTCCTCATTTGGATCTTAATAAATGACTATCGACACTTTTGTTTTACCTCCGTAATGTAATCCATTACAGCTGAATACGATTACAGATTTCGACTACACAAATTCTGGTTCCCCTTTTTCTGATGTGGTAAGGTGTACTCGATATAACCGTTTGTGATCAACTGAGTTTGAAGAAAGTTGCTTTAGCAACGTGCACGAAATAATCAAATCCAATGTGTGTCCATGGGTTTGTTTTTGTCAGAACTGACGCTTGCTATTTCATAATGGACATTTTGTTTATACATTGAAAGCTGGTTAATCAGACATTACGCGGAACCAAGCAATTATTTCGGATTTGACAGCTTATCGCAATACTCAGTGATAAGTATTACGAGGATTTTTTTCTTCAGTTCGCTCAATTTAATAACGCACTTATATTCTTCATCATAGAAACACACCGTACATCCGCATTGCATCATTTTGATAAACTGCCGATTGATCCGATCAACATTGTTTGCTTAACACAAGAGAAGTAGCTCAGCAGGGGCAAGACATTCGATATGTTATGCCTTTTCTGTCGAGTTATGAATTGATTTGTGCGTGAAAAGGATGATTATATGTTTCTTTATGAAACTTATTATTTGTTTTCTTATATCATTGGCATTTCGGTGGACTTTGAACCACATTTTTACATATAATCATGTCAACATTTAACGATACGAACTTTCATAATATATTTTACAAAACGTCGTACTTCCCAAGTTATGATTCAACATCAATATTAAAGCGTTATCTATTACCTTCATTCTGATGTATGAAACATCCCAATTTCAACTGTTTTTGTGTAATTCACTCTTATTCAACGCACATGTAACAAAAATGATCCGATCAATGTCTAATGTATGATACATTCAAAAGCAGATTTTTTTTTACTGACGACACGACCAACTGCCGTAAAATAAGACGATCAGAATACAAAATTGGCATATTGTATGTAAACAGATATTGTTTAATTCATTTTTTTCGACATTTTAGGGGCATACATGCATACATGTATGTCTTTAAGTATGCAGTGGTATGAAGACATGTTACGTAATACCGGTCTATGTTAGCATTCAATCAATGAAAGGAAAAATATGGAATATGTCAGGGATACAACATAGGATATAGGGAGAGGACGCCTACCCTACCGGTGCACCTGGTCCATACCCCTAGTTTCTGGTCGAGTCCGAGTTGCTCATTTACTTTTAGTCTTCTGTGGTTTTTTTTCTGTTTCTCAGTGTTACTCGTTGTTTTTGTCTCCATTTTCCTTGCTTCGTCTTTTTCCCTTAGAAAAATGACTTTAAATTTTGGATGTCGCTTTAACCGTGGTTACCCTTGATTTTACTTTCACCCAAACCACAACGAAAAAGAACAGATACGGCAAATGTTATGGATAAAACAATCACTAAAAACGAAAACAGTAAAACATTCAGAGGACATTAAAAGGTCTGTATTAAGGTGTGAGACCCGTATCCACAGTCGGAGGTCCGAACGGCCAGACAACATTCATTCATTCATTCATTCATTCATTCATTCATTCATTCATTCATTCATTCATTCATTCATTCATTCATTCATTCATTCATTCATTCATTCATTCATTCATTCATTCATTCATTCATTCATTCATTCATTCATTCATTCATTCATTCATTCATTCATTCATTCATTCATTCATTCATTCATTCATTCATTCATTCATTCATTCATTCATTCATTCGTTCGTTCGTTCGTTCGTTCGTTCGTTCGTTCGTTCGTTCGTTCGTTCTTTCGTTCGTTCATTCGTTCGTTCGTTCGTTCGTTCATGAATGATATATTTAAGATGGAACATGGATCAATACATGTAAATGTGCTACTATTGTTCAGATGGATTTGAAAATTTCTCCGAGTTGATAAAGCATTTATGTACGGGACATCGCAAAATCGAAATCAAATATAGAGAGAAGGAATTGAACCTTTCAAACGGTAAGATAGGATACCGAACGAAAGTTTATCAAGACGTGATACCTGATAATTGTACCATAACAGTTACTAATGATGATCGATTGAGTATCGGAAAGATCTAAGAAAAAGAAAATAAATACACCGAAAAGAACAGACGACATCTATAAACAAGATGAAATTGGATATCAGAGCAAACAATCGCTTTCAGAAATGTTGGATCAGATGGAAATCGTACGAAAAAGTGAAGATGACGATGATTCAAATGATCTCAAATATTTAGTGACAATCCTTCCAGATGTTATTGATAAACTTAAAGAAAATGGTCAGGTGAAAAACTTACAAAAGGTGGCGCACTCTTGTTAAAGACGATACATTTCCTTTAGACAATATATGCTATTTATTGTTCCTTGATATAGTTACGTGGTTTGATCAGCCCATTACATCTAAAATGAGATATTTTAGATCCGAGAAAAAGAAGATCTAGGAAGTAGGATACAGACTTTTCAGAGGAAAGTTTCTTAGATTTTATGTCTGGTTCCAGAAACCAAGGACAAAACATAGATGGATCAACAAGTAGAGGGAACTGTACACTGACGACGTCAAAGATAAACTTTGCAGTTCCTTCAATGCAAACACTCGTCCAAGATAAGCTTGTGCCTATTTTCCCAGGAATGATAAAAGAAACAATTAGGACGATAGCGGACACTATACCATCGAAAATGGTAAATTAGGAATAGATGGCAAGAACATTTCCAGAGGGAAAGGCAAGACAGTGTGAGATATAGATTGTTGGGGTTTCGAAGCAAAACATTCATTACAAGAGCGAAAACATAGACTTGAACTGGAGTTGAACCAACTGAATGAAACATACAGACAGGTCAAAGCACACAATTGATACCAACAGCTGGAAACTTTCTATTTGGTATAAATTAGTATCTATTATAAGAGATATTGGTATGAGAATAAAAGACTTAAGAGAGTTACTACTTGGATTTAATTTTAGGATTCAAAAGTTTTTGAAACTAGGAGAAAGCTCTGAGGATTGACGTAAATCGCGGTATGCGCCAGTCATAAGCCCTCTCAAAGTTGCGAAATACGATATCGAGCAGGCAACAGACAAAGGACTTAATATCATCAATGAACTTGGGCATTTAAGTGCTGCTTTAAACGGCGCTGATAAACATTGCTTCGTATCCGGGCAGGTTGACTTGGAAGAGCAACACAATTACCATGAACTAAGGTCGCGATTTCAGTCAGACAATTCAAGATACATAAAACAAAGATCAGCAGAATGGTTTGATATAAGGAAAGTATATGTTGTAACTGGCAGTACATGCAATAAAGCATTGGGGCTAGGGAAATTAAAGGAACAACAAGCACATTTTTCTAAAGTCATACTAGGATTAGATGAAGACAATGCAACTTATTCAGGTGACGTTCGCAGAAATATGGAGTACGGGACAAACCATGAGATCGATGGCGTCGCCACAATGGCTTCCGGAATAATACCTGCATTATTTCCAACACTTGATTATTATGAAGAAGGCTGTGTTAGAATGGCTCTAAATGAAAATTCATCGTTCTTTGTTGTTAGCCCTGATGGCATGTTTTCCGATGCTTATATTCAACAGGGTACCAATTTAGATGCACTAGATGTGCATGTTTCGAATAAGAAATTCTCGTCATTAATGCTTGAATTCGAAACGATCGAAAATCCAAATAAACACACACAAATCGATGAAAAGAACAAATCGACCACTTGACCACTTAACCTCGTTTTCTCCTTTTATAACTTAAAAATACATCCCAGGTGGCTTTCCGTGGTGAATGTCAAATATCGATACAATGCGCTGGGCGGTGCATAGATACTACTATATGTATGGCGCCAGACTCTACCATACGTGAATACACTCTAACAAACTCTGTTTGTATCACCGGTTGGGTGTTGTTTGACACACACTGTCGAAGGTCTGCTCATATTTAAATACACTTTAAGGTAAAAAAATAAAGGAAAATGAAACCCAGTGGTCGAGTGCCAGTGAAAAACGATACCTTTTAAATTCAATCTCTGGCATCAAGCCATTTCCAGCATTTGTCAGCTTATCTGATGCGCATACATCATCTATATAAACGTGACAGCAAAGCTCTAAACACGACCAAAGCAAAAAGTCCATAAAAACGAAATGCAAATCCACGTTCATCAACGAAACAATTGAGGGACAATCGTTATATTCCTGACTATGTACAGCTATTTTCAATTGAAACTGGTGTGGTAATCCAAGTTTTACAGTGAACATTCGGGCTAATCGCCGTCACGGCTATATTGTTTTGCCTCAATTCAATACAATTCATTTCATACCCATGTTATCCTACTTAACCTTCAACCGAATGTAACAGATTTAAGCTAATGCACAAACAAATAATTGTTGACTTCCATAACTCATAAAATAAGTTTCTGCCAACTAAAAGTTTTGAATACTTAAATAAGCGTTCGGAAATGGCAGTTGTTCCATCTTAATCGAATCACAATACAGCTTTTAATTGTAGCATAACGCTGCTTTTGACCGTATCATGAAGTGAAATGCATTGGACGTTGATCGGATCATTTTTGTCACGCATGCCGTTGAATAAGAGTGAATTACACACAAACAGTTGAAATTGGGATAATGGTTCATACATCAGAATGAAGGTGATAGACAAAGCTTTAATATTGATGTTGAATCATAACTTGGGAAGTACGACGTTTTGTAAAATAAATGATGAAAGTTCATAACGTTAAATTTTAACATGATTATTTGTAAAAATGTGATTCAAAGTCCACCGAAATGTCAATGATATAAGAACACAAATAATAGTTTTCATAAAGAAACATATAATCATCCTTTTCACGCACAAATCAATTCATAACTCCGACAGAAAAGGCATAAAATATCGAATGTCTTGCCCCCCTGAGCCACTTCTCTTGTTGTAAGCAAACAATTTTGATCGGATCAATTGGCATTTGATCAAAATGATACAATGCGGTTGTACGGTGTGAGAAAGGATCATTTACTACCTAAAGGAAAAAACGACATTTACACATAAATTGAAAGCAATACATGTTCAGTTAATCGTTACCTCCAGTTCAGTATATGAAGGTTCATGTCTCATTTACGTTATTTGTGTTTGATTGCGCATAGTGGTGTCCAACACATATTGTACTGTGTTTTTGTTTTTTATTCGTCTTGTTGTCATTGTCTCTGGATTGTCCATTTTGGTATTCTCTAGCGTTTATTTAGTAATCAAGAATATAATCAGGTCAATAATAATAATAATATTCTTACTCTATCAATTATTACAAGTAGACCAACAAAAAAATAAAAGAAAAAGGTACAAAGGTTCAAAATGCGGACATAAAGTTGAAAACTATTATATCATGTTCGGAATGTACACTTAGGAAATCGCCAATCAAAGACTTCGTTATATAGTATATAGAACAATATTCCTTACCATATTTCCAAAACCCAAATATGATCAGTATAGTTCCAAGCTGAGAAACCATTGTTCTGAAATATATTAACGAAATAGTTAACCTTCAAATAGAATAAATCAATGGATATCACAGCTATTGTTATTAGGTTTATAAACACACGCACACACGCACAGACAGACAGACATACAGGAAAAAGGAAATATCTGAACCGTAAATAAAAGATAAACATGTCTGAAATGTCCGTGCAGAAATTTCGTAATTTTGTACAACAAACACACATTTAATTTTCCTTGGTTTTAGCCATGGTTCGATCCCTCCATCTTCCACATACGATACGAGCACACTACTCATTAATTTCACTAGACGGTCTTCATTTTGAATGTTTTTTTTTAATTTGAAATTGAAATAATTGCACAAGACATTGTTTGTCCAATATGCATCTAATAAAAACACATTCGTTGGTACAGAATGCCTGTTTTGTTTTCAATAAGTGATGATTGTTTACCACCAAGAGAACAACTTTTCAGCAAAATCACTGCAACAACAATTTACATTTCGAAGAGATTATGAGAATGTCCACATTGTACTAGATCAACATGATAATAGCACTGTAACAAAAATCTGTGGGTGGATAAATAGCTCCATTCGGACACATTATCGTAATTTCGAGCCAACCAGCCTTTGTCCGTACTTAAATTATGCGTGCTAAGAGGAGAAACACACAAATAACAATTTTACTGACTTTGAATTAGGGGCCGTCGTGATTGTACGGTAGTTGGATTTACAACTACCTATGTAATGAGTGTATATCACCACTTAAGTTGTGAGTTCGAATCCCGCTCCGTCGAGGTGTACTCGATACAATATTATGTGATAGTTTGTCAGTGACTTGCGACAGATCGGTAATTTTCTGTGTTCACTCGGCCTTCCTCTACCGATAAAACTGACCACCATGACACAACTGACATATTGTTGAAAGGGCGTTATACGCCATAACCCTAACCCATAACCCTGTCTTTCATTTGATCCTACCACAAACGAGGCGATCATGCTAAACGAGGTTGTACTTTGTTTACTGTGGATAGTTTTAAAGATAAATGTTTACATACCTCAGCCCTCACATTAACTGGAATTTATACGAGAATGACACATTAATTGATATGAATCAGTTTTGAGGAAATATGGAGAGGAAATTGGCAAAACAAAAATAGGAAATTAACAATCGTATGATTATGATATAATTATGACTTGATTCATATACAAATGTACTAGAGATTGTCCTAAATGGTACCAGGAAACTGAGTATATAAACATATATAGACATAACTATATGTCATATAGAACTTCAAAGTGGTCGTCGTGGTCGTGATCGTATGGTAGTTGAATTGACAACTACCTATGCAATCAGTGCCTATCACCACTAACGTTGTGAGTTCGGATTCCGCTCAAGGCGAGATGTACTCGATACCACATTATGTGATAAAGTTTGTCAGTGACTTCCGTCAGGACGGTGGTTTTCTCCGGATACTCTGGTTTCAACCGACCGCCACGATATTCCTGAAATATTGTTGAAAGTGGCGTTAAACACCATAACCCCAAACCACCTCTATGGCCTCAACATGCATGCACAATATGCCTTTATAAATACCACAGTGAATCAGTAATATACAAACTGTAATAGAAGCGTAGATATCTAATTAAGTACGCACGGCATGTTTCGTAGATAACCTTCATCATGTACGTCCATAGTCAAAATGTTACTAAGCCAAAATAAATTAAAGTCTTTAGGAACAAGAACACCAAGGTTTGTGTGAGGATGGTTGACCTTAGTTTTAATTAATTACATTATTTTAGAACTGTAAGTTTCAAACATAAATATATATAAAATGACAGTATCCCGACTACTGGGCTGATCATACCATCAGGACTAATAGTCCACCAGTAAATATATCGACCCAGTGATAGTAATTAAAACTTAGATATCTAATGTGCTACATACGAAGCGTTTCTGGAATAACCTTCATCAAGTACGCACAGTCTAAAGATTGGAGAGGCAAAACATGTAAAAGTCTGTGTAAATAAGTAAACCACAGAGTCTAAACAGAATAGACAAATTTGACTGAGGTTATAAATGCTTGAGAAAGATTGACCTTTGTTATAATCGTTTACATTATGAAGGAACAGCAGGGTAAGGGCTATGCCTTTCAACAATAGTTCAGTTATATCGTGAGGGTCAGCTTTATTGGTGGAGGAAACCGGAGAACCCGGACGCTCTGTGGGTCTATTAGACCACCTGGAGATAGTAACGAACACGTAGATGTCTATGTTAGTACGTACGATATGTTTCTGGAATAACCTTTCTCGAGTATAGTCAAAAGATTGTGGACCTCCCTGAAAAAGCCTTTTAGAGCAAGTAAACAGGACAGCTAAAATCAACTACGGTTAGTTATTCCCGAAGGAGATTGCCATTAGTTTTGACATACTACATTATTTAGGAATTGTAAATTTCAAACATAAATATATCTCATAAACCAATTGACCATGTCGGTGTAAAAGTACTAAGCACGGTATTAGACAGATGATACTCGAGGACTAATTGTCCACCAGCAGAGGTATCGACCCAGTCATAGTATTAACAACGTAGATATCTAATGTAGTACGAAAATTATTTTCTTGTAAGACGCGATTAATACATACTCTAATGGTTACTTATTAAAGTATTTGTTTACATATAACTTATGAGAAGATTTGAGTCCACCGGATAATCAAGCTAAGACTAGATATTTTACATTTGAAGGAGTGTTAAATGTAATCAAATATTCATTTTATAGACATAATATCTGAAAAGTGGCTGCAAGAAATTAGCTGATAGAAAGTGGCTACTAGAAAAGAGGCTGCTAGAAAGTGGGCGATATAAATTTGGCTGTTAGAAAGTGACTGCCAGAAAATTGGCTGTTAGAAAGTTGCTGCTAGAACATTGGCTGCTGGAATATTGGATGCTAGAAGTTGGCTGATAGAAAGTGGCTACTAGAAAATTGGCTGCTAGAAAGTGACTGCTAGATAATGGCTAATAGAAAATGGCTACTAGAAAATTGGCTACTAGAACATTGGTTGCTAGAAATTGGCTCCTAGAACATTGGCTGATAGAAAGTGGCTACTAGAATTTTGACTGTTAGAAAGTGGCTGTTAAGCTAACAAAAATAAGAAAAAAGTAAATGGCTGCTAGAAAGTGGCCGTCAGCTTGCATCTGGTCGTATGTTACATGAAAAAGGGTTAGCAAACAAACCAATACAAAATAAATCGTGTAGGTAATCTCTATTTAATTTACTATTTACTGTTTATCAACATTTGCTATGGCCAAAATTCAACACATTCTTTTCCGTTAGAATTCTACCAGCTTTCGACCCACTGACTGCTTGTACTATGTCCATATAAAAAAAAATATATCGTTACAAAAAAAAACAGGATATATATTTCGAAAAGAACAAAATAATATTTCTAATAAACGAAATAACTTTTCGATAAAGCGAATTATTATTTCAATACAACGAAATGGCATAATAAAAATAAAAGAGTTTTTCATGTCATCAAGCGAGCTCCACAAACTAGAAATTTAACACAGGTCTATATTTTACTTTATATACACATTCATTACTGTTATAAAAATGTTAAATTGCTACCACTGCAAATTTATAATCACCCCCTTTAAAAAGTTGACTGCAGGGCAGATCACCACGAACATCTATAGAGTCGATTGTAATTCTAAGGGAGTAACCAAATGATAGAACACATGTACAATGAACACTATAAAAATATAAATAAATATAACTCCTATAAATAGGTGGTCTTTATTCAATTAAAGGTGAATCGCTTCTAGGAAAAGTGATTGTTGTTTTACGTCAACTCCGTTTTTTTACGCCAACCCAGCAATGTGTCAGCTATATTACAGGGAGAAGAAGTTAATTCTCAATGAGATGATGATGAGGCCGCCTTTGTACAAGATCCACACGCTTAGCTGGATTTGCATAGTGCTAGCTCACTGAAACAACAGTCCGTGGATAGACATGTTGCACCACTCGGACACATTATCATAATGCCGAGTCAACCAGTTTTTGCTCTTTCTCCTGAATGCTGCGTGCTTAGCGAAGAAGCAACAAACCCACGATCTACCGCACTCGTGGCGGGCACGTTAACCGTTACACCACAGATGCGGTTGTCATTTCTTGACATTTATATTATTATATATATACATTCCCAGTATTTGAAGAGATCAAAACCGAATCCGAATTCCAAACCAAATATCAACAAGAGTAGTTACATGTATACTATATATTATAAAAAATAGCTTTTGTATGAGGTCGATACGTGGGCGATATAAATCAAGTATCGACCTCATGCAAAAGCTACAATTGTTATATTATTAATCCACATTATTGACAAATATAAGGAAAACTTAGCAACAATTACAAATATTTGTCCAATGTTGTAACTTATGATTTCTGTATATCACTGTATTTTTTTTATGGATTTTGGGAAAATTTATTTATTTTTAGTAACGTGCTGTATGACCGTGCAATCTGCTATTTTCTATATTACAACAATTTTGGGAAGATGTATGTATATTTTTAGTAACGTGCTATAAATATGACCGTGCAATCTGCTATTTTCTATATTACAAACATTTTGGGAAAATGTATGAGTAGTATAGAAGCACCATCCAGTTATTATTTGTGGGGGTGCTGTGTGGGGGTGCCGGAAGTGATCGAGTGCACATGCGCGACCGGAATTTGAATCACCGGAAGTTGCATCACTGGAAATGACGTCACCGGAAGTCACCGGAAGTTGCATCACCGGAAATGACGTCACCGGAAATGAAAGGGAGATAATTTCCCGCGTTTTTCCGGTATTTCCCGCGTTTTTCACGGAATTCCTCTAGATTCTAGGTACGAACAATGGAATTGTGAATCCAACCTGTATCGAGTCACTATAGCGCTATTACCCCCTATGCTAAACCATTTTTCCCTCCTGAATTGTGCAGTCAGCCGTGATTAATTGACTCAGTGGTATGTGTATGCAATATTCTTTTGTTTGTTTGTTGTTTTCGTAAATAAAATGTTATTCATCATACGGGGCTTTACATTATAACAAAACGCCAAGTACATTTTCTAAGCTTTATTGATAAGATGATGCGCAAAAGTCTTGACTATGTCTCAATGTTCTCGTGGATTTTCCTGCACATCTGTGTATCAGATAAAATATACAGTGGTGTCCGCATACAGTGGAGCCTTCTTCTTGAACTCTAATGGTGTTGTAAGTTCAACTCGTACAATGTTTGTTCATAAAGTTCACGTAAGTCCTTAAAAAGGGTGGTCTTCCTGTGGGGTCGTAATATTCTCCTCTAGAATTGGCATCGATGCATAGGGCTACCCAGTGTGTTCCCGGTCGATCGTCCGGGTCCGTGTTCCCTATCAAGGCCGAAGGTACGTTTAATCTTCTGGGTAGTCTGTTTCTGGCGTATACTCCTTTGAAAACGTTTCTGGTACTTGGATGTGTTTTCAGTACGTGGTCGATCTCTAAGGTGTTCATCCAAGCACTGTAGTCAAACAAGACTTGTCTGTTTCTATCAATTTCAATGACGTTGTCAAATTTTGCATACATGATCACGGTGGTGGTAGTTGTAAGGGCTTCTGCGAAATGAATCTCCACTCTCAAGTTGCCTTGTTTTATCAGCTGAAAGGCTCCAACTTCAGACATGTCGGGTGTGAGATCAAATCCAAACAAGGTGTTTCCTTTGCCACAAGATTGATCTTGTAGTGTTTGAAATCGAACGGATTTTTCCCAATAGCGCCGTTCAGTGCATCGCTGTCTACACAGGCAATGACGAGTCTCTTTGGCAGCTGTCCCAAAAATGTTTTGTCCTGAACGTAATTCATGTTGCCGGTGGGTACCGTGTCCACTTTTACTTCTACTCGTCTGACGGGGTATTTACAGCTGGTCTTTTCCAATGCTTTCACGTGACCCATTCTAACGGCGGGACTCAGTTGTACCATTCTCACATACAGAGCCATTTCCTTGATCTTGATTTCATAATTGGCCGCGTCTGCCACGAGAGCAAAAGCGTCCCGACTTCTTCTCAGTTTTGGTTGAGTAAGTATTTGTCTTGACAAAACAGATCCAAATGTAGATTTCCCATCATTTGTACCGACTTGCTTAGGGCCGTCAATTTTTTCCTTGCCGTGAATCCTTTGTTATCGTCGTTCTCTTGTCCTGCTGTCCCGGAGTGTCCTTGTACCACATCACGCCCATCAACTGAGATTATTTAGCCGCTGGTCCGTAACTGAGAAGAGTTTCTAAGTACGCCCTGTAGGGATACATGCTGGTCGGTGGCGAAACTAATTTCTCGTTTAGGCTAACGCTGACGTCACTGAACAGTGAATGCATCCACAAATCGACGGGTCCAACGTCCGTATCGGGTTCTAAGTTAGAACCATCGGTATTCACGATCTGTGCTTCCACAAACAAGTAAGTGTTGAACAGGTCGATGTAATCGTCTCCAGCTCCACTGACTGCAAATTCATAAGGACCTTGGTCCGTTAGGGTCGATGTCAGCCCTTTTTGCTCCCAATAGCCATGTAACACACTGGTCTGAGTCGGTGGTACTCCAAACAAATGCAATTCCGATTTCGTACATTCGCAAGAGTTTTGGTGTACTAGAGCCATTTTTAACCGAAGATGTCTTTCGATGTGTTCCATAGCTTCGTCTGACGACGTCTGGGCTTTTTCCGCTTTGCAGCTCGTTTTATAGATCGTTCACCGGGAGGTCCCACGGTGTCCATAGCTTTCTGGAGTAAGTTTTGTCCCGTTGATTTCAATCTGAATTTGGCTGCTTGTGTGACGTTCTGTCCTTCCATGACGTCCGATGCTGGGTTCAGACCTGTTTTCAAAGCTTCGCGACGCAAAGTTTTGGCTCCTCTCTTTAATAAAGGAACGGCCGATTTGAACAGACTTCCGAAAATACTTCCTAGTCCATGTCCTCTCTGATAACGTGTTCCAACGTACACGGGATATCCCCTTCCTGCCTGATTCAAGTAGTACTCGTGATACGCTCTAGCATCTGGATTGTGTCTTGGCTTCATTCTAGATACGACTCCTTTCTCTTTCTACAATGAAGTGTCACCACCACGCGTCCTCGCTCGTATGGTATTTTGACTCCGGTGTCGTCCCTTATATCTATTTCAACGGTCTGAAAGCGTCTTAGTACCAGAGGGCAGTATTGTATGTGGTCGAAGGCGCGAGTCATCATTTCTCCGTCTCTTTCTGCCACCGTTACGATTCTCAACAGTAGTACTTGAGCATCTCCCACCATCCTCGGTTCGACCAGGGGGCAATACACGTACAGAGAATTCGATCGTCAAGTTGTAAATGCTGACTACGATAACCGTGTACAGGATGAGTACCTGACACAGAAATACGATCTCCGATCGAGGTATCTTTTTTCCAAAGGCAACCCAAGACGATGTGCTGTCCGTGTCACTCGGTGCCATTTGCAAGACTGATGCTTCAAACCGCGACGCCTCGCTTTTGTAGGTCCTGTTTAAAGATCCAGCTGTTGAAGGACTCTGGCTATCCGAGCCACTTTACTAAATACTGTACTCGTCTTCCTTTCCGTCGTTTTTTCAGAACGCTTTGGATCTTGTATACGTCGTCCCGTTTAATGACTTTCTGTATCTCTTCGGCATAAAATGTTCCTTCCAGAATTTCACCGTGGTCGTCTTTGACTAAGTATACCGGGGGTCTGGTTTCGATACATTTCACTACCGTAAACAATTCTTCAGTTCAGTTGGGTAAATATCCTTTCTTGAACGTACGCTTGGCTTTGCTAAGTCGCACTCTATCTCCGGGAGAAAATTTGAACGATTTTTTGGGTCCCTTTCTTCTATATAGCCTCTTGGACACCGTTGTTTTTGTTAGCCCACGTGACTTCTGCCGGTGGTATGCCGATGGTTCTGTGAACGGTGTGGTCATAAGATGCGACCATCTCCGATAGAACTTCTACGTAGGTTAGGGTTTCTTTGTGTGTGAAATACTTCCACATCTTGGTTTTCAATGTTCTGTTAAAACGTTCAACGATACTGGCGTTGGTCTCCTCGTGGTAAGTGGTAAAGAAGTGCACGTCGTGTTCATTGAGAAACTTTTGAAATACTTGGTTGGTAAATTCAGTTCCTTTGTCTGTCTGTAAGCGTATCGGGCACCGCCCCGATTTGAAAATGACCTGAAACGCGTCTTTCAAAGTCTTCCCCGTCTTGTCTTTCATTGGAACGACCCATGCATATCGCGATAACACGTCTATACATGCCAACAAGTACTTGAATCCTTTGTTGTAAGAAGACAATTTTGCCAGATCCACTAAATTCGCCTGCCACTGGTGGTCAATTCCATACACGACCACTTGACGTCTGGGAAATCTTCGTCTAGTTGGTTTATGCAACGTGTACGTGTCCTGAAACTGTAACCATTCTCTGACTTCTTTCCTCGTATAACCTTTCGGCTTAACTTTGCTCAATCCTCCATAACTAGCGGGAGCAACTACATTATAATAGGTCGACTCCATGTTTACAACTGCTCCTTTCGTGGTCTCAACCTCCGTTTTAAAAGTCGACCCAGTTCTTGACTTCTTTCCTTCTGTTTCTTGGTGTTTTTGGGGAGTACGGTCTAATAGGGGAAGGACTCTGTTGTCGTTTGCGAGATCTCGGTGTTCTTTTCGTCTAAGTGATGTATTTCCAGCGGTCCTCGTGACCAATCAAATCTTGTGGAACATTTGCTTCTCGTAAGGCTTCTCCGAATGTTTCCCATCCTTGTGGATTGAAGTATTTCCTTTTGCGCAGCACGTCGTTCACTAAATCTACCACGTTACTCCCTCTGACGGTTTCTCCCTTGTATTTCGGTTCCCCTTTCTCGCTCCAGGCAATGTTAGGGTCCTGCTTTCATTTTCCGTACCAATAGCTCGGCCTTGGTTTTCATAGTTTTCGGAACGCTTTCCAATATTTCCTCTTCTATCGCGTCCTTTGTCTCCGTTTCGATCACTGCGGGTGGTGATGTCGACACTTTAGATACCACGGGTCTGGGCCTGTAATCGTCGTGGAAGTTCAAATATCGAGTGAACGATTGGTCGTATAGCTTTAGACGCTCGTCTGTCGACAGTATGGATTCCATCTTTTTATCCAAGGTGTCCATGACTTTCACACGTTGTTCCACTGGAGGTTTTGGGCGCCCTTGAGTCTGGTGGTATCTATTCATTAAGGTTAGTTCCTTCATTGAAACAAAGTAGAGAGTAACGGTGCTACTACAGAGGCAATCGGTGCTAGTAGGGATCCCAAAAATCCACCTTTCTGTAAGATCGCTTTCTTCTTTTTGAGAGAGACCGACATTTTCGTCAGTGCTCTCAATCCGGCCTTATTTCTCGCGAGTTTTTCCTTCTGCGGTTTAGTTAACGGGACGTTTCCTCTTAAACTGTTATCGGCACACTCACACAGACAGTCGACGAGACTGCGATGGGCTTTGTTGATGAGGTGTTTACGAATACACGGTCTTGCTTTTTGTAAATACACTAACTCGTTGGCGTGTTTCTTTAAGAGCTGAGAGACCATGTTACTGCTTCCGCATCTCTCGTAAAACTGAATTAATCTTGGATAGACTGGGATATATAACTAAATATCGGCGTACGCTTTCTGTTCCTCACCGGGAAAGATATGACTTCTTAGTCTCAAGATGTCCGGTGTCTCTTGTTTCATGTCGATGACTAAATAGCCGTGGGGTCGAGCAGTGGCTGCAGTGTAGGCTTCCAAAAAGTATTTCGTTCTTTGGGGATACATTTGATGCGCCAAGGCCATGATCTGCGATACGTCACTCGGGTTTTTGAAGACGACATTTAATGGGCATTGAGACTTATGGTTCTATGGTGTTTTCCTCGATGAAACAGATTCTGAACGATGTACATGACACTGATGTTTCTGTGGTGACTCTTCTTCGTAAACAGAGAAGCTACTCTTTGATCCGTTTCGTCCATGAGATTGTCTAGGATGATTAAATGTTTTTCTCTGGGGTCGAGTGTGTCCAAGTCCGGCAATCCTTGGTGAAAGTCCACCCCATCTACGTTCCGTATAAAGTCTGGTATTCTCCATAACACCACAATATGCGATCTGGTATTGGGGTCATCATGTGTTTAATATTGTGCACGAATCTCCTAACAAAGACGTATTTTCCACTTCCGGTTGGTCCCGAGATTACACTGGTAAATGGATGGACCCACGGCATGAAATGATCGGGATCGTATCCGTCTGGAACGTAAAATGTGTAAGGATTGTTGGTTTTCAAAATATAATAGGGTTCTTCTTCATTACTCTGTGAGTATGGCTGCTGCTGCAGCGGCGGCGGCTGTGGCGTATATCCCTCTCTCAGCGGCGGTGGCTGTGGCGTATATCCCTCTCTCAGCAGCGGCGGCTGTGGCGTATATCCCTCTCTCAGCGGCGGCGGCAGCTGTGGCGTATATCCCTCTCTCATCGGCGGCGGCGGCGGCAGCTGTGGCGCATATCCCTCTCTCAGCGGCGGCGGTGGCGGATACGCATCACTGATCTGTGGATACGGATGAGTTGTTCCATGCTTATTTCTTTTATGTCTCAACATGACATCTTTTCTCGAACATATCAGTTTACATACGGGGCATGTTGAAGACATCTCGTAAAACACGTCTTTCCTCTTTGACGGTTTGGATACGACTGACTGAATTAGGGTAGATGAGGGCATATTTATAACAAACAAATAATACATTTCTAACTTTTATTTTACAAGTCTGTTCTATACAAGGGAACTAACTGTCTCAGTTCTGGCTCTCTTTCTTCCAACAATGGGATGATCTGTTTCAGTTCTTTCCATTCTCCAAAGTGTAAAGCCACACCTCTGTTGGTAGGACGGTAGGTCCATTCATCGGCGGGGATAAAGTGCTTTCTGATGTGAACGAAGGGAAACGGTGCCTTGATCGTCACGAAAACGTCGTTTCCGATATGGTATCGCCACTCTACTGGTTCTTTTTCTATGACTCTGGTAAGCAAATCGTCTATGACGCCCGACATGTTGCACAGGGCTTTCCATTGATCCAAATGTAAGCTCACTCCTTCTTTCGAAGGGACTGTGCCATCTTTCCAGAATCGTAAGTCTACTCTCTTGGATCCGTTCCATTCTGTTAACTCCAAGTATATGTTTCCTCCCAGGGCTCGTTTGAGCGGCTGAATGTCGACCAACTGGGCTGCCATCTTCAAGATGTCTTCTATTTGAACGGTATCGGGCGTCTGTGAGCCGTTTTGTGTCGGTGGCATCTCTACGATATCAATTATCTGCGGGGTTTTAGGCTGCTGTTCTGTCATCTGAACGCCTTTGGCTCTTTTACCTTTTTGACTTGGCATGTTGCGGGTTCCAGCCAGTAAATGACGCAGAGGTCTAGTTACAT
The DNA here is from genome assembly GCA_963680875.1 of Bathymodiolus brooksi. Classification (NCBI taxonomy): domain Eukaryota; kingdom Metazoa; phylum Mollusca; class Bivalvia; order Mytilida; family Modiolidae; genus Bathymodiolus; species Bathymodiolus brooksi. The sequence goes on along the minus strand of OY804580.1, from coordinate 78,217,930 downwards.
CATCTTATATCCAAGGTGAATAATAATAACGACGTATCTGATTGGTCGATTTCTTTCGTAACGTCGTATCTGATTGGACAGTCATTCTGTGTTTCGATTGGTCAGTTGTTTATGAAATGGAGATATCTGATTGGTTCCTTTTCCTCTATTCTGATTGGTGGATGAGCGATCGATTGAAGTATTCGTATTCTGTCCCTTTAAGAACGGCATGGTAAATGTCCCAAAACTTCCATGCATCGGTGAGGTACTGTTGCCCCATTGGACTCGTGAATGCAAATAACACTAGCACTCGACCTATGTTGATAACACCGTCATTGAACATGGTAGACACAATCCTTCTATACGTCTGTACTCTATCGTTGTCCATGTCTGAATGATATCTATTTGCCTTTTTTTTTCGTTTTCATAGGCTTTTGACCACGCCATTGGTTTAAACTTGACGTGACCGTTGTGTTGTCCCTGTGGGGTTCATACTATGTACTTTAATGTGCTGTTCCTGTGGGGCTCATACTCTGTACTTTAATGTGAAGTCCCTGTGGGGCTCATATTCTGTACTTTAATGTGCTGTCCCTGTGGGGCTCATATTCTGTACTTTAATGTGCTGTCCCTGTGGGGCTCATACTCTGTACTTTAATGTCCTGTCCTTTGTTGTATGTGTATGTTGTTGTCCTTCGATTTTGATTACCCCTTTGGTATTTTCAAACGCTTCTTTGTATAATAGGCATGATCGGTTTTCGAGATATGCATAAGATCAAATAATGTCCGTCTAGACATCTCATCTATGAAATAAGTTTGTCAGTGACTTTGCGTTAGGTTGGTAGTTTCCTCCACCACGATATAGCTGAAAGTAGCGTTAAAATCCAAGTAAAATCTTTGACCACGATATAACTGAAAGTGGCGTTCAACACCAAATGCAATCTTTGATCAACCATATGAAAGACCCAACACCGTTATACAATTTCAATTATTTTATAAATACAAATATATACAACAATGTACAATTAATTTTTTTAAAGAAAATCAATTTAAAAGAAAATCAACGAGGTATATTGATCTCAATTTAACTATTTCCCCCCCCCCCCTTTATATTCAACTAGAACTTTACAGGTAAACATTTTTTTTTTAAATTCACCGGAAAAAAAAAGAAAACTATTTACACAATTTAAAATTTTAAACAGTCTATTATTTACAGTTTATGTCACGGATTTAAATATCTAACGGGATTGTAAACACTCCATCTGCCTGCACTTTTCGTTTGAGGTAAAAGTAAGAAAATCCAGCTCTCTCTTGTAAATACGTATACATTTTATTGTCATTGACACGGAAACCTCTGTTGGTACCGGATCCAGACTTCATCGACAACAGAACATCCATGTACTTTTCTTTGGTGATCTGGTTGGTTCTCTTGTTGATCCCCTTGCAGCTGAACTTGTCTTCCTTCCCTATACAGTAGTAGGTCTTGCTACACAAGGCAACAATTCCATCTCCTCTGTACTCTTCTTTGAAGAGCCCGGGTGTCCTCTTGTCGTAGGTAGCATGTTAGGGGGTGTCATCACGGGGAAACCATTCGTTCTTCTCTAATATATATTTCTGTCGTAAATGAGGCTTTACGACTTCTTCCAGGGTGTCCGTGGAAAGAGCCATATATGCAGAGTCAGTGTCCATGCTGCAATACTGGAAGTCCGAACGATCCACAAACACGTCCATGAAATTGTAACAAAACTCCAACATCCGGAGCTTGGCGTACTAGTAGACAAAACAGCCAATCTGCATGGGTAAATCTAAAGTTATTGTCTTCTTACTCATTTCGACTTCAAATGTATCTTCGTTAAACTGGTTACATTTACGGAAAAACGGATCTACAAGGTATTGATGGACATATCTATCCTTACAGTGTATAACGTCTGTATGTCTCTCTTTGTTGGTGATTGTTTTCCCGTTGCTGGAATTTCCATCTAGCTTATTGGTTTCGGCTATAATTTTTTTATGTGGATCCGCATCTCCGGCTCGGCGGGCATCGCTGACTTGTTCGCCGAATTTCTGGAAACAGGTTGCAGGCGTGTACTCTACCACTTGATGGATCTGGGTCACTTTCAAGCCGTGTTCCACATACCACTTCAGCAAAGGTGAAATAACCATGATCTTTTCTCCGAACATACTTCCGACCAGACATTTACGGGGTTGAGACATGATGTCGTGGTCCACGGCATACTGCCGCATGTGGTCGCCAATATCGTCTCTGGATACTTCGACGTTTTTAAAGATCGGGGGCATCTCGGCAAACTTGGACTTCATAGTATCCTGGACGTGAAGATCGACTTCCAAAGCACCAAGCAGCTTCTCGTCCATGACGGCGGTCAGTATCTGGTCCTCTGTCATGGTGACCAAACCATCACATGGTCGTTTTCGATGTTCGATAAAACGACTCAATTCCGGGTCTCTTTTGATACTGGCTAGCCATTGGCATTCCCACATCTCCACAACGTTGTAGCCTTGTTCTTTGATGTATTGTATCTTGTCCTGCGTATGGTGGTACAAGTCGTCTAAGTTCTTTCCATTGACGGGGTTGACGCCGTTATGTTTTTTGGTCATCCAGCATCGATGTCCGTGCCAGATACATCCCTTGAATTCGTAGACGGTGTTGGTGTCTCTGCAAAATCCGTCTACGGGTAAACGCTTCATCCCGATAATTTTATCGAAGTCGTTGCCCTGGTGACGAATATGCTGTCCGGTGTTCTTGGCTTCCCACTCCAACCAATTGATGGCCATACACTCGTATCGTATTGGCGCTTGTCTCTTGAACCCATCTTCTTTCTTCCGTCGGACGAAATGGCCGGTAGGCATCTTCTGCATAATACTCCAAAGATACAGAGCATTGGCGTCTACACCATAAATCAACTGACAGGGCTGTGGATCTGTGTACTCGGTAGATCGTATGAAGGTCTTATCTTTCTCGTTGTAACGATGAAACACGATGCTCTGGCCCCCAACGATGTTGTTCTTGTATAGGTCGTACAGATCTTTATTCTTTTCATTCGGTAAGGTGAAGTAGTCTGGTAGGTCTTGGAACATGTACTTCAGTGTGAGTCCGGGAACGCTGATGCCGTCTTTAAACATATCGATGTGGCGATTCTGGTTAAACTGAAACATCTTGTCGATGGCCTCTAGCATCGGGACTACGTCCTTGTTGTTGTATCAGACCAGGAACTCTTTCATGGTCTTCATGTCGTTGTCTTCCCATACTGTCTGGCACAGCTGGTAGTCTTCGGCAGAGATATTTTCGTTTTTCAAAGTACTGTAGAAGGCTTCGTGAGGTGGCAGCTGGCTGACGTTGAGTTTATCCAACGAGGTCATCCACTCGTACGGGAAGAACCCTTTCTGTTCTGTACACTTGTAGGCTTTCAGGTACTGACTATAACTAAAGCCCGCGCAAGATAATTGATGATGTCGACAAACTTCAGCTTCTCTGTCTTGATACACATGAAATTGGTGTTGCGCTTCACGGTATACTTGATCTTGTGACTGTCCACCAATCGAGTAAAAAAATCTACCTTCATGGCGTTGACGTCATATTTCCCCGTATTGAAACCGACCACGGGGAGTTCTTGTAGGTATTGTTCCAACTGCTGTTTCAACTGGTACAGGTGATGTTTCTTTTCTTCACGTTCTCTTTCTTCATCGTCTTTGTACTCTTCCAAGTCTTGGTCTGGTCTCTGTTGAATTTCTTCAAATATCATTCCATACCTTGGCACCAGTAAGCGAAAAGCTGTTTCGCTGATATCTGTTAAATGCTGCAAACAGGACTCTACCGTCTCACTGGTATCACCTTCCGTAACAAAGCAGATGGGCTCGGTATAGGTGGGAACGTTGGAACATACAGACACGCTGAGTAGTACATGATGACTGGTCCACTCCAACTTCTAGGATCGTCTCTTGTCTGTGGGCTGTAACATCAATGTCATAGGTAGCTCTATACGGGTAATACCGGTCTTCTTCTGGGACGTCGATGCCTTCGTCTTCTAACCGGTCGAATACGGTCTGTGTTGTATGATAGACCCCACCAGGATACTTGTAGATAACATCTCCGGTACAGGTCCGTTCATGTCTGTGCAACATACCGACGTGTTTCCATAGCTTGTCACAGTTACGACAGGCGTAGCTCTTGCTGTATGACCTCAGGTCTTTAATATAGCTGAAGTGCTGTTCGTACAGGTTCAAATTCATGGTGTCGTCGTACTTGTAGGGAGAACGTCGTACCAACCGAGCTGCGATGTCACCAGCTTCTGTTTCTTGTAAGTCATACACATACACGTTCAAGCTGAATACCTGCTCCAATACCACCAAATCATCCAATGGCACACCCTTGAAGTCTGCAGGGGTCATGTCTTGTTGTTGTAGATACTGTCTGTAATAGGTATTGGCTGGGGTTTCTAAATCTTGGACATCTACAACCCCACGATGTACTGCTAAACAACGGAAAAAGCATAGGCTGTCTGTGTAGGCACCATGGGATCCACCAACTAAAGCAACGACAGCTTTGTTTTTCGAAATATGGTCTGGAAGAACGATTCTGGCACCAATCAGGTGGTCAAACAGCTTGTTGACATAAAACGTCACACTGGTCAGGAGGTGCACCACCCATTTGGTGTCAGGACGTTGTTGGCGAATATACTCTAACATGTCATGTCGGCTCAACTCGTCTAGAAACCTCTCCAAGTCTTCTTCTGTTCTGATGAGGTGTGGAACATCAAAAAATCGGGAGTTATTCTGGCTGGATTGGTAATACCGCAATTCTCCAGTTTCCACGTTTCTCAAAATAAAACCAAACGACAGGTTGATTTTAAAGGCTGTGGTCTGCTGTCGAAAGATTCGGCGTACCATCTCTGGAAAAGTGGACGCTGTTATATCATGCAAGCTAAAAATTATACTTGTCTTGGACACGATTGCCGGTCGCCTCCTCTGTACGAATGGTATTCCAGTGTCTTAAATATAGGATACGGGTCTCCGGGTCTTCTGGTAATATATTAGGTTCAACGGACGGACTGTTGGAAGACTGGGGACTGTGACTTCGTGGTTGCTTTGGAGGACTGTTGGATGGTCCAGGGGATGGAGGTCTCTTCATCACTTCAGGTCTTTCGTGGAGAGCCCGGTGACGGAGCATGTTTTCCCTTCTATTAAAATATTGACCACAAACGGGACAGGTGATCGTGTAGTCGTGGAATTCCTCGTGGCGTTTTCTGTGGTCTGCCCTCTTAAGCTCTTTTCCGCAGATGTTACAGGGATAGGTCTGCGAAGAATCTACATGGGTTTTCATGTGGCAGGTGAGATTGCGCTTCTCCGTAAACTGTTTCCCACATTTGTCACACACGTACTTCTGAAACGATACAATAGAAACATATGCTATGCTTGGGGGTAAAAGTTCAATATTTTTTTATTCCTGTTTTGAGATTTGATCGTCTCTTTTGTTTGTGTGATGCATATATATTTAGTGGAATGGTCCTTCTTTTGTCTGATGTTTCTTGTCTCGTGTATCTAAATATGTAGCTTCTTGTCTCGTGTGTCTAAATACGTAGTATCGAGTCCCTCCTGAGCCTCGTTATTTCAATAATCATAATAGTTATGCTAAATTCGTAGTATCGCTTCCCCTCTAGAGCCTCGTTATTTTTTCATACTATATTTAATAGTTATGTTTCATTTATCAAACCCAATGATTCAAATGTAAACACATAATTAAAAAACACTTACGTTGCTTTTATCCATCTTCGTTGTATCTGAAACACAATGGATATTTAATAAGACCACCTGCTCTACTTTACGCGAAAAAGAACTGAATGATATTAATAAGACTATATACCACCTGCCTAGATTATAAAATTGATACAAATGCTTTGCATTAAATCACTGAATTCTTTTAAAATTATATCAATATGTAGTAAAAATAAATTCATACTAAAAGTAAAAAACTGTAGCAAAGATAAAAAAAATATTAAAAAGCTTTGTTTGGGTTTTGAAATCGATGAAGCATTGTAGCACGCGACTACCCCCATCGACTAATAACGTTTTGCATAGTGTGAAGAAAATACATTAATGCATCCTTTGTTTGGGCTTAGAGGCAGTCAACAATGAACAGCACCTGTCTTCGAAAATCGATTGATGCAATTAAAATTTGAAAATCCTTTGTGCTGATAACTATTTGTTAAAACGACAAACTATAACCATTTTGATAATGAATATTTCATGAGAATTATTCAAAAAGAAAATAAATCGGGTTACCTGTACCTTGAAATAAATGTTCCGTGATCACACACACACACACTGCGTTGTATAAAAAATCAAACTGTATTTCTGAAATAAAAAGAAAATAGTGGATGATAAATATCCAAGTTTAAAAATTGGATAACAAATATGTATAACGTAGACAAGGAATAGTCAACAACATGTCGACAAAAAATGACGCAAAGTTTATTAAATGTAAAAACTGGTGAAACGTTAATTCTAATCTGTTAAGAAAATCCTCAGTTCCGACCAGATCCTTTAAGTTACGCATTAAAACATTTCCTTCTTCAACCTTAATATTAAAACTTTCTATCAAACAAAATCGAATAAGAACTGACATTAATAATAACTCTGACTTGAATTCTTTTAAATTCTGAAAAATTCATACTAAAGGTAAACAAAACACGTTACCTTTTAGCAATATGTAAATTTTCCTCGTTTTCTTCAATCTATTCTTTGTATTCTGAAAAGGAACGGGTTAAGATACTTTAAAGTAAATTGATTAAAACGTGTAAACGGGAAACATGTCACAACACAATCATCATACTATTGATTTTTTCATAAAATGTTTTCAGAATTAAAAATCAACTACTATTGATGACGTTTTATCTATCAATAATTCTAGATTTGCAGAATTTCTTCCATTGATATATCCTCCAGAGCTGGAAGTTAAAGAGACCACCGATACAGCTTCGTCCGCATCCTTTTTGGACTTATACCTCGAATTTGACGACAGTGGTCAACTCAGTACTAAAATTTATGATAAGCGGGACGACTTCAATTTTAAAATCATAAATTTTCCAAATATGTGCAGCAATATACCAGCTTCTCCTGCATATGGTGTTTACATCTCGCAATTGATTCGCTATGCAAGGGGCAGTAGCAATTATTCTGATTTCCTGAAACGTCATCTTCATCTGAGAAACAGGCTACTGGACCAGGGCTATAAAAAGATTCGCCTTATTCGATCTCTTAAAAAGTTTATATTCCGATACCAATATCTTGTCGAAATATATTCCGTCTCTGCAGAAAAAATTATAAGCGATGCATTTTCATATAGTGAAAATGTATAAAGATAAAGAGTCAAATATGTCAAGAATTTTTTTTGTCAATGTGTGACGTAAAAATATTTTTGACATTTACGTCACCGAATATGGTACTGCTTTGACAACTATTTTACCTGTTTTGTTCCTGTATTTAAATACTGTTACAGTGACAGCCGGAACCTTTGAACCATAATGAGAGCGGGAGGTTTGGCGCCTTAAAATCTGATTCAACCCACCATTTCTTTAGAAATGCCTGTACCAAGTCAGGGTCATTACGGTTTTCACAGTTTTCCGGTTGTTGACTGATTTTGTCTGTTTATATAATTATGAGTTTTGACTTTCCCTTTGTAAGATTGTTCGGAGTTCGGTAATTTTGTTATTACCTTTATCTACATGAATTAATTTGATTAAAATATTATATTAGGATTGAGATGCTTACCTTTGTTCGAATATAAATTTTCCACAAGATAAACACGTCCTGTCAATATCAAAGCTGGAGTAGAAATGATTTTTTCCAAAAGGCGAGCGTACAATGGAAGGTTGACGATTGGTCGTTCAAAAGAAGGAGTACGATTGGTGGGATTCAAATATCAGAAGGGCTACGATTGGTTGGATTTGAATTCGAAACAAGAAGGGGTACGATTGTTGAGGTTCAAATATCAGAAAGGCTACGATTGGTTGGATTTGAATTCGAAGCAAGAAGGGGTACGATTGGTGGGGTTGAAATATCAGAAGGGCTACGATTGGTTTGATTCACAATTCCATTGTTCGTACCTAGACTCTAGAGGAGTTCCGGGAAATACCAGGTAAAAAACGCGGGAAATTATCTCCCTTTCATTTCCGGTTCATGACTTCCGATTCCGGTGACGTCATTTCCGCTTACGTCATTTCCGGTGACGTCATATCCGGTGACGTCACTGCTCCCCACATCGATGTTCCTGTTATATGATCGACTATTACTGGATATCAGTATATCAACTGAATTAAAATATAAAATTCCCGATGTTCTTATTAGAATTGAACAACTAATGATACAATGCATTGTGACGTGTTTCACAACTTAAGTTTTTTTGGGGGGGAAAACAAATATCCTTACTTAATTCTGGTTTTGATGTGTACATTTAGGCATATAATCTATTTTTAAATTACATTTAACCACTTGTTCGAACTTGTGATTCATTTGTACATGCAGTTCCTATTAGTGGTAATTTGCAATAATAGCGTGCAAACAATTTTGTTTCTTTAACATAAATTTTCAATATCTTTTGACCTTTCAGGGAAATATATTTTGACCCTTCAGGGAAATATCATTTGAGCGGCTTTCATTATTAGAATAAAATGAACAACAAAAACTGCCTCATTGTTACAACAGTTCCAATGAGACAGAAGATCCATGCACCCTTTTGTTATATAAATATATGACTACCAAGCAGCTACTGATAATATTTTAATCTTACAGATGTCACAGGCGCTCGTGGCACGGACCACCCCCTTTTTTAACCTTTTGCTTACAAATTTATTTTCAATAAAATTTCTTTATTTCTTTATTATTTCATCTCTTTTTCCTTATTTTAACTTGTTCGTGTCAATATTCATACAATCTTATGTAAACTTCATATTGCATGTGTCGATCTATATATATCTGTGACAGATGTTAGGCAAATGTTATTCATTAATGTTCTAGAATGGAAAACAAATATCTATGTTTATCTAATCAATGAAAATTCTATAACACGACACCAAATCAATATTTCGGGAACAGCATTGTAAAAGATAGGATTTGTTTTTATCTGTCTTTTACAAAACATATCTAATTTACTGTATTTTTAAATTAATATGAAAAGAAACGGATGTAAATGAACATAACATGTAGACACAAATTCAATTGCTCTTCATTTCAGTCATAGTAGGGTTTTCAATAGTAACACTTGGGTCATACGCTTTAGTTGTCATTCATTTAATATTCCACTGTCGTCAAAGTGCTACGACTGAACATGTTTCGTCAGGTTCCAGTTATGTCAGCTCAGCATGATTGACATGCAGGTGACGACAAACAATCAGTATTATGACCATATAGCATTATTGTATCTTGAAACCAGAAGATATCATTATCAGTCTGTTATTTTTGTTTGCTTTGACCTATATGTTGCTGTAGTTATCTTCATCGATTACTCAGATATGGATAACATGATGGACATAAAACAATGACAAATGCTAATAATGAGCTTGAAATCATCAAATAAAGCTATACAAAGTAGTCCATATGTGGCTTAAAACACACAAAGCCTTTGTAATGCTTAGATAAATGATAATTTACACTGGTGTGCTATCATGAATAGTCTTAGACTAAATACAGTTAAACATAATGCGTATTTACGTAAATTTCTTCCGGTTTGTCAACCAGTTATTTCCGGTTGAGTCACCAAAATTGTAATTAAGTAGAACCGGTTTTGTCACTGTACAAATTGAAAGAATAATGGAAAAATGTCCAATATCACAATTATGTTTCCTTTTTTTATAATTTATTTAAGTATGCAACTGTTTCTTTGTTCAGTATATAATTACAAACACCACTGCAAGACATGGCATACGTACACTGTTTAATATATTGATTGTACATGTTTTATGGAATTCACGTTTTGTTTTATTTGCATTGCAGTTAGAGATGAATACTGGAAGCTTGTCCCCATTTAGTTGTTACTACTGCCAAACGACATTCTTGAATTTTTAGCTAATACAAATAAATGAGGGTAATCGCAAGATTGAGAGATAAGATGTTTTAATAGGCGAAGTATTTCTTCGCCGTCCCATTAATGTTTTTTGTTGTTCTGCACTTGTTCTATTTGAGCAGTCACATTGCATTGAAGGGATACTTTTTTTGTTAGATTTGGTCACTTTTCTGGTATCTGATTCAGATTGAGCGACGATAAGAAACAATAACAGCATTTATGCTTTTCAGCTTTTAGCGCGAACTTCACAGAGGACATAATCAAAAAAGATAAAAGAAAACAACTGTCAAATTGTCTAAAAAGAGCAGCAACACCAGGGAGAGAATGTACGTCATAAGGTAGGATGTCGGACCCGAAATTTGGTAGCCATTTTTGCCGCTTGAAGGCAATGTTTTACATATAACATTAGTTATTGCAATGATAACATTAAATGTGATAATGCGTCAAATGCCCCTAAATGTCAGCTAAACAACGATGTGTCCACTGTTCAAAAGCATGTTGTCAAACTCCCAAACACTTCAACAGTGTTTTCACAACATGTGAAAATAACGTAGGATATCGGAGTTACTTTCACTAAAGACGGCCCGTTTTTCCTTCTGTCACATATATAGACGAGAGAAACATATTGCCGAGTGTTCGAAAATTAATTACAAATCCAACTGCCATAACATGTCTTAAATATTCGTAACGATTTTGTCGACTGGGGACGAAATTGTAATATGATGTCGGCTACACTCATGTGTAACGAAGGATGTTGGACATACACCCATGTTTGATAACAAAGAAACAAAGATGCAACTGTTCAAATACAACACAATAAATAAGTACGGACTCCTCCTAGGTCATTTGCAATAATTCTTTAGCGTTACAAAAATAACATGCAATCTATTTGACGTATTTCTTGACATTTTTAAATAGACAATAGTTAAAAGCAGTGTAGATCGGAGAAAGTCAAACAAAATAGCCCGCCTTTTTAATTAACGACAAATAGAAAAACATCAATATACTGCAAAACTCTTCGTGTATTTCAATTTTATTGATACAAAAATGCATATATATATCATTTATTAAATTCATTTGATTCTAAAGACGGTCTACATTAGAAGTCTTGATGACACAGCCCCCTCCCCCCCCCTCCCCCCAAATAAGTTATGAAATGAATTCTGAAACTGGGGTCGTGTTAGCACAGCTTCGCGATATTCCAGCATCACCAATGTATGGAGTTTACATTTCGCAACTCATACGTTATTCTAGAGTTTGTGCCAAGTACAGTGATTTACTGGACGGAGATCGGCTTCTGACGCAAAAGCTACTCAAACAAGGCTACGTTGCTCATAGGTTGAAGTCATCGCCACAAATATTCTACGTCGTCATTACAATCGGTTTGACCGTTACGAAATATCTCAAATGACAATGGATCATTTACTTCTTAGGTAGATGTTTTATTTTCTCTGTCACTGTCAAGAATTTTGGACCTGACTGTTTATATGAGTAACACGGAGGGTGTCTTATAAGAAGCTGAGGAGTTGCTTACCCTCCGCGAGCACCAGACTTCATCTCTGATGTTTTTTTGTTGGGTCAGTGTTGCTCATCCTTTTAGTTTATGTGTTGTCCTGTTGTGTATCTTTACGTTCTTAGTTCCGTGTTGTGATGTCCGTTACGATTTCCGCGTAAAACGATGTTCGGTTCGTCTTTATCTCCAGTTGTTTGTAGGTGAGCTCATGTCTTATTGTGTTTTGTGTATGTTTACGTATATTGATGTCCATCATTTTGCTGTTGTTCATCTTTTTGGCTCTCTGTGTTGTGCTTTGTTTGTCTTCGTCCTGTGTCGTGTGTACCCACTGCACCAACTCAGCAATTGTTCAGCTATATCATGGCGAGAACAAGTTAATTTTCAATGAGATGATAATCAGGTCCACTTTGTACTAGACCAACACGATTAGTTGGATTCTTTATAGCACTAGCTCACTGAAACAACAGTCCGCGGATAGACAGTTGGCACCCGTCGGACACAATATCCTGATTCCGATTCCGGCTCCTTAATGCTGCCAGCTTAGCGGAGAAGCAACACTACCGATTTGATGCACAGGCGGTCGTGGCACGGACCACCCCCCTTTTTCTAACTTTCTGTTTACAAATTTATTTTCAATAAAATTTCTTTATTTCTTTATTATTTCATCTCTTTTTCCTTATTTTAACTTGTTCGTGTCAACATTCATACAATCTTATGTCAACATCAAATTGCATGTGTCGACCCTATTAGATACTAATAATACACAAGGCATGCAACTCGGTAGGTTTAAAAATCGTACCCCTGCTCGCTTCGAGTGCATTTATTGCACCTTATTTCCATTATGTCATTCAAACTAGGACATGTATTCATTCCTAAAAGATGCTTCTTTCTGCCCCTGTTTTTGTTTTGTGCATACGATAGCTCAGTTCTCCAGAATTTTAAGATTTTTACACATTTATTGCCAAATTTTTCGCATAAGGACCCACGGCTGACGGAAGTGACGTACAACTGCATTAACTTCAACGATAGGGTCAGGAAAGTCCCATATTTAAATTGTTGGCAATAAATGTGTGAAAATCTTAAAATTCTGGAGAATTCAGCTATCGTATGCACAAAGCAAAAACAGGGGCAGAAAGAAGCATCTTTTAGGAATGGATACATGTCCTAGTTTGAATGACATAATGGAAATAAGGTGCAATAAATGTACTCGAAGCGAGCAGGGGTACGATTTTTAAACCTGCCGAGTTGCATGCCTTGTGTATTATTAGTATCTAATAGGGTCGACACATGCAATTTGATGTTAACATAGGATTGTATGAATATTGACACGAACAAGTTAAAATAAGGAAAAAGAGATGAAATAATAAAGAAATAAAGAAATGTTATTGAAAATAAATTTGTAAACAGAAAGTTAGAAAAAGGGGGTGGGGTGGTCCGTGCCACGAGCGCCTGTGATTTGATGGTCTTTGTTTTGACCAGATCGGGGCTCAATCCCACGATCTTCCGCACTCGAGTCTTCCGCGCTCGAGAGGAGCACGCTAACTATTAAACTAGTTCTAATAATAAAACCCTAAATGCTCGCTTACTCGCAAGGGTTATAACGGGATGCCATTACACGTAATGGAGCAGCCGCCGAGAATTTTTGCGCTCGCTTACAGAGTTTCTGACGCCTGCATTTATCAATAATAAGACATAACCTTTCCTTTTGTCCATCATTATAACAAGTTTGTATCACCTACCAGTATTTTAGAATGTAATTCCCACAAAATAAAAATCCATATCTGAACATTTTGAATTTCGTCATTTCCGACCGCACTATTTGAATGTCGATACCATATTTGGCGATTTCAGCCGTGAATGTTTACATCAGCGTGTAGTAAGAAATACCATATTTAGAAAAGCTCCGCTTTCCGTAGTTTCCGGTTATGGAAAACGATCGATAAATTTGAACAAGGTTGTGCTACCTTTGAAAAGCATATATTTCTCAGCCAAACCGATCTAACAAGGACTGGAATCATCAGTAATAGTTATAACTTATAATGAAATGTTTGAAGCGTAAAAGTGAGTTTTTATGTTTCAAATGCAATTTTTTTTGGCTCCATTGTGACGAATGGGACCGCGTTGTAGCTCTGCCGAGACACAAGTTTGTCACAGGAGCTACATTATTGCAGCTAACTATTACACCACCAATGTGGTTGGATTAAGATTAGTATTAAACTGCAGTTTACACACAAATAAATTAACAAAATGTAATGACTTGTTAAAATCTATTAAACTCGTCTATGACAATCTTCACTTAAAGGGGAATATGCGGTATTGCTTACCGATAAAATTTGTGGGCGGAGCTTAATATAAAAAAATCCCGTTGATATGAACAGCATATTTATGAAACTCTATGTCACATGACCAACGTGACCTAAAGGTCACATACCTCAGAAATTTGAATTTCGAAGTGATTTTCATAGTATTTAGACTGATGAAGAATATTATTTTTAATAAGACTTAAAAGTTTCATAGCGAGGAACACTAAAGACCGTGCCTGTCAAATATTTTACTCCAAAAGTAACTATGAAACTATGTATCATTGATTTTTCCTCCTCGAGATAACCGTGGTCAAAAAAATGAGCAATCTGAATGTTTGCTCCACCCACAGCTATTTATACCCACGGTACCGGTTGAAGCAAAAATGATTTCATGGTCAGTGACCCACAACTGATCACATTTCCATACTTTCCACTCATCACACTCGGGTCAATTCGTTTCGTTTTTGAAACTAATATGCATTTTAGTAACTTCCGTTATAACATTACACAATTTAATTTGATGTGAATACTGCAATCTGATCGGCTGATCCGCCTGGAGATAAATTTTGTTATATTGGATAACTTGTATTGGTATTGTAACGTCACAAAAATATTAATTCGCCAACGACAAATTCAGATAGTCCTATTGAATAATCGTAATTAAAATCGAGGAATCATTAAATTTTGCTTGAAAAATCAAATTATAAGGAATATTTTCAATTTTTGTACAGGGTGTACTTGTATAACCTGATTTGGAACAGTTAATGCTTTTCATAAACCGCCGTTTTATTAAGCGTAAACTGCACCAAACCAGGTTATATCGTTTAACCTGTTGAAAAATTGAAAATATTCCTTAAATAGCTCAAACTTCCCTTTAAACCGAATTTAATAGATTAAGAAAGACACGACGTCCTATTCACAACAATCAAGGCAGAATGGAGAAAATAAACAGAAACTTATCGGTACATTTTAATAGTAAATTGTTTACGGGAATTAAACATGAGGATATTTTATCCAAATTGGAAAAAGAAATAAATTTAGAAGATATAAAGTCAATCCAGATGACAGAGAAATCCTGTATTGTAACGCTGAAAAGTGAACAGGCAAAATACAAGATCCTCAACTCGGAAATTTCATTGAAAAACAGGTCAGTTAACTTTTTTGAAATTGATAAAAATGTAACTAACGTGACAATTAAAGATGCGCCATGCGAAGTGAGTGATCAATTCATAGCCACACACATGTCGAAATACGGGCAAGTGATAAATGGTTCAATAAAAAGGGGTGTCATTAAAGGCACAAACATTGAAAATGAGACCAGATATGTTCAGATATTAAATTGTGCACCAATTCTTCCAGTTAGAACCAATTTTGGGCGATTCGAAATCCGACTGTATGCAGATAACAACAGGACGGAATGTTCATACTGCCAACAGACACACCATCCCTATTACAGATGTCCTACTAAACCGGCATCAATAAAAACTTGTTATAACTGCAATAAACAAGGACACATAGCCAAGTACTGTAAATATGATATATTGTGCAAGCATTGTGGTGAGTGTGGCCATATACAACGTGACTGCCCTGCTCATAAGGAAGAAACAGCTAGGAAGGAATATGGTGATTATTTTCATGAAATCATAGAGGGTAGAAATACTCGAGACAACTCTAGCTTGGATGACGAAACAGAACGTAAAGACACATCAGGACAGGCTGACAGTAATCCTACTACAGACGACAACAATTCAGTAAATGTTTTACTAGGGGCTTCTAACTGTAAAAGACTTGGGAAAGTTTCACCAAATTGCATAAATGCATCAATTTCAGGTGCAACATTAGAAAATATAGATGAGACAATAAAACTAGCCAAATCTAAAGTGTTTGATAAAACTGTAGATAAAGTAGTAATATCCTTAGGTACAAACGACATTACAAAGTCTAAAGGTGATCATGACCAGGTTAATATTAATCTTACACGTGCAATACACCAAGTAAAATGTAATTTCCCGAATTCTGTAGTTGGTATATGTACTATTCTCCCTAGAAAAGGGAAAGGTCCAAACATAACAAAATGTAATGACACAGTTTTAAATGTCAACATATTTTTGAAAAAGTTGTGTATTAGAGAACAAATTGAATGTGTAGATGCTTATGAATTGTTCACGAAACAAGGAAATGTGTTAAAGTCATTATTTGATAATACTGACTCCTCAGGTGTCCATATTAGCGTTGAAGGTTGTACGAAAATTAGAGACGAAATTGTAACCTTTTTCGATTCAGATAAAGTAATAAGTGTAGAGTTGAAAACCCCACGTAAACGCACAAACAGTGCGCTTTCGTCGACACCAAATTCTGTAGAGAGACAAAACAAACAAACCCGAATTGTATCACCACCAGTGTAGTAATTTAATATTTGTACTGCTTTATTATGATAGTATTTATGTTTTTATTTTGTATAAATTATTACATTTGTGTGTATACAAATATTACAAGCGACTGTATTGTTTTGCAACAATTGATGTTATGATTTATTGTCAAGAATACGGTATTGTTACCGGTTGTAAACAAATAATAGAAGTTGTAAGATTGAGCAATCAAGCGATAATAAAACAAATTAAAATTTCTCGTTATCGCATGAGACCTTTAAACACAAAATTATACATATTCTCCCACTATATGATTTATTGTAAGATACATGTTACTGTTGTTTGTTCCATACAAATGAAAAATCGTAAAAGTGTGGAATTAAGCGATATATATCTATATATATGTTATTTTTTTCTATCGCATGAGGTTTTAGATCATAATATTACACTTTATTTATTTATGTCATGTCAATTTCTATTGCAACTATAAATATAAATGGGCTGAGAGATGATAAAAAACGTAGAACGTTTTTTGATTGGTTGATTAATAAAAAAATCAATGTAATATGTGTTCAAGAGACGCACTGTACATTTTCTGAAATAGAATCATGGGAAAACTTGTGGAAAAGTTCTGGTGGATGCGAAAGTAGTTGGAATTGTGGAGTAAGGGCATCGCGAGGGGTAGTGGTTTTATTATATGATATTGATGCTACTGTTAAAGAAATTAATTCCGATTAATTTGGGCGTATATTGTCATGTGAATTAAAATACGAAAATAAAACTTATATAATAACAAACGTGTATTGTCCAAATGATAGTGGGGTTAGAAAAACTTTTATTAGAGATATTGATTCATATGTGACAGATGGGAGTCTTACTGAAAAAATGCATATACTTAATTGTGTTTTAGATAAGGAAATAGATCGCTATCCTTCTCGTAATTATGATGATAGGGGGGGGGGGGGGGGGAAGAACTTAAGACTATTATGACGAATAATAATCTAATCGATATTTGGAGAGAAAAAAATTCGTCAGTGAAAAAATACACGTTTAGAAGTGGTAATTCTAAATCACGTATAGACTTAATATTGATCAGTGAAGAACTTTCCTGTCATATCATTAACATTAAAGTAATTCAATATCCGTTCAGTGATCATGATATTAAAATTATGAAATTAAACATATGCGATATCACTAGAGGGTCTGGTACCTGGATAATGAATTTGCATACAATTAGATCTGATTATTTTCGACAAGTGTTTACAAATTGGTGGGTATATCGGAAATTAGAAAAGAAATCTTTTTCAAATTTGAGGGAATGGTGGGACATAGCCAAAATTAAGATTAAATCGATAACTATAGAAGCGTCTATAAAGGTAAACACTACTGACGACAAGATAAAGGCTCTAGAAAATAAATTAGAGACATTAAAAGATATATCTGAACCCTCCAGGCAACAATTAGAAGAGTTAGCAGACTTAGAAAACCAAATACACTCACATTATGAAAATAAAACTGACGCCGCAAGGTTAAGAGCTAAAGTTGACTGGTAAGAGAAGGGGGAACAATCAACTAAATATTTTTTTAATCTAGAGAGAAAAAATGGGCAAAATAAATTATGTAAAAAAATCAGGGGTCTAGATGGTAATTTGAAATATGATATCGACGAGATACTAGATGAACAGATAAATTTTTACGCAAATCTATTTTCAACAGAAGGGTGGGATAAAAATGTAGCAGAGGAACTGGTTACTCATATGGATAGAAAATTAACATGCGACGAAAGTGAAGATTTAGAAAAAGACTTGACAATTAATGAAATTAAGAAAATAATTTTTTCGATGAGACAATACAAATCACCTGGATTAGACGGGATTATAAATGAATTTTATCAGATATATTGGGATACAATAAAGGAAGATTTATTTGAAGTATTACTAGAAATGTTTGATACATTTGAAATATGTGATTCCCAGTGTCGAGGAATGTTGACACTACTCCATAAAGGGGGGGATAGAGATAACATACGTAACTGGCGTCCAATAACATTATTAAATAGTGATTATAAAATCATATCAAAACTTTTAGCAAATCGCATGAAGCCAGTATTAAACAAAATTATTCATACGGATCAAAAAGGATTCGTAGCAGGGAGAAATATAAGCGAAAATAATCGTATGATTGATGATATTATAGAATTTGTAGATAATGAAGATGAGGAAGGTGTAATAATTTTTGTTGATCAGCAAAAAGCATTTGATAGAATGGAGTGGGGGTGGTTAAATTATGTTATGGAATGTTTTAATTTTGGACTGAAATTTCGTGAATGGGTTTATATGTTATATAAAAAGGAAAAAACCTGTATAAAAACAAATGGTTTCATATCAAAAATTTTCGCAATATCGCGTTCAGCCAGACAAGGATGTCCTGCTGCACCGATTTTGTACATTATTCATGCAGAGCCGATGGCTTGTGCTATCTGAAACACTCCGGAAATACATGATATCAAACTACCCGACTGTGAGGGGCAGCCCGTAAAGGAAGCAAAAATATGCATGTGTGCAGACGACACGCAACTCTTAAACAAAAACGAAGAATCTGTTGAACAATCCTTTTTAATTCTTTCGAAATTTGAAAAGGCATCCGGCTCTAAGATAAACTATGAAAAAACAAAGGATTATTTATTGGTAGATTAAGGGGGAAACGACCCAGATTAACTAACATATCATGGATTTCAGATAATATAAAGACTGTAGGTGTTTTTCACGGGTACAATATAGATACTGATGACATTTGGAAAAAAATTATAAATAAAATGAAAAGCTGCACTCAGGTTTGGAAAACCAGAAATTTAACCTTTAAGGGAAAAACTTTAATCGTTAAAAAATTTCTGTTAGCTCAAATGGGATTTGAAACTGAAATGAGGGGGATACCAGAGAAATATAAAAAAGAGGTGAATGATTTGATTTGGAAATTTCTTTGGGACAAGAAGCCAAACCAAATAGAAAGAAACGTATGTTGCTTAAATATTAATGAAGGGGGTATGGGAATGATTAACATAGACAATTTTGTCAAAAGTAAACAGATAAAATTTATATACAAAATAATCAACAGTGAGATGGACTCATGGAATGCGATAGGTAAACAATATGGAGTTGATTTGTTTCTTTTTAAATGCTCCGATATTAAAGGTATAGATATTGCATCCATTCCAAAATACTATCAAGACGCTATACAAGCATGGAACAATTTTTTGGGGTCATGTTCTACGGAGTCTAAAAATTACATTTTAGATAAAACATATTTGGTAACTCTGAGATCAAATTTAATAGAAATCCACTTTTTTTCAAACGTTTTTGAGAAATAATATATTTAAAATAAACGATGTATGGGATAAAAACAATAATACCTTTGTTGATAATCAGACTATATTTAATAGACTGGATGATAAAAGGAACTGGATATCAGAATGGGCAAAAATAAAAAAATCAATACCAGAAAATTTTGTTAAGAAATTAAAATCCGATGATAACGAAAAGATAAAAAAATCATTAGGTTTAAAAATAGATAGTAATTTGAATATTAGAAATCATAATAATAAAATCATTGTTCCAAAAGAGCTGAAACTGAAGAATATCCAGAAAGAAATACGTAAACCAATTACGCCAAAATGTCAATTCAAATGGGATACAATTTATGAAAAGAAATTTAACTGGATATCAATTTGGTATATACTGAACAAGATTAAATGTAAACAAAGCATTATCCAGTTCCAATGGAAATGTTTGCATAACATTGTCTATTCAGAATATAGATTACAAAAAATGGGAAAATCAGATGGTCAATGTCATTTTTGTAAAAATGAAATAGAGTCCCTTATGCATTTGTTTTACAGGTGTCATAAAATTAAACATGTCTTAAATGAATTAAAACACATTTTTAATAGCATTTTTGAAAAAAATATAGTACTTGTTGAGGAAAACTTAATCATTGGGGTGTATGAGGGAGAAATAACTGAAAATCTACTTTTAATGAATTTAGTAATTTGTATATTAAAATGGGTAATTTGGAAAACAAGAAATTATATATAATATAATAAAAGTACTTACAGGGAAGCAATAGTTATCACAAATCTCAAAAATGAACTCAGAAGTAATATACAAATGATGATTAAGAATCCAGAAGTTCGAAACTTATATAATATTAGGAAATTACAGCTATTATTGGATACATTATGAATTTAGTTGTATTAATTATTCCTTTCATTGTTTACTGTGTAAATATGTATGTTTATAAATTGAATATGAGAGATAACATATGATTTATTTGCTTATGGTATTGTATTCTTACTACAACTGTACCAGTATTATTTATTTAATTATATTGTTCATTGTAAATATTTGTAACCTTTGAGGTTTCCTAGCACCCAGAGGTAAATTGTTCACAGGTGTAATATAGATATAATAAAAAATAAATAAAAATTGAAAGATAAAAAAAAAAAAAAAAAAAAAAAAGAAAGACACGATCTTACTTGTCAATATAATATTTGTTGAGTATAACCCATGGGTAATTTCTACCCGTTCTTCTCCTTTCATGTTAATTTATGAGGAAATATTTCCTTTAAAATCAGATGTGATTACTGTTAATCGGCATGTCACGACCAATCATTTTGAATATTTTTAAATGATCTGTCATTAAATCCAAAGTAATATAAATAAATGTTTGTTGTATCTGTTTTCGTTCTTTTGGGATACACTCTGCAAAAAAATAAATTAGAGGCTCAGTGGGCTGAGCCTGTGTCGCTCACCTTTCAGTCTATTGGAGGAAACTTTATACAGAACCTTCCATAGGTGCTTCCTACCAAATTACTGTTCATATGGCTACTCGGTTTCAGAGGAGAAGATTTTTTTTAGAAATAACCAGAAACAAGAATTGCCTATGGTTGCCATGTTTGTTAACAGATCGGGACGAAACGAACAATATTTATAGAAGAATGTCCATATATGTTTTCTACCAAGTTTTAGTTCATTTGGCCATGCGGTTTCAGAGGAGAAGATTTTTTTAGAAACAAGAATTGCCTGTGGCGACCATGCTTGTTAGCGAATCAGGACGAAATGAACAATCGTTATAGAGGACCGTCCATAGATGCTTCCTACCAAGTTTCGGTTCATTTGCCCACGCGGTTTTAGAGGAGAATATTTTTTTAAAAAATCGACCAATCAGAAACAAGAATTGTCTGCGGTGGCCATGTTTGTTAACGGATCGGTATGAAATGTGCAATCTTTATAGAGGACTTATCATAAATGCTTCCTGCCAAGTTTCAGTTCATTTGGCTAAGTTGTTTTAGAGGAGAAGATTAAAATGTGAAAAGCTAACGGACGACGGACGCCAAGTGATGGCAAAAGCTCACATTGCCTTTTTCAAGGTGAGCTAAAAACAACAAATACAATAGACATATAAGTTTGATTATTTTGGAATAAATCATGACAAGCTGTTGATTACCGACGATGATATGTTTTTAACTCAGCAATTATTAGACAGTTATACAAGTTATAATTTTATTTCTATTGTTTCCCAGATGTGTAAAAAAAAAATCAAAATGATGTATTTAATATAGTTCTCGATATGCAATATACCATATCATTGTAACTCTCTTCAAAACTTGATTGTATCATGCGTCAAAGTAGTTGAGTCCTGGTGTAGAATTGATATGTTGTAATTATGCATTTAGTTCCTCTACATAAAATAATCAAAGGGTATTCCAACTGCTATTCAAGCTATTGAGGCGTTTTTTCTATAACATGTGTGTGGCCGACATCCTTCGTTGCACACGGGTGTAGCCGACACCATATTACGATTTCGTCCCCAGTAGAAAAAATCGTTCCGAATTTTTAAGACATTTTATGACAGTTGGTTTTGTAATTATTTTTCAACACTCGGTAATATACATTTTGCAAAGTGAAAGTGACTCCGATATCCTACGTTATTTACACATGAATATATTTGAGAAAAGAAAAACATTTTTGAAATTGTTACCAAAATTAAAAATTACACCATTCGTTAACATTTAAAAATGTTTTGGAAGATCGAAGTTATAATTATTAAGCATTATTTATTAATTAATGCTCCTTTATACCCTTATAAGGTTGATAGCATAAAACAAACATACACACATGGAAACATATACATATACATATACAAGCATGACCATACACATCAATCATACATTAAAACAAACTTAATATTCATGCAGCTATATTGAGTCCACCCTCCTCAGTGATAATGACTTTTGAATTGAAAAGGGAAGCAATTTGCATAAGACACGAAGATAAATTTTCTTCGAGATTTTTAATATGATTATTTCCCATAAATTTTGTGTATAAATTTTCAATCTGGGTTAACAATATCTTTCTTAATAATTCTTTTTTGGCAATGAAAGAAGTGTTCCTCGTCTTCCATTACATATAATTCCCCGTTCTTCTTCCTTGTATTTTTAATACTCAACAAATTATTTCCGTAAAATAAAAAATAATCTCAATGGGAAATTTGTTTTTTCAGCAAAAAGAAATTCACGGTATATTGTACTGGGTGATCGATGGAACTGCTTGTGGTCGTTTGTATGTCGTTTTGGGCTGTGGCATACAACAAAGGTACTTTAACAGATAATTGCTTAAAAGTAATGTAAACAAATGCTGGACTTTGATATAACTTGTAATACTGCGTATCCTCGCTCATCCTATTCTTAAGGCTCATGTGTACTTTAGTAATAGTACCAGTATTATATTTACAACTATATAAAACTCACTGAAAGTCTAAAACACACTGCACAATAAACATACATAGATATTATATGAGTATGTACCTGCATGATATTTCCACAATGAGATAATTCAACATTACAATTTTTTACGGTAAGTGTTACAATTTTTTACACCTACATTTATAAGTATTTATGTTGTAAGATAGAGGCTGGTATGCCTCACACATGTAACATACTATATATAATATTATAAGCACTATAAGTATTTATGTTGTAAGACAGATGCTGGTATGCCTCACACATACTGTATTAAAAATAATTAATCAATGAAAAAGAAGGGCATGGTCTGATAAATCTGTTTTAACACATTAGCTATACACAAATTGTAATAATGAACTTAAACACATGAAAAATGGGTCCTGAAAATTGAAGACTAAAGAATGACAGTATAAAGCAAGATAAAAAGTACTTAATAATATTATCCATTATTCATATTGAGGCATTAAACCAAAAAAATAGTATGCAGTTTTCTTTATTTCAGTTTCCAAAAGGTCATGGACATTTAAATTGGTAATTGAGGAAAGATAAATATTAAAAATAATCAAAAGAGTTTATTAAATTATGAAAAGGAAAGTTTAAGAACATAGATTTTAGTTTTCTTTTTAACACTATCCTTTATTTTAAATATTACAAGAATTCTTCATTTGGATTAGTGTTAGCTTAAATAGGGGTTCTAAATATTTGTTGAAATCATGGTAAACTGATGAACACATGTTACTATACCATTTACCAGTGATTTTATGGTTGGTATGGTTAGATCCGTGAGTTCCAACACCAGTCTTATCAAAGTGAAGACTATACAATTGGTATTTATTGCTTCTCTGCTAAACATGCAGCATTAACTTTCATAAAAAAATAAGACCAAAGACTGGTCGGCCAGGAATCAGAATAATGTGTCCGATTGGAGCATCATGTCTACCCACAGACTGTTGTTTCAGTGAACTAGGACTATGGAAATCCAATTAGGGTTTTTGGTCTAACACAAAGCCGACATCATTATTTTCTCATCAAATGTAACTTGTTATTGCCATGATATAGCTGAAAAATTACTCATTTCGCGATAAAACAATAATCACTCGCTCACGCCAAAATGGTTCCTTGCCATAATATAATATTATTATTTCTAGTTAACTGATCCTTCCAGTAGTATAACAACAGTTTCTATATCTCTTACCCTTCATGAAATAAACATCATTAAATTCCAAAATTTGAACTTTTTTATTTTTTCATCCAATTTTAATGCAATTTTTAGATTCTCTACAACTTGCCTTTCTATAAAAATGTGTGTTTCTATGGATGATAAACTAAGATAGTAAAAGTATAACATACATTTTCTCAGAATGTATCTAGCAACATTTTCCCCCTTTGCTTCTGGTTAGACTTGAACTAACATATTCTAGCTTGTAACTAGATGTAATACTTTATACAACATAAGCTCTTCAACCTATAAAACATTTGTTCCTGCTTCTGTTTAGAATTGAACTAATATCTTCTAGTAGTATAGAGGCACCATCCATTTATCATTTGAGGAGGATTTTGAGTAGGATTGTGACGTCACCGGAAATGACGTCACCGGAAGTTGCATCACCAGAAGTGACGGAAGCTACATCACCGGAAGTGACGTCACCGGAACCGGAAGTGAACCGGAACGATAAATCAAAGAGAGATAATTTTAGGCGCCTTTTCTCACCGGATTTTTGCCGCGTTTTTTCAGGAACTCCTCTAGATTCTAGGTACGAACAATGGAATTTTGAATCCACCCAATCGCCGGCCTTCTGATATTTGAATCCCACCAATCGTAGTCCTTCTTGCTTTGAATTCAAAACCAACCAATCGTATGCTTTCGATTTGAATCCAACCAATGGTGACGTTTTGGTTAGTGCTAAGTGTATGCTTTTAATGTTAATATATGACTGCATTTTCTATATATGTTCTTTTTTGTTTGTTTGTTTGCTTTTCTTGGTAAATAAAATGTTATTCATCATACAGGCTTTACATTATAACAAACGCCAAGTACATTTTCTAAGCTTTATTGATAAGACTATGCACAGAAGTCTTGACTATGTCTGTGGCTTCTCACGGGTGTCTCAATGTTCTCGTAATATCGCCGATGGATTTTCCGTCACATCTGTGTAGCAGATAAAATATACAGTGGTGTCTGCATACATTGGAGCCTTCTTCGTGAACTCTGATGGTGTTGTAAGTCCAACTCCTACAATGTTTGTTCATAAAGTTTATGTAAGCCCTTACAAAGGGTGGTCTTCCTGTGAGATCGTAATATTCTCCTCTAGAATTTGCATCGATGCATAGGGCTACCCAGTGTGTGCCAGGTCGATCGTCCGGCTCCGTGTTCCCTATCAAGGCCGAAGGTACGTTTAATCTTTTGGGTAGTCTCTTTCTGGCGTATACTCCTTTGAAAACGTTTCTGGTACTTGGGTGTGTTTTCAGTACGTGGTCAATCTCTAAGGTGCTCATCTAAGCACTGTAGTCAAACAAGACTTGTCTGTTTCTATCAATTTCAATGACGTTGTCAAATTCTGCATACATGATCACGTTGATGGTAGTTGTAAGGGCTTCTGCGAAATGAATCTCCACTCTCAAGTTGCCTTGTTTTATGAGCTGAAAGGCTCCAACTTCAGATATGTCGGGTGTGAGATCTAAATAAGGTGTTTCCTTTGGCATAATCTTCTCTCGAAATGGTATTTCCTTCGTCTTGATACATTTTGCCGGTACTGGTGTAGAGTCCCATATAACTTCGGATGTAGCCATTGTTTTCGAAGTCGGGCTGTAACGGATTGGCTGGAATATGTCGTCCGTCAACGTTGAGTGCTACAAAAATTGATCTTGTAGTGTTTGAAATCGAACGGATTTTTCCCAATAGCGCCGTTCAGAGCATCGCTGTCTACACAGGCAATGACGAATATCTTTGGCAGCTGTCCCACAAACATATTGCCATTAACGCAAGTCATGTTGCCGGTGGGTACCGTGTCCACTTTCACTACTACTCGTCTGACGGGGTATTTACAGCTAGTCTTTTCCAATGCTTTCAGGTGACCCATTCTAATTTTCAGATCCAACGTGGTTGAGTAAGTATTTGTCTTGACAAAACAAATCCAAATGTAGTTTTCCCATCATTTGTACCGACTTGCTTAGGGCCGTCATTTCTTTGCTGGACGTGCAACTCTTGCTATCCGTCTGTCTCTTGACCTGTTGTCCCGGAGTGTTCTTGTACCACATCACACCCGTCAACTGAGATTCATTAGCCACTGGTCCGTAACTGAGAAGAGTTTCTATGTAAGCCCTGTAGGGATACATGCTGGTCGGTGGCGAAACTAATTTTCCGTTTAGGCTAACGCTGACGTCACTGAACAGTGAATGCATCCACAAATTGACAGGTCCAACCTCCGTATCGGGGTCTGAGTCAGAACCATCGTTTTCACGATCTGTGCTTCCACAAACAAGTAAGTATTGACAAGACTTATGCAATTGTCCCCCGATCCACTGACTGCAAATTCGTAGGATCATTGGTCCGTCAAGTCCGATATCAGTCCTTTTTGCTCCCAATAACCATGTTCCACACTGTTCTGAGTCGGCGGTACTCCAAACAAATCCAATTCCGATTGCGTACATTCGCAAAAGTTTGGGTGTACTATAGCCATTTTTTAACCGAAGATGTCTTTCGATGTGTTCCGTAGCTTCGTCTAACGACGTCTGGGCTTTTCCGCTTTGCAACTCGTTTTATAGACCGTTCACCGGAAGGTTCCACTCCGATAATGGCTTTCAGGAGTATGTGTTGTCCGGTTTATTTCAATCTGGATTTGGGCGCTTGTTTAACGTTCTGTCCTTCCATGACGTCCGATGTTAGGTTCAGACCTGTTTTCAAAGCTTCGCGACCCAAATTTTGGCTCCTCTCTTTAATAAAGGAACGGCTGATTTTAACAGACTTCCGATGCTGCTACCCAGTCCGTGTCCTCTCTGATAACGTGTTCCAACGTACACGGGTTATCCTCTTCCTGCCTGTGTCAAGTAGTACTCGTGATGCGCTCTAGCGTCTGGGTTGTGTCTTTGCTTCATTCCAAGTAAGATAATTTTCTATTTCTACAGTGAAGTGTCACCACCGGCGTCATCCCTTATATCTGTTTCAACGGTCTGAAAACGTCTTAATACCAGATAACAGTACTGCACGGGATCGAAAATTTTGGTTACCATCTCTGTGTCTCTTCCTTCTACCGTTACGATTTTCAACAGTGGCACTTGAGCGTCTCCCACTATTCTCGGTTCGACCAGTGGGCAATACACGTCTACCCCCCAATCTGCTACGTGATCTCCCTGCGGGAATATTGCTCGTTTAAATCCCAACATGAGTTGTAAGAGAGAACTGTCACCTGACAGTCCTTTTTCACTGCAATTCCTATTTTGTGGTAAATTTCGTTCATTCCGATGTCGAATTTCTTTTTAAGTGGCCTCCTATGCTTTTTCCCTTCAATGGCTTTTAATATTCTTTTCGGGGAAGGATAGTAACCTGTCGGTAGTTGAAATGTGTGTCTCTGCAGTTGGCTTATTTCTAAATATACGTCCACATGTACCCATGCCTCTCCTTTTTTGATGTTATACCAACTGTGCGGGTACTGTATCTCTGCCAGTCCTATTTCCCACGATCTCTCTAAATCCATCATTTGGGGAAGTCTTGTCGTGAAATGAGTCAGCGTGTTGTCTGGAAAGTAATCCATGGAATTGTTACTGGGTAATATCAGATAAACATGCTTGGACTTGATTGTGGGATTAGGTAACAAGTATCCCAAACAACTGCTCAACAGTGCCGTCCACAAAGTACTGTTCTCCGATTCGACCGTCAAGTTGTAAATGCTGACTACGATAACCGTGTACAGGATGAGTACCTGACACAAAAATACGACCTCCGAACGTGGAGTCTTCTTTCCACAAGTCACCCAAGACGATACATTGTCCATGTCACTCGGTGATATTCGCAAGACTGACACTTCAAACCACGACGCCTCGCTTTTGTAGGTCCTCTTTAAGATCCAGCTGTTGAAGGACTCTGGATATCCGAGCAACTTTACTAAATACTGTACTTTTCTTCCTTTCCGTCGATTTTTCAGACCGCTTTGGATCTTGTATACGTCGTCCTGTTTTTACTTTCCCTTTGTAAGATTGCTCGGAGTTCGGTAATTTTGTTATTATCCTTATTTATTTAATTTTTTTTCATGAAAGTAGTTACTTTCGTTTCTATGTTGGCTTTACACACGTGGGTTAACATGTCCGCGTCTACACATTTTAGTCTCCCGTGAGGACTCGAGAAATAGTCGATCAGTATAGATATACCATGGGTGGGACTCAAATTAACTCGCTCTGAATTTTAGTCCCACCCATGTTAATCTATACATACACAATCATTTCCCATACATTAACTAAAACATACAACTTAGCATTACATTCAAAGAGGTAGTTCATACATTCTGACCATGCAAACCCAGGACACCTGTATTCGCAGTACTTCAATGTTGAAATGTACTTATTTTTTTAGTTTTGAGGGTGTAAATGGATATTTTTGTATAATTTCATTGTGAACGATTCGTTGTAAATTTTGTGATACACATTTACATTTGAAGAAGCAGTGTTTAAGAATAAAAAATATTGACAATATCTGTTGTAAATATTGTTTTTGCACACTTCATGGAATGATGGATAGATAACCAGCAACACAATCTAGGTAATAGTAATACTGGACCAGAAAGATGCACAAGTGCATGCTTGCCTAACAACTCAAACTTTCCAGTCTGGAGATACAGAGCAGAACATTTCTTCAGAAAGTAGAAATATAAATCAAGGGATCTGAATGAGATTAGTAAAACACATTTTCCATCATAAATTTGATATGGCAAGACGCCATTTGGGGAGTTCTACCTACTTTATCGTAAAATACTTCTTCTACATCCGCCGTTGATAAAGGTCTCCATGTTTGTTTAAATGCCATTTTATGGTGGGATTCTGAGGACAAATCACTACTTTAAAATTAATCTATATCTGTTGTCGATCAATTCAAGGACACAATATTAATACCATCCATAATTTTTGCATAAGAAATATTACGAAATCAGAAAAAAACGGTGACAGTGATACGAGTGTGTGTTTACACAAGACGTCACGATTTTATTTCATGCAAATTTGACATAGTTGCCAAATAAATAATTTTTTTTAATTTATTGAACGAAAATACAATAATTTATTTTATAAAAACAAAACAAAGTTGTTATTATTTAATGAGGACTTACGTCCTCTATTATTTAAATATTTTTTCTTTGTTTACTTTCGTATCTATGTTGGCTTTCCACATCCGTGTTTAAATGTCAGCGCCCGAACATTTTTAGTCTCGCGAGACCCACGCGAGAAATAGTCCATCAGTATGTGGTATACCGTAATGAGGACTTGCGTTCTCTATAATATTTTACTCTGATCTTCAATAAAGAAAAACATATGATGGATAATCACAATATTGTTTCTTCTACTGTATACAATGGATTGCTGACTTGTAATATTTAATTTTTGGCTGAAGGTCGAAAGAAACAAATAATATGATATGTCACATGTTAACTGACTACCACATAAACACCAATGATAATCATGAAAGAATATATAGCATAGTTTGGTTTGGTTTAATGGTGCTTAACGCCACTTTCAACAATATTTAACTGATATCGTGGCAGTCAGTTTTATTGGTGGAGGAAACCGAAGTACCTGAGGAAAACCACCGACAAATTGTATCACGTAATGTTGTATCGAGCACACCTCGCCACAACTTTAGTGATGTTTAATAAAAGGAAAGGGGCATGCGAGAAGAGGTTGAGAGTACTATTAATTTCTTTTTTTCAATATGATAAATTAATGGGAAAAAATTTAATGCGTTATTTTGAATGTAAAAACACACGATTTCAGTGATATTGTAGCTCATGCAAAAACAACCATGTAGATAATCCAATATCGCTTGGAAAGAGAAAACTAGACTCAGTAAACCAGTTTTAAAAGAAACACATTTATAAATCCATCACCATGTTTTACATTTTTGTTCGGTTTAATTCTGTGTTTGATTTGGGAATTTCTTGTTGCTATCTTCTCATTGGACATAAAAGTTATTGCTTGTGTCTGAAAATATCTCTAGCTAAATTATTGTAAAGCTCTCAATAAAGCTCGAATTTTAAAGTTGGGAACAAAACTATCTTGAGTAGAGAAATATCGTAATCCAATGGTATAGCAGTATGAAAATCTATGCTTATATGAGTATCTAAATCCACTTCAATAATATTTCAGTTATATTGTATCGGTTAGATTTATTGGTGGAGGAAATTGTAGTACCTGCAGAAAATCAATAATCTGTCACAAGTCACTGAACATGTGTTGGACAATTTATCAATATATCTTGAATATCATGCAAAATAGAAAAAAAATACAGTGAAATTTAATATATATCAAATTTTGTGCACTCGACGTGTTTATGTCATAACCTTTATTATATATGCACAAAGACAAAAGATTAATGCCAACTAACTTAAAAGTTTTGGAAGAAAGAAAACCTAACCTAAACAGAATAGCAAAACATCGGCTAAGATCACATAAGCCTGAAGTTTCACAAATGTAGTGAGCAAGGAATGCCACGCGATTTTGAAAGTTCTACCTATTCTAGTACTTTCGACAATTTTGGAAGCTGTTATCTGGTGTAATTTTATTACCAGCATTATATTCATATATTTGAACAACTTTTTAAAACTACATTTTGGTCTTTTATTCATCTATTACAGCATTTTATCTTCGATAACTCTTTACTCTCAAGTCCCGGACGTCATCAACTTGCCACAGAACTCAGGCCTCTACATTAACATATTTTTCAACTTGTCCCTTCGGACAAATAACTAAAAGAAGTACTTGTCCGACTCAATCTTTTAGTTGTCCAAAAAAATTATAAAAATTACAAAAACTAGAGAGTAATTATCAGCTATGTGTGTAAAAGGTTTTGGTTATTGTTTCAGACACAAAAATGCATGCTGTCATTATTAATACTAACAGAAATTATGATTATGACATATGTAATCAACAAATTAACATACACTTAGACATAAGTCATCAAGTCATTGGTATCAAACAATACCATCATGGTATGAGTGTCTAATTGTCAATTTCTAACTTTGGTTCTCGAATAGCAGGCGCAACCAAGTCACACCCTACAACTGGCTATCTGGACAACAGATGCTATCGGGAACTCAGATCATATCTACGTCACACGGAATGACAGGTAGGAATTTCTTTGACGTTTTTCTTCCATTTTATCTACTTTTTGGATTTTAAATTTATGTCTGATTTGTTGCACTACAAATGAGAAATTTGCATACCAAATATGACAGTACATGTTTTAATATCTTACTTCTTACAAACTTCAAGAATATCATTGGTTTAAAGTGATCACGTGCAAACCGTGTATATTCAATACACGGTCAGTAGATTTTTAATACACGGTTAGTAGTAGAGTTATCTCCCCTTTTTCTTTCAAAACAAAGATGACGTTGAACAACGAGACGCCGGCGCATTTCGCCCTGACAACAGACGTTGAAATTATAAACAGACGTATTAATTTTGTTAAAATATTACAATAAAAAAATAATTGAGTAAGTTTGTCGCCAAATGTTGGTTCAATTACATGACCAATGTAGCATTCCACAAGTCACCAAATATTGTTATAGCGACACATATGTATCACTTACACACAACACAAAAATTACATATGTATTAGTTTTGATGCAGTTACATCTAAATCCCTCATACAAAGGTAATCAGTAAGATATATTCGTTACACAGTATGCTAGTGACCTAATACGATATATACGGGGTCAGTAAATTAAATATGGGGCTCGAGCTGCGCTCACGCCCCATATGGAATTTACTGACCCCGTATATATCGTATTAGGTCACTAAGACACTGTGTAACTAATAATATTTAGTAAGTTTTCAATCAATGAAGATATAATTTGACATGTTCAACGGAGAATTCTTCAGAACAATAACGTTTTCTCTAATAGGTTGAGCCATTAGTGTTTAGAATAATTCAAATATTGAAATTTATGGCTAATGGTTGCCATTTAACTCCACTGATCTGATGAAATACTACAAAACTTCTAAATATCCTAATTCAATTAAATCTTTTTAAAGGAAGTAATTTTCAAGTTATTTCTCAGTTTATCCACGTCAAAGACATTTCGAAAGTCAATGACAATGGAAATCAATACAAGCAAAAGTCAATACTATGGTATTGGACAAACAACTAATTTTTAATGGGTTTCATAGCTTCGAAAATATATTTTTACTTCGGAACAATCTCAATGTTTTGAAATTTAAAGGCAACCATTAGCCATAAATTTCAATATTTGAATTATTCTAAACACTAATGGCTCAACTTATTACAGGATAAACCAGAAATAAGAATTCATGTCATTGTTGGTCCCGATTGCCAACATCTGCTGTCAGTGATAGTCAGCTTCAACATAATCTGCTGTCCCCGATAGCCAAAACATTTTGACCATTGGAATGAAATTGCGTATAATATTCTTACTACATAACACTTCGTGTTTTACATTCATCAGTCAGTGATACACATTATATTGCCAATTATATATTGTAATCCGACTGAATTAGAATGAGATTTCACGCGATCACAATTGGGTTTGGTGATTATATTATGTTTTATTTTATCTAGAAGGTGACACGAGCTTGCACTATCAAACAACAAGGTATTGTTTCGTTTGATGTAACATCCTGGTTCAAGTGTTTGAAACAAAATTTAATTGTATACAATTATAGCATGCATTATTACAAGGACGTTATTATAATTATTTCCTTGTATCTGTTTCCTGTTTATAATGTCTGTTATTGAGTACAACCACTCTGATGTTGTAATGATTAGCGTGCTCAACTGCAATGTGGTAGATCGTGGGTCAAGCCAAAGACTATAAAATTGATCGTCCGCTAAACACGCAGATCTAAGGAGTGTGAGCAAATACTGGTCAACTCGGAATCAGGAAAATACATTCCTAGTGAAGTGACATGTTTACCCGCGAACTCTTGTTTCAGTGAGCAAACTAGCATTATAAGGATTCAATCAAGCGTGTTGGTCTAGTACAAAGCGGACATCTTCACCATTGCATTGACTGTAGCTTGTTATCGCCATGATACAGCTGACACGTTTCTCTTTTGGTATTAAACAACACTCACTCACTCACTCATTTACTGACTCACTCACTCACTCACTCACTCGCTCACTCACTCACTCACTCACTTTCATTGCTGTTTGTAATCCGTGGTGGCATGATTATACAATTGTATAATAACGGTATGTATGCACATGTAGTTACAGTTAAAATGTTAGGAACGTAATCAACCATTTTAATATAAATGTGTTTTCCTTGATGCTTAGATAAATTATGCGGCTAAAAATGTGTTTGTAGAAAACCAAGATATATTATATGGAATTAGTATTGCACCATACTCAATTAATATGTTTGAAGAATCCAAATACGATCAGGCGGAGTTATACCATGTAGGTCTGAATGTTGAACAATAGCTAAAAATGTTAATCGTTGCATTTCTGCTATAAACAAATAGACATAAACTAAACAATTCAAGAGGTTGGTAAAAGCAAACATGAGTTCTCGCATTAGGCCAGCAATGTATCATACATTTATCACTCCTAATATTTGACAAAACAAAACAAAATAGAAGCTATATATTTGTAATGTTGCAACAGATGTCTCATGAATGTGTGCTACGATTGAGGTTACACACCATCCATACATACGATCAGTGTGTGACGTCAGGCCGCAATATAACAAAAAACTAAATTTAAAACAGCAGTTGTAAAATCACGCTTACATTGAAAACATAGAGTTCACACTCTCTCTGCTCAGAAGACCAGTAATGGTATTGAAATACACTTATTTGTTTCCTTTTAACGCTATGTGCTCTGTATACAATATGGCTGTCCAAATTTAGGAAAATAGTAAAGATAGGATATGAGTATCCATAATTATAAAGAAAAAATCGGTATAAAACCAAAGTATGAAAAACAAAACATCTTATACACTGTTAAATGTTGGGTACGGTAAACAAATAAATTAATTAATTAATGGTAATATTAGTGGTCTGTTATTTGTATTCATGGTGACTTTCACAATTAATGGAGAGCAGAAGATTGTATATTAATAATCAAATGGTCTGGAAAAACAGCCATTAGTTGGTGTCTTGAAACCTGTCACTATAAATGGTAATGCTATTGTTCTGTGTTTGTTATTTATGGTGACTTACATAGTTATTGGGAAGAAAGGTCATGACATAGCGAAATGGTCAATAAAAACCCGACAACATTTGATGTACATATTTGTCATATTATATCCCAGATTTTGAAAAGCCCGTTATTGCATTAGTCATATAAGTTATAATAAAAAAAAGAAAAAACTACTGATTACCGTCATTATTAACAATGTTATTGATATTATTTATCAGCATGTAATCAATCGGTCAGTCCTATCCATTCACGGTGAGTTTACATCATCGACAAAAGTATACCATAATAATCCAAACCTAGCAAAGGAACACATCTTCGTAAATTAAAGGAGTGTACTGCAATACCCTATGGCAGTACATCTAACAATAAAACTGATGGGATAGGCATTATATCTATGCACTAAATGTCGATCGATGAATGTGATCGATATTTTCATCTCCGCATCAAGACGTAGTCATGGCCATCGTCATTGTGCAACACATGCACTCTAGGTTCTTAGGTCCGTGCTGTGATGTGCGCTACGATTTCCGCATAAAAACTATGTTCTTTACTCCCATTTGTGTTGTAAAGGGTTCATATTTTATTAATGCTATTTTCATTATTTGTTTGTATCCACAATTCAAATCATTCGATATTTGTATCGCGGTGGGTGTCACTAGTGGAGTAAGAAGTGATAGCCCGTCCGAAGCATCTGAGTTAACCCCCGGTTTTTAGTGGGGTTCTTGTTGCTGAATTATTTACTTTCTGTGTATTGTTTTGTATATCATTGTTTCTCTGTTTGCCCTTTATCTTTCTATTTTCTGTCCTTATTCGATTTACGGCTTCTGTTTACCCCTTTGTTATCGTCAACATGTATTACATGACATCCCATTTTCATACTCGTATAAAGTGAATCACATAGAAATTAAACAGTGCCTTTTAAGCAATGCAGCTGGCTTACATATAATGTATTATAATGATACAACCAGTTTACAATGATTACCTCTGTGATGTAATAGTCATGCATATATATATGTAGCATACAGTCTCAGTAAATCATCAGTTGTAAAGTCAATACAATTTGTACCAGTTGGCTGCTGCTACGCTATATAAATCGCAAGGGCTTTAAAAATTAGGAACTTGGATCTATGATAATGTTTTGAAGTGGTGAGATAGCATGATATGTCTACCAGAAAACTGCTGTTTTAGGGATATATATTGTAGCTCTTAAAATCCAGCACAGTTCTTGATCAGTAGGAAGCAGACATCATCATCATCTCATGATAATGAAAACGGTCTTGGTGTTAAACAACAATCCTTTGTTCTTTGTAAGGATTAGAGTTATAGATATTTGCTGTTACAATGTCGCTTATATCATGATGGACAACCATATTGATAGAGAAGATATGAGTATACCATCCATACCGCGAAAGTAAATAACAAATACATAAACATAGTGCTCACGACGTGTCACTAGAATAAGCATTTTATGGTATGCTCATTGTCACTAGATAGGAAAGCCGACTAACTTAATGTGTTGTGTACATGTTAACATAATAGCCATCATAGACTAATGTTACATATGTCTGAGGGAGATTTACCTTAGTTTTAATAAAGTACATTATTTAGGAACTGTAAGTTTCAAATATAAATATATCTGATAAAGATGTCGTGTGGCTCTTGTCACTAAGTGGTCATAAGCCATGAATTAGGAAAGGATCGGATTATTATTACGACAAACGGAACATATTCATGGTCATTTGTAATGGAAATCCATGTCATTGTCCAGCTATACCGTGTTTAGAACAAGCTAAATTTCAATAAGATGATGCCAAGGTCCGCCTTGTACAATAACAACACGTTCATTTGATTTTTGTAGTGCTAACTCACTGCAAATAACAGTTCGCAAATAACCATGTAGACCCTCTCGGAATCATTATCATGATTCAGATCTAGCAAGTTTTTGCTCTTTCTCCTTAATGATGCGTGCTTAGAGGAAAAGCAACACATATCAATTGCACTATGCTTGTGTTGACACGATTGCGGATCGAACCAACAATCTATCCCACTCAAGGCGGACACGTTATCCATTGCACCATATTTTCGGTTTCCCTCTATGAAGTCAACCTCGTATGGGGAAAGAGACACGTCTGCCAGGATAGGAACACAACTGTAACCCATAGACATTTGGATTATTGCAAAACACGTCCACCAAACATAACAAATATGCTGTCAATCAAAATCTATATGATTTTGATGGTATCAGAATTAGCGAGCATATTGGTAGAATCAGAGTACGTTTTTGTGTCATGCCTGACTAAGACAAAGTAGTTGTGTTTACGTTTCAATTTTTTTCTCGGAAACACAGATAGAATAAGTATTGTCATCTGAGTTTAGATTTGAGTGGAAAATAAACATCCTCAGGTACACTCATAGTCAAACGTTTAAAAAGCCTAATGATTTAAATTGATAGAAAACTTGTAAATATAATCTAACTACCATACAATCATGACAAAGATAGACCACAATTCAAACAGCAAAAACATTCTGACGCATGTTGTATTGATCTATATGTATTGTATTATGTCTTAATAAATGTTGACATAAATAGATGACTATCCATTTGTTATCATTTAATAACTGCGAGATCTTCAATTGCCCCAATTTGGGTAGCTAGATTCTCTGCATAAAATGTCAGAAAGTCAGTTGGCAAAGTGGTGAAAGTTATTTAATAAGAAACTGTAGTCTCCGAATTCCTCTTCATAGCTTCGTGTACACCTCTTTATGCAATCTACACTAAGTACACTATATCCTGCAGCCTCGCTCTCTTGACTCTGTGAGCATGACCCTGCTCCATCAGTGGAACTTGAACTATAAATCAGTTTTCCTCGTCCTAAGAATTCAAAATAATGACCGCAATATTTTATCCACCGGTGTTTGCATGCCAGTGTATATTTATGTGGTGCTCCTCGTTTTCCTTTTTTTCTACCCGAACGCATCAGGCATTTCAAGTCCGTCTTTCCGAACCAATACGGATGGTCCTGTCCTGTCAATGTAGATTGATCAAATAAGTACAAATATTAAATACTATCTACATCTGAAGCAATATAGTTTAAATAATATATTTAAATAATTGGAAGTTAAACTAGGTGAAGAAGGAATAGATAATTGACGTCTGATTTAAAAAATAAGTTGAAATCACTATATTTGCGAAATATTTTCTCTCACAATCAGATAACAAAGTTAATTCAAATGAATAGCATCCGTTAGAATCAGAATGCAGTATATTCTTTATATAGCTGAACAAATAGTTTGTTCGCTTTTGTACATTTATTTTGTTCCTAAATGCAAAATGAAGTTAAAGCAGCGAGATCTTGTAACAAAACAAGGAAGAAGTATTTCAGGGATAATGCTCTATGAACAAAACTATATTGTGGTAATTTCTATATAGCTGTAGTTAATGCTGTATTGTTACAGTGCTAAATGATTTAACAAAGATATGCATTGTCGTCTTCTGTTTAAGGTGACTAAATATCCTGCTAAAAGAAAGTTGTGACAGTGATGTCCAACAGTTCCAATAATATCGACGAACAACCGTAATGCGATGAAAAAGCTTTCAAAAACCAAGTTAGCAAGAATTAAATGCAAATATATCTTTCTTCAGTTTGTCATCTTCTTTATTTATCAACTGTAGATTTAAAAAAAAATAACTATTTCTAAGACACAAGGTCAGCGTCGAAGTTATCACCATTGGATGGCTGATACCTTCGGGCACTAATAGTCGACCAGCAAAGGTATCGACCCAGCGATTGTAGCAAAAGCTTAAATATCTAATTGTATACACACGAAATATTTCGAGAATACATTTCATCAGATACGCAGTCAAAAGATTGGAGAGGCATACCATATAACAGTCTTTGGAAACAAGTAAACACAGGGCCGAAACAGGATAGACAAATTCGACTGAAGTTACCAATGATTGAGGTATATTGGCCTGTGTTTTAATCATTTACATTATCTTGGAAAAAATTACTTTCAATGATAAATACACATGTATAGCGAGAATAAGTAAATTTTCAATGAGATGATGATGAGGCCCGCTTTGTACTAGACCAACTCTCTTAGATTGATTTTAATAGTGCTAACTCACTGATTCAATAGTCCGCGGATTGACATGTCGCACCAAAAGGACATATCATGACAATGCCGAACTAACCAGTCTTTGCACGTTCTCTTTAATGATGCGTGCTTAGTGGAAAAGCAACAAATCCACAATCTATCGCACTCTATGCGAGCACGCTAACAATTACGCCACCGATGCTGTTGTCATTACTAGACATTTCCATTATTATTATATATATATTTTCAATATTTTATTTGCTTGTTTGTTTGTTTGTTTGATGGTGTTTAACGCTACTTTCAATAATATTTCAGTTATATCGTGGCGGTCAATTTTATTGGTGGAGGAAACCGGACTTGGAGAAAATCATCGACTTGTCGCAAGTCATTGACAAACTTTATCACATAATGCTGTACCCCTCGCCCTGATTGAGATTAGAACTTGAACTTCAACATCAATCAGGTTACTTAGTAACATTCGCAAGCAGACATCGCACTAAGGACTATATTTACACGCACGCACAGCAGAGCATCAAAGAAACAACATATTTACACTGTACAAGTATATGGAAGTTTAGAATACTCCCTTGACTGCCACCTTGAATGCGTCCAAGTCAGGAACGGCTATCACAGGTGGTGGTAATTGGTTCCACAATTTGTCTAGTTACCTTATTACATTGTCATCCGTATTAAAAGCGTTGTCACTTCTTGCAATGCCACTATTTTTACCTTACAAAATTAAATTTACTTTTAGCCACCATCTTGGATTCAAAGGCTAGCAGACATTTTTTAAGCTAGCTAGAGCTATGTAGCGGCTAGGCTAGGTTTCCGTTCAATAGTATTTGTCTATGTAGCTCAACCTAGCAGCTACAATGTTGAACTCACCCCAGTTCTCGATAATTAGGCGCATGAGAGGTTTGTCATAAATCAGGAAAACGCACGTGTCTTCTGTTCTCCAGGATTTTACCTACGGAAGACCACAGCGCTTTGCAAGAAGGAAAAATGGCTAGGCTACGAATCAAGGTATGTATGAACATAATCTTTATAGTCTCAAATATTAATTCACATTTTCTTATTCCAAAAATAACTCTACATTCACCGGGTCATTGCTTAAAATATACGTTTGTGATCTATGAATGTCAATGAAGGTCAAGTACGTATACAAAACCGGAAATATACAGGTGGCGCTGATGAGGAAAACAAATATGGAACACCGTTCGGGTCATATCTTATCAGTTTTATCTTTATATCAACGTTATTTCTATATTGTGTAACCCCAATGGAACACTTTTTCAAACATGTTTAATTTTACATGTATGGTTGAAATTAATAATCTTGGTGTTTGCAAATATCTTAAATACATTATTTTCTTTTTTCCTATAGTTTTTATTAGTAAACTATGCCCTCCATAATTGATTTTGCACACTTATCGAGAACAGGTGTCGTAATACACAAAGTGTAAGAAATAAGGTCATACACAAATATTATGTTTTCTTCGTATATTATAGGAGTAGATCTTTTAGGTTTAGTAGATATAAAGAAATAGTTTTGACAAACAAACAAAAACAATTTTGTAAAAATATATTGTTTCTAAGGGACACATGGGAGAAATATTTCTTACGCTATCGAGATCCGACAACACCAGGATAATATAACACATTCATGCAATTCAAGGTAACGAGGGAAAATGTTCTTGTATATTGACCACAGTCACATCGAATATTTGCTATATTATATTTTAATAGTTAATTAATTAATCAAATCCAAGGATTTGTATAGTCTACTATACAAACCCTTGTCAAAACTAAAGCAAAATATTAATAAGTGTAAGTTGACATACTAAATGAGACAAACAGCAAATACCTTCAAGTAGTCTAACAGTTCTGATAATAAACATTAACAGGACATGTGCTGTTATTGAAATTAAATATAGGATGCGAACGTTTTTACTTTTGTCGTCTGTTTACAATAGATTGGCTTAAACCGGAAATCGTCACCCGGCAATATAACTCACGCGCGGGAATTTCTAACATTATATTTCCTGGTGGGAGTGGCAAGCGAAGCTAGAATAGAAAAAAATAGCGAAACATATTGAATTTCTAATATAAAACGAAATCTAGTTCTAAAATATAATATCATACAAAAAAATCCATGTGATTGTGGTCAATATACAAGAATATGTTCCCGAGGTACCCTGAATTGCATGGATGTGCTATATTGCCCGACGCTAACGACGGAGGGTAATATAACACATCCATGCAATTCAAGGTACTGAGGCAAAATGTTCTTGTATATTGACCAGTCACATCGAATATTTGTTATATTATATTAAATAGTAAAATAATTAATCAAAACTAAAGAAAAATATTAATAAGTGTACATTGACATACTAAATGAGACAAATAGCAAGAAATGTCAAGTAGTCTAACAGTTCTGATAATAAACATTAATAGTACATGTGTTGTTATTAACTTGTAGTATATATTTTTCATATGCTATAAGCTTAACTCATTACAAGAAAATTTGAAAAATAGCCGGCGGTGTGAAACAGTTGACTGTATCCTTACTTCCGGATCCGAACTGTTCCATGCCCGAGAACGATGTGCAGTGCGTCATTCCTGTCAAGCGCACCAGAGACCATTCAGTTCGTTGGGCAGACGAGGGTATGGCAGATAGGTTTGAAGAAATGCAAAACAAATCTCTCCACTGCAAAATCGACCTCGTCAATATCGCCCCCACATTTATCAAAATCGCCCCTACAATAATGAGAATCACTCCCATTAATTAATGTAATGAAGAAATTAATTTGATTCTAAAATCGAATATGTACAATGTATAAATATCTTTCATATTTTGTGTATCTTTATGGCGTCTTAATTGCAATATTAACCGCATCGGTGATGTAATGGTTAGCGTGC
This sequence comes from Bathymodiolus brooksi, assembly GCA_963680875.1. Classification (NCBI taxonomy): domain Eukaryota; kingdom Metazoa; phylum Mollusca; class Bivalvia; order Mytilida; family Modiolidae; genus Bathymodiolus; species Bathymodiolus brooksi. The sequence continues at coordinate 78,176,514 of OY804580.1, read as the reverse complement.
TCCCCTCGAGTGCCGTAGATCGTGGGTTTGAACCCCGATCGGGTAAAACCAAAGACTATAATACTGATATTTGTTGCTTCTCCGCTAAGCACGCAGTAGTATTAAGGAGAAGGATAATGTGTCCGTGTGGGTCGACATGTCTATCCGTGAATGATGTTATTTGTAGTTGTAAATAGTTCTGCAAAATGTGTTTCAATATTCAGTGTAATATTCGATGTTGCCATTTCTCACAACCATCGCATTGGATTGCTTCTTACCTGTGTGTAGGGAACCTGCTTGCACTCTATGCAATCACTGGCCAATGCGCTTAAAGCCAGTCATGATGATAGCAGCTTTAAATAACTTCATTACCAGCTTGGACAAGCTTGTGGCTTCGCAACCAGTTGTTATTGCAATATCAAGAATATGAATCATTGACTTGGGTCTATGCTTCCGATTGGAACAGCAATAACAAAAAAAAAACTAATCAGGTAGCTAATTAATTATTACACAAACAGTGCATCTATACTTTACAAAGAAGTGCTTAATTAAAAGAAGAAATTAATTATTACATGGACGCAAATAATTACCCTCACTTAACCGACAAAATTAAACAATAACGTTTCCGATTAATGTACTGTAATTTTTATTATCTATACTGTAATATATATATTCTCAATTATTCCTTATCAGAATGTCGTTGTCAAAACTAATAATAATAATAACTATTATTTATTTATTTTAAAATGTTGGGGCGATTTTGTATGGGAACGATTTTGAAATGGGGCGATATTGATAAATGTGGGGGCGATTTTGATGGGGGCGATTTTGCAGTGGGGCGATTTGACCAGGTACCATTTGAAGATGTGTCTGATGAAGACATCGAGCTATTATTGGAGAAAAGGGACTCGTATAGCACAAACAATGTGATTAAAGGTGCAGTTAGGATTTTACAAACATACTACTTGGAAAAGAATTTCGATTTCCGCAGGATGGGACCACCAATGCAGATTTAACACATTGTTGACAAATATGTTCACGGCATTTCGTACTAAAGAAGGAAAACTGTATTAAAAAAAATCTATATTGTCGATCCGTTATGGCCTACAGAAACATTTCGAGAAAATGCTGAATGTTGACATTGTGAATTTGCCAGAGTTTAATGGAGGTAAAAATGAGCTTAATGGACATTGAGAAAAGTGACTTTATTTTTGATGAAAAGGACCATTTCATTGTAATGAGAGAAATGGCAGCAAAAAACCATCAAGGTGATGTAGGTGACGAATAAAGTCAAGATGGAAGGATCTATAAAACAGGAAAGATTTCTAAAAATATTCTCCTCTGAAACTGCTTAGCCAAATGATCCGGAATTAGGTAGAAAGCATCTATGGCAGATCCTCTATAAAGATTGCTCATTTCGTGCTGATTTGTTAACAAACATGGCCTCCACAGGCGGTTCTTGTTTCTGATTGGCTGTTTTTTTAGATTCTTCTTCTCTGAAACTGTTTGGCTAAATGAACCGAAACTTGGTAGGAAGCATCTATGGAAAGTCTTCTGTTATGATTGCACATTTTGTCCCGATCCGTTAGCAAACATGACCGCCATATACAATTTTTTTTTTCAGATTGGTTGATTTCTAAAAAAGACTTTTCCCCTGAAACCACTTTGCTAAATGAACAGAACCTTGGTAGGAGGCATCTATGGGAGGTCCTCTATGACGATTGCTTATTTCGTCTCGATCCATTATCAAATAGGGTTGTCACAGGCAATTCTTGTTTCTAATTGGTCAATTTCTAAAAATCTTGTCCTCTGAAACCGCTTTGCCAAATGAACCGAAACTTTGTAGGAAGCATCTATGGAAGGTTCTCTATAAAGATTGCTCATTTTGTCCCGATCCATTAATAAACATGGCCGCCACAGGCAATTCTTGTTTCTGATTGGTTGATTTCTAAAAATCTTCTACTCTGTAACAGCTTGGCCAAATGGACCAAAACGTGGTAGGAAGCATCTATGGAAGGTCCTCTATGGGGAATGCTCATACTGTTTCGATTCGTAAACGAACATGGCCTTCATAAGCAATTCTCGTTTCTTATTGGTCGATTTCTAAAACAGCTTCTCCTCTGAAATAGCTCTGCCAAATGAACAGAAACTTGGTAGGAAGCATCTATAGGCGGTCCTCTATAGCGATTGCTCATTTCGCCCCGATCCATTAACAAATATGTCTGCCACAGACAATTCTTGTTTCTTATTGGTCGATTTCTAAGAATCTTGTCCTCTGAAACCGGTTGGCCAAATGATCCGAAATTTGGTAGAAAACATATATGGCAGGTCCTCTATGAAGATTTCTCATCTTGGTTCCGATCCGTTAACAATCATGGCCGCCACAGGCGATTCCTGTTTCTGATTGACTGATTTTTTTCAGATTCTTCTTCTCTGAAACCATTTGGCCAAATGAACCAAAACTTGGTAGGAAACATCTATGAAAAGTTTTCTGCTTAGATTGCGCATTTTGTCCTCATCCGTTAACAAACATGACCGCCACAGACAATTCTTGTTTCTGATTGGTTGATTTCTAAAAAAGCTTCTCCTCTGAAACAACTTTGCCAAATGAACCAAAACTGGGTAGGAATCATTTATGGGGGGTCCTCTATAACGTTTGCTCATTTCGTCCTGATCAATTAACAAATATGGCTGCCACAGGCAATTCTTGTTTCTAATTGGTCGATTTCTAAAAATCTTGTTCTCTGAAACCGCTTTGCCAAATGAGCCGAAACTTGGTAGGAAGCATATATGGGAAGGTTCTCTATAAAGATTGCTAATTTTGTCCCGGTCCATTAACAAACATGGCCACCACAGGCAATTCTTGCTTCTGATTGGTCGATTTCTAAAATTCTTCTACTCTGAAACAGCTTGACCAAATGGATCGAAACTTGGTAGGAAGCATCTATGGAAGGTCCTCTATGGAAATTGATCATTCCGTTTTGATTCGTTTACAGAAATGGCCGTCATAGGCCATTCTGGTTTCTTATTGATCGATTTCTAAAACAGCTTTTCCTCTGAAACTGCTTGGCCATATGATATGAAACTTGGAAAGAAGCATCTATGGAAGGTCCGCTATTGAGATTGCTCATTTCGTTTTGATCCATTAACAAACATGGCTTCCACATGCAATTCTTGTTTCTAATTGGTCGATTTCTAAAAATCTTCTTCTCTGAAACTGCTTTGACAAAATTAATCGAAATTTGGTGGGAAGCACCCATGGAAGGTTCTGTATTAAGTTTCCTCAAAGCAGAATGAAACGTGAGCGACACAGGCTCACCTCAGTGCTGAGCCTCTAATTTAAAATGACGCACACAAAAAAGCACTAGTATAATGTCAAAAGAGAATTTTGGATAGAAATACATGAGATGACATTGTTTTTTATCACAATTTATAATCACCATTTGTAAATCACAGCAGCTACATGTACAAAAGAAGTGGCATACATTACATATGCATGCACATATCAGTGTACATAATAAGCAAACAAGTTGTTGATTGTTTGTAACTTGTTATCCAGGGTCACCAGTTAGAAAGACTCCCAGTACTACATGTACATCTGATCGTCAAACAAAACCAATCAATTTAGGAGGTGAACATTCCGACAGTACAGAGCCAATGCAACATTTTGATACCAAAGCAAATGATGAGGCAGCCACATATTTGTCAGATTTTAATTTTTTTTAACTCACAACATCTCAGGAGAACTATTTATTTAAAGAGATAATGATTAGTGATTAGTGATTATACCCCCTTGTTGAGGGACAGAGGATTCCCCCCATTTCTTTACATGGATATGATATTGCTGAATTCACCCCAATCATAGGCGCATGCGTTTTCTGAATGACCCTGTTGTCAATTAGTAGTAAATAATGTGTTTCTGGTGTCGCCCAGTCGGCCAGTGTTCAGTTTCAATCTTGATAAATAGCGGAAATGACTGCGTTAATCATGGTTTCACTATTGTATGTACCTCTCTATTTCGAGAATGGTTTCAACTCTGGTTCTTACTTCTATATTTCTAGCACTTAGGGTCAAGGTATGATGCACATTTAAACTATACTTTGTTGATCATCAGTACAAAACATTGACGGCATTGGTCAGTGAGGTAGATCGTGGGGTCGAGATAAAACCAAAGATTAAATAAAATTGTTATTTTTTATATATATATTTGTGGTTATCCGCTAAGCACACGACATTGAGGAATAAGAGTAAAGACTGGATGGTTCGGAGTCGAGATAATTGATATGGTGTCTGAGAGGACCTACATGTCTACCCGTGGACTAATGTTTTTAGCGTGGTAGCACTATCAAAATCCAACTGAGCATGTTGTAAAGCGGACATCATCAGCTTTTTCTCGCCATCATGTAATTACTGAAAATTGCTCACTTAAACAACATTCACTCAGCCGAGCGAGAGGTGGCATTGAAACACTAAGGAAACGACAAGATAAATAACGGTTTATTAGTATTAAATAAGAAATATAATATAAATGCAAATTATAGAAAACATATAGAAATATATAAAAATGTATTATAAATACAGTTTTAATGACAAAAAAACTGGTTATGTTTGGCGATAATTTCCATTTTCAGAATCTGGTATGTTTGACCATAGTTTGCATCATTCATAATATGGATATTTCTGATTTGATACCACAACCAATATATTTACATGTAATTGCTGTGCAAAATGTTCATGGTACAACACCTTAAATACCACCAACGAAATACATAAATATTTTTCAAAGTCGGATTTGATTGACCAGTACATTTATTATATCTTCCTCATCACTGCTATCGCTTGACTAACCGTCAGGAAGAGGGTCGGCCTTGAGTGTCATGTCTATATCTGCGTACGGTGTGTCGCTGCGTTTTCCACGAATACGAAACTTGCGACCTGGCTAGGTGGAATCAAACACTACATCTACGTATTCAAGTGACGTATGTCTCTGTTAAATTAGAATAAGAATTAATTGTATATTAATATTCCATATAAATAGTCAACCCAGAAAACTAAAAAATGAACAACACGACCCCACGAAAAAACGGACGTGAATACAGCTACTCGCAATGGTAGAACTTGTGTAAGATTTAATATTTCATCAATGACGTTTTCTGAAACCATTACGCGACATAAAATAATCGTTGTCAATGTTGAATAGGCTCTCCTCCCTCAGACATAAGAGATCTTGGCCGATTTTGGCTATTCTGTTTAGGCCCTGAGGTATTCGTGCTCCCAATGTATTATCCATTCTTGGTAGCCCCTTCGATTTTTCTATCGTTTATTCAACTTATCGCATTGAAAGTTGTACGGTCGCCACCACTTTGTTAACCGTTACGCATACTTAGTAACTGTGTAACAAATGTTCCGTTTATCGTGTTCTCAATAGAATCCTTTCCTCATTCATGACTTATCACCATATTTGTCATTCTCTATCCATAGTTGTCGTTCCTGCTACGCTACACTACATCTCTTTCAACGCCCATTTTACAAGATTTTTGTAAAATTTAGAAACAGTAAGAAAAATGTACTTAACATTGTTTGAATTATTGTAAATATCAATAAAGATGAAAATAAATCACTCATTTCAAATCAATTCTCTCTTAAAATGATGTGTGATCGATTTTAACTTTTTAATTGTTACCTCCGCAAAATAATTCTCCAAGAAGTGGGGGGGAAATCATTTCTAAGAGAGAATTTATTATTATATTTGTAACAAGAGTAACTCGACGGGTACCACATGTGGAGCAGGATCTACTTACCCTTCCGGGGCACATGAGTTCACCCCCGGTTTATTAGTGGGGTTCATGTTGCTCGATCATTAGTTTTCTCTGTAATGTTTTGTAGATTGTTGTTTGCCGTTTAGCGTTTTTTTTTGGCCATTATGTTCTCTGTCCTTCGAATTACGGCTTCTGATTACACCTTTGGTATCTTTAAGCTTTTCATTGCATGCATAATACAATATGTTTTCCCTTACAAATCATATTTTCACTCAGTTTACTTTTCTCAACTAGCGACCAAGGTACAACAAATGCAATTTTCTTTAACAGTGAAAGTTAGTGAGCGATTGTTGTTTTACATAAAATCAACAATTTTCACTCTATTTTTCCTAAAAGATGAAGTTGGTTGAGTATAAATTTTCTTTGGCAATTATAATCACAATATAGAATTTTCCTGCATCTTAATATTAAAGCCTCCTTATACCACTGTTACATGTGACAATTAGTAAAATATAAATAAAAATACAAATAAAAATATTGTCGTTTTTCTATAATCATTATAATTTATAAATATATATGCATACATATGGTACCGAAAATGCTTGAAGTTGACTATGTGATCTGATGCCTGCCGAAGCATTGGTCCTTCGGATTTTCTGTGGTTTAACATTGGTAGACTGCCATGGTGCTACGTCTGTATAAACATTTTGATTACGATATAAATACTACATGCACAAAAATTAAATACATTTGTGTCTAAATAAAACAACTGAATAGTTCAATTCCAAAGAACCTTCATTACACGTTGCATTCGTGTTTTATTGAAAATATAAGAATAGAAGACGAAAATAAACGAATAAACGTTAGAAAAAACTTAAAGGACCTATCAGAATGGACAATCCAGAGACACAGTAATACGAACCCCATCCCCCCCAAAAAAATAAAAAAATGAAAAAAAACCTAAAAAAAAAACCAAAAAAAAACGGAGGTTACGTCAGGTGCTCACGAAGAGTAAGAAGTTCCTGCTTCTTATAAGACACCCGATATGCTATTAGTGGGGTTCATGTTGCTCGATCATTAGTTTTCTCTGTAATGTTTTGTAGATTGTTATTTGCCGTTTTGCCCTTTTTCTATTGGCCATTATGTTCTCTGTCCTTCGATTTACGGCTTCTGATTACACCTTTGGTATCTTTAAGCTTTTCATTGCATGCATAATACAATATGTTTTCCCTTACACATCATAGTTTCACTCAGTATACTTTTCTCAACTAGCGACCAAGGTACAACAAATGCAATTTTCTTTAACAGTGAAAGTTAGTGAGCAAGTGTTGTTTAACATAAAATCAGCAATTTTCATGCTATATCATGGAGAGTTTTCCTAAAGGATGAAGTTGGTTGAGTATAATCATAATATAGAATTTTCTACCTCTTAATATTAAAGCCTCTTTATACCACTATTATATGTGACAATTAGTAAAATATGAATGAAAATACGAATAAAAATATTGACTTTTTTCTATGATCATTATAATTTATAAATATATATGCATACATATGGTACCGAAGATTCTTGATGTTGACTATGTGATCTGATGCCTGCCGAAGCATTGATCCTTCGGATTTTCTGTGGTTTAACATTGGTAGACTGCAATGGTGCTACGTCTGTAAAACATTTTGATTACGATATAAATACTACATGTACAATAATTAAATACATTTGTGTCTAAATAAAAGTATGACAACCGAATAGTTCAATTCCAAAGAACCTTCATTACACATTTCATTCGTGTTTTATTGAAAATATGAGAATAGAAGACGAAAATAAACGAATAAAAGTTAGAAAAAGCTAAATGGACCTATCAGGAATGGACAATCCAGAGACACAGTCAACATTGGATACAAGACACAGAACGAAGAAGAGCAATACAATTAAACACAACACAATAAACACAAAACAAAGTTGAGTAATACGCACCCCACCCCCCCCCCCCCCCCCAACAAAAAACCAAAAAACAACAACAAAAAACGGAGGTTACGTCAGGTGCTCACGAAGAGTAAGAAGTTCCTGCTTCTTATAAGACACCCGTTATGCTATTCATATGGTCAAGACTTCTTTGACATCACTATATGTAAATAACACAAATATTATAAATAAGAAATGCGGCATGTACAAACATCTAGGAATGCTTAAACATTATATTAATATTTTTAGCAAATACCTAACGCTGTTCCTGGTTGCATTGTAGCATAACTAGGTTGTGAAATTGCTGGAGCATTGGTAGTATTATTATCATCATTATTGTTGCTGATCTGGCGAGCTGTATTTCCTGAAAACAATACTAGTAAATGTTATAAAGAATGCGTAAAGCAACAAGTATTTCAATTTACTTATACTAAATACGCATTCTGATATTGCTATCGAAGAGTTGGTTATTTCGCCCAGCACAACCAATAGACAAATAAATGTTAGAGAATACCGAAGGGGAAATCACAAATGGACAATCCAGAGAAACTGGTTACACGGGGTACACCAGATGAAGACAAACAAAGCAAAAACACAACACAACACAAGTTGGACCCCACTGTACCCAAAAAACACAACTATCGTAAATAAGACGTGAGCCATCCTACTTTCGGAGGAGTAGTACAACGAGGAGGAGAAAATATTACTTATATTCTGAGGTTCCCTCATGGTTTTTTGCAATTTGGATATAGATATAAGTTGGGTAACAGTGAACCTGCTGACAACTTCTTCCAGTATTTCTTGGATTCGGTTGCATATATTATGAACAGTAAAACTTACCTTATGAGAAAGGGGCAGTCGTAGTCGTATGGAAGTTGAATTGACAATTGCATGTGCAATCAGTGCATATCACCACTAACGTTGTAAGTTCGAACCCCGCTCATGACGAGGTGTACTAGTGATAAAATGTGTTAGTGACTTGCGGCAGTAATGTTCGTTTTCTCCTGGTACTCCCGTTTCCAATAAAACTGACCGCCACGATATAGCAAGCCAAACCAAACCTTATACGAATAAGGTGTATTTAATGTTTAAAGGCTTTAAGGGTTAGAAATGATCTCGTTTTCTTTCATTTCATTAAAAACTTACATCATATATTTAAATTGTTATCCGTTACTACGAAATAATTCTGTAACCCTTTTACTTTACACAATTGTTACGATAACTATTTATTGTAAATGCAAAATTAAGATCAGGAAAAGTTTCACAAGAAAAAAACTTACGATAACCGTATGTGCATGCACAATTTATTGTAAGTCTGCGAATTAAAATGACCCACTCTTATGTGTAAAGAAACGTTGGAGAAAACCGAAGGGGTAATCAAGAATGGAAAATCCAGAGACACTGGCAACATTGGGTACACAAGACACAGGACGAAGACAAACAAAACAAATAACACAACACAGAAAAGAAAAGAGATGAGAAACACAGACACCACCAAATACCGTAAATTAACCCAGGTAATCATGAAGGGTAGGCAGTTCATGCCTCGTATAAGACGTCCGGCATGTTACTCATATAGTCCAGACGTATTTGACACCACTATGCCCAAACAAACAAAAACAAAACATATATAAGACATGCATCCTTATACCCACAACTGGGGATAAAGACGAACCGAACATAGTGAATCGTAAGAGTAAAATGTCTCTTAAATAAAAATAATAAATATTTTTAAGAAATACAAAGCTGCATAGTCTGTGGTTTCGGGTTGATATTTGGTGACATTCACACTTTTTGACAGCTTGATAAAGAAAAAAGAAGACGAGGTCGGGATTAACCTCAATTGGTTTCAAACCTAAATGCGCACAGAAGAAAACCAATCCATCTAATAAATATGAAATGACTCTTATAACAAACTTCTTTATAAAAGTTTTATTTTGACACGCATTCGAGACGTGTAGTTGACGCTAAATCATGAGATAAATATGGACAAACGTCGATGAACAGTCTGTATCTCTGTTAAATACGTTGCCTCGGGCCAATGCAACCTTCCTTGGGCCATTATGACTAACCTTGGACATATAACCGGTCCATTATGAAAGCACCCATTTATTAATACTTTATTGATGGACAGTTGTACAGTAGTCACAGCAATGCGTTGATCACGAATACAATAGTCATGACAATGATTTGCAGGGCAATGACCATTTGAACACTACTTTCAACAATATTTCAGTTATATCGTGGAGGTCAGTTTATAATAGTGGATAAAACCATAGTACCCCTAAGAAAGCCACTGTTCCCGCCATAAGGCAATGAAAAACTTGACCACACAGGTTTGTATTGAGCTCAAGTTCAGTGTAGATATACACTGATTACATAGATAGATGATTTGAAATGTTACTCACTTTTCATTAAGATCAAATATACACCAATGACAGTAAGTATACCCAGCATCGCAATTGAAGTTGACAGGACAGACACCAAATATACAATATTGTCTGAAATATGAAGCAAAATACACAATCTTGTCAGAAATATGAAGCAAAATACACAATCTTGTCAGAAATATGAAGCAAATTGAAATAATCTTGTCTGAAATATGAAGCAAAATACACAATCTTGTCTGCAATATGAAGCAAAATATACAATATTGTCTGAAATATGAAGCGAAATACACAATCTTCTCTGACATATGAAGCAAAATACACAATCTTCTCTGAAATATGAACCAATACAATATACTATAAGCTATTATGCACATTTCAACAACGTATATTTTACCTTCTTATCTAGTAGTCAGTCTGTCTGCCATGGTATTCATTCTCTTCATATCATTCGATACCACGGGCCGTCGTGTTCGTGATCGTATAGTAGTTTCATACATAAATACATAATGCAATCAGTACCTACCACCACTACATTTGTGATTTCGAATACCGCCCATGCTGAAGTTTACTCGATACAACATGTGATCAAGTTTGTCAGAGTCTTGTGACAGGTTGGGGGTTTTCTGCAGGTACACCGGTTTCACCACCAATAAAACTAACCACCACGATATAACTGATATATTGTTGAAATTGGCGTTAAACACCACAAATCAACCAAATGAAGAATAACATATGATGTATAAAGATCAAGATTAGGACTTGAGCAGCCATTTTTACTCTAACTCTGCTCACACAGTTATACGTCAGTTCGAAAGCAATGTACTCACATATTAAGACACTTGCATAACCGCACCATTTCACTAAGACAGGAGTTATAGGTTGATAAAACTATTATAACTCAGTCAAGAGAGTTGGGGTTTAGATTTTGCCATTTGTTTGTACGAATTTCCTATTGATTTAGGAATGTTCTGATAGTTGGTGTGGTATATTGCGTTTTTCATTTTATTGTACCATTATATAACTGACAAATTGTTCTTTTGATTGGTAATTACATATATAATACATGTAGATTCCCATGCATACAGACATTATTATGCAAACTGACCGCCACGATATAGCTAAAATATTGTTGAAAGAGACGTTTAACACCACAACCCTTACCCTAACCCTAACCCTACGTTGTATTTCATTGCTACATTTCACTATTGGGTTAGGCTTTGAAAATTGTAATTACACCTTGTCAGTCTCGACCGCAACAAATTGCATGCTTGCTTAACATTGTCAAAATAACTATAAACTTGATTCGTCAGTTTCTTCTCTTGTTGCGAAGGGTGTCACTAGTGGAGCAGGAACTACTTACTCTTATGGAGCACTTAAGTTCACCGCCAGTTTGTAGTGGGATTTGTGTTGCTCAATCTTTAGTTTTCTGTGTAGTGCTTTGTAGATCGTCGTTTGTCCTTTAGTCCATTTTCTTTTTGCCATTGTGTTGTCTGTCCTTATTTGTTCATCCAATTTTAATGCAATTTTTAGATTCTATTCAACTTACCTTTCTGTACAAATGTATGTTTCTAGGGATGATAAACTAAGATAGTAAAAGTATAACATACATTTTCTCATAATGTATCTAGCAACATTTTCCCCCTTTGCCTCTGGTTAGACTTGAACTAACATCTTCTAGCTTGTAACTAGATGTAATACTTTATACAACATAAGCTCTTCAACCTATAAAACATGTGTTCCTGCTTCTGGTTAGAATTGAACTAACATCTTTTAGTAGTATAGGGGCACCATCCATTTATCATTTGAGGAGAATTGTGAGTAAGATTGTGACGTCACCGGAACTGACGTCACCAGAAGTTGCATCACCGGAGGTGACCGGAAGCTACATCACCGGAAGTGACGTCACCGGAACTGGAAGTGAACCGAAACCGTAAATCTAAGAGAGATCATTTTCTGCGCCTTTTCTCACCGGGTTTTTGCGCGTTTTTTCAGGAACTCCTCTAGATTCTAAGTACGAACAATGGAATTTTGAATCCCAACCAATCGCCGGCCTTCTGATATTGGAATCCCACCAATCGTAGCTCTTCTTGCTTCGAATTTAAAACCAACCAATCGTATGCTTTCGATTTGAGTCCAACCAATGGTGACGTTTTGGTCAGTGCTAAGTGTATGCTTTTAATGTTAATATATGACTGCATTTTCTATATATGTTCCTTTTTGTTCATTTGTTTGCTTTTCTGCGTAAATAAAATGTTATTCATCATACAGGTTTTACATTATAACAAACGACAAGTACATTTTCTAAGCTTTATTGATAAGACGATGCACAGAAGTCTTGACTATGTATGTGGCTTCTCTCGGGTGTCTCAATGTTCTCGTAATATCGTCGATGGATTTTCCGCCACATCTGTGTATCAGTTAAAATATACAGTGGTGTCCGCATACAGTGGAACCTTCTTCTTGAACTCTGATGGTGTTGTAAGTCCAACTCGTACAATGTTTGTTCATAACGTTCATGTAAGCCCTTAAAAAGGGTGGTCTTCCTGTGAGATCATAATATTCTCCCCTAGAATTGGCATCGATGTATAGGGCTACCCAGTGTGTTCCCAGTCGATCGTCCGAGTCCGTGTTTCCTATCAAGGCAGAAGGTACGTTTAATCTTCTGGGTAGTCTCTTTCTGGCGTATACTCCTTTGAAAACGTTTCTGGTACTTGGGTGTGTTTTCAGTACGTGGTCAATCTCTAAGGTGTTCATCTAAGCACTGTAGTCAAACAAGACTTGTCTGTTTCTATAAATTTCAATGACGTTGTCAAATTCTGCATACATGATCATGTTGATGGTAGCTGTAAGGGCTTCTGCGAAATGAATCTCCATTCTCAAGTTGCCTTGTTTTATAAGCTGAAAGGCTCCAACTTCAGACATGTCGGGTGTGAGATCAAATCCAAACAAGGTGTTTCCTTTGGCATAATCTTCTTTCGAAATGGTATTTCCTTCGTCTTGATACATTTTGCCGGTACTGGTATAGAGTCCCATATAACTTCGGATGTAGCCATTGTTTTCGAAGTCGGGCTGTAACGGTTTGGCTGGAATTTGTCGTCCGTCAATGTTGAGTGCCACAAAATTGATCTTGTAGTGTTTGAAATCGAACGGATTTTCCCCAATAGTGCCGTTCAGAGCATCGCTGTCTACACAGGCAATGACGAGTCTCTTTGCAGCTGTCCCAAAATCATATTGGCATGAACGCAAGTCATGTTGCCGGTGGGTACCGTGTCCACTTACACTTCTACTCGTCTGACGGGGTATTTACAGCTGGTCTTTTCCAATGCTTTCACGTGACCCATTCTAATTTTCAGATCCAACGTGGTTGAGTAAGTATTTGTCTTGACAAAACAAATCCAAATGTAGCTTTCCCATCATTTGTACCGACTTGCTTAGGGCCGTCAATTCCTTCCTGGACGTGAATCCATTTATATCCGTCGGTCTCTTGGGTTTCACATGATAGGTCTTTCCGGAATCCATGCTGTAGCGGATAGAGGATATTGTGTGTGTCAGCGTGTTTCATTATATGGCTGGTAATGATGTGTTCCATCAGCTTTCATGAAATACATGTGAGCGAGATTGGTCTGTAGTTGATGGCTTCAATTGTTTTCCCTTTCTTAAATACTGGACAGATGTTTGCTTTTTCAATATGGCTGCTATAGTTCCTGATTCGTATGATATTTTAAATATGACTGTAAGTATTGGTGCTACGAATGGTGCAAGTTTTTTTCAAGACTCTTGGTGTTATATTGTCTGGTCCCGCAGCTTTAGTTGGGTTTAGCTTACTAAGAAGTTTTTCCACCCCAGATACTGTTATGTTGATGTCATTTATCTCTGGTGTCGTGCCTTGCATCTTACAGCGGTTGGAAAATTCTTCCTTTGAGATGTGTGTCATTTTGTAGAAAGCATTCTGAAACTGGTTATTTAGAATGTTTGCTTTTTCTATTGGTTCTGAGTGTAAGAGTCCTTCTGATTTTAATGGCGGTATCTGTCTACCATCTGATCTGTTATGCTTAGTGAAGGTCCAGAACCGCTTCATAGTGTTGCCTCGTTTTCCTGTCTCTAGGTCAGATTCAGTTTCGCTTGACATGATACCATCAATGTACTTCCAGTAGGCTCAGCGGATTTCTTTTTGCGTTGGGCGTTTCAGATCTTTAAACTTTTTGTTATCGCCACTGTGTCCTGATTTCCTTGAGCGCTTATACCACCTGTATCTCCTCCTTATGAGTCTTGTGATGTCAGATGTTAGATGTTATCCATGGACATCCATCTTTTTTCCGAGTGTTTTTTATTGGTACATTGCGTTTAATGCTTTCCTCAAGGCTAGTTTGAAAATGATCCCAGATGGAATTGATGGGAAGTTTCATTTCCTTCATGGTATTAACGGTATTTTGTATTGATTTCAGATCTTCCTTGATGTTTTCCCAGCTTGCTTTTTTATATAATGGAATATCTCGTGGTTTTTGCTTTGCTCTTTGTGGATTGATGTCAAGTTCAGTATGCACTATGTCGTGATCCGATAGTCCAGGCATAGTTTCAACACGTCCAAGACTAGTGTGGTTGGTCCCCGCGTTGGCTGGGTGACTAGTTGTGTAAGGCCATAGTCATCAACGGTGTCCATGAATTTGTCGTGTATTCTTACACACTGAGAGTTTGACTCTAGAGACTTGGCATACCAGTCCCAACCTGGTAGGTTGAAATCCCCGGCTGCGATGATTAGTGAATTTGTAATATTGCTAGCTCGTTCTATGCTGGTCTTGTACTCATGAAAGCTTTCTTCGTTGGATGTCTTTGGATTGTAATAAGTTGAGTGGTAGACGGTTTTGTGCCCACAATTTCCAGTTTGCACCACATTATCTCACAGTTTGTCTGGAGTTCGGGTACAGCAGAGATGAGAAATGTGTCCTTCACCACTAATAATACGCGTCCGCCATTAAGATTACGATCATTGCGATAGATGTTAAATCCTCCAGGAAGTATATGGGCTTCCTTAACTGAGCTGTCTATCCAAGTTTCGGTTCCAAAAATAATATCTGGATTTACCCTGGAAATTAAATTCCGAATTTCGCCTTGTTTTGTTTTCAATAATTGAAAATTGATGTTTAAAATTTTGAGCATTTTGTTTTTGCTTTGCCTTGATCCCTTGTGCTTGGTGCGTTCTGGCGTTGAAGTGTGGATTGGTTTCAACCTTTCAGATGGACCTGGGCTATCTAATGAGATGTCCGATAGGATACTGTATTGATTTGAGGTGCTAAATGCTTTCGAGTAGCAAAATGTTGAAAAGTTTGGGCAGTTACACATGATGCAGTCCCATGCCACTGCGGAGTCATTCGCATGTTCCAAATAGATGTTTGAGGTCATTGATTGGCAGCTAACGTGATACCATTGATTACAAGTATCACACACAATTCCTCTATTTTCCCAGGTTACAGGTTGGTCGCATGTGCCATATGGATATATTGTCTCATCGATGAAAGACGAGGCCTGGCCTGGGTTCGGATTGACATCATTTGATACATTTATGAGTAGAAGGCTGAGACATAGGCCTTTGCTAGTTGGTATTTTATGAGGATCTTTCCTTTTGATGAATACATTTAGATATGATGTTATGATATGACATTGTTCATATGTATGATGGTCAATGAATATGAATTGGTCATGGTGCATATCCTTCTCCCTGTTAGATGGCCGGAGTATGAAGACGAATAAGGCTACATATAGGATGACCATGATTTACAAACAGGGAGGCGTCCCAACTATTTACTGATCAGCCATAGCTCGGTATATCAAGATGTTACAAAGAGCGAGGCTTTCCCACTATTTACGAATGAGCTGTGAGCTATACTTGAATATGTTTTTACAAACAGCGAGGCGTCCCCACTGCTTACGAATGAGCTATCATTGAATATGAGTCGGACGTAAACAAGGCTTCCTTATTTACAATTAGACATATGCAGCAAAGATGATGAGTGAACGCCTCATGTCGGATATATATATAATTTGTTGTTGCAAACAAGGCTTCCTTTATTTACAAAAGTGGATATCGATATTTACCTTAATAATGATAAGTATTCACTTTATATCGGATTTTGAATGTGTAAACAAGGATTCCTTATTTCCAAAATGTATATACAACAATGTACGATGAATGAATGATGAATAATCGATTCGTTTTGAATTTTTCAGTTCATATATTGCGCCTCAAAATATAAACAATGGACCAGAAGTGAGAATGTCAGAGTTGAAAAATCCGTATCTTGAAGCTCCAAGATCGTTATAAAATTTCCTGTGCGGTTTCGAGTGGTCTATATGGAATGTGTATGTAATGGGTCACACGGCTTTTTGTTTGAATAATCGTCTTCATCTGTAAAAATCCAAAAGTTTGAAGGTCGATTTTACTTTCGACTGTACAGACCGGACATGCGCACACCTTTTTGCTCGTACAATCAATATTTACACATGTAAACAATGGAATAATAGTAGACATGTGAGGTAAAGCACACTGACATCATAATTAGACGGATAATGCTAAAATTGGACTACAGACGACATATTTAATATACATTTTAGCTATTTTATATACCTCTACAGTCTTCCACCAAAACCAAATTGAGCAGTTGTTTTGAGCATAGAGGGTTACTGATTATATCAAAATATTTTGTTGGTGGAGGTTGTTAAATATTAATTTATTTATAACCTCAGCCAGACCATTAAAATCAATATGTTCACTCTTCTGATTGTATATATGAGACCATTATATACACAATCTGTACATTTCATGATTCATTTCAAGTAATGAAATTCATCAGTAAATAACTTATGTTTCTGTAAATAATTGTGTTTATTTTAAATACAGTTTGTATACATTGAAACCAAGAGAAAGACTCAGTGCATGCAATCCGGCGTCAATGCCATACAAAGAACTGGGGACTATAAGTGCCGTATATGGTCCCATATCTAATGAATCATTATCTTAGAAAATACTTATTTAAAATGTGATGTGTTTTATATTATTGACGAGATCATACTTGTTTCCAACAAAATCCATACGTATTTGACGTCATTGTGACGTCATGAGCGTTATTTGTTTTCTGTATTTCGTACAATTTTGTCCGCGATATTTGGACGGTTTTCGAAGAAATTAAGCACCTTCGCAGTCGTGCACCAGAACAATATTTTACCAGATTATTAAAATAAATAAAACACAAATACTGTTAACGTATTTTTTTGGTTTCACGAGGTGAAAAACGACGGGAAAATGTTCAAATATTCCAAGCGCTTAGATGACGTTTTGATATTTGAGAAGCAATGGTTGCCGTAAAAAACGATGGTATGTCGGCACGTAACAGTTATATACAAATGTAAGATAAAAATAAAATAAACACCACTTCATCCAAAATAGTTTTTCTTCATAAACCCCCAATTATTGATTATATATTTTCTTCCGGGATACTGAAATAGTTATTACTACAGCGATACGGAGGTAGGTTTAATGGTCTATCGATGCTACTTCTAAAATGAAGTAAAATAGTTTGATCCAAAAGGAGTACATATTTTTTGGGCATAATCCAACAGATAGCTCTCACATTATGACCCAAAGGTGTTTTATGTTATGCACTACATACACAAACGTTTGATCCATCATTTGTCCATTGGAGGTTAGGTGTTTAACACCATTTTAAAAAAGATTTTAGTTACTACTTTTGTGGCGAAAATTGCAGTACCAAGAGCAATCCAGAGACCTGTCGCAAGTCACTGACAAACTATATCACATACTGTTTTATCGAGTACACCGCGCCATGAATGGGGTTCAAACTCACAACTTAAGTGGTGATAGGCAATGATTGCACAGGTAGTAGTAAATTCAACTACCATACGACCATGACGGCTCAAGTTCAGTTAAGATGAAAAGTAATTTTTTTATTGATATTTATGGAATTTATGATTATCACTGTTTATAAACTTTCTTTTCATATCAATCAATGGAAATAATTGGTTTGCTGAAAGTATGCTTTTTTCGGATGGAATTTGTTTCTCATGTGAAGTTCCGTCAATTGCAGACACAACGTTAGGCATATCAGAACAATACCTTTTCTTTTGCCACCAGACTGGGATGGTTGGATACTTAATTCACATCACATTTTCATAAATTATATAAAGTTTCCCCTTTTGAGCCAAAATTAAACTGTTAACTTCTATCAGTTCCATTCTCTTAAAACAACCTCCAATGGACAAATGATGGATCACAAGTTTGTGTATGTAGTGCATTGGAAATGCATTATGGCATGTGCATAAGTTATTGTTTGCATGATTGACAGACAATATTCATCATATTGTTTTCTTGCTTCTGAACTGTGGATAGAGAAAAAAATAAAATATTCTAGACAGGCAGCAAATAGCCAGTCAATGGGGTTTGCAATTAATATTTCGCATGCACAATAGTGACCCCACACCACAAGGTGTGGAAAATAGAAATATTCTTCTGTGGTTTAAATGCGTATTAACTGCATTACATGTAAACTGTATGCTTCTGTTTGATAATGTCCTTTAACTAGAACAGGAACAAAATGTACGCTTGAGTGAAATAGTGTTGTAATAAGAGATCGTGAACGTGATGAACAAATATGCAAGAATGCCACCATTTGATATTAATTCGGTTGTATTTCATTTTGACGATTCTAATTACGGAAGACGATCACAACCATATTGTTGTTGATTGAATTAAAATTATAGCTGTATAATAATGTATAATATCCTATTATTATTATAATCCTAACATGACTGCGAATTTGACATAAATAAAATAACAAATGGCTTCCTCTAGGAAAACGCTAACTTGAAATCCTGGATCCGCCCCTGATATTCACTTCAATATGTACATTATCAATAAGGGTAATAACAAATTTACCGAACTCCGAACAATCTTACAAAGGGAAGGTCAAAACTCATAAGTATATAAACAGACAAAATCAGTCAACAACCGGAAACTGTGAAAACCGTAATGACCCTGACTTGGTACAGGCATGCCTAAAGAAATGGTGGGTTGAATCAGATTTTAAAGCGTCAAACCTCCCGCTTTCATTACGGCTCAAAGTTTCCGGCTGTCACTATAACAGTATTTATAACAATACTTGAACAAAACAGGTAAAACAGTTGTCAAAACAGCACCAGACGATGAATCCAAAATTGGTCTGCATGAGATATATTTTTGAAATGATTAAAGCTTTGTTAAGGTGACGACAAAATGAATTACGAAAAACTACAATTTGAACGTGAAATAATAGATGTGGTACGTATTTCTTACATTTAAAGATGACATTTTTAGATCAGATTTCATGAGATCATTCATGCAATTTCAGCATCATAATGTAACCTCTGACAAATTAAGCGATCAAAATAATGAGAGATTTTATCACGTGAAGCAAACCGTCGAAAACAGGAGACTGTCGAAAATGGGTGACGTTGCGACATTACTATTCGTTCACTTTAATTTCATAATACAGCTTCGGAACATGTTTTTATTCCTGAAATCAATCCACATTGCATATTAAGTCAAATGTATGCTTTGTTTACTGAGTTTTATTATGTTTTGTTTTTGTTTTTGTTTTTTTTAAAGATATGCATTATAATACAATGATACGTACGTTCTGTATAATGAAAAAAATGACGTTCACTGCTTTTCATTACCTGAATTTGTCGATCCGCTGTGAGGAATTAGATACACGTATTAACTAACTGTATTTATTTCTGAAACGCACATATTGTGAATACATTTTGGAGAAAATTTTATCGACATATGAGGTGGAGCCGATTTTGGCCCTGATAGCTCCCAGTTCTTTGCTAAAATTTATCCTGAAATGACTTTACAATATTTTGTTGAACAAATATGGTTTTGGTTGATTACATAGGGATTTTTTTTACATGTGGCAATACCTTTGGGCACATACTGTATAAGATATTCATGAAAAATGTTCAATTTTTAAGAAAAAGTAATACCTGTAAATAGTGAAGTACTGGTACATTTGAAAAATGTTGAAAGCCCTGCGGGGTGCATGAAGACAGACCACCAGGCCCTTGCATAAACTGTAAACGAGAAGATGTGACTAAGCGCTACTGGCACCTCTCACATAGGCGAAATCAACCACTGTTTTATACTTTTGTCAAAAATGCATATGTATTCAAAGATAATGACTGCATTTGTAGAATGTGTGAGGCTCGATTTAGAAAATCACTCGAAATGTCCCGCAATACAGAAGCAACATCAAGGAAAAGAAAATTGAGAAAATATGAATCAGCCATAGATACAAGCTGTGCATTTGAAACACGTGATTTAAATTTAACAACAGCAAACATTGACAGCTATGGTAATGTGTCATTTGACCCATGTGAATGTACACTCCATATTGCGGCTAATGCAGAAAATAATGACTGTAGTAAAAAACATGCATGCTTTTTGCAACACATGAACATGTGTGAAAGAAATGGTGACCATTCGACATCAGTTAATGTTGACTTATTCCAGTCGTGCTTTCAGATTTAGCTAGATCAGAACAACAACGAAGCATATACATCTAGTCAATTTGTTTCTCTGTATTGATCACTACAAGAAATATAGAAATTGCAAACCCCAAGTAGAATGTTGCTTTTGTGACAAAAGTATATACAGTCAAAGAAAGACCATTTAATTTAAGAGAAAGGATCTTCTAGAAAGAATAAAGTTAATTTTAAATTATGATACATTTGTGTATGCAATTTTTCTATGGTATTGGCATCAGCATATCCAATTAGAATTTTGAATTAGAGCCCCATCCGGTTTTCTCTTATTATTCAGATGTTTTATTATATTTAATAAAAAAAATTAGTTGAAGTTTTTGTGAATAATGGATCTTAGTACAGTAGGATCTGCTTTTGTTTAAGAAAAAAGGTTAAAAAACATTACACCCCTCGTCCCTTTTTAGCTCACCTGGACCTTAGGCCATGTGAGCTATTGCTATCACTTTTCGTCTGTCAACATTTCACATTTGAATCTTCTCTCAGAAACCACTGGGCCAATTGCAACCAAACTTCGGTGGAATGGTCTTTGATGCCCACTTCCAAAATTGTGTCCGGTGATCCCGACGTCCAACCAAGATGGCCGTCAAGCTAAAAATAAAAAAAGGGGGGATACAATTTTAATTGTCCATTGCTGCTTTAGTACAAGTCAAAATGAGCTAAAATTTTAACTGCATCTACATGGCCAGGAGTAGTTTAACATATATTCCGGGTTTTTCTGTGAATTTTTTCTTTCAGCCGATTTATACCGATTATGCAAATTAGGCATATTTTGATAAAAGATCACATTTAAATCTTCTCTGAAACCACTGAACCAAATTAAACCAAACCTGGCAGGGATGGTCCCTGGGTGGATACCTTTCAAAATTGTGTCCGACAGCCCCGCCCTCCATTCAAGATGGCAACTGTTACTAGAAATAGAAGTGTCTTCACTTGTCCATGGCTGCTTTAGTATAAGTCAAAATTAGCTCAAATTTTAACTACAGCTACATGGCAAGGAGTAGTTTAACATATGTTCGGGGTTTTTGTGTGAAATTTTTCTTTCAGCCGATTTAGACCGATTATGCTAATTAGGCATATTTTGATAAAAGATCACACTTAAATCTTCTCCTCTGAAACCGCTGAACGGAATTAAACCGAACCTGGCAGAGATGGTCCCTGAGTGGGTCCCTTTCAAAATTATGTCCGATAGCCACGCCCTACATCAAAGATGGCTGCCGTTACTAACAATATAAATTTCTTCAAATGGCCAAGGTTGCTTTATTTTAAGCCAGAATGTGCCCAAATTTGAACTGCATAAGCATAATGATAAGCTTTTTACCATATATTACGGGATTTTTTATGAACTTTGAACTTTTGCCTATTTTGACCAACTATGGAAATTAGAAAAAAGGGGGGATGAAATTTAAAAAAAATCTTCTCTGAAACTACCTAGCCAATCTTAACCAAACTTTGCTGAAATGATTCTTGGGTGGTCGTCTTGCAAAATTGTTTCCGGTATTTCAGAACTTCGACCAAGATGGCCGCCACAGCCGAACTTTAATTAACATAGGACCCTATGGGAAATTCCCATAAAAATCTTCTTGTCTGAAACCATTTGCTCAATAAGAACTAAATGTTGATGAAATAGTCATTGGATGGCTCTCTTCCAAAATTGTGTCCGGTCATCCCGACTTCCAAACAAGATGGCCGTCAAGCTAAAAATAGAAAAAAGGGGGGATGAAATTAAAAACAAATCTTCTCCTCTGAAACTACTTAGCCAATCTCAACCAAACTTTGCTGAAATGATCCAAAATTATGTCTGGTATTTCAGACCTTCGACCAAGATGGCGACCACAGCCGAACGTAATTTAACATAGGACCCTATGGGAAATTCCCATAAAAATCTTTTTGTCTGAAACCATTTGCTCAATAAGAACAAATCGTTGATGAAATAGTCATTGGATGGTTCTCTTTCAAAAATGTGTCCGGCGGTTCGGCCTTCGACCAAGATGGCCCCCACTGCAGAACTTACCTTAACATAGGACCCTATGGGAAATTCACAAAAAAATCTTCCTGTCTGGAACCAGTTGCTCAATTGGAACCAAACTTTGATAAAATAGTCATTGGATGGTCCTCTTCCAAATTGTGTCTGGTGGTCCAGCCCTCTGACCAAGATGGCTGCACAACTGTACTTAGTTTAACATAGGACCCTATAGGAAATTCACATAAAAACCATCTTGTCTGGGACCAGTAGCTGAATTAGAACGAAACTTTGATGGAATAGTCATTGGATGGTCCTCTTCCAAAATTGTGTCCGGCAGTCGCGCTCTCCCATCAAGATGGCCGCCACAGTGCAGTTGCGTTTTTATTGAAAGCAGCTTTGATCCAGGTGAGCGATTACAGGTTCCTGGGAGCCTCTGATTTTAAAGAAACATCTATAAAATAGTAAATATAGGCTAACATGAGTTCTGCTCAAGAGTCATTACGAAGATGTACTATGCATGTGATAAAGTTTTATATTTTTTTCATTATCATCTTTTTCATTCATTTGTCTTTTATAAGGTTATTTACATTGAAAAATGTGGCACTATGCATGATGTGCATGGTGAATCCACCAATAAAACCGGTGGACGTGTTTGAATAGCCTGATATGCTAAAAAAACAGTTGAAATTAATTTTTGTAATTCCAGGATTTACCATTGCATATGAAAATATGACTGTTTTTTTTCTCAAGTTCATTCGATAGATTTAGTAGACCATTACAGTTGATTCTTGTTTTGTTATACCTTCATGGAACAACTTTACATGTATTTCGACCGAAAAGTCAGCTTAACAGGATTACCTTTACAGTAATGTAATTGCTCCTTACTGTTGTGGTTCCATAACATCTCAAATGTGGACTCATCTGTTAAATCATATTTGATCAATTTAATAGCTGTAGATATAATAGACAATTATTCTGACTACCGGGTAATTTCAACATTTTTAATACAAAATAATATTTGTTTTATTAAAAAAACATGCGTTTAGTAAATTACTTACACTCGTTCTATAAATAGAACGTTAAAAATTCCGAAGTGTGTGATGATTCTAGTTACCCCCTTGGAATCCAACCAAAATGTGATACGAACCATCTAACAGAAAAAGTTCTAGTGTATATTTAATTGCAGAAAATGTTTCTTTGAAATACTAATATAGAAATATATGGAACTATATATATGACTTTCCATCACCCTTTCGGCAAATATTTTAATTTTTAATTTTTGGTGTTTTTTTAAACAACTTCCGACGTTTCCGTGTCGTTTTAATTTCTGCAATACTCCTTTGTTACAAGAAGTTCAAGCACCGGGCCTCAAATGTATATGAAAGAAACATTTTTCTATGTTTTTCTCGCTTCCTCGGTTATAGTTGACGCTCGCAACGATTAAAACGAGTGAATTTTCAAAACTTGAACGATGTATTCTAAAACGTGTCCGATTCCGGTACAAACATGTATGTGACAAATCATTTGAAAAGGCGCCATTATCGAGTCTGCTCTCCGACTGAAATATTAATATTTCTATAACTAATTAATGGGAGAATGAAATGTTTCTATTGCTATTAATACATATTTTCTTTTTTAATTTCATAATTTTACATGGAAGAAAGAAATGAGTTTCATCTTCACGAACATTGCAATTGAAGCAAAACAAAGTATGTTTCCACTTACCTGTTTTTAGACTGCGTGTTGCTCGGGCGATACAACATTTTGTGATAAAGTTTGTCAGTAACTTGCGGCAGGTCGGTGGTTTCCTCCACCAATAAAAGTGAGCGCCTCATTATAACTGAAATATTATTGAAAGTGGCGTTATACACCATAAACCTAAACCCAAAATCTAAAATTATTTTTATACACTTTTCCTAACTTTATACGTTTTTCCCATCTTCATACACATTTCACATCTCTATGCACTTTTCCAACACTTTGCCCATGGTAGTTCGATTGATAGCAACCTATGCAATCAGTGCCTATCAACACTAACATTGTGATTTCGAATTTCTCTCAGGCGAGGTGTACTCGATACAACATTATGTGATAAAGTTTGTCACTGACTTGCGACAGGTCGGTGGATCTCTGCGGGTTTCCCCACCAATAAAACTGACCGCCACGATATAGCTGAAATAGTGTTGAAAGTGGCATTAAACACCATAACCACAACCCCTAACCCCCTTTTACATTTAAAACATGGCAAACTAAATAAAGTCTCATGTGGAACATTTATCTCACTTTTAACAAAGAGATTTCTACCTAGCTATGGTACAAGAATTCATACTAAAACAAAGAATAGAAGATAATATAAATATTTCAATTTAGATATTTAGATTACATAAACAAATGCACAATATGATTTGCCCTGATATAAAGAGGATATTTCATATAAGAACATAAAGTTTTTGAATCGTTAAAATATTGGGTATTACTAATGTCTCTGATGTGTCGAGTTTTATCAAAATGGTCAAACTCTAAAATACCAAATGATCTGCGTAGATCTTTGTATGTCGGTTTGACATATAGAACATGAATTTCCCCTTCTACTAAATATTTACTATATTTGCAAAAAAAACACTGATCTGCAATTGTGACAGTTTTTATTGTAACCCCGTGTTTTAATTGCTAAAGGTTGTGTACTGTTAGTTTTCACATCAGTGATTTACGAAGGTCAAATTCTAGTTATTTGAGGTTTAATTTTGCAGCTTTCATACTATGCGGCTAATAAACAAAATATAACCACATCCAATAAATCCCAATTTACGGTAGTTCAAAATTTCCGAAAGTTTGTTAACTTGAATGATTATCCTTCACCTTTGTTTATTTCAGCTTGAATTTTTGCCCTAAGGCAACAACCATTTTCTTATTAGGGGAGGGGGGTGGGGGTGGGGCTGGAATTTTATTGTATTCGTAATTATTTTTTTCAGAACCTTCCTCAGTCAAAATATTTTTTTCCCATGATAAGAAAAGCAAAAGTTGTTTTTTCCTATCATGTGGAACAGAAATACATTTTTCCTTAAAAACAATAAATTGACATATAATTCTAGACTTGGAGAATGGAAGAAAGGGACAGTAGATGGAATGCCGGAATAATGTCATTACTCCGACACTCAATACTCCGATAATCATTACTCCGACACTTATTACTCCGACAATCATTACTCCGACTCTTAATACTTCGACAGTAACCGATAATCTTTGCAATTCTGGCGCTTTTAGCAATCTAAATACAGTACGGGACTGCCCATTTAACTTGAAAGGGACATGGTTTTTATCCCAGAGTCGGAAGTTTTTTTCGTATGCAGCGCTATTGTTTTTAAAGCTTTTCAGCGCGGCCCAACAACATATTTTTTACAAAAGAAAATATTATTTCATGTAGATCTAATAACAATGCTTCCTCTGATTAGTTTGTTTCTTCGATTCCCATTACATTTTCCTCAAAATTCAGGATAGCAAAAATACATGGCCTACCTTTTCAAGTTATCAAATCGTCTCATAATTGAGCGACACCTATCTACCATTGCATCAGACGCGTACCAATACTGCGAGTGCATTGCAACAGCTTCAGACAGAAATTGCTTCACTCGCATTCGGTCGAACTCATTGGGCTCGTAATTTTGTGTTTGTTTCCCCTTTAGATTGTTGTCTGTGCTCCCCGAGTTTGTATATAAAAGGCCAAAATTTGAATTGGTTTTTTGTTGTTGTTATTTTCTTTCACTTCTTTATTGACTCCGCACAGAACACTTGTAAACACACATAAAATTAACAAAATGTGCCAAGTTTGGAAGTATTCTGTTGGGTAGTTCATCTAAATTTTCGACTACATTGTATATCTTTTATTTTCGTCAATGAGAGAAATATAATAATCAATTGCACGTCGTGAATATTTAATATCTGATCACTCGTGCCGAAACGCATTCAGATCAAACTCGTGCGCGTAGCAAGTTCCTCACTCTCGTTTAATCTAATGCGTTTTGCGGCACTCGTGATCATATTTTCAATATCCACTCCGTGCAATTATCCTATAGTTGTTTGGAGTTGTGATTAGATAGGATATAGTATGCAAGTGATTGAAAGGGATTACAAGGATGCAATATTTTTAGAACCATTAAACGTTAATGCGAAAAAGATTCATATAGTTAGAGATTGCTTTAAAGAGGTATCTGCTCTGCATGAGTGGTGTTCAGATGGCATTTTTCGAATCAAAACCAAACTAAAGGAGGTGGAAGGTAGATCAGGATACAAAGAGTCAGAGGAATTCTGGAGAAAACTCTACAGAACAAATGCATCTCTAGTTAAGCAAGATGTGGAAAAGTGTTTCAATCACCTGCAGAAATTTTGTGATTTTCTAGCCGGTGACAGCATCAATTATTTTTCAGCTACAATGCAAAATTATTTTTTTTGTTCGGTCAGCTAGGGCATTGACATATGTTTTTTCCTAAAAAATCCCAGCCCTCCCCCCTCCCCCAGATAAGAAAATGGTTGTTGCCTAAACAACTGTTTTATTCTTCCCGTTTTTGAGAGAAAATATATAGGCTTGACTTCCAGGTGTTGAAGTACAATAACTGTCTAAACATTGTTTTGTCTGTCCTTTAATTTACGGCTTCTGATTACCTCTTGGTATCTTAAAAAAATGGAGATGGTCTAGTCTGATCGAGTGCCTGTGACATTTACGTATAGGAGAATGTCCAAGTAACTCCCCATTCCTTATAAATAATGGAGCTGAGGCCCATTGTTTTAAGTATGTGTTATCGTCAAGATTGATGTAGCAATATAGAATGTAAACAGGGATAAGGCAATAACCATTTTCTTATCTGGGCGGGGGAGGGGGGGGGGGGGGGGGGGGCTGGAATTTTTTTGAAAAACATATTTTAATGCCCTAACTGACCGAAAAAAAAATTAGATTTTACATTGCGACTGAAAAAAATGTATGCTGTCACCGGCTAGAAATTTGTTTTATGGAAAGATGTATTTCTGTTCCACATGACAGGAAAACAATTTTTTGCTTTCCTTCTCATGAGAAAATATTTTGACTGAGGAAGGTTCTGAAAATTATTTTACGAGATCAATGAAAATCCCAGCCCCCCCCCTCCCCCCCCCCCCCCCCCCCCGCTACCCCAGATAAGAAAACGGTTGTTGCCTAACGATAGTTAAAATCCACCTGTGACGTAAATCTATTGTCAAAACTCCCCATTAATTTTATGGAGAGTTATTGTTCTCTTCGTACTATAGATACTATACACAGACTTTTGTTTGTTACAAGATTAATAATTAATAAAATTAATAAAGTACAATGGGTGGATTTTAAGTTGGAGAATGTTCTCGTATCTCTCCATTCCTTACAAATAATGGGCCTTGGCTCCATTATTTTTAAGGAATGGAGAGTTACTTGGAAATTCTCCTATACATAAATATTATATCGAAGAAAACTATTAATAGTCTGAATGTTTAAAAACCTATAAAAAGCTATTTTTATCTTAGGGGTTTTTGAACTGCTAGCTATATGTATAGATATTTGGAAATTTTCTATTGGGAAATTGCAAGTTTCTATTTTAAGATGACAGTTCGTTATTGATATTCTTATCATATTGTGCATAATACATTATTAGGTCATAGAAGACATTCTACAATGCCAACAGTTTATCTAATCTAATTACAAATGTCGCAGGCGACACAATTTTGCAATTTTTAAAAGAAATTAATGTATATACAAAAATATAGTTATATAGCATATGTTCTGAATACATGTTTTCTTTTCTTCTTTTTAATGTTTCCTCATATGATATTATCCGATTGTTTTATAGACAAGTATGTTTTATTTCTAAGGAACTTGTAGGTGTATACGTGTAATAATAAAATTGTATCACATCTCGATATAGCTGAAATATTGCTAAAGTTGGCGTAAAACACCAATCAATCAGCATAATACATTTTAGGATTAAACGCTTCTTTCCAAGAGTTCATGCTTATGAAAACAGTGCCGATGCACTCAAAAAGTGAATACATTATGAGTGCATCGGCACCGTTTCCAGATGCATGAAAAGAACCGTTTAATCCTTATAATTCTTCAAGGTGAAACTTTGATCAACTAATTTCAGGCTTGCTTTTAATCGTACACTATCGTAGTTTCCCGTCGGCGTCCGCCATATTGTTTACACTGGTTACGCAAAAGTTCATGGAGTTATGAACGGATCAAAAAACGGGTGACAGTGCTCTTGTTCATTCAAAAGGCACGAAAGCGATATACATTAATTATATAAGAATTATGCGTATTTTTCACTCTAATGGGTCTCAAAATCAGTAAATAGTAGTATACCCATGTGATTAACAATTTTTATTGTGGGGAAACTAAATCCCCATCGCAAGTAGTTAGTGTTGTATTGGTTTTGAAATGAGGCATCATTGTATTTTATTTAGATTAATGGACAGATTATCAAATATCGCTATGTAAATAGGGGTCAACCTGGGGAACCTAAAGCCACATCGTTAGTGTATTGGCTTGTGTCCTCACAATTGAAAAGCTGAAAATAAACAAACAAACAGACGAATTCAGTTAATAAAAACGTAGATATCAAATTTAGTGCGCACGAAGCATTTCTGTAATAACCTTCAAAAGATTGGAAAGCCAAATAATTTAAAGTTTTGGGAGCAATACAGCCAAAGTGCCTAAACAGGATTACGAAAATCGTTTAAGGTCACCAATTCCTGAGGGAGGAGAACCTAAGTTTTGATAATAATTACATTATATAAGAACTGTAAATAGTAAGCTATGCTTTCTCTATTATATAATCGGGTAGGTTAAAAAAAACGGTATATGCTAAAACCAAATGAAATGATAACATACAATTAAAAGTAAAAAAAAATTGAAAATCCGACTAATTTGTGAAAACGATGTTGTTGCACGTACATACGTGCCTCTGCAGTAGCTACGTTCCTGGCCTCGAAAGAATCAGAATCTCTTATCACGATGTAACCCAAAGTTATGTGCAAGAAATCTTTTCCGATAGCTCGAGTTCAAACAGAATTGTCTTAATCATTTCGTTAGAAAATCATGATAAATATGCAAAAGGCCACAGGAATGATAGTTACAATGTTGCATGACCACCCCCCCCCAAAAAAAAAACAACAAAAAAACAAAACAAAAAAACAAATAAAGTTTCTTGTCCACTTCTTGGAATTGTGAATATCTAATTGAACATCAACATTACTTTTAATTATGAAATTATTCGTTTTACTTGGCAATAATAAAGTTTAATTTGAAAATAATCCTTTTATATTATGTCATAATATTTATCACAACAATCTACTTTTATTAGATTGAAACTGGAATTACCAATTAAATATTTAGAATCTGTAATCTGAGTGTCATCTCGCAAATGACTGAAGATCTGTTCATATTGTCATAAAGGTATCTCACCCTCTTACTCAATTACGGGTTAGGGTTATGGTGTTTAACGTCACTTTCAACAGTATTGCAATTATATCGTGGAGGTCAGTTTTATTGATGGAAGAAACCGGAGTACCTGGTGAAAACTACCGACATGCCGCACCTCACTGAGAAACTTTATCACATAATGTTATATCGAGTACACCTCGTCATGAGCGGGAATCGAACTCACAACGTTAGCGGTGATATGCACTGATTGCAGAGGTAGTTGTAAATCCAACTACCATACGATCACGACCACGTGAAACTACTCACCATTTCGGAATATGCTCAGTCTTTGATTGGAGTCGTGTTGCCCTTTCTTAATTTCTTGTGTTCATTATTTGTGAGTTGCGTTTGTCTGTGGTTATGTCGTTTGCATTAATTAATGGCTTTTGATCACGTCTTGGTACGCTTTAACTTCAGTCGCATAAAAAACAACAACAAATGACCCCATAGGTTACGTTTAAAAGGAAATCGACCTTCCGAAAGAAAATCAACAATTCACAATAAGTATGCTTTTCCAATTAATATACATATTGAACACACCTCACATTAAAGTGAAGTGTTCATGGAATGTTGTGTTTCGCATCTTCCTCTGGAGTTAGTGGAGCACACCTTGTAGTAAAGTGAAGTGTTCATGAAATGTTGTCTTTCGTATATGTCATATTTTCCTCAGGGGTTAGTCGAGCACACATCGCTGTACAGTGAAGTGTTCGTGTGCTGTGTTGATTTTCGTACATGTCATATCTTCTACGAGTGTTATTCGAGCAC
This sequence comes from Bathymodiolus brooksi, assembly GCA_963680875.1. Taxonomy (NCBI): domain Eukaryota; kingdom Metazoa; phylum Mollusca; class Bivalvia; order Mytilida; family Modiolidae; genus Bathymodiolus; species Bathymodiolus brooksi. The sequence continues at coordinate 78,145,622 of OY804580.1, read as the reverse complement.
TCCTCGCGTTAAAGTGAAGATTTCATGAAATGTTGTCTTTCGTACATGTCACATCTTCGTCGGGAGTTATTATCTGAAGATAATGATGATGTTCGTCTTCCCAAGTACTGTGCATCTTCATAGCTATGTGGAGTATGATCTACTGGTTTGTCGTCACTGACAGTTGAATGGTGGACTGTTTTGTCGTCATTGGCAGTTGAATGGTGGACTGTTTTGTTGTCACTGGCAATTGAATGGTGGACTGTTTTGTCGTCACTGGCAGATGAATGGTGTACTGATACGTTATCATCAAGGGTATAATGTCTCCAGGTAACCGATTGATATGAGATAGAATCAAATTCATCGTATTATGATTCATTCTGATGATTGTCAATCTCATTAGTTGTGACGTAGAGGCTTGTATTCCTGTAGGTGAAAAAGGCTGATTATTGTAGGAGCCGTCGTGGTCGTGATCCTATGGAAGTTGGATTTAAAACTAACTATGCAATCAGTGCCGATCACCACTAACGTTGTGAGTTCGAATCCCGCTCAGGCGAGGTGTACTCGATCACAACATTATGTGATAAACATTGTCAGTGACTTGCGGCAGGTCTGTGATTTTCTCTGCGTATCCTTCACCAATAAAACTGACCGCCACGATATAACTAAAATATTGTTGAAAGTCGCGTTAAACTCCATAATCCTAACCCGAACCCCCAATTATTGTATCTAAGCTCGTTATTAGTCATTAACAAGTTTGTATCTCATGATAAGGTGTATTCGATATAACCTTATGATATAATGCTTGTAAGTAGCTCAGAAGGTAGGGGTGGTCTCTGTAGAGGTACTTACGTTTTCCCCACTAATAAAACAGACAGGGCGATATACTTAAAATATTTGGGTAAGTACAAACGCTGATATTATAATTTAGTGTGCACGGGAGCAAGAAAGCAAAGGGTCTAAACAGAATACAAATAGCTGAGGGAGATTGACCTTACTATTAATAATAATTACATTATTTAGGAACTGTAAATTTCAAATATAAGACGATCTTATACAACTTGTCGGTGCCGATGCAGCATTAACTAATTGGCAGATGACACCATGGGAACTAAAAATCCACCGACAGAGGTATCGACCCTGAGGCAGTAATATCTTGATACCTTGATAACTAATTAAAATATGTTGCAATGTCCGATACGTTTTCCGTAAGAAAGCGATATTCGGTTCGTCTGTACCTGTAGCTGTTTGTAGAAGGGTTTGTTTTTTATTGATGTCTTTTGTTTTATTATGTAATGTCGTGACCCACATGACCTGACAATAAGTGTAACATGGTAGATGTCTTATAAGAAGCAGGACATTCTTACCTCTCGGGAGCAGCTTGGTTTACCACCGTTTGTTTTAGTAAGGTCCGTGTTGGTAATCTTTAAAGTTTTTCTTTGCTTTGCTTTTTGTTTTGTCTATCTTCGTGCTGCGTTCAGTTCCCAACATGGCATGGGTTTCTGGATTGTCCATTCCTGCCTGTCCCTTCGGGTTTTTCTACTTTTTATGTAATGTTATCGTTTATAAACATAGCAATGCATGGTTTCTATATTTACCTTGTATTCAGAACTGTTTTGTGACCTTTGCGCCCTACAATAATAAAATGTCATGGTGTTAGCTGAGTGTAGGTTCGATACCTCTCATATTCCTTTCGCATCAATGTTAATATATTTCGTGTCATGTTGTTTTCTTTATTAAGTTAAGACCTTGTACATTAGGTTGGTAGACTTTGTTTATGCTATGTTTCTTAGTACTACTGTTCGATCTGTACATTAATGTCGATTTCATGTGATAAACCCACACAGAGCTTCCCAGCACGTCCCTAGGCCATGCATAGCGGGGTACCTCGATGTGCATGATCAAGTTATGATATGGAAAGGCTGACCTCGGACAATAGTGGGCGCCGTATTTTGAAATTTGGGTATGGCACACATTTTGCACGTTACCGACCCATTCTGTTGATTTAGAAAAAAGTAGGGACGTTGTATCCTCTTTGCCAACGGTTATTATTTTCTCTTCCTAACTCTCCATATTTTTTTCTATTGTCTGTTACAAGTTGTTCCACCTGTTGCTAAATTGATCCTTCATTTATAAATAATTCCTATGTATTGTTGCTAATGTTCTCATCCTGAATATGCATGATTTATTTCCTATTGTACACAAGGAACAATCAATCAATCAATCAATCAATCAATCAATCAATCACGCGCTGTACGAAGCAGTTCTCGATAACTACAAGTCGTAATATTTTGAATACTGCGTAACTGTGAAACCCATATGTCTAGATTTGTACTCAATATTTTTCATAGGGGCAAACAAATGGAATATTTTGGGTCCAAAGAGATGTGAGTTCTACTTAAGAACCTGATGTCAAATTAAATCTTTTTGAAGATCTCGAATACTGCTATACTATGCGTTTTGTGGTAGGCTTTTATAAAAGATCACAGTCACACCTGTCTATCATTATGTTAATTATGTGTATATGAGTTTAAATGTGACACCGCATTGTATGTTTTTTTCTTGATACAATAATGGATGTCTTGTTAACCATTGATTTATTATTCTCTTTTTGACAGTTCAACATTTTTTTGCTGAGATGTCATTTTAGGAAGTGTAAACTGTAATGAAGAATACACTCCAAATGTAGATTCTTAAAAATAATCAATGAGACCCGTCATGGTCGAGTTGATTATTTTTAAGAATCTACAAATTGGAGTGTATTTTCTTTCATAATACATTTCCATCCACAAATGTGTTTTATTTTATATTTTTACACTTTTAATGTTGAGAAAGCTAAATAAGCCACAATTAAAAAGAATTAAACAATACAATTTTATCGGCATTCTTGCTTTCGATTCTCATTTATATTTAGATATGTCAAGATCTTTCAATGAAAAGAATCGTTTATATTTAGATATTTCAAGGCCTTTCGAGTGTCCCAAATGCTCACCTATGGTCTCTCTGATTTGTTATTACTTGCAGTCGGTTCGTTAGTTGTTTTTGTATTGCGAGAATATATTTTAAAAGTTCACGTACTCGTCAGTTCTGAACATATATTATGCCAGATCTGAAATACTTGTATCGTGTCTTGTATATATTGATCAATTGTATTTCTAAGCAAATTGCTGATATCTTTTTTAACAAAGATTACTATCATGAGTCATATATACTAATAATAACGCATAGTAGTGTGGTTACTGTAGCCGAGTGGTTAGACGGAAGTTTTGAAAGGCAAAGTAGACTTTAAAAAGCCCAGCAGTGGTTCGAGACACGAAAGTCCAAAAATAAGTAAAACGCGTTTTTAAGCCTAAGAGAGTAAAAGGTTAAAGTTCATATATTCAAGAACAAAAGAATAAACTGTAAATTCTTAAAAATAATCCACTGTTCGAACAATAGTTTGACGTCAGAGAAATGTATCATTGGCAATTAGGAATGTTCAAAATAAAAACAAAATATCTCGGACGTTCGTGTCCTATTTGATTTAGTGATAGACATTCACAGCAATATGTACCACTCCTTCTGCAAATATCAAACTCTTAAAATAGAAATGACAAATATAATGATCAATGGAAAAATATACTGTGGTGACATAGCCAAAGCCATGTAGTACGGTTAAAAGCGTTCAAATCTTGTTTTTGTAAGTATTTGTGAATATCTTATATGTTAAGAAAAATGTATATGTTAAATATAAATATTGTAAAAACAACCATATACATCTTAGATTTTAAAGCATAAAGCAAATAAGTTTGAGTTCAGCGTTAGAAACAGAATAAGTTTATCATTTGATTTTTAATTGAAAAACTCTCCCGCAATCAATATGTCGTCTCACGTACACAACATTTTGTATTTTCATAGGTACAGGTAAGATATTTTATGGTGTGCCAGTGATAATTAGGTCTCCCCTTCGACCGAAGGGAGACATATCGTTTTAATCTGATTTGTTCTTCTTCTTCTTCCGCTTCCGCTTCTCCTGCCGCTTCTTCTCAGCGAAGCTTGTCCGGACCATAACTTGTTTGTCTTTCCAATTAGGTCAATGATACTTGGTATGTGGGTACATGACTATAAGGTGGTGTGTCGCATACCATAATGACTTTCGTGGAACCTTGACATTTGACCTCAAGGTCAAATAATTGTTTTTTTAGGGGAGACATAAGTTTTAGGTATCTAAAACAGTTCTTCCTAATTATGTAATTGTTTACTTAGCATGACACTAATTACTCTGGGCAGGAGAACAACATGTTTTTAATCATAGGTAAGCTAAAGTCTGTTTTAAAATATTCATCAAATGCATATCAAATAAATTAAACAAAATAATTTTAAGATGCATTTTTGTTTGTTAATTTGCATGGATTTTAGTTGTTTGTTGTTGTTTTTCTTCCTCTCTTTTCATTCATTGTATTCTTTTTGGTTTTGTTTTTTCTATTTTGCTTTTTTTTGTAATTCTTGTATTTTGCAAATTGTTTCTCCTGTAGTTATTTAGGTTTTATATTGATCATTTTGGAAATTGTTTTTATTTAACTTAAACAAACCAAGTAATTAAGATGCTGAATGTGTATTTTTTTTAATAAGTAGCTATCAACATAGTGAATTGAAAACAAATATAATCAGAATATAAAAATCACAATTTCACTCAAGATGTAAAGGTAACCAGTATCAGCATAGTATGCAACATTTAAATCAAACAAGCACTAAAGTCACAACTTTTACTATAATCAAAATAGCACTAAAGTCACAACTTTCACTATTGTCACAACTTCACTGTAACCAGAATAGCACTAAAGACAATCAAGATATAATAAATGAGATCAAGTATCAGCAAAGTCTTCAACATTTAAAGTACCATTCCTAAGCCTAGTTTGTAACTGTTGAAGGCCGGAATGCAGTTGTCTGTATTTTCTCTTCTTTGTTCTTTGTTTTCCTCCTGCAGACAGTTGGATAAGTTTTGCCTCATTTGTAGACTGAATGTTTTGCAACATTTTCACCATTGTGTAGATGTTAGGATGAGCCGTCTTGCAAATCATGTTAATGTTACTATGCCAGCCTTCGACGTTGTTAGTGGTTCGGGGTCCATCATTGTCATAGTGATAATCTAAGATTCAAAGTGTTGACCTTCAACCCACTGTTCTGTTACGTAATCAATTTCATGATTGAAATAAGCATTGTTTTGATTTCCTTGTTTTGCTTAGCCTTGGCATCCCAAGCCTTAATAATTACTAATTAACAAAGTAAGTATACAACCCTGTATAATCATGCAAGAGATAATAATGTGTTGGTATTTTTTAATCAATTTCATTGAAGTGAGCATTGCTTTGGTTTCCTTGTTATGATAAGCATTAGCATCCAAGCTTAAACCAAGTGAAAACAAAACCCTGTATTAATTATTCAAAAAATAGTTATGCTTTCAAAGAACACTTTATTTTTTATGTGGTCAAGTTTCTCATTAAATAGAAAACAGCTCACACTAAATTCCTTGAATTTAAACTGATAAAAAAAAATATGATCTTTAATATAGCATTTTGTTCATTAATTCAAAAGAAGAACATTGCTTTTTTTTCTTTTGAATATTAAAACGAAAAAAAAAATCATAAAACACCTTTTTTTCAATTTGAAATAATCTTCATTACGTTGTTTATTTTCTCTAATTAACAATATTGAAATAAATAATGTTTAGCATAAAACAGACACTATTTATGAAACACATTATAAGAAAAATAAAAGAACCACCTAGCGCATAAATGCGCGACGCATCCCCCTGCACTTGCATAATAGTTAGCTTTATATATTTATAGAAAGCAGCCTTGCAGTCTTAATGTATTACACAATTTATTGAAGGATGGAGTGTATTGTAGCATGATCTGTATAATATACAGGAAGTACTCCACTCTGATGTAAATACAGATTTCCCCCCAAAACCCTTGCTTCAAATATTTCCGTGTAAAAACCCATCCAGGATAATGATAATTACAAGCCACATGGAAAAACACACAATTGGATCAGTTCCAAAGTCGTAAAATCGTGAAACTAAACAATCGTAAAATTGTAGATTTACACCCGGATAATAATATTTGTACCTATTTACTTTTGTCATGCACAGTAAATGTTCGTTGATATTAAATTATTAAGAAATATGGGTGTAAATGCATATGAGAAATTATTCAACATGACACTTAGACACACATTAAAGTAAAGAAATATCCCTTTAAATATTCTCCGTTCTACCTTTCACAATCACAGTAGTGTCTTTAGTAGACATTTACGTAAAGTGTAGGACTATGAATCCTAGTACGAATACGAGTACTACTTCGACAGGAAATATACAGAGATGGTCTCAAAAGAAACAAACAAAAACTTTTGAAGTCGTTGGATAATCTTGTTCTCGCAATTTTGAATTTTATATTGCGACAATCGTTGGTGACTTTTTAACGGAGAATAAAGGCAGATATTATGTTTTGTGTCAAGCAGAAATTCTGCGTGCAATACGTATATCAATAATGTATGATGATATATAAACTTATTGATGTTACAAATCGGCATACAAAGTTTTTGCACTTATAAAGTCATTTCTGTAAATTCCATTTGGAATCTTAAATTATCGATGATGAAAAAAATAAATTCAGTTTTATGAAAATAACTTCATCTGACTTAAGGACAAAACCAAAGGAAGAATTATACCGAATAAGAACAGCAAGAGATTTTATTTTACCCGCTTCGCCATCATAAACAGATAAATTGTTTTTCATTTTTTGCGAAAAGAAAGTTTGTCGACGAGGGAAATCCATACCCCCCCCCCCCCGAAAATCAAATGGTTGCTGATAATAGAGAGTCAACCCTATAGATATTTTACGGTCGACATCACGATTTGGTTGATCGTTACGAGATAATCTCAAGCATGCAGATACATCTATACTTAAGATTTCCTAGATAAGCTTTTTATATTGAAATAATTTCTAAGGTGCACTCGACTTCCAAACTTTTCGCATGGTTTTCACAAACTGTATCTTAGCTAACTTCTGACAAGGGATATTTTCAAAACATTTATCAAACTTAACAAACGAAATTTGAAACGAACAAACCAAGGGAAAATATATGCCGTTCAATTTTGTACACTCGAACTTAAACTATATTAAATTTGGTGGCAAATGCATACGGTTGCTTTCGTAATGGAGCAACCATTTGATTTTTAGAGGGGAGGGGGACAAAGAAGAAATCTGGAAGACAAAAATCCGGGATCACAATTTTTGCTGATAAAATATGCAGGACCCAAGTGTGGAGTAAAATAAGCCATGATCTGATAATATCAGGACAATTTTTAATTACTTATATTTTTGGGGAAAAAAATCGCGCGCGCAAGTTCGCTTAAACAAAATTCAGGTTCCAGATTTTGGCGAAAATAACAGTCAGGATAAATGGCTGCTTCCTTGTCCCCTTCCCATTATTAACCTTTCTTTAAATTGGTGTACAAGTTTTTCTCGGAAAAGGTTTCACTTTTTTCACAATTAAGATAATTTTGAAAAAAGCTAAAAACAACTCCGATCGGAAACAATACTACTTTACTTAGTAACAAAGAAAAAAAAACGTAACAAAACCCCGATCAGGGTAAAGAAAATTTCTAATTTTTGTTCCCAATTGGATCTTTGTTTTAATGTATTGATAGAAAATACACACACACAATTTTATACGGTTTCAAATATTGACAGGGCAGTTACCAATTACAAAAAAAAACGCTGGATGACGGTAGAAATTAACATTGTTGTTGGGTTTTTTTCTTCAAAATATGGTATTTTCTATTTTTGTCCAAAAAGAACATAATCCCGTCCCAAATATCTCGAAAAGTTACACATGATGGTATATTTTGTTGGTTTTTTTTTCGAAAAGAGCTTACACAAACTAAGGTTAACACGCATTTCCACGATCTAAACAGTATCGTTTGCCGTTTACTAACTGAAGAAGAAAAAAACATGTGCAACCGTGTTTGATACAAATGTGACCAAAAGTTACCTGCTCGAGCGAATATGTGCCACTTAAATGTTTCCGTATGATAATATGAAAACAACAAATTATCTTGAAGGGGGATTATGGTTTTTATTCTTGGACAGACAATTTTGTTCGTTCGAAATGAAAACCAGAAAAAAATTGCGGCCTTGCCACAATCAGTTCCATTTTTTCTGGGAAAAATTCTCATTTTCAGAGTTTTTATTCTTCTCATTGCCTCGCAGTAGATGATTTTCTTTCGCATTTATTTATTTACATATAATGCCAACATAAATTTTTTCTTCGAGTCCCATGTTCACATTTTTGTCTTTCCACAAAATGGAAACCGGATTTTTTTTTAAATCATAACCGCAACCCACCCAATATTTAAAAATATTTTGGTTCTTTTGTCCGTTGGCCAACACTTAACGAATGGTTAGAGTTACGAGGAGAATGGCAAAAACTACCATTGGCAGTTTGAGCAATTGATTGCACATCAAGTGAAATATATCGCCCGCAGACAGAGCCACAGGAGCATTATTTCTCAGGGAATCGCCACTACCACTGCATGCATACACAAGTGGTAATTAACAACAAAGGTGAAATATGTTTAATTGAATCAGGCTTTCTTGGACACCAGAACTATGCCCAACAGTTCATGTTTATGCGGCAAATAGGAAATGATGTTTCTTCACCATTTCCGAATAACTGTTTTCTACTGGGTGATAAAATATACCCAAACAGACATCCAGTAATGACCCCCTATTTTAGAAAACAGATTGCTAGGAAACCAGAATGTTTAAAGAATAAATGTCGCAAGCTAAATCGTCTCATATCTGAATACCGGATTAAAGTTGAACACGCAACATGTGAACTTAAATGTTACAAGGTGATGGGAACACTTTGGAGGCATCCTCGACCAAAATATGTGCAGAATTTGTTAATCGTCGAAAAACACTGTTCAACGATTAAATATATATATATGTTTTAGTATAAGTCTTTTTAATACTTTTAGACATCCCCCATACCTTACCTGTATGAATAGTAGTAAGATGCATCCTCTTAGTCTGAGTCATACACTTTCCGTAAATACCTAGTAATAAGTATGTATTACAATGCTATATTTGGTCATCGTAAATGTCATTACTGTGAACAGGTAAATATACACCGGATTGAAATATTTTAGTGATTAACTGCAACATTCTCTAACCATTTATAGAGACATTATCATATGTGCAGGTATTGTAAATTTTCCTATTCAGTTTCAAACGATTCATTTAGATTAGGCTTTTTAAATTAATTTATCTAAAAGTTTTATATAATAAATTCAGTACATAAGTTAAATACGGTAAGTTCATAATTTATGGAATTTGTCAGTTCAATCAAAGTCATATTTTACATTTATGTCGTCATTTTCTGAATGAATTTGTGTTTTCCGGAACTTGTTTCAAAATGTGTATAATTGTATATTAAATATATTTATTATATAATTATTGCATATTAGCTTGTATCTCAAGAAAAACTTATGAGAACATGCATTTTAGAAATGCCTGTACCAAGTCAGGGTCATTACGGTTTTCACAGCTTTCCGGTTGTTGACTGATTTTGTCTGTTTATATACTTATGCGTTTTGACTTTCCCTTTGTAAGATTGTTCGGAATTCGGTAATTTTGTTATTACCCTTATTTATGGTTTGTAGAATAATAGATTTGTTGAATAGTGATTGAGTTCTTATTGAGGCTAAGCAAAACAAAACTATGTGTTTGGCTGCTAATTTGTCATGGCATTTACTCAAACATCTGTTAAGCATCAAACAATAAACCAGCAAATTGTCAATCAATAAATGATGACGATTCTTCAATGTACTGAAGGGCGAGACAACAGTAAGGTAAGTCTAATATCAGCTGATGGGTACACCATAGCAGCAGAAGGTAAATTCGGCCATAATTTACAGTTCTACAACAGTAAACTGTAAATCCGCCAAAATATTACCCCATGACAAATTAGGCAGTCTTCTGTATCATTTGCAAACAACATTGACAAAAAGACGTCTTATGTAAAAATTCAATATTTAATAAATTGTCAAATTCAACACACTTTAGAATTGTCAAAGCTACAACTCAAGCTTCAGAAAAACATGACAATCAACATGGTAAACAATCTAATTATCCATATTTCAAATTGGCTCCATGAAAAGGAGTAAACATCTGTAACAAAGGCAACACCAATACAAAGCATTCATTTCAACATTTGCTTATCTCAGTTAAAAGGGTAAACCAAACAATAAGGGTATTTCAAAAATGTTTCGAGAGCACCTTGTATTTGTTTGAGAAAAATGTCATTAGCAATAAATGACAAATGCACACCGTCCTTTTTAAACAAAGCGGGGTGTTTGTCATCGAAATCCGAATGTCTTATAACATATCCGCCGATCTTTAATAAGTAAGAAAGGACACCTCTATTCACCCTCTTTCTGTTAATTTCCATATTTCTTATATTTTCGGAGTACTTCAATTTCAATCTAGGTAGGATACTTGACCATACAAGAGATGTACCAGGTAACATACTTGAAAGAATAGCGATAGTAAACTTAAGGTGAACAAGTAATTCTCCACAGGGGACAAGACCAATATCATTACCTCCGCAATGTATAATTACTGCAAACGGAATGCCCCTGTAATTTATCAGACTGTGAATCAAATGAACAACGTTTTCCCATCTCATACCAGGCATTCCAACCCACACTAATTGGCATCCAAGTTATTGTAAATCTAAAAATGTACCTGTTGGTCTAATTTTTGAGTGCTCACCAGTTCTTTGAATTATTGAAGAACCAACCACCTACATGTATATATCTTTATTAATGCCTGAAAACAAAATTTAATGTAACATATTCAACCGAACATACCGTTTGTAGCATGACGATTTCCAACGACCATTTGCCAAAATAGTTTTTTTGTCCATCCAATTTAAAAATGATTGTGTTGCAGCACCTATACGCAATGAATGGGTATTACATTCATCTGGATTATAGCCAGTTAACGCCAAAGCATTTCTCAACATTTTTGACAATTCATAACGAGTGAGATTTTGGTTATTCATGTGACAAAACAACGGCCCTTCCACATTTGGCTTCATTGAAAAATGATTCAACATTGAATTCACAGGACACACTGAATTGTGAACACTTCGTTTCAGCATTAATGTAGTTTCTTGCTCTAACTGGTCAGTCTTTGAAAATGGAATTGTTACGTAGAGAATCTCGGCTTTAGAATCAAACGCTCCAGATATCTTTACAATATGATTACTATTCAAGTTTGACATGTCTATTTCACCAACCCGTAATTACCCGAAAAAGGCAATTGAAAATGCACAACTTATTAAAACAGATTCATAAACAGTAAAGCAAACTTTGTTCAACACTTCTGTAAGCTTAATCAGTATGTTTTGCTTGATAGGTTTACGGCAGCCATGCCTTTGGTCTATACGAAACATTCCTCTCATCATCTTTTGAATTATGAAGGACTGTATAACGTCTTCAAGGCCGTTACTCTTAATATAATAGCTAATTACTGACAAATATGCTTTGACCGTTGAGGGGGAATAACCTTGTTTGAACATGAATGCTACATAATTAACTATATGAGTTATAGGACATGGCCAAACTTTATTCAAACCATGATTTTGTCGAAATTTCTGAAAAGATGACAAACCATTGCGATAAGTTAACCAAGTATTATCTGAATTGGATGCTTCTAATAATTTCACACATTGTGGTCTAAAAGTTTCCAAAACGTCCCCGCCAATGGTGCCAATTTCTTGAATTTCTGAAAATTACCACGAGAAATTAAGTCAGCGAAAACGTTGGTAAAGCCAGGTATAAATTGTGCTTTTATATGAAAGTTTCCTAATAAAAAACAAAACACAATATGCCTAACAAGTGTCATAACCCTCTCTGATTTTGATGTGCAAGAGTTCACAATCTATACAACAGACTGATTGTCAGAGTGGAATAATATTTTCTTTCCATGCCATTGCTTTCCCCATAAATACACTGATAAAGCAATGGGTATTAATTCTAAATATGTAATATCCTTCAAAATATTCCCCTGTTCCCATTCAGAGAGCCCATTTACCGTCAAAATAAATACCACAACCTTTAAAAACACCCCCAGCATTGTCTGTGAAAAGTTGTAATACTAAATTGGAGACCCACGAGTCATCCAAAATGTAGGAAAACCGTTAAAATTGTCTAAAAACATTTTAATATATCACTCTGCATAGCTTTTGTTATTTTTATCAAATGGTGAGGCTTCCTGGCCCTGTCACATGCTAAATGCAAGCGGCTGGTAAAACTCTCGCACGAAATGCTAATGAACCACATAATGACTGAAGTTGTCGTAATGTTATCTTTTTTCGCTTACTTGCTTCGTTTAAAAATTATAATAGCTCTTGCACCTTTTCATCAGGAATTTGAATTAACATCTTTTCAGTGTCAATTAAAAGGCCCAAATAAGTTATCCTTGTTGATGGACCTTCCGTTTTATCATCACCTATTTGGGACACCTAATTGTGAACAAACTTCGGTGAAGGTATTCATTAACTTTGAACAATTACTATTTGTATCTGCACCAGCAAATAAAAAATCATCAAGATAGTGATCAATTTCATGTAAACCCGATTCCATTTCCGTAACCCAATGTTAAAAGGAAGAAAACCGTTCAAAATGACTCAATGGAACCGAACAGCCCATGGGTAGACATTTGTCAATAAAGTACCAATTACCAATTTTGAATCCTAGCAAATCAAATTCTCCTTGATACATTGGCAATAATCTAAATGCAGATTTTACGTCCATTTATAAACACTGTGCTTTAAAACCAAGTTTTTTAATCATAACAAATGCTCTATCAAAAAATGAATACTGAACTGATGTGTAACTTGTATCAATAAAATCATTAACACTTCCATTAGTTGGTGACGATAAGTTTGTAATTAAGCGAATTTCGCCAGTTTTATTGAGGATCAGTCCAATCGGAGACTTTTTCAAATTGGAAATTGGACGATAGGAAAACGACCCTGCAATTCTACCAGCATTTACTTTATTCATTACCTTTTACCACGCTATTGCGGGATTATTCAAAACTGATTTTAAATTTCTTGATTCATAAGGTAATCTCGGTCCTGCATAATTTATACGAAAACCATATATAAAGCCATTGTATATAATATCTGCTGCCTCTCGGTCAGGATAAACGGATTACAATTTTGACAAAATAGGAAGATTAATTGGAGAATACCCCATACACCATATGTCCAAATGCCTGTCCCTTCCTGCAAAAAAAAATTATTTCACAAGCAATTTAATTTTGCATTTTGTGTAAACTGAGTTGCTGTCCAGGAAATCTGGCAATGTTTGGCCTAAATCGAAAATCAAAGTTTTGCCTAGCTCTCGGGGCATAGGGAATGTGGTAAGCTAGTTGTACAGACGGGCTTTCCATCCGCATATTTGGTGAATATCTATGTGCAATGTTTGGTGGTCTTTCTGCATAGCCACCAGGATTGCGAAAAGTATTAAATGACAGTTGACAATAAACCGATGGGTGACATTTACCACAACGGATGCATGTATGATTATATATACAATTTATACGTGTACAATAACTTTTGAAATTTGAGTCATACCACGGCCTATTTACAGTATATGACATACGTGGTGTGTTTTGTGCTACACTGTGCCCACCAATTGCTACAAACTGTAACCACAATTGATCATCAATTGTGGCCCATGATCGCCTGTGGTCCCTTGTCTTTCTTAGGTGGAACTGTTGGTCATACTTGTACATTGTTTTCAAATGGTACATTCGGAACAGCACTTCTTATAATATACATGTAACTGATTAAATCATTGGCAAGTGCCGGATATTTTTTTAGCAAAATTGTTATATAATTCAAAAACCCTCTGACCACTCTTCCATATTTGTGATATATTTTACCTTCGAGTACTTGCTGCGTTCAACTAGGATAACACCATCTTCATCAAAACCAATCACTCGGTTTTTCAATATTACTAACACAATTTTTATAAAGTAGATGTGCCAAATCAATATATTCTAAATTCAATATTTGATTACACATTTTATATGATACAAAAACATCAATATCACTCTTTAATAGCCTCACCATTTTCAATCTGTGGCACCGGTTGTACAACTTGGGGTACAGGAAGTATATGTGGTGGAGGAGCATTTTCATTCTGATGGTCCTGAGTAGGAGCAGCTGATAAGCAGGTTGGGGGTCATTATCTTTGGGCTGTTGAACTTGCACAGGAACCCCATGGTCTTCCGCTTGCTCCAGCTGTGCCCGTGGTCTTCTCCTTCAAAGATTCTGGCGTTCCACCTGACGTGGTGCTACTGGAGGCGGTCGTCTCCCCGCCGCTGCTTTCCGGTATGGTAAAATCTTTCTACCTTTTCCTCTAGGCATATGTAAAGAGACATTATTAATAACACGAATTAACCGTTTATAATAAATGAACATAGTATTTGTCGGCCATTAAGCAGCATTATTTTAATATAATATTCTAATGTTAAGTACATGTATTCATTCGAAATAAACATTCCATCATATACACCAATAATAAATTAGATAATAATTTAATATACTTATTTAAATAAACGGTAAATATTGGCACAGCACCAACAATTCAATCAATAATTTAATTCACACATTATTTATCAATCAATCAGATAACGAGTACAGTTCGGTTGTGTATTCATGTCACAGTTTATTAGATTTGTATAAGTTGTTTTTCTATATACGTACCTGTATTATTTAATATGCCTGTATTTATATTTGTAACAGTTGTTTACGCTTTCTTGTACATTGTTTGAGATAAATATTCGTATGGTTGACAATAGTCAATTCGTTTAGTGTAAAATTGCACATAAACAATGTATGTGTTGGTCGAATGTAGAACCTAAGTTTTTCACAATGTGCGTCTTTTTCGTTACGCTCTGCAACCCGTTTTTTACATAATTTCTAAATAGAAACGCTGTCGTGGGTCCATCTACTGAACAAACCATGTCATTCGGGGATTTCTTAAGCCAACACAAACCTTGATCCGAGGTTTGTAATAAATTTTAAAAACGTGTTGCCTGCTCAAAACTTTTCTTCAGACTTGTCATTTGTAACTGAGGCGAAATGCACGGACTGTGTTTTCTCGGGCTACACTCATTAGCATACGAATATCAAGGGGCACACAAATAGGGGGGGGGGGGGGGAAATGAATCAATATTGATGAAAGACTCGATATAATATATTTCAAATGACAATATTAATTTTGATTATTAATTAAATTCCAATAGCTGTGAATTACAGAATTTTCTGAGTTAAATAAAAACGATAATTTCAGTTATTATCGTTTTTAATTTCACTCTCGCTATATTTCGTGCCATTTCGTTGTCGACGTCATATGAAGACTTCCAGTTTGAAATGTAAAGATTAGACGTTATTTGGCTTCGTGTACGCTTCAATTGTGATCAAATTTAACTAAAATAATATGTCAAGGTAAGCATTTTAATTATTTTATTGTCGTGGGTGGCGCCATTGTTTTTGAAGCGATACACATTATAGTATATCTCTACGCTACATGCGTAATATAGTGCAATTAAGCTAATTTTATATTAAATTTGATTCAAAACATTTTTTTATCTATATAATAAATACTATAAATAATTGACGAGTTTCATTATCAAAAATATATCACTCATGACAACATATCGCTGTAACTCACTCATGAGCTGCTCGCATTCGTCAGTTACTGTGTTATTTGGTCATTCGTGACATATTTTTGATAATGAAACTCTTCAATTAGTTATAGTATAATAGTAGTTAATCAGTTTTTATTTGATGATTTAAATTGTTTGTTTGTTTGGTGGTATCGTCACAGCCCTGTACTTCCATGTAATTGTATATGGTTTAATAGTCAGTTGACCTGTGATCCGTATTATATATATTTTTTTTCTTTTATCCAACCCTACACCAGAGATTACCTGGGTCAAAATCAAATTGTAGTTGGATTTACACCTCCTCGGTGTGTGCTTGGTGTACGTTATCAGTAACATTGGAAGTTGGAATCCCACTAATAATTGGCAAGATATACTATGCACAATTTTATGGGATAGAGTTTGTCGAACTTTACTTTGCGTAGTGTTTGTTTATATTTCTGTACTCCGGTTTTCACCACCAATTAAAAGGACCGACACAGCGAAGCTAAAATGTCGTTGAAAAAGCGTTCTTTTTCCTTCATCCCAATACCAATATAACTAAGATTAATCTCCCCTCAATCATTGGTAATCTTAGCTGATGTCGGCTATACTGCTTTGATCGTTTGGTTCATTTGCCATCAAAGACTTTTAAATTATTTGGCTTTCCAATCTTTTAATTGTGTGAGTACCAGATGAAGGTTATTACAGACACACGTTGTACCCATCAAGTTAGATATCTACATGTTCTTGTCTTTTGAGTGTATGAGTGCCAGGTGAAGGTTATTACAGACACACGTCGTACCCATCAAGTTAGATATCTACGTTTTCCTGTCTTTTGAGTGTGTGAGTACCAGATGAAGGTTATTACAGAAACGTGTCGTACCCATCAAGTTAGATATCTACGTGTTCCTGTCTTCTGAGTGTGTGAGTACTAGATGAAGGTTATTACAGACACACGTCGTACCCATCAAGTCAGATATCTACGTTTTCCTGTCTTTTGAGTGTATGAGTACCAGATGAAGGTTATTACAGACACACGTCGTACCCATCAAGTTAGTTATCTACGTTTTCCTGTATTTTGAGTGTGTGAGTACCAGATGAAGGTTATTACAGAAACGTGTCGTACCCATCAAGTTAGATATCTACGTTTTCCTGTCTTTTGAGTGTGTGAGTACCAGATGAAGGTTATTACAGACACACGTCGTACCCATCAAGTTAGATATCTACGTTTTCCTGTCTTTTGAATGTGTGAGTAACAGATGAAGGTTATTACAGACACACGTCGTACCCATCAAGTTAGATATCTACGTTTTCCTGTCTTTTGAGAGTGTGAGTACCAGATGAAAGTTATTACAGAAACGCGTCGTTCCCATCAAGTTAAATACCTACGTTTTCCTGTCTTTTGAGTGTTTCAGTACCAGGTGAAGGTTATTACAGACACACGTCGTACCCATCAAGTTAGATATCTACGTTTTCATGTCTTTTGAGTGTTAGAGTACCAGATGAAGGTTATTACAGACACACGTCGTACCCATCAAGTTAGATATCTACGTTTTCCTGTCTTTTGAGTGTTTGAGTACCAGATGAAAGTTATTACAGACACACGTCGTACCCATCAAGTCAGATATCTACGTTTTCCTGTCTTTTGAGTGTGTGAGTAACAGATGAAGGTTATTACAGACACACGTCGTACCAATCAAGTTAGATATTTACGTTTTCCTGTCTTTTGAGTGTGTGAGTACCATATGAAGGTTATTACAGACACACGTCGTACCCATCAAGTTAGATATCTACGTTTTCCTGTCTTTTGAGTGTGTGAGTACCAGATGAAGGTTATTACAGAAACGCGTCGTTCCCATCAAGTTAGATATCTACGTTTTCCTGTCTTTTGAGTGTTTGAGTACCAGGTGAAAGTTATTACAGACACACGTGGTACCCATCAAGTTAGATATCTACATTTTCCTGTCTTTTGAGTGTATGAGTGCCAGGTGAAGGTTATTACAGACACATTTCGTACCGATCAAGTTAGATTTCTACGTATTCCTGTCTTTTGAGTGTGTGAGTACCAGATGAAGGTTATTACAGACACACGTCGTACCCATCAAGTTAGATATCTACGTTTTCCTGTCTTTTGAGTGGGTGAGTACCAGATGAAGGTTATTACAGAAACGTGTGGTACCCATGAAGTTAGATATCTACGTTTTCCTGTCTTTTGAGTGTGTGAGTACCAGTTGAAGGTTAATACAGACACACGTCGTACCCATCAAGTCAGATATCTACGTTTTCCTGTCTTTTGAGTGTATGAGTACCAGATGAAGGTTATTACAGACACACGTCGTACCCATCAAGTTAGTTATCTACGTTTTCCTGTCTTTTGAGTGTGTGAGTACAAGATGAAGGTTATTACAGAAACGCGTCGTACCCATCAAGTTAGATATCTACGTTTTCCTGTCTTTTGAGTGTATGAGTACCAGGTGAAGGTTATTACAGACACACGTCGTACCCATCAAGTTAGATATGTACGTTTTCCTGTCTTTTGAGTGTGTGAGTACAAGATGAAGATTATTACAGACACACGTCGTACCCATCAAGTTAGATATCTACGTTTTCCTGTCTTTTGAGTGTATGAGTACCAGGTGAAGGTTATTACAGACACACGTCGTACCCATCAAGTTAGATATGTACGTTTTCCTGTCTTTTGAGTGTGTGAGTACCAGATGAAGGTTATTACAGAAACGTGTCGTACCCATCAAGTTAGATATCTACGTTTTCCTGTCTTTTGAGTGTGTGAGTACTAGATGAAGGTAATTACAGACACACGTCGTACCCATCAAGTCAGATATCTACGTTTTCCTGTCTTTTGAGTGTATGAGTACCACATGAAGCTTATTACAGACACACGTCGTACCCATCAAGTTAGTTATCTACGTTTTCCTGTCTTTTGAGTGTGTGAGTACCATATGAAGGTTATTACAGAAACGTGTCGTACCCATCAAGTTAGATATCTACGTTTTCCTGTCTTTTGAGTGTGTGAGTACTAGATGAAGGTTATTACAGACACACGTCGTACCCATCAAGTCAGATATCTACGTTTTCCTGTCTTTTGAGTGTATGAGTACCAGATGAAGGTTATTACAGACACACGTCGTACCCATCAAGCTAGTTATCTATGTTTTCCTGTCTTTTGAGTGTGTGAGTACCAGATGAAGGTTATTACAGACACACGTCGTACCCATCAAGTTAGATATCTACGTTTTCCTGTCTTTTGAGTGTATGAGTACCAGATGAAGGTTATTACAGACACACGGTCGTACCCATCAAGTTAGATATCTACGTTTTCCTGTCTTTTGAGTGTGTGAGTACCAGATGAAGGTTATTATAGAAACGCGTCGTTCCCATCAAGTTAGATATCTACGTTTTCCTGTCTTTTGAGTGGGTGAGTACCAGAAGAAGGTTATTACAGAAACGCGTCGTACCCATCAAGTTAGATATCTACGTTTTCCTGTCTTTTGAGTGTATGAGTACCAGGTGAAGGTTATTACAGACACACGTCGTACCCATCAAGTCAGATATCTACGTTTTCCTGTCTTTTGAGTGTGTGAGTACCAGATGAAGGTTATTACAGAAACGCGTCGTACCCATCAAGTTAGATATCTACGTGTTCCTGTCTTTTGAGTGTGTGAGTACCAGATGAAGGTTATTACAGACACACGTCGTACCCATCAAGTTAGATATCTACGTTTTCCTGTCTTTTGAGTGTGTGAGTACCAGATGAAGGTTATTACAGAAACGTGTCGTACCCATCGAGTTAGATATCTACGTTTTCCTGTCTTTTGAGTGTGTGAGTACCAGATGAAGGTTATTACAGACACACGTCGTACCCATCAAGTTAGATATCTACGTTTTCCTGTCGTTTGAGTGTGTGAGTACCAGATGAAGGTTATTACAGAAACGCGTCGTTCCGATCAAGTTAGATATCTACGTTTTCCTGTCTTTTGAGTGTGTGAGTACCATATGAAGGTTATTACAGAAATGCGTCGTACCCATCAAGTTAGATATCTACGTTTTCCTGTCTTTTGAGTGTTTGAGTACCAGATGAAGGTTATTACAGACACACGTCGTACCCATCAAGTTAGATATCTACATTTTTTTTCGTTTGAGTGTATGAGTACCAGGTGAAGGTTATTACAGAAACACGTCGTACCCATCAAGTTAGATATCTACGTTTTCCTGTCTTTTGAGTGTGTGAGTACCAGATGAAGGTTATTACAGAAACGCGTCGTACCCATCAAGTTAGATATCTACGTGTTCCTGTCTTTTGAGTGTGTGAGTACCAGATGAAGGTTATTACAGACACACGTCGTACCCATCAAGTTAGTTATCTACGTTTTCCTGTCTTTTGAGTGTGTGAGTACCAGATGAAGGTTATTACAGAAACGTGTCGTACCCATCAAGTTAGATATCTACGTTTTCCTGTCTTTTGAGTGTGTGAGTGCCAGGTGAAGGTTATTGCAGAAACGCGTCGTACCCATCAAGTTATATATCTACGTGTTCCTGTCCTTTGAGTGTGTGAGTACCAGGTGAAGGTTATTACAGACACACGTCGTACCCATCAAGTTAGACATCTACTTTTTCCTATCTTTTGAGTGTATGAGTACCAGATGAAGGTTATTACAGACACACGTCGTACCCATCAAGTTAAATATCTACGTTTTCCTGTCTTTTGAGTGTGTGAGTACCAGATGAAGGTTATTACAGAAACGTGTCGTACCCATCAAGTTAGATATCTACGTTTTCCTGTCTTTTGAGTGTGTGAGTACCAGATGAAGGTTATTACAGACACACGTCGTACCCATCAAGTTAGATATCTACGTTTTCCTGTCTTTTGAGTGTGTGAGTGCCAGGTGAAGGTTATTGCAGAAACGCGTCGTACTCATCAAGTTAGATATCTACTTTTCCTGTCTTTTGGGTGTGTGAGTACCAGGTGAAGGTTATTACAGACACACGTCGTACCCATCAAGTTAGACATCTACTTTTTCCTATCTTTTGAGTGTATGAGTACCAGATGAAGGTTATTACAGACACACGTCGTACCCATCAAGTTAGACATCTACTTTTTCCTATCTTTTGACTGTGTGAGTACCTGATGAAGGTTATTACATACACACGTCGTACCCATCAAGTTAGACATCTACTTTTTCCTATCTTTTGAGTGTATGAGTACCAGATGAAGGTTATTACAGACACACGTCGTACCCATCAAGTTAAATATCTACGTTTTCCTGTCTTTTGAATGTGTGAGTACCAGATGAAGGTTATTACAGACACACGTCGTACCCATTAAGTTAGATATCTACGTTTTCCTGTCTTTTGAGTGTGTGAGTACCAGATGAAGTTTATTAAAGAAACGCGTCGTACCCATCAAGTTAGATATCTACGTTTTCCTGTCTTTTGAATGTGTGAGTACCAGATGAAGATTATTACAGACACACGTCGTACCCATCATGTTAGATATGTAAGTTTTTCTGTCTTTTGAGTGTATGAGTACCAGGTGAAAGTTATTACAGACACACGTCGGACCCACCAAGTTAGATATCTATGTTTTCCTGTCTTTTGAGTGTATGAGTACCAGGTGAAGGTTATTACAGACACACGTCGTACCCATCAAGTTAGATATCTACGTGTTTAATAATACTATACCTTGTTTGTATATACAACCAACAGCAATAGCGCAATCATTGACTAACGAATGAAGGAAAGCAATAATGACGTCCATTGCCAATTTGAACAACATCTCTGTAACAACGTGGTGAAGGAAACTGCCTTGATGACCCTCGTATTATAGTGTGTATGTATTTTAAAAGACATTGGGCTTCTGAAGGATGCCTTGAAATAAAAATACGCGGAAATGTCAAAAAGGCATTTGTCCAAGTTTCAATGTTTACAATTGTTTTATCATTTTCTTTGGGCTTGCATGTTATTTGCCCATCAATGATAACCAGTCTGTGTTCAATTTCTGGGTGTGTGTTATCATTGTCCAGCATTTTCTCCAGCTGAACATATTCGCAGTTCCATATTTTGGGCTTAATGTTGTGAGGTATATGAATACCTAGTGTCTCAGTGACACTTACTAGGGGATTTACTATGGGTATGTCAATATTAGGTATTTCTAGTATGATCGCGCCTGGAATTGGTTGACTGACCACCTCTGGTGACTCAGAAGTTATGCCTGATGGCATGCAATCTCTGGTTGTACCACCAGCACTGCATCCCGTGGATTTTCCTCGTTTTCTTCATGATGAGTCGCCTTGTTTCTTCCAGTCTTGTTAGGCTTAGCCCTGGCATATGATGAAGAGGTTTTTCTTTTCGGCCTTCTCATCTTCTGCTCTGGAAAAAAGACTACTATTTATAAGAAGGTCTTTCATATCAAATGGAATTATTTAACACGGATTATTTGTGTTTACTATATTGAAAAACCAAGCTGTACTATCACTGCGGACTTTGCTTGAAGATTGTCATATGACTAATTATAATAACAAATGATTCATATTTTAAAATCGGGTAGATAATCATTAAAAAAATATCATAAATAACGTGATAAATATACGATTGCTTTATGATCCCTAAATGTGGGCCAGTATCTTATTTTCTTTATTGTATTTTTCCAAAGTTTCAGATGTTTTTCGCTTTTTCGAATTACCGTCAACCTCGGAGGGGTGTATGAACAGTTGAATAGCACCTTTTAGTGTGAAACCTATTATTAATTTCTTTTACATTTTCTACTAAATTTGTGTTTTTTCGAGCCTGCCTCACTATTTTATCTTAAGATTAACATTTTCAAGATCATATATTTTCTGAAACGTGCATGATTCCTCTACGTTCTGCGAAAATATCAGGGGATGCTTAAAGTCCTGCAGTGAAATGCCAGGCTATGGAAAACACCTACTCTAAAAATATCTCTGTCATCCCCGGTAAATTCAATATGTATAGGTCATGCATCAAATCCTCCAGAGAGGTATTAAAATACAACTAAATCCATCAAATGTGGGCTCAAAATAATCCTTATACATTTAACTTCCATTATCAATTTTAATTTTTCCATCCCATGCCATTCAGTATTTTTCACAATACAACAAAGCGAAAGGAAATATTTTCTTTTAAAGGGACTAATTTTGTATATGTTCTAAGCTCTGATTGGTGAATTATTAATTTTACCTCTAAAGAGCACCATAACTTGCTTTTCTAACCCTTTGTTGGCCTTATTTCTATTCCTTAGGCAATATAAATCACAAAAAAAATCATAATGTATGTGGGTGTCTCATATTTTCGAGGATAGGTGTGCAAATGCAAAGTTACCCCCTTGAAGATTTTAATGAAAATATCTTCATTTACAGCTGTTGATTTCAGATTGTGTAATATACCACAACTTACCTATTCTCTTATATATTATAGTTATTAAGCTAATTTATAACATAATAAGCAATTTTAGCACAAAAATATGCCTCGGTGCTATATTAAATATCTAAATACTATGAAATGTTTGCACTTAAGTCCCCCTTTTCCGTCTCGTAAAATGAGTTCACGGAATTCTAAGCTTTGTTAATTTATACTTTAACCCCATAAATTATGTAGTTTAAAACATTAAAGAAGTCTTTGTATCCAGATCTGCAGTTGAAATTCCTTCTAATTGCATCAGATTTGCAAAAAAATATGATTTATTGATATTCAAGTTTTGGAATTTCTTATGTCACCCAACAGTCATTTCCCCTAAAACCCGATAAATACTTGTTTCCACATAATATTGTTCCACTGTGCAAGGAAGCCGGATGTTTAAATGTAGGTCTACAGCCAAATATTAATTTAATACATGAAATTCAAATTGATAATTTGAAAAATTAACAGAAAATGCTAAGCAGTCAATATTATTTTCCTAAGATCACTTTATAATTTTCAATTAAAACTGCTTTCTACATCCTTATATTGTTTGATTAGTACATTTCACTTGTATTCTAACTGAAACTACCAAAATTTATGAGTAAAAATTTGTAGGATTGAAAAAAAAAAAGGATGATATTACCATATTCTATATTTGAAGTCGACTAACTGGCACATGATGATTTAAAAAAAAATCCTTAATAGCAACCATATTTTCAATATGATATGCCCTTTTACTGCAACAACACATTCAATCACATATTCCCAATAACGCAGGTGTGTTAAGACTGTTTCTAAGATTGCATGCAATAAAAGGGGGTCAGGTATGTAATACAAATTAATGAGTAAAACATAACAATATTTGATACATATTACAACAAGTTATTTACACATGTTCGAAAGTGAAAATGTTTCAACTTTGTGCGAGTCAACGTGGATTTCTGTTGATAAAATGATGGTCACCTGACTACAATCAGTGCCTTAACTAATTTCGAAAAGTTGTAGTATTTAGAGTGAAAGTTGAATTAAACACTGGATATTTTCTGAGAGATTATTCGCCTTTGATTAAGAACAGTGTTACGAGAGCTACTATGCAGCCAACAATGGAGATTAAGACAAGATAAAACGCAGACAATTGACAATTCCTGTTGGCCAATGGTGTAAAATTGTAAATCGTCGTCTTCTGTCAAGTTTTTCATTGATCTCGTAGCAAAATCATACATCTTTATTATCTGCTCTTTATGAATATGTTTTAATTGTGACTTTATTGACACGTATATTCTAGACCTTTCATGTCGAAGTGTGCGTACTCAATATTTAATCAATCTCGAAAACAATAAAACACTCAAGTGATCCACCGCACCGATAAAGGGAGGTAACAATATTTTTTTTAAATTCTATCGGCGGCAAATATGAAAACAATATAATTGTTTGCTTTATTTAATTAAAGTAGACTAAATTTGTCGTCGATTCGATAATTAATCAATTGTTTATTTCATATATAAAAAAAGGTTCTGTGAACTGTTGTTAATAAATTGTAAAATGGTGTAATTATCCATATCAACTTCTATCACTATCAGTATCACACAATCTTGTACCTGGTCCTGGGCGTCATGTACAAAACAAAATATTGAATATCCATGTATTACTTATGCATGTATCAGAGACATATAACACAATTATGTCTTTGCATGCATTGGGTATATCAGTAGATGTTCATATTGAATTATTCGACAACTCTCTGCTAAAAAAAAGTTGCTAAATTATATTTTGAGTTGAAATACTTTTGAAAAAAATGGCAAAGTTGATATATCTGCAAACATAGTGAATATCTGAGTGTGCATGGTGTAATGATAGATTTGTTTCCTTTATTCCCCTCACATCTCTTTTTTTACAAAATAAAATTTTACTTTTTTATAATGGCCTAGTACATTTTCATATCTAGAACTTGAACCGGATGAAACTGATGGAATATTTAAATTGATTAAATCTTGATTAAATAAAAATGAATCTTGGGTTACATTGTTTTGTATATGTTTTGTGAATCTGGGGAAAGCTAGTCTACTGAGGGTCGTCTTAACAGCATTATAGGACCCCGGACAAAGCAGTACACCTAGAGGGCTACCTATACAACCATTCACAGGAATAAAAATGTAAATGTCGATTAAATTAAATATATAGTTATTATATCGGTACTTCCAAACAAATCAGTGTTTAATCATTAAAAAAACATGCCGCACACAGCATACACAGATTAGCATAGGACCCCTATGCTTGCTTGTGTGGCCCCCTGGCAACTGCTCAGCATGCCTATGCGTTAATATGACATTGAGTCTACTGATACATTTTTAGTATATATGTATATCTACATATATATGGTTCAATGTTATGTATTTAATCTTGTTTTCGTTATGTGTGTATGCTAGGTTAAATAAACTTGAAGAAAGGGGCAATGAAATAATTTTTATTTCAGTTCTGCAAACTTATAAACAAAATAACATACAAGCTGTATCAATCTCCATGGGCTTTTGAACCAACAAAATAAACTATAAATAGTTAAAAGCTTTTAGACACCAGCAATAGGGACCATTCACTGCTTCTCCCGTTTGGTCACGCTGCTGTTCCATAAGTGGTTACATGTGCGTTTGAATCTCAAAAACGCTTGTATCTAACGTTAACCTAATGACGGAACTGAATTATAAAACTTGGGCAGTGGAAACATTGAAGGTTTAACTAGTACAGCGCGGGGTGGTATTACCTGTTAGAAGTATATATTTAGTTGACGATTATATGTGAAATAAAAGTATAAGTCTTTAAGTCGTAAGAAAAGAGTTTTATTATGAACATATTAAGAAATACAACGGACGTTTACAAGTCATATTGGCATGTACCTTGGTGTAGCCAATACAAGGTGTACATGATGTTTGGCTACTCACACTGCAATACTGATGAACTTCATTTCAACATTTTAAAGTACCTGTTTTTTGGGAAATACTACCTCTAAGTGAACAAAATAGAATGATAAAGACACCGTCTCAAAATACAAATTTTGATTGATGAATATATCTAGGTCTATCTATATTTAAAGGGGCATTATCTGCCATAATCGTAAATTTTTGCTACCCATAAAAACTATCAGATATGATTGATGCCTTAATAAAACGTGTTTCTGTAACTTATAAATGCTATGAAATGTACGCGCATAGGGGAAAAAACAATAGATTTTAACCGGTTTTTCAAGTTGTCGGGCTAATCATAGAGCGTGCATCAGGTTTTTTCTTTATTGGGGATTGGGCGGTGACCATATCGAGCAGAACCACGATTATCTATTGAGTGAAAAAGAAGTTTATACATGTATCTTGATGTATTTCAATTTAGTTATGATCTAGTTTTTTTCTTTGCATTGATGTCATATTAATTTTAAAATTATCTTTTATAGATTAGATAGTAAGACAATAACGATGTTTGATGATGTTGGTTGATTGTGTTTAAATGAACATTTATGTGTGATAAATGATGTCACAATGAACTGTGAATATGATGTTATGTATATGTGATAATAAATGGTCACTGGACCTTTCAACATCTACTACGTATTGTTGATTTTTAACAGTTTACATAAAAAAGGTATAAGGAAACGACCATTTAACTTGAAGGGGGGGGTTAAAAAAATATTCCGATTCCCCATGTTGCTGAAAAAAATATTCTGAATTTGGTGAAGGAAAAAAAAATAATCTGATTCAGAGTTTTTGTCATATAACCTAATGGTAAATTCTGAAAAAAATTTCGCGCTTGGCGCGACATCAAAAATTTATATTCGAACTCTTGTGTTGTCCGAAAAAAAAACTTCTGAACGAAACGAAAAACATAACCCTCCCCCTTCAAGTTAAATGGTCGGTCCCTAACAAAAGAAGATTTACACATTGAGAATGATTCTATTTAGAAAATTACACACGTCAATTACATGCATTCTTTAAGTTCGTTTGCACATTGTGATTTAGAATATAATAAGTATTTCTATTTCGTGTCTATCGGGTATTTAAACCATAAGTATATTTTACTAAAACAATCAATATAGAGGATACAAACTTAACACCTACACACTTTCGTAACCGGAAGAATTGTTCACAATGAAAAGTAAATGTTCCCCAAGATAATTATTTGGAACGCATCGGTCGGAACGTATCACTTGATTTAATCGTGAAAAGTTAATATAGGTGCATTACTAACACGAATAAGCTTAATGTCAAATATGACAGGTCAAATAATTTTGAAATCAAATCAAAGATAGCATAATTTATTACTTATTCAATAATACTTCTACACTGTCTTTCTGAAATATCAACATTTATAGGGGCTGTAGGGTCGTAATCGTCTGGTAGTTGGATTTACAACTACCCGTGCAATCAGTGCCTATCACCACTAAAATTGTGAGTTCGAACGCGGTCCATGGCTAGGTGTACTCATTACAAATTTATGTGATAAAGTACGTCAGTTACTTACGACAGGTCAGTGATTTCCTCCGGGTACTCGAATTTCCTCCACCAATAAAGCTGACCGCCACAATATAACTGAAATATTGTTGAAAGTGGAGTTAAACACCATAAACCAAAACCAAACCAAACCATCAACATTTATATAATATATATTCCTTCATAAAAAAATCCATAATAAACGAATTATGCATGAATATTTATCATCGTTTTCCGTGGACATAAAATGTGATATCCATTACGATTTGGTCTTTCCTTACAGTTGTTTGTAGAAGGGCTCATGTCTTATTTACGTTATTTGTGTATGTTTGCGTATAGTGGTGTCCTACACATAATGTGTTCTGTTTTTGCTTGGCTTGTCTTCGTCCTGTGTATCCTATTTTGCCAGTTTTTTTTCTGGATTGTCCATTTTTGATAGCACCTTCGGTATTCTTTAACATTTGTTTCTTACACATAAGGGGGCACTATTTGCCAAAATGGTAAATTTTTGTTACCCATAACAACTATCAGATATGATTGATGCCTTAATAAAACATGTTTCTGTAACTTATACATGTTATGAAATGTACGCTCATCGGGAGGGAAAAGGTGCAACTGCTCGTGTTTTTGAGATCGATAAAGAAATGGACGCCATCTTATTAATTATCGACATTGTTTACGTTTTTTGTCGAATCGTCATTAGTGTAAACATATTGTATTAAGTAATTCATTAATACAATACAAGCATGAACATGTACAAACTATTCGGATGAATCATTAATAGGATTCGGAAACAAGTTACAAAACTTATATTAATCCGCTTCCTGAAGAAATTAAATTTACAAAGCAGAATATATGCTCAAATGGTAGAAATTATTACGAGTTAATATAATAATTAAGACAAATTAAACTTGATATAATAATATACAGTTATATGTGAAATTAAATAATGAAACGAAATATGAAAAAAAGAGAAAATAAAGTGAGCACATGCACTGTTTGTGTCATATGTCAAAAGAAAAGTCCTGGTTTCAATTGACAACTCTAATTTCTGTTAAATCGTTTCGAGTTGATAATAAAGGATTGCCCTGCCAAGAAAATTTCAACGTTTTGTTCGTATCTGAACTCGGGCGATCCAAAAAGATAATGATCATATGAAATCAGATGATCGTCAAAAATGGGCTCAATAAAAAGCTGTCTGTGTACGTTGTAGAGAGGGCAGTATACCACAGAATGCTCTGTTGTTTCAATAGCAACACATTGACAAAGCGGGGAGTCAACAATATTTGTTGAGCAAAGATGCTGGTTTAAAGGGCTGCAATGCATACGAAGTCTAGAGTGTAGAATTTGACCAAGTCGTTTTCCAATATAAAAATAGGGCGGTTTTTGTGGGTGATTGGATTTCAGATTAGATTTGAAAGAATTGACCGAAGTACTAGAATTGATGCGTTCAGGTAAAAGATTCCAAGAGCGTATGGTGGCCGATAAGAAATAATTCGTGTATAAACTAGTTCGTGTCCTTATAGGGGGAATAATAGAAGAATTTCTTGTGCTATGACTGTGTATACTAAGAGAATCTGGAACTAAGTCTGATAAGTACTGTGACGAAATGGTGTTCTTCATTTTGTAAAAATAAACCAGTTTATGCATTTCCCGACGGTTCTTTAGTTTATTCCACCCTGTTTCTAAGCATACATTATTTAATGAGACTAACCGAGTGCCCCCAGTTGCGATTTTAGCAGCCTCCATTGGTACTTTCTCGATCTTATCAACTAGGTAAGTTATATTATTGTCCCAAATAACGTCAGCATATTCTAATAATGGTCTTATGTAAGTCAGATATATGGTCTCCAACGTTTTTCTGTCAAGAATAAATTTAAATCTCCGTAAAATATTAAATCGTCTGTACGCTTTCTCTGTTATTAAGTCCATATTAGTATGGTGAGTACCGTCCTTCGAAATATTCAGTCCGAGATGTTTGTGATTAGGAACCTCAGCTATAGGAGTGTCATTCATAAAAATGTCAGGATGAGGCGGTTTGTTATTTTTTCGTGAAATAGTCGTGGTTTCAGTTTTCTGTGGATTGAATGAAACCAGCCAGTTCGTTGACCAAGTATGAATTTTATCTAGGTCCCTATTTAGAATGTCTGTCGTCGTTTGCGGATTGTCTATGATTAAATATAAACTCGTAGACTGTATGTCTATAACGATGTCATTTATAAAAATCTTAAAAATTAAACGGTTTATAATTGACCCTTGGGGCACTCCCGCCTTAATGAAACCCCAGTCAGACGATACATTGTTGATCACCACTCTTTGTTTCCTTCAAGACAGATAATTTTGAACCCAATCCAAAAGAGACCCTCTCATACCAATTGATTATAATTTCTTTAGTAAACCCAGATGCAAAACCCTATAAAATGCCTTACTAATATCGCAAGATATGACCCTAACTTCCTTACCCTCATCCAATGCCTTACCAAACTCATTTATAATATTAATAATAGCCGAATCACCTTTCGTAAATCCAGACGGGTTGTTTATAATAATATTATTTTCAAGTAGATAATTATGAATGTGTTTGTATACACATATCTCCATGACCTTTCCTATTACACTAATTAAAGATATAGGTCTGTAAATTTTATAGTTACTTGGGGAATATTTTTTTGAAAATGGCAGTGACGTTGGCACATTTCCAATTAGTAGGAATTATTCCAGTTCTAAGAGATAAATTAAAAAGTCTACAAAGGGGGGATTTTAAAATTTGGCTAGCTTCTTTTAATAATCTTGGACTAAAAGCATCAGGTCCCGAAGCTTTGGATATGTCTAAAAATGTTAGTATATCTTCAACCTCGTTCTCAGTAATAACTATATGTCCAAGACTTCCCTGCTGTCTAAGAATTATATTTGGGTTGGGGATATTAGTATCATCAAGGTCAGATTGATTACAAAAGAAATCATTAAAAATCTTAGCTTTTTCTTTGTTATCACATATTAAATCTCCGTCTACTTGTAAGGGGGAATAGATCGGCTATTGGTAGAGTCATAATTCATCAACGATTTTATTATATTCCAATATTGCTTACTACCACGTGATTTCGAAGCAATTTGTGACGATAATTTTGTAAAATAATCATTTTTGAGTAAATTACAAGTTTGTTGCATCTGTTCCTAATTCGTCGAAATTTTGCCCAGTCATCTGCCAAATCGCTTCTTTTTGCACGTTTGTGTTGTCTTTTTTTTTACGGATATTGTTTTTATTTCTGTGGTTAACCAAAGAAGATTGTCTTTCCTTACTGTAATTATTCGGTTCGGTATTGCTTTGTCTACTTCATTTATAAGTATCTGTACAATCGAACGAGTTATAGAATCAATATCATCTGATGCAAACAAGTTGTCAAAATTAACCTGTGAGAGTTGTTCTCGGTAAGAACTGAAATCAGCTCTGTCATATAGATATACCTTACGTTTAAATGAATTATTTAATGTACATGGTTGATCGTTTTTGTATATCTTCGTCTGATATTTTAAATTGATGTGGGATGATAGTTTGTAATGTTTCAGCAGTAATGGAGTTGATGTCATCATTACTTTGGTTTAACATGTCTCTGCGTGATCTTTTTTCTTCTCGTTCAGGTAGTGCAGGGTTGCTTGTACGCAATAGTCTTCGCTGGGGAGTAGAATTTGGCGAGGACATCAAAGGTTTATGAAAGTTATAATGTCAACTGAATCTTATTGTGTTGTGTTGTATTGTGGAAAATACAGGATTATGTAAACATAATATCTACCTGAGTTGTGCTAAATGTCCGCCATTACTATCTACATGA
The DNA here is from genome assembly GCA_963680875.1 of Bathymodiolus brooksi. Classification (NCBI taxonomy): domain Eukaryota; kingdom Metazoa; phylum Mollusca; class Bivalvia; order Mytilida; family Modiolidae; genus Bathymodiolus; species Bathymodiolus brooksi. The sequence goes on along the minus strand of OY804580.1, from coordinate 78,114,128 downwards.
ATCGATGGTCACAACGATAACAGTTCATAAGTAACGAAATTAAACACAAGTGTCAGCACAAAAACTTCTGTATTCTGTCATAATATTAATAATCCCCCCACAAGGCAGTTGTTTCACATTGTTTACATTTTCACTCTCTCTGATATTTCTTGTACGTCTACCTTCCGAGCATGAACTCCGGAATCGTCATTAAATCAGTACAGCAATGCAGATATTTCTTATTTTTTGTGAATCTGCTTTTAGTCGGTGTTAATTACGGACAAAGAACCATGCAAGTTTGCAGTTGATAAGCGACAAAATACAAATTATTCGTTTTTAACTGTCACTAGTTAGGTCAGTTGCATACGGAAAAAGCGAGGTCAAATTATTTGCTTGCAAGGAAATAATTAATCGATGGTAATTTTCGTTCTCAAAAGGCGAAAAGTGGTTCGATAAGCTGTTTAATGTGAAATATTTACCTTTGTTTCATCATTTTAAAGCTATTTACCAATTTCCAAAACATAATTGTTTTGGTAAATCATAGCTAATGCCCCTTTAAGCAATCTTCAAATCTAAATCACACTCTTTAAGATTATTTGATACAAAATTATACATATAATATATTCCTTCTTCGTGCAGTGTTATTAATTGTTAAAGATTCGACTACAAGCGGATTAATCATAGCATTTATTTTGGAAAGATTTTGAGCAGATGAATTATGAATGGCATAGCTTATGATAAATAGTTAAATAAAGAACATTCGCTGTTTCTTACTATTTTAAATTATTTTCGACAGATTTTGGTAGCACTCAAATATTTTGTACAATCAGATTGGCTGATCATGGTACAAAACCTGGAACTGCCATACAATGTAAAACTAAAGGCTAAAGTTGTCACCGACAGAGTTCCGTCCGGGTTTTAAGTGTGATTCGTGCTGCTCAATCTTCAGTTTTCTGTGTAGTTTATTTTTAGACCACTGTTTATAATTTTTTACTTTTTTGATTGGCCATTGCATTGCATTCCGATAACTCTTTTGGCATCTACAAAACAACTTTTCTTATCTTTTGATATATTCACGCACCACTATACTATCTCAATTATCAAATTTATTTCATTGTAGTATATATGCCACATTATTTATTGTGGGTTTATTCCATTCTAATGCAGGTAAAAACGTTATTCATAACTGTAGTTAGCTGCATGTTATTGAAATGAACAGTCAAACGATTTGAATTACAATTTCAGAAATGCTACGAAAAAATCGGGAATTTGCATAAAACCCAGTGTTCTATGCAATAAAGAAAACATAAATAAAATGTAAACGCATACGATTGGAAACATACAGACTACTGGGTTTGGTGTTTAGCACCACTTTCAACAAATTTCAGTTATATCATGGGGGGTCAGTTTTATTGGTGGAGGAAAACGGAGTGCACAGAGAAAAACACGGACCTGCCACAAATCACTGGCAAATTTTATCACATAATGTTGTATCGCCTGGGCGAGATTCGAACTCATAGCGATAGTGGTGATAGGTACTGATTGCATAGGTAGTTGTAAATCCAACTACCAAACGATCAAGTCCACGAAGGCCCCTAACGGACTACTGAGTTAAATATTGTAGGGAAGGTCAATTAAGATTTTCCTTTCCTTAAACTGGATATATCATACAGATAAAGAATATTTTTTGTAGGAAAATTTTGGAAAATAATCATCAATGTGTTCCCTTTGGATTGTTTTTTATACAAACATACATTTATTATTGCTATTTTTTTTTATCATTAGCCGTTATAGGATTTATTTTGAATAAGCTCCCCTTTAAATGATACGAAGTACAAACTATGTTATTTGAAAAGGTGTCTAGATCGAGATTGGAACAACAATTCTGCTTCAGTGCATTTTTTTTTCAGTTACAAAAATGTAGCATCGAAATCGTTTTATAAGAGTTAAATACACCCTTTTCCCCTAATGCTAATAAAAGAAATGTGATACACGTATACACCGTTAGGAATGTATATCCCTGTCGTGCTGTAGTCAACTGTTCAAGCGAAATGGTATTAAGTATAAGATACAGTACTATTAAAAAAAGAAGCGGCCCGTATTGAATATTCCGCAATACGTGCAACTTCTTTTGTTTCAATAGTAGTTTATCTACAGAGGGAACAGCGTGTTTTATTTTTACATTTCCCACTATTCTGTCACGAAAATTAATCCTTTCCACGATGGCTCCGTCGCGGAAAACACGACGGAACAGGTAAACTGATATTTTTCATCCGCGGTGGTATCATCGTGGAAAGGATTAGCTTTTACTATAAGTGTGTTTTTTTCCACGATATAGCGTGGAAATCATCGTGGAAAAGATTAATATATGTGTGTTGAACACGATATAGCGTGGAAATCATCGTGGAAGAGATTAATATATGTGTGGTGAACACGATATATTAATCTTTTCTACGCTATATCGCGGAACACATTTTTGAAAGGTTTAATATGCTTAACATTAATATTTATTTGGAATACATAAGCTTCTTAAAATTATATACACGAGAGTCTTTACAGTCTGCATTGTCATAGATGTCACAATGAAGCGTAGAAATTAATTATGGGACAAACAGATAATTATTTGTACAGAATATATGATTTTGTTCATCATAAATGGTATTGTCATTAATTTACCGAAGTGTATGAAAATTGGGCATTTCAAATATAGAGTTATATTTCTTATTTTGTAAGCTTATATAAAAAGGGAACCGTTGAACATTTTCTTGTCAATTTGGCGTAGTATAATAGAAAACAAATTGTAGCGGTGGTCTCCGTGTGTAAGTCCATTTGAATTTGAAAGGAGACCCTTAACGTTTACACTATACCAGTACACTTACAGACAATAACAATGTGTATGGAGAGAATGTAGGGGAAAAAGTCACAGGAAAACAAGTCACGGTAAAAAGTCATGGATGAAAAGTCACAGGAAAAAACGTCACAAGAAAAAGGTCACAGGAAAAAAAGTCACATATATAATGTCATCTTTCAGATAATTAAATTTGTTTGTAAAAATTATTTCAATGCCTTAATCTTTAATTTGTTTATACTGTAATTAATATATTCTTCCTGAATAGAGACCCAGTTGTTTATTTAGTACATGTATTTAATTCATAAATGACTCTGAAACCATAATGAATGAAATGGAAAGGCATAATTTATAAAAAGAAGCCACTTGATTGTTATTGTCATAATGTCTATACATAGACATACATAGGTCATTTTTAATAGTTAAGAATACAATTATGAGAGAAATTGTTGAACATCAACATATGGTGAAACCATACCTGGTATATTCCATGCCCTAGTCAATTCAGAGCAAAATGTTTCTTTCACTTTTGTATTAAAGGAAAAGGTTAACTTTCACTATCATTAAACCAACATGAAGATTATACCAAGCAACAGAGGTGGTTACAAGCTGTGTTACCAGAGATACATGTATACCAAACATGCTACCAGGAAGACCAATCAGTGGTGGAAGTGTGAAACGGTCAAGTACAGGTTGCAGTGGAAGCCTTAGCACTACACTTCAAAATGAAAATCCAGTTCCTGGGCAGCCACACAATCACACTCCCAGTGATACAAGCATCAAGTACTCAACAATCAGAAATGCCATGAAAGACCTGGCAACCAACACCAGATACAAACCCAGCCAGATCTTTGCCCAGGCTGTGTCCCAGTGTGACGACAATGTCCAAGCCTTTCTGCCCCGTGAAGAAAACCGCAAACGCACCATTCGATACCAGCGTCCAACTCCTCCAGTCCCAACCACCTATGCAGATGTCAGATTGCCTGAAAAGTACACAACAACTACCAACAACCAACAGTTCCTGCAATACGACAACGGCCAGAATGCAGAAAACAGAATGTTAGTCTTCTACTCACCAGACAGTTTGGAAAGATTAGCCAATGCACAGACCTTCTTCATCTTCATGGACGTTACCTCCTCTGTAGCTCCGCACCCACTTAAACAGCTGTACACCATCCGGGTTCCATTCAAAGATGTAACAGGCACTGCAGTATATGCATTCCTGCCAAATAAATGTCAAAATACTTACAGGTAACTCTTCCAGTCTATTGTTGACAACTGTCATGCCAGCAACCTACAATTCAATGTCCAGACTTTGACGATGCAGTCCTTCGTGCACTTACAGCTGTATTTAGTCGCCACATCAACCACCAGGGCTGTTTCTACCACCTGACACAAGCATCATGGCGAAATATACAGCAACTTGGTTTGGTGCCTATCTACAAGAACGACGAAAACGTCAGACTGTTCTGTGGTATGATGGATGGTCTTGCATTTTCACCAGTACCTGATTTGATAAATGGTATTCATGTGCTTAGAACACTATGCCCTGATGACCCACCAGAGGCAGCTGAGCTCCTAGATTACTTTGATTCAACTTACATCAGTGGTAGACTTAGACAACAGTATCCCACAAAATCAAGCAGTCCGTCTGGTCTTAAGACGCAGCCCACCTATGTTTCCACCAGCCATTTGGAATGTGCATGATGCCACAGTCAACGGTGATGCCAGAACCAACAACATATGCGAGGGCTGGAAAAACAAGTTCTTCAACCTGGTAGGACATGCCCATCCGTCTATATGGCGTGTCATCGAGTGGTGTCAAAAGGAAGAAGCTACTGTCCGTACTAATATACAGCAAGATGCCGTTGGTAATCCACCAGTTAAGCATATTCAACAGAGACATGTTCAGCACCAGGAGCGTTTACAGAACCTATGCAGAGACCTCACTACTGGCCAGAAGACCATTGCCGAGTTCTTGTGTGGAGTTGGGTAGAACATCAGACTCAATCACCAACATTAGTGCTTAAGAGACAACTGACATTATGAACATTTACAATTTTAAACTGGAAATATTCAATGTTTGTATGTTCATCATTATATCGCTATGATTTGATATATTTCATATGTTATTTGTTATATGACTTATAAATGCTCCAATCATTGATGTGATTAATTAAATGTAAATGCTAATTCATTGGTGTTTTATTATATTATTTTCTAATTAGAAAGAGTTGGATGGGTGAATATCAATGAGTCAAATTTTGATTCTCATATATCAAGGTCTCTATAAGAATCATTCCTTTATAATTAGAAGGAGTTGGGATTGAATATATATCAATGAGACATCAATCGAATTTGGTTCTCAATCATGGTCTTGAATAAATATCAAAACAAACACAAAACAAAAAAACACACAAACAAATAAAGAAAAAACAAAACAAAACGTCAAAAACAAAAACAAAACAAAAATAATTATACACACTGTGACTTTCCGGAGTATAGTAAATGTGGAAAGAATATATTGTGACTTTTTTTCCTGTGACTTTTTTTCTACCGACGCAACACATACTTAAGATATTATATTGAACAGACACTATATCAATATTAATTCCATACAGTCAATGATAAGCAATAAATCGTGAAAGTAAAATTTTCCAAAAAAAAAAAGGAAAACAATTCGCTTTATTATTTTCGTGAACGGATTTTGCTATACAGTTGCGATGTTGTTGAACACATGCCTAATTTAATGATTTCTACCTCACATGGCTCATTGAATTTGCAGGCAACTATACCATCGGCAATATCGACATGTGTTATGCTGCTGCTCTGCCAGTTTCCATCGTTGAGCGTTCATGATTATGCTGTCCGCATCAAATATTTATATTTGAAATTCATATGAAAGAAAAAAAAGCTAAGTGCATATTAATATGTTGCTTTATTGTGGAGCCCAGTAACTGATATGAGAATCTTAATTTTGTTTATGCGAAAAAGTTTACGGAGCCCGTTTTCTGACATGAATTTTGTTTATTTTATTTCGTTCATAGATATTTTTTTTAATTTAGTTTATGCGAAATACTATTTCGTATAACGTCATAAAAATATTGATCATGTCAGTTAACGGGCTCCGTTCTTTATTGTTACTCATCAAAAAATAATAAATTCTAATTCAGAAAAAAAGCGTCTTTTAATTTCATAATATTAATGTTTTAAAATATTCAGATTCAATATTTTATTAAAGTCCCACCACTTGTAATACATATAATACACACTCATCACAATATATACATTAAAAAAGAAGTTGCATAGATAAAATACAAGTGCCATTATATCAAGAATTATGAGAGACTATATAAATTTGAATAAATTAAAACTTTATATCATGTCTATAAAACATGTCAGTTCTGTAAAAATTAACTATCAATCAAGAATATAAAAATATATTTCTTCTACCTAAAATATTAAAAAGAAACCATCATAAAGAAAGATAATTGAAAAGTTGGCATGCAGTGAAATATTTATCCAATTACGAATTATACCTCAAAGGACGGCATTGTCATAATTTCGTCTTAATGTATGGTACTAGGATGTGCTTTGCAAAGTTTTTACCTTTTTATCTAAGACATCAGCATATATTGATCACTTCAGGAAGTGAAACCTCTGCATAGCTTAAGGTTTCACTTCCTGATGTGAGAAGTGATCAATACTTCACTTCTCACATCAGGAGGTGAAACCATAAGCTATGCAGATAATTGCTTTATTTTTTATTCAGTTTTTCGATTCATATAAAGGTCTCAACGATCGTTTAATATACTAACCAAACACCATCCAGCATCCAAACACACACACACATACTTTTTCTTCATTTCTTTTTACTCGTTTACTATTTTCAGCTATATTATATGATCAAATTGTATTTTTCTTGTTTTATTGTGCATTCTCAATATAATGTAATAATGATTGTGTATATAGGAGAAGACTCCATAAGTTGGTCAAACTTGTGTCTGATCCTCTTTGCATCATTGATCAAATAAAATAATTATAAACTAAACTAAATCAGCATATCTGGCATGCATCCGGGATATGTACAATGAAAGAAGAACACAATATTTACACATACGTCCTGTTCTTTGTATTTTATCTCGATCTACTATATTAGGTTTAAATAAAATACCTTGTCTTTTGTATGAACAATTATTTATATACACGACTATATGGTTTAAAAGGAATGTATTACTTGGTTCTATTTTAAGCTTGTTTTATTATTTGTTATGTTAATTTGTCAAGTACGCACATGTGCTTACCAAGAAGCTAATTGTATTGATTGATAAATTAAAAAGTAATAATATTTTGATTAGTATAACGAAAAATCCAAATATCTTTTAAAGTATAGATTTTTAAACAGCAAAATAAACGAGTTTTATTTAGAATTGGGAGTGCTAACTAAAATTGTCACAGTAATGCTTCTTATTGTATTGGCTGAGGCTGTACTCAGATGAAATTTCGTAATTTGGTCCTATTTTGTTGTCATTTTTCGGTTGGGAGTAGATGTACTTTATAGAAGAGCCATCCGTACGTCAGGTATCTTACCTGTATAATCTTTCTCTCAGCCACGTGTACTTTAGACGAACCTGACAAGCATTTTCTCATAAATGATTGTTATTTTGCATTTTTTGTAAAATGGGTAAAAAGTCTGACTTATCTCCGGAATGCCAAAAGTTTATAAAAAAGTTGTTTGCCTTTTTTAGTAAGGAAAAGGCAACGAAGAAGCCAATTGTCTCATTTGATAGGGTATATCAAAGACATCTAAAGCTTTGGGTGTGTCTTACACTTCAGTGCACCGTATTATGAATGGTAAGAAGCCTTGTACGTCAAATAGACCCAAAGAAAGAGCTAAAATTTTGGACGACTTTGATCATTGTGTTATTAAAAGAACAACACACGGTTTATATTCACAGAAAATTGCTCCGACCGTCTCAATAATACATAAGGAAATAAAAGATTCTATTAACATATTAAAGTCTAAACTTACTCTAACTCTCATTGATCTTGGATATACTTATAAAACAATAGGTGATAATCGAAGAGTTCTGTATAATCAAGTGTCTATTATCAATGATAGGTGTAATTATCTGAGAAAGATCAAATCTTTTAGGGAAGCAGGGTATGATATCGTGTACATGGATGAAACATGGGTTAACCAACATCATTGCACAGATTATATGTGGATTCCGAATGATGGGTTTGATGCCCCAAAAATACCCTCGGGTAAAGGCAAACGTTTGATTGTTTTGCATGCAGGTACGCGAAGGGAGGGTTTGATTGACGGCTGCGATTTAGTTTTTCTGGCCAAATCAAAGGATGGTGACCATCACCAGGAGATGGATAGTGTTGTCTTTCTTGAGTGGTTTGAAAATCAATTGATGCCTGCTCTGTAAAATCTTACCTTGGTTGTGTTAGATAATGCAAGTTATCCCAATGTTAAAACAGAAGATACGGTATGCCCAAATATTAGTCAGAAAAAGCTGTTCACCAAAACTATCTTACACAACACAATATTCCTTTTTCTGCTACTGATACCAAAGAGTATTATATGTAAAAATAAAACAAAAAGAGACCCCAGTAGTTTATAAAACAGATAAAATTGCTAATTTACACGGACATAAAGTATTAAGAACCCCCGTTCGACACTGTGAACTTAACCCGATATAATTAATATGGGCTCAAGTCAAAGGTTTCGTGGCTAAAAGCAATACCACCTCCGATTAAAAGATGTTAAAGAACTCACGTACGCTGCTTTCGAAAAAAATGCAAAAGATGTGTGGACAAAAGCAGAAGAACATGTGGTCAAAATTGAAAAAGAATACTGCAAAGAACACTGCATAGATAGAAGTGTCATAGAACCTATTATCATTGATTTTTGTTATGATGACTCGGATGACGACACGGGGTGAAGTATAATGATATTAAGTATAATAGACAGAGAACAAATGTATAAATCGAATAAATGTCGCGTTAAAGCCAATGCCGAAAATATTTGGAACATGTGTCTGCCAATTCATTACGCTTAAGAAGAGTTGTAACTGTTGAAACTATCTGGGGTCAGATGAATTATTTAACTTATATTGATTATAACACATAAATAATACACAAAACAACTTAACACACAAGAAAAAGATAAACAGGGACAGTTTATAATCCAACCGAAAACCAAACACAAAACGGGCCTCGTTTTCATGAAAAGTCAAAACAAACAAACACTAACGTCGAAACTTCGGATTCATGTTTTAGATAAGCATTTCCAAGTGGAATAGGTTAAATATATATTTCCAAACTTTTAGCTCACGTTTGAGTTGAAAGATATAACTTGGTTTAGTAGAATAGTTACGTAAAACAATTGCAAGTATCAATCATTCATCAATCATTTTTGCAGTTTTTAGGTATTGTTTTACCAATGTTAAGTTGCAGGTTTGGTTAAAAAATAGCTCAAAAATGACAATGCTCAATGTCATAATCTACCCCACCCCCCAAAAAAACATAAATCAATCCTCCATTGATCTCTGAGGTTCTATAATCTGAAAATGTACTAATTTTACGAGCATTTTTTTAATTAGGAAGTTGCACATCTCAAAACTAATTTTTCGTTCCGTTTCTTAATATATATAAATTAAAAATGTCATACAGAATCGAACAGAACGACAATGATATATTCTTCATGCTATATGATATATGAAGATTTCATTTTTTCACTATTAAAGACAGAAGTGCTATATATTTAGTGAACAAATAGAAATAATGAAAAATGTCCCAGTCCAAGCATTTTTTTAGGTAAAATATTTTACCTGTAGGTAAAAATAAATGAACTCAATAGTGCGTGTAGGAGATAGTAATGGGCTCTACGGAGAACAATGGAATCTTTCGGGTGACCGTCGAGTGTCTATTGTCCTCAAGGATTTAAACCCATGGCCGCAGGCTGTTCTCTTTTATAAACTTATTCCCTCCGTATTTCATAAAACTTTGTCAAAATATACGCCCAAAAACTCCTTTAAAATACGATTTTTCTATATGAGCAGGGCCAAATACGTTCATTTGCTGGTCTGCAAACTTCCAAATTAAATTAGCACCCTTGATTCTCTATACAACTCTCGTTTACACTTTTACTTTAAAATCTACAGTTTAAAAGATATTTAAAATTTTCGTTATTCTAATCAAAACATTATTACTTTAGTACAAATTGTAACATTATACCACTGGTATTTTTTTCAATTGTATTCAAAGCTATTGTCAAGTAAATGACGGGATAGATATTCGTGAGTCCGATATCTGGTCGGATCACAGCAAAAAGTATACAATTTGTCTTTATATTTCTTGGCTAAACATATGGTACTTAGGAGTGATCGTATGGTAGTTGGGTTTTACATATTATTGGCATTTGCTCGATTCATTTGATTAATGTTTGCATTAAAAAAAAATGCAGATAGCAATTCTTCTCAAACAACAACAACAAATACTTTATTTACTCTTGGAC